>VDFB02281492.1:284139499-284158729 GCA_007258455.2 Sequoia sempervirens
CAATATTTCCCTAAACAAGGCATGGTTCTTCGGTAATGGGTTTGTAGGATTGCTTATCTATCTTTCTCGCTACAATGACCTATGGGCCACCTCAATTTCTCTTTCCTTCCTATCTTGTTTCTTTTGAGATATCTCTTGTTCCCTCTTCTACTCTCTTTCCTTCTTTTCTAACTATTTGAGTTGCTATGTTTCCTTCACAAATTTAGTGATTGTCAAAACAGATTGGGATTCGATTGTTTTAATCACCTGGCTATCAATGTTATCCTCCTCTTCTTGCCAATACCTTGAGTTTCCTTGCTTAAATCTACATAGTAATTTATGATTTGTGGTATGGGAAATGTGGCAGGTGGAGATGGAAATGAATAAGTTCCTTGCTCTTCTTCCCACTACAAGTTAATACCCAATTTCATAGCTCCCTTTTCCAACCAAGATAGTTGGGTAGGGGTCGAGGGAAGACTTAAAGTGTCATTACCCACATTCATAGCTCCCTCTGCCAATCAAGATGGTTGGCTAGAGGTTGAGGCAAGATTTAGACTATCATTACCCACATTCATAGCTCCCTCTACCAACCAAGAAGGTTGAATAGGGGCTAAGGGAAGACATAGACTATCACTACCCATAGTCATAGATCCATCTGCCAACCAAGATGGTGGGCTAGGGGCCGAGGGAAGACTTAGACCGTCATTAAGTTCCCCAGGCTAGCCATCCACCATGCCATTAAATTATTGATTTACTGTCTCATTCATTGACAATTCCCATTGTCGTGTCACTGTTGTTTGCCAACTTGCTAAAGTAGTAATTACCAAAACTATCTCCGCTTGTACTTTTTGTTCTTCTTCAGGGGAAATGTAACCCCTCTTTTACCTATAGGCCACCTTGTCACGACTCTCTTCTTCATTGGTGTGGTCCTCTTATCAACTTTATATTGCACCTACACACATTAGGGAACATGTTTCAAACAACGATAACAACCATCAATGAACACCCTTAAAGTCAGAGTGATGCATGTACATATTATTTTTCTTTATTGTGTGTGTTGATAGTTTATAATGTAAAATTTGGTAACAATTTGATTTATATTTGATTTTACTACTTTGTTTGAATTGCACAAGTTTAAGATAGTTTGGATTGAATTGAAAGGAGTTGGCCTTATGCACTTCAACATATTGAAATTAACATTTTAAAGAACTAAAATACATTGACATTTATTAATAGTATAAGTTGAAATCCCTGATATTGAGTTACAAGTTTGTGTGAGAAACATTTACATAGAACAAATTGGCATTCCTAGGCATATAGAATATAAATGAAAACATTGGAATTGAACTGAAAACAGTTGATGTTATGCGCTTAAAGCATATTGGGTGAAACAGTCACATTATTTTGAATTAGATATGCATTGACATTCATAAACAGTATAAGTCAAAACCCCAGATAATGAGTCACAGGTTATTTTGACCAAACATATTGGCAGTACGAGGCATAAAGAATAGGGTGTAACAATCACATTGTAAGGAACAAAAATGCATTGGCATCCATAAATAGTATAAGTTGAAACCCTAGATATTGAGTTATAGGGTAGTTGGTGACAAACATTTATAGTGCAAAGAACTGATATATATACCTAGGCATATAGAGCATAAAAGATACCCAAATTGAACTGAAATGACTTGACATTCATAAATAGTGTAAGTTGAAACCTCAAATATTGAGTAATAAGTCAGTGCATGACAAACATTTACAGTGCATAGAACTGATCTATATTCCCAGGCATATAGAACATAAAAAAACCCACAAATTGAACTAAAATGACTTGACATTCATAAATAGTGTAAGTTGAAACCTTAAATATTGAGTTACAGGTTATTGCGACAAACATTTAGATTGCATACAACATATTGTCGTTCTGACATAAAGACTATAAATGAAAAACCCTTGAGGCAAACAGTATCAGGGTGGAACCCCAGATATTTACAGTATTGTGAAAAACATTTGCGTAGCATACAACAGATTGGTATTCGTAGGCATACACAATTAGTAGCAGTAGAATTCTTGTAACTTGATAGCGTGCTATTGTTGCTACTTCTCCTCTTTCTTCATCTGCCTCCAAGAAAATGTAGAATTGAATATGAAAGTGAGACGTGCTAAATGGAAATTGCCAAAGATTGAGTAATGTATTTTTGAATTTGTAAATCTCTTTATATGTTCAATGCTGGTTTGGTATGGAGTTTTTAATTTTTGTCCTCTTTTTTCAAATTTGATTTTTTTTTTTGGTGCCTTCAATTGCAGAGTTTGTATGTATTTATGGCGTGCATTGTTTGTTTGCTTCTCAGACAATTTTGGTGGCTTTAACACCATTGTTTTGGTGGTTGTGGGTGGCAAAAGAGGAGAATGTGCCAATAGTCGTGCGCTAGGATTTGACCGATGAGACACATTTGAATGATTGATTTTCCTTTGAGTGTTGTGTTGCTAGCAAAGTGGGAGAGGGGGTGGGTTCAATTGGATTTGGTGATGGGATAATCTTGGCTCTTAGTTTGTTCTCGTGGCATTGGATTTATGAAAATAGTGGCGGTGATGTAATGCAAGTGGTGATATTTAAGGGGAATATGGGTTATACTAATTTTATATTTTGGTTGGATGTTTTAATGCTACAGGCCAATAACAAGCAATATGGCTTGTATGTTTGTGGTGTTAGATGTGCTTTGAATATTCTTTGACATGTAAGATTGTGAATAACTATTTGTGTTTGGGACAAATATAAACCGATTATAATACAATTTTTGACCGTATAGTGATTCAACTACTCTTGTTGACTTTATGGATAAAAATTGTTTTACAATTGGACGTTACAACACTCTACTATGGGGCCCATGGGGGACTACTTCTATTTTCATGGATCAAACAGTCTCATGAAGCAAAAAAATTTGCCAAGTTAATTGAAATATTTCTTGAAAAATAGCAGCCCCTACCTTTTAGGACTGCACAAATTGAGGTGGGGCTAGAAATTGCCCCTACAACTTAGGAATTTTTTCTGCCCTTGTCTATCACTTAAAATTTTAAATTCCTAAAAAAATAAAAAAAATGAGAGAATTTTTATTTATTTATTAATTTTTATCAAAATACTCCAATTTGTTCCTTAAATTTTGAAGCTCAAACTTTTAAGCTGAATTGTAAAATTGAATTCATGGGACCACCAGTTTTAAAATATTCCTAAAAACTCTAACACCAGTAGAATTTTTTTAGGAAGCCTGCATGGGACTTTACCCTTAGAATTTTAAAACAGGATTACCACTTTCACGGAATATACAAACTTCACTATTACAAAAAAATATAATCTAGCAGCAAGATTGGGATGTACTAAATTATAGTGATCTTCCGAACTCTTTAATTCGGTAGATCCATGCGAATGTGTGGCTGTGATTTTTAGTGTACGCTTCGCAGATCTTTGTAAACTATCCATGGCAAATGATGAAAGGAAACATAAGTAGGGTATGGAAATCACTACAGGGGAAGTTCAAGAACACACAAACAAAGACGTGGAGCGGGGGAAGTTCGGATTAGAGTCAGTCACACTTATCATTTAGGTCTCCTGGGTTCAATTTAGAATTGCTCCCGGTCGTTTTTGAACTAGACACATTGTTTAAAGGTTTACAAGAAAATGCTTTAATAACTGGGGTTTCGGTTCAATTGCTGAACAGTTTGTTGGAGGACAGTGCTATTTTTCCACGACAAACTTCATCCAATCCAGAAGAATGTTAATAATCCAGTTGAGAATTTTCATTTTTTCTGGTACCTACTTTCTTTTTGTTCCCAGTTAATGTGAATTTGATGATTTTTTAAGTTTAAAGTTTCAAGACAGTTCATCATACTTCTGCAATGTCATTTACTCCTGCTTGTCCACGATGGCCATTGAATGCTCTGCATTCTCTGGCATCTTCAACGCATTGCAATGGTGCGTGTCTGCAAACATCAGTAAGCCCTTTCTTGTTAACATCAAAACCTACAATAAATAAACAGATATGTACGAACTCCTCTTATAATATCAGCAAACAGAAAACGCGCTCGAACAATCCTAGGCATCTTAGTGGTAAAACTGACAGGCTCTGGTCAGAAAGGGATAGTAGGCAGAAACAAAAGTACCCATGGAGAGGAGAAGAAGAAGAATCAGAAAAGCTTCCATGGCAAAAGGAGAGCTCATCTCCAAAGAGGCACAATGGTCCTTATTCTTTGAAGAATCCATCCAGGGATAACAAGAAAGCAGACAACCGTAGAGACAAACAAAATACAGAATTCAATTCTTCGAGAGGGAGACTGCCATTTGGCAACGGCCCCATTATGCCTACTGCTCCCTGGATGCAAGGATGGAGCAATGTTCCAATCAAGGACATCAAGAAGAATACCGGAAAAAATAAAGTGGATATGGATTCTGATAATGATGACTTGGGTCAAATTCAGCATTTCGATGGAGGTAAACAGAAAACTGCAATGCACAGGATTGTTGACAGGCTTAGAAATCTTAGTAATATCGAAGAAGCCAAAAAAAGGGACAGAGATGATAGTAGTTCAGGTTCACCTGAAGGAATATATTTAGCGGAAAACAAAATCATGCCCAGTAACATCATTGGAACTTTACTTGAAAAAAATTGGGGTGACATGGACCAGGGTATTCAAGAAAATAGAAAGGAGTCTGTGAATGTTCCATTGCCTTGGGAGAAAAACAATGCGAATGCAAAATCGGCAAAGCCTGAGAGGGAGAAGAGAGTGAAAGCCCCAACATTAGCGGAACTTACAATTCCGGACATAGAGCTAAAGAGGCTGAGAACGCTTGGAATTGGACTGAAAGAAATAATTAATGTACCAAAGGCTGGACTTACTCAGAATGTTCTTGACAAGATACGTGATCAGTGGAGAACCTCTGAGCTAGTGAGGCTCAAATTTGATGTACCACTCTCTGAAAATATGAAGAGAGGTCACCAACTGTCAGAGGTCAGCAACTCTCTCTTTCATCTTGACATTTGCATTACTTTCAATTTCAAATAAAAAGAAAAATATTTTAAATTTTCCTTATGCTTTCGTAAATCATATTAAGTTTCTTTCCTAGAAAATGAGAACTTTTACTACATCATTGGGTTCTGAAAATCTGTCTTATCTATATCGCTATCAGTATACTGGTTACTTACAATGCATATATCTTTATGGTTTTATGACAATTCAATTTTTTTATTTCATTGTTTATCTCAAGGCTTATCATATCCATCAGCTTTCTATGGAAAATAATTTGTATTCATTAGTCTTTAGCATCATGTGTTTACAGGATAAAACTGGAGGATTTGTTATTTGGAGGGCAGGGAGTGCTCTTGTTCTTTATAGAGGAAGTAACTACGAGCCTCCTTCTGTAAGAGCTGCAAAGGCTCAGGCTAAAATCAGTTCAGGTGTCGGTATACTGGTTGCAGATAACAAACCATTTGTACCTGATACAAAGTCAGCTGACCCAGTGACAAGAAGGAAGACACCTGATGTATTGGGTAGAGATGCATCAAGCATTTTGCTTGCCCGTAATGCAACCAGTGCTCAACTTGGCCATGAAATTATTACTAATGAGGCACAACTCCTTCCATCGACAGGCAAGTTGGATCCTGAAAAGGAAATAAATACCATATTAGATGGATTGGGTCCTCGTTTCATTGATTGGTGGGGAAATGATCCCTTGCCAGTAGATGCTGACTTGCTTCCCGAAGTGGTTCCCAATTATAAGACGCCTTTCAGGCTTCTTCCTTATGGTACAAAAAGGTCAAAATTGACTAACTCAGAAATGACCAATTTGCGTAAGCTTGCACGGCCGCTACCGATCCATTTTGCCCTTGGTAATCTCAGAAAAATGTCAACTATGCTTTTAATATTGACTACTTGGTTAGTTATTTTCTCTATGATTTTTGTTATTTGATCATGTTTCATTGTTTATAAAAGGGAGAAATAGGCGTCTTCAAGGATTGGCTGCTGCTATTATAAAGCTTTGGGAAAGAAGTGAAATCGCAAAGATTGCTGTCAAGCGGGGCGTTCAAAATACCAATAATAAACTAATGTCTGAGGAGCTTAAGGTGAATACCATGTTTTCACCTGACATCAATATCTAGCCTAGGTTGAGCTTTGATAGGAAGAAACATGATGTTGATTCTGTTAGAAATGATGGTAAATCATAGTTTATTTCTCTTACTGCTATATTTATGAACAGTGAAACCTGTAGACATAGACACAAACATGCTTTATTAACGATTAAGATATATCATATTTCTCCCTTTCATGAGCTTTGTTTGTTGTTGCTAACAAAATCTACATCTTTAAATCAATCTCTCTTAAATAAACTAGATCACCCTATCATAATTTTATCTCTTGTTTTTGAGGGGCAATGAAATTGATGAATATTGTTCAGATCAGTGAAGGGCATTTGGCCTGTTTTTGGAAAGAAGATGCTTCTTATAGCAGATAGAATTGAACGTTACACACATTTGAAACAATCACTCAGAACTTTCATCATAAGCCAAATTGGAAAGCAATCTCTCATTGCACTCTTGCACGTATACTTATAAAGTTACAAGCATGTTAGACATTAGGTGTAGTAAATATGAGTTTTGGAAATAAATTCAGCTTTCAGATCCTTAAATTGGATTTATTGCTGTAGCTTTGCAACAAATAATTTCAATCACTGTGCCCTTTTTGGACTAACTTAAGATGACATACTGTGTGAGTTGAATCTGTTTTTTGTCGCACTTGGCATTTCTTGTGGGTCTGTGCAGATGGCTGCATCCTCCTCTGTGCAGACACTTTGGGGTTGACAAGGCACTTAAGCACCTTAAGACATATTTCTATTGACTGTTCACATGCACAACTGTTGATAACTATATCTGCTAGTTTGCTTTTTGCAGCCAGTCCATGCCTTGTAATTGGAATCTTGGCCTTTTATAGCCGTTGCCATTTCTTCTTTGATCACATAAATATTTTTTCCTGAATTTCATTAGCAGTTTGTTAATGACCCAATAGTAACATGATTGTATCTTTGAAATAGTGTGTCTTTTTTCCTAAATGGCTGTATTCATTCTTTGTAGAAAACTATGATGTATTTATGACAGAAAAGCTCTTCTTCTAGCACATTGGAAGATACTATGAGTTGTACTTACCATCATTTCAGATGGCCACTTCATATGCCTAAACTATTTTTGCTTTTGTATCAGTTGCATTTCTTTACGACTTTGACCCTCAGACTGAGGGTAAGACTAAAGCCATAATCAAACCCTTGTGCAGGCCTTGTGCATATATGGTCATTTCAGTAGGCACTGAGATAAATACCTCCATATCATCCAACAAAATCCGAACACCGTCACTAATCTTTCAGGGTCTATTACATTAATCTTTCAGGGTCTATTACACTTTTCAACACCGTGCATCATATTAATTCTTGGTTTTTCTCTTAGCTCCTTAAATATTGCACGAGGAAAATTAGTATTACATGCCAATGTTTTCGTAGAGCAGTTAACACAAGTATGAGCTGAAGGCAAATAATATTCTCCCTCAGACCTGGGCAAAAACTAAATTCGTATTGGACAAACACTTAGATTAGCATATGTTAAAAAAATAGCAGAGACTTAGAGTCTGATATGAATTAAATTGGGATGCAGAGACTGACAACACTTAGATTAGCATATGTTCAAAAAATAGCAGAATCACAAATTGAATCCTATTTAATATGATTTCTGTATCTTTCTACAGGTTTTTGGACTTATTGCCTTCACCTTTACTAGCTCACCAATGGCTGCTTGCTGTGGTCAACATCATCAATTTTATTTATGGGAGCTGCCATGTTTAGAAAAGGAGTTATTTTTACATCCACTGTATACGATTATGATTACCAACCCTTTTGTCCCAGCAGATGTGCTATTTAATACAAAAATACTAATAGAAACAGGCAAACTACAACATACCTGTTCAGCAAAAATAGAAGATTTCCTTCACAAGCTATTTGATCTCCCAGATCACACTTGAGCAGCACATTACCCAGTCACGGCAGAAATTGGTGACAGTCTCTTTCAAATAGGGAGGAAGTGAGGAGCACTTTAGATTTGTAGTGCTCAAATGTATTGTTTTATGTTAGTGTACATAATATTTGCTCTAGTATCTAGTGTCTAGTGAAATTTGTAAATGTGACGTATAGGAGGCACTTTGGCTCTGCAATTTGGAATGACATTGTTCTACTTTTCACTTATGAATGGTAACAGTAGAGTAGGAGAGGTCTTACCTCTATAAATATCCTGAATCCTCGTGAATTATATCATTGGTATTAGTGGATTCAGAGTTCAATCTCTTATGACAAGTATCTTTTGTCTTCTTCACACTTTGTAGGTTCTGTTAAGGATTTACAATCTTGCAACACCTAAGTTTATATCAATTCGATGGGATATCATTTGTTGGGTTACATTTGCTGCTTATCCGCAAAAATTTCCTTGCAAATTTATCAAAATCACAAAGATTCAAGAACCCTTTTGATGCTAACTAAAAGTGAACAATTGACAGCTGGAGAGATTTAAAGAATTAATTCTATTAGAATGTATCTTGCTTGAAGGTTGAGACCATAGTTGAATAACTCGATGTGTGAAGGAATAACTTGCAAGTAAGCATGAGTGAAAACTGCCGGTGAATTAATTGCACCATAACTTGGCACCGAGTAACTATAAAACTTGCAGTGAGTTTTTCTTGCAAAACGTATTTTTGCCTGTGACTCGCCCAAAAACGCGTCCAACAAATAAATATTAATAGGAATCACAATTCATTTTAGGGTTTTCAATTTTTTGAGACGCGACTTTCAGACGCGATTTCCAAGCATGGTTTTGAGACACATTTCGCATGGTGACACCACAACACAATTTGTGCAGAATCTTGTGGTAAGTTACTGGCCATGGTTTAAGTGATTTTTGTTTGGTTTCAGTAGCAAACCTCCAATAGAGAACCATCTAATAGAGAATGGATTAGAAAAGAGAAACCCGTATACATTTCTCTTTTCTAATCCATACTCACTAATCAGGCCACACAAATAAGACCTGCCCCCATGCTGAGAGTTTGTAATTTACAAATAAAACCTGTCCCCATGCTGAGTGTTTGGAATTTTACAAACACTTAGCATGGAGACAGGTTTTATTTGTGTGGCTTGATTAGCGAGTATGGATTAGAAAAGAGAAACCCATACACATTTTTCTTTTCTAATCCATACTCACTAATCAGACCACACAAATAAAACCTTTGTTTTCACTTTTCTAATCCATATTCACTAATCAGGCCACACATGTGTGGCCTGATGTGTGGCCTGATCTGATTAGTGAATATGGATTAGAAAAGAAAAATGCATATGGGTTTCATGGTTCCCATGCTGAAAATTACAAACACTCAGCATGGGGACAGCCTTTATTTGAATTTTGTGTGGCCTGATTAGTGAGTATGGATTAGAAAAGAGAATAATTACAAACACTCAGCATGGGGACAGGTTTTATTTGTGTGGCCTGATTAGTGAGTATGGATTATAAAAGATAAATAATTATGTAAAAGGGAAAAATAATGTGGTGGCTGATGAACTATTTAGGAAGCCATTTTTGTGTTCTATGAATGATATATCTACTGATTGGAAGGTTTTTCTAATATTTGAATATGCCAAAAACACATTTGCTATTGATTTTCTGGATGGAAAGCTACAAGATGGTAGGTAAAAGGTGGTTGATGAGTTCATTCTTTATAAAGATTGGGTGTATCTTGTTCTAAAATCAAAGATGAAGGAGAATTTTTTTAGGGCATTTCATGACACCACTAGCTGGTTATTGGGGGTACTATAAGACATATAAGCAGGTAAGGGAGTGTTTTTCATGGAAGGGACTTAAGGGTGATGTTTTGAGGCATGTTAGGGAGTGTTTGGCTTGTCAACAAAACAAAGTAGAGCATGCATTTCTAGCTGGGTTGTTGTAGCCCTTACCTATTCCAAATCAGAAATGGGAGAGCATATTCATTGATTTCATCACAGGTTTTCCAAAAGTGCAAGGTAAAAATTGCACCTTCGTGATTGTAGATAGACTTACTAAGTATGCTCACTTTATGCTATATCTTCAAAGTACAACGCTCCACAAGAGGCTGATTTGTTTTTTAGAGAGATATTTAGATTACATGGGTTGCCAAAGAATATTGTGAGTGACAAGGACAGCAGATTCATTAGTTTGTTTTGGCAAGAACTATTTCGATTGATAGGTACAAAATTGACTCCAAGTATTAGCTATCATCCTCAAACATATGGGTGAATAGGGATTGTGAATAAATAGATAGAGGGGTATTCGAGGAACTATTGTATGGGGCAGCAAATAGTATGGATCAAGTGGCTCCACCATGGGTAGTATTACTACATTTTCACTCATCACATGTCTATAAGTATGACTTCTTTCAAGGCACTCTATGGTTATGATGCAATTTCATTCATGGATTTGATTCTTTTGGATAGTAGAGTTTTTGGAGTTAGAGATTTTATACAATAAAGTTAAGACACTTTGAATGCATTCAAAAAGAACCTACACCAAACCCAAAATTAGCAAAAGATGTATGCTGATTGCCATTGTTCAGAGAGAACTTTTGAGGTAGGCGAGATGGTTTTCTTGAGGTTACAACTCTATAGACAATTTTCCATCAAAAGAAGTGCAGAAAAGCTCAAGCCATGGTTTTATGGACCTTATAATATCATAAGGAGAATAGGTAAGGTTGCTTATGAGCTAAAACTTCCAGAAAATAGTAGGATTCACAATGTTTCCATGTGTCATGCCCTAAGACGGCCCTTGGATAGTAGTTCACATCTTCATTAGAACTGCCATCACTTGATGACAAAAGAAAATTGATTTTAGAGCCCAAAGCTATCATCAACATGAGAAAGAAGAAGCTAAGAAGCAAAGAAGGAAAGTCTTTTCAGAGTGCTTTGTGAAATGGAAGAATTTTCCACTTAAGGATGCTACATGGGAAGGAGTGGAGATATTTGAGCATCCAAGTCTAAAATTGCTTGAGGGCAAGCAATTTGGGGAAGGGAGGACTGCCATGTCTCTTCCAACACCCACATTAAATAAAGGTGTTTTTTAACACCACAATATGTATATATTTAATTAATAAATATCTAATATAAAATATATAAATTTTAAATTTACTTTCAATTTTCTATTTAAAAAGTGGGAGCCAACCTAGGGCCAATGGGATCTAATAGTTGGGCAAGTATATAGGCAGGCCAACTTATCATTTTGAGGCATCAATAATCATTTTATCTGCTATTGCATAACTGGTATTTTCCAGTTGAGTTGCAGTGAGGACGAAACCCCTCATTTACAGACCTGAAGCAGGACACAAACCCTCACCTCATCCTGCAGTCCAGATCCAGGGTTGCCACTGTGCTAATTGAATTTCTTGATATTTTCAGGTCTAATCTCCAAGCTTGAAGAGCATCTCTCAGGACAAGACTGTTGGAAGTAGTTCCCAACTTGCTGAGGTGGTGCCACTTCACGTCATCTACGTAGGCCTTGAACTGCAGGTTCATTTATCTTCTGGTTTCTCCAGATCTGGCACTTTCACAAGCATCATAGGTCCATTTCCGAGTAACAAGGCATAGTTCAGGGAACAAATCTTTGGCAGCAGCTTATTAATCATTTTACAGCAATATCCTAAGCTTCCCAACAGCACTAGGCTACAAGTGTTTGAGGGTTGTCATGCCTCAAACACTAGTGTTGGTGGCAGCTTATTATTCATTTTACAGTGATATCCTAAGCATCACTAGGCTACAAGTGTTTTAGGGTTGTCATGCCTCCACGTCTCAAACCCTAGTTAAGGCTCCAGACTTGGTATATCCATCAGCAGCTGGGTGAAAGAACCAAGCAGATTTGCTGCCCCATCTTTCTTCCACTCAGCTGAGCGGCAAAGAACAGAGGTACACATCAGATCTGGACAGCGATCTGATCTCTGAAGTACAGGTTTGTGTGAAACAGATCAAACCCTAGGCATAATCCTAACTAATTGAGGACTGGATGCCATCCTAAATCTAAAGGTGGGAATAAACCAGCAAGTTGTGGAGATCCATTCTGATTCTAGCATTTCCCTCACTTCAGTGCAGGGAAGATATTGCACTCAGATCTAAACTGTAGAGGCACAGATCCTATTTGAGTGACTACCTTGCTACGGCAACATTCAGATTGTGCCTTGAATATGTGATTTGTAAGTGTTGTTACCCATTGTAACCGACTACTAAGATAATAATTAATTATATCAGTTTGAAAGGGGTATAATACTACCAGGTTCAGTGAATTCAGATAAGATTGTAATTCAGAAATTTCTATTGCCAATTTAATGGTGGCAGCAATGTGTTCTGCGTAATTTTCTGTCTTTAATGTGTGAATCAGAACTGTAGCTCCTCTGGTTGCTGTTAATCTTGTTTAATCATTTAAACCTTTAATTTTTGAAGAAATCTGGGTGATCAGAACTACTTGACAGCTTGCTAACCAGGAATCAAATCATGCCTGCACCTCATATCATAACCTAGGACACTACACTTTCTTATCCCCAGTGAAAGGGAGTTGTGTCTGTTAATCATTGCCAATTCATCCTTATATACGTTAAAACTAGGTTCCTTATTGTTACGCTTGCTGTTTAAATTTATTTTTTGCCTCATTGAATTTTTTTGCCATGGATGGCTTCATTGTTTCAAACAGGGGAAAGATTATCTTTAATGATTCAGCTTCAGTCCCTCAATAAAAAATCATGGTACTATTCTCCCTATGGAACATATGATTTGTAAAATATTTCTGAGTTTTATCTTAAAAATTCGGAGAAGTGTGAAATGTTCAGGAAGAGGCTAGTGCTTTGTGATTGCTTTCTGGGCATCCAACCATTGAGTTCAACTGGATTATTATTTCATATTGTACATACCAAAAATCGCTTAGCTTACTAGCTTTGAATTTCAAGTGCTGATAGTTTCAGTCTTAATATTTTCTTCCTTTTTGTTTCTCTCTAGGAGCTTCAGATCACAGGACCTGTTCCTGAAAAGGCCATCATAGTTGATCATCTTAAGTTGGCATATTTTATTTGGAAGAGTCATATGCATGGCAGATATTGCATTTAAAATGGTGGTGCTATTAATGTGTCGTCTATTAAATACTGAATAATACTATTATTTGTTATATTTTTTAACACAAGAAACCTAATTCTTCAACCGGATATAAGGCTTTCTTTCAACATAATAATTATTCCTAGAATCCCCTACACTCCGGCCATGTTGCTTATACGGTTGATTGTGGATTAGACATTTTATGTCAGTTCTGTTTTAGTTATTCTTGCTGTCGTAACTTAAAGTGAAAGAATATTAGATTGTCAGTGTGGCATGCAATTTTTTGTGGATAATCTGGATTGTGTTTGCTATTTCCTTAAAAAAATTTCTTGTGTTAAATTTGCAGGAACTCACAGGAGGCATCCTACTTTTACGAAATAAGTATTATATTATAATTTATAGAGGAAAGGACTTTCTACCTCCACTTGTTGCCAATGTATTAGCAGAAAAAACAGCAGAGGCAAAGGTCTTTCAAGATGAAGAAGAAGAGGCAAGGTTGAAAGCAGCTGCAGCAGTGCAGGCGAGGGCTGATATAGGAACTAGTTTTGCTGGTACATTAGCTGAAACCTTAGAGGCCCAAGCACGTTGGGGGACAGAATGTGAAGATCCACAAAAGACAAGGGCAGCAGCTGCTGAGGCCAAGAAGGCTGAAGCAGAAAGGAAGCTTCAGCAGAAGATAGCCACTGTAAGTTTAGTTTAACAACCATCTTCAATCTTAACAGTCTCAAAATAGAAGATCATAAATCTGTCATGTTAATGGAATAGCAGCTTGTCTATACATGTGACAAAAAACATTGTATGCTCAGAGTTATGCTTCAAGTTGGAACTTAGACATTACGTTTCAGTTAAGATTGAGGACACCCTTGAGAATATCTTTGTATATTCACTCCAACTTTTGGTTAACAGGCCCAACTAAAAAAGCAGAAAGCAGAGAAGGAATTATCTAAATTAGAAGCATTTTTGTCACCTGCCGAACCACCTGAAGATCGAGAAACAATAACAAATGAAGAAAGGTTTATGTTTCGCAGACTTGGCCTGAGAATGAGTGCATTTTTACCTCTGGGTGAGTCTTGATTGGATTAGAAATGCTGTCAGCTTGAGTCATTTTGTTATTTGTTATAATCAATAGCACTAGTTTCAGATAGAATCATTGGTACATTGTGAAAATCTGTTCTGGTCTGTTCCAGGGAGGCGGGGAGTTTTTGATGGCGTAGTTGAAAATATGCACTTGCATTGGAAGCATAGAGAATTGGTGAAAATTATTTCTAAAGGAAACAGTTTTGCATGTGTTGAAGACATAGCAAGAACCTTGGAAGCTGAAAGTGGGGGAATATTGGTAACTGTTGAGAGAGTATCCAAGGGTTATGCTATGATTTTTTACCGTGGGAAGAATTATCGGCGTCCAACTAGTTTGAGGCCACAAAACCTGCTAAATAAGAGAAAAGCATTAAAACGTTCACTTGAGCTCCAACGGAAAGAGGTACCTTTTACGTTCTTTGACATGAGCTTTTGTGCTGTTATTTTTTGAGGGTAAATTTAGGACTTATTGAATTGAATTCACATGGGAAACTGAAACAGTAATTATATGAAGTTGTGGCCTCTCTGCTCTTGCTGCTGTTAGTGTAAATATATTTGTCTAATTATTGATTAGCATTGTCTTTTGTGGACAAATTTACAGTCACTGAGTTTTCACATATACCAGCTGGAGCAGAACATAAAACAGTTGAAGTTGGACCTTGTATGTTTCTTTCTACCTGGCTGCTCAGTATTGGTTTTAAAATCTATATAAATTCTTGACCATAACTGGTTTAGATGGGTGCTCTAGCAATTGTATTAGCTTTATCAATTGTTTCTATAGGTAAATTAGAGTGCTTATGCACCAACTTCAGCATTCATTGTAAACCTACTGATGAATCAGGCAAGTGAACATTGAAGGTGGGAATCAATTATAATAGGTTTTCTGCTTACTGTTTTGAGATAATGACATTTAATATATTGTGTTTCTATTTATTTTCAGAACAAGGCAGACTATGTCAATGAGGATACACATGCTTCAGATTCAAACTCAGAACTGGAAACTGCATATTCTTATACATTTTTAGAGGTGTGAATTGCATAAAATTTAGCTATAGAATTGTTAACAATTTATCTGTTTTTAAACTACCAACATGGAAGGCCAAATGTTTCATAATCTCCTGCTTTTGTTTCATAACAAAAGATAAATAAAACTTGCTTTGTTGCCATGCAGACTGATGATGAAGAGTCAGAGAGTGAAGATTTTTACAGTTATAGTGAAAACGAAGATATATCTTCTGGACATGACTCAGAGATGGATGCAGTTGAGGCAGTCCAAAACTATGAGCCTAAGACTGAATTACAGGAACATATTAGTGAAGAACTCGATCCAATCTTTAGCGGTAAGAGCAAAGACCCTTCCAAATTAAGGAATATCATGATGAGAATGATTAATGTTTTGAAAGGCTGAGTTGGTATTCCTAGCTAAGCTTGTATTATGAAATTTATGAATAGCTATGTTCTGATTGAGTTTTCAAAAATATGTTTGTCCATATAATCCAGGATGAGTCAGTGGAGAGAAGTGATTGGAATAAAGTTATAAAGCTTGTTGTGATCCTTAAAATGAAGGAGCCAAAGGTATTGAGAAGGAATAGAATCTGTTCTTTAAGTGCAGGCATTCTTTCAATAAGAGTTTTTTGTGAAGATAACCGGGTGATAATTATGAATGATCCAAAGTTTTCGGTATTCTGTGGAATCTATACAACCATGGTTTCCTTGTGGGATTTGTACTAGAATTTGGTAGCACGAGGGCATTCAAATTATCAATTAAACAACCTGCTACTAATAATGGTCTTGTTTTGGCCACTTTAGCCGTGCGCTATTTGTATCATCTATTGCAAAATCAGGGTTTCTATGCTTGGGCCTTAAGAATGACTGAAGGCCCAATCTTGGTTAATCAAAATTGCAATCTAATAGATATTTCATTCAGTTCAACTTTCTTTCTTATCTTTGAGTCAGTTACTCAAGTCCTTTGACAGCCTATTGTTGCATCTTATTATCATTACTTGTGATCATGTTATGCAAATGCATGGTAAACATGCATGTAGAATGTCCCTGACCATGGTTCTTTTTCATTTTTCCACAAAGTCTCAGAATGGGATGGAGGGACGGGTTTTGGGACAGGGGACCAAGGGCCTTTTTTTGGGGATGGTGGGGGGAATATATATAGTACTTGAATGATTAGTTATTAAAAAAACATATAGGAAATAACATATGGAACTTTAAAATGCTAAACATATTGCATTGAACAATGAATATGCTGATTATTGACATTTATATTATATTCAAAGTGATAAATACATTCAAAATTCAAATACAATTGGCCAATGACCTTGTTGGCACCAAATTTGACTATCCAAATTGTACTTGTCTTGACCCCTTTGTACGTTTAGGCCCTATTTTATCCATCATAGATAAATATGAGAAATCTCTAGTTGGGTCCCCTTGGTTAAATCTTGCCTAAGTACTCTTGAGTTGGCCTAATGGTGGAGAACCTGTACTCTTGAAAGAGAGGTCACAAGTTCAAATCTTGTAGGGGGTAGGGTATGTACGTCTCATTTGTAGCATAGTTAGGTGCCTCCTGCATGGAGCACAGAGTAGTCCCATATTACTATAAGCCATCTGTGGACCAAAAAATAGATCGCCCGGTATTGTGGACTATAAAGGATCCATTTCCATTTCATCCCCTATGTGTCCCTCATATGTTGGAAAGTGCAAAATTCCAAAAAATCTCTAAGTGCGGGATGTGTTTTGTTTAGTTTTCAAGTTGTGCAAGTTTTTGGAATTTTAGAGTTTTGGCGTTTTCCCTCATGGAGTACCTCCTCCAAACCTCGCCTTTACCCCCTTTTTCCTGTTGGGAGTTTAGAGTTTGCCTTTTGGTCATGCCATTCCTTTCACCCTTTCCTTTTCTTCTATCTTTATTTGAGTTGCAAATTTTACCTTACCAACATTTTTTAGAACCCCAAACTTTGACGCTTTGTACTAAGTTACCTTTTAGAGTTGGATTGTCAGTTATCTTCTTTTATGCATCCCTTGTGGCATGAGGTATAGTGTCTCTTTGATACCTAAATCCTTGGCTTTTTACCTTTCTAAATCCTTTAGAGTCGGACTTTGTAGAGTTTCCTTTCCCACAATCCTTTTTGGTAGACATTATGAGTCAAATTTGATCCCCAATTCTTGATCCATTTTATTATGTTATATTTCGGAGTTAGAGTTTCAACCATCCCTTTATCCTCACCTTTATGGCCTTGGTTATGAGGTATCCCCAATTTATGAACCTCAACACTTTGCATTGCATTATTTTTTGGGTTTGTTGATTCAAACTTATTCTTACCTACATAATTTGAGGTAAGAGTTAAGGTGACTCAATCCTCAAATCCTTTAACATATTGCCTCATACATTCTTTTGAAATTGAAGATGTAGAGATAGCCCTGTTTGCCTACTTTTATCATGAATAATGAATTGTCCTTGATCCTCGACATCCTATCCTTACTTTTTTTGAGATTGGAAGATCATTAGTCCTTTTAAAGGTATGTCGACAAGTTCCTTAGTTCTCTAACTCCTCGATGGGTTGGCAAGACCATGTTGGAGGTTTGCCAAATTTTCTAACCTTCAAAGCCTTGCCATTTTTCTTTACAATGAATTATAATGAAGAGGTTGCTAACAAGTTACAATGTTCCCTAATTTTTTGAAGTGTCAACAAGGTTCAAGAGTTAGTCAATTCACCGACAGCTAAAATTGGAGGTTATCAAGTTCTAACCTCCAAAATGCCAATATGGCGAAAGCAATGGGATGTTTGAGGTTCCTAGTGTTGCAAGATGGTGTATCCCTTGGTCTTCCTTATCCAACATGACGCTTGGGTTTGTGACATGGCTTAACCGCCTCCTGTGGATCTTATATAAATTTGGCAATTGTATTGAGCATTGACAGGTCGATCTTTTGGTGCAACGACAATCACCAATGTAACAATTGGTATGGTAGAGATCCCTGGAGTTGAGGGCCAACGCTTGCTTTCGGTGGGGAAGAGACAGGAGATTGTTGCAAGATGGTGTGTCCTTTGGTCTTCCTTGTCCAACATGACGCTTGGGTTTGTAACATGGCTTAATCGCCTCTTGTGGATCTTACATAAATCTGGTGGTTGTATTGGGCATTGACAGGTCGATCTTTTGGTGCAACAACAACCACCAATGTAACACCTAGATTCCTCCAATTCTTGAAACACCAATTACTCTCTTGGAGACATTTACATGAAGTTGAATGTTGGAGGTTCATGAGTTCTTTGAACCTCCAAAATGTTGAAAAGATGGAATAAAGTACAACGTTGGAGGTTAGCAAATTCCTTGAACCTTTGAGACTTTGATGGAAGGTTCTTAGAACCTTTTAATCATAAAAAAATGATGACCATCAAATTTTTGCTATCTTCCAAAAGCATAAAGGAATTAGAAAAGTTCATATGTTGATGATTGTTGCATGTCTCCTAGGGATTGCAAAGGCAAGATTGAGAGATGATATTTCCTTTCTTGCACACACATGAGCCATGCCAAATGTTGAATGATATATTTCTCTTACTATGCAACTCAAATTAAAGCAACATGATCTTCCTTTTGTTTAGCCTACACTAAAGTGGAATTCTTAGATTGTGATGACTTTAGCTTGTAGAGGGAAATAGGAAGGAGCTACATCAAGGGAATGAGAAGGGTTTTTCTTGACTTCTTATAGTTTCTATTTGCTTGTGCTAAGCTTGTGATGCCTAGTTTCCAACACTATACATACATGCATACATACATCCATACATGCGATGCAGGAGCATCCAGTGGTGTAAGGGCAATCTTGCATCACCCAAAAATAGTTAAATTTCAAGCTTCTCAGTTTTTAGATGTTTTTACATTTTTTGATACCCTTTTCGTCATAATGAAATTCCCAATTCATGGTTTTCATTTTCTATTCTTGGGTTGAAAGATATTGCACTTTTAGTTTCCCATATTTGCACCTGAAAATC
>VDFB02281492.1:284165523-284377420 GCA_007258455.2 Sequoia sempervirens
AGTTCTACAACACATGCAAGTTACAGAAAGCTACAGAATCACCCTTTTGCAATATGCGAGCTTGTCCCCAAAAAGTTACCCAAAAATTAGAAACCCGCCCATAAATAGAGCTCCTTTTTAGTTTGGAGCCAAAACAACATTAAAATTTGAGTTTAGGTGGTTTGGCGCCGAAAAATTATAACTTGAAGTTCAAATTTCAAAAGAATATTTACAATTGTATCTTCTAAAAAATGCGCCAACTTCCTGGGGCCATAACTTTTGATCCGGGACTTTGATTCGCGAACCGTTTGAAAGGTCTTGAAGTCAAGAACGCGCTCAAAATCTGCTACGCCAATTTCGACAAGTTTTGAGGCCAATCCAAAAACTTTAAGTGCCTCAAATATAACTCGGAAGATTTTTAGGTGCAAATTTGAGAAACTAAAACTGCAATATCTTTCAACCCAGAAATAAAAAATGAAAACCATAAATTAGGAATTTCATTATGACGAAAAGGGTATCCAAAAATGTAAAAACATCTAAAAACTGAGAAACTTGAAATTTAACTATTTTTGGGTGATGCAAGATTGCCCTTACACCACTGGATGCTCCTGCATCAACATGCATGCATCCATGCATACATACATGCATAGATACATCCATGCATGCATCCATACATGCATGGATGCATGCATGCATCCATACATACATACATACATGCATGCCTACATACATACATGCATACATGCATGCATGCATCGATACATACATACAATCCATGCATACATGCATGCATCCATACATGCATGCATACATGCATACATGCATACATATATACATCCATGCATGCATGCATGCATGCATACATCAATCCATGCATACATACACACAATCCATGCATACATGCATGCATACATAAATACATACATACATACATAACAGAGAGAGAGAGAGAGAGATACATACATACATACATACATACACACACACACACACATGCATACACACATACATACATACATACATACATACAGACATACATACACATACAAACACATACACACACACACATATGAAAAGAAACCCCCCCACAAGAATTGAATGCGCCCCTGAAAACACCCTTTCAAAGTGGGGCCTTACATCCCTTTAGAATGGTGGGGTGCTAGATTTTATCCAATTCTTGAATAATTTTCATGATCACTAAGAACAACCACTTTATAGTTCCCAAATCTCTTCTAGCTACAATGAGTTGCTTTAGCCCCACACTTATCACAAAGCAGTTTTTGAATTTGAAGCTACAATAAATATTTTCAATAAAGCTACATGTGTGTTTATCACTCTTCCAAATTTGGTAAATGCATTTTTTTCGATCTCCACCCAACGTGAACAAATGAATCTCAACAAACAATCCTAGAGAGAACTTTGATACAATATCAACTGTAGAGAGGTAGGCTATGAACAACCTTAATTAATTTTTTCATTTTCAAGCCTCTTGCAATTGACTCTCAAGCTTAATTGTTCCCAATTCAAATGTTCCTTGATTGGAGTGATCAATAAGCATTGTACTTTCCACCTCTTCCCACTCCCCTACCACTCACATTAGGGTGATACTTGCTTTGAGTGTAATTTTCCTTAGAATAGTAGGGCCTTGGGTAGGGGAGTGGAGATTATAGGATAAACTAAAATTGGTAACTCTACTGTTAGGTGTATTGGGAGTAGGAATGAAAGAACCCAAAAGCAAATTGAGCTTATAAAATGCCGATTGCATTAGTTGAGGCATTTGACTTGTGGTAACCAAACCATCGATACTACTAAGATCGATCTAGGTTGGAAATGATAGATCAACTAGAGGGAGTGTTAGTAGGTCAAGGGCCAGAGTGGATCTTATTGTAGGCTACTGTTAATGGTCCACAAAGGCTAGAAAAGACATTAGTTGTAATTAGGAGACATGTCCCTTCATGGGAATGCACACACACACACACCCAGATATACTGTATAAGATATATTGTGAAGCAGAGACTAAGACCTGCTCTTGTATGGGATTATGATATAATATAAAGGAGTTATAAGGATTATATGTGTAATGAATGTATGAATGTTTCTTTGGTGGTTGATATGATAACTATTCTTTCTAGAATCCTACCGCAAATGCTTGCTTTTCTTACTGTATCCTTTGGGGTATAAATTGAGTACATAAAAAGTACTAGGGTACAAATCTCTATATTGTACTTCCCCATTCTTCTTGCCAACATTGGTTCCATTTTTGGGACCCTAGAGAGAATAGTAAAGAAAATATAAGCATTAAAAAGGAAAAAATAAATTTAGCATAATTTTTTTGTTGGACTTTAAGGGCCAACTCTGTGGGAGAGGGGGTAGGCCATTAGGGGATGGCAAATGGAAAGGGGGGAGGGATTTGAAAAGATCCTTGAAAAGGTGCAATTGTTTAAATTTTTCTTTCAACACATAAATAAAGAGAGACTAATGGAAGTCTGGACCTAGAAAACATATGGGAGTAGGTGATAACAAGAGGAAAAGAGAGATACTTGAAATCATTAAGCTAGGGATGGAAATGAACAAAAAAGAAAGGAGGTTGAAACAAATTCAGAAATGATAGAAAATATACTACAAAAGAATGGAAGAGGCAAAAAACAAGGCTAAAAGGAAGAACGTAGAGATTGCGATAGAAAACCAAAACAAAGAGAGCGAGTGCACCATGAAGGGTGTTGTTGAGCGTGCCAATGTGGGCGCTGTCGGAGAAGGAGAAGAATAGTGCGCGCATAGAGGATGCTGCTATAAGAGATAGGGAAGAGATTCCATAGCTAGGTTCTAACATAAACAAGATGAATCAAATTCTCCAAAATCTAGAGGGAGAAATTGAGGATTACGAAATTTCTAGAAGAGAAATGGAACAAGCGGTACAAAGAATTATGACACCTATAAGTAAGATACCAAGTATATATCCAGAATAGAAAAATATCCAACTAAAGATAAATAAAGATTGATCACCACTAGAGACTTTAGAACATAACATTTTATGACAATTACTTGGATGAATTAGTCACCGAAAGTGTCTTAAAGGTAAGAAATGATGTGGCAATAACAAATGAGAATTATATAAAATTAATACCTTGTAATGAAGCAACATAATTAGTTAACCAAATGACATGAACCAATAGACGAAGATCCCAAAGAACAAAAAGAAACTTTGAACAGATGCAACCCTCGAACCAGGAGTCACCCCTAATGCCAATAAAGGAAAGGTGAATATCTACAAAAGAAGTAGAACAATAAGAAGAGAAAAACAATATACATAACAGATACAATTTTGATATAGGCCACACATATAGTGATTCAAAAGAAGAACCAACCATGAATACCACAATGAAATTACCCATGTTTGGGCAGGATACAACTAAAGCAATTGAACATGTGTTCATCCTGGAATCCTTTTGACAGAGACATAACTTAACTAGAGATGACATCAAGCTATTTGACTTAGATCAATTTGAGGAGAAACATTACAATGGTACTAGAAGAGCTATCCAAACCATAACAAAGATTGGGATACAATCAAGCAGGATTTCCTAGCAAATTTTGCTACACTAGAACTATACAGAGGAGTAAGTAAACTTCGAGAACTTATGCAAAAAGAAGATGAATCGATCAAAGAATTTGACAAAAGATTTAAAGAGGTCACTAGACACTTGGAAGAACCTCTAAGCGACAAACAAAATATAAAATGGTTCATTTATGGAGTCCTATCAGAAATAAGAATGACACTTGATGGAAGACATTTCAACACATACTTGAAATTGGTTACATTCACCTACTAGATTGAAAATCAGTCATGGCGCAAATAGGACAAAGACAGAGAATACAAAGAATTAGCGAAACTTAGTCTAGGGCTTGAAGAATTAAGATTGCAACAAAAAATTATGACAAAGAGAGACATATATACACCTAGGCCTAACATATAGTGCACTTACTGTAGAAGAGGTCTCATTATACATGAATGTCTCAAAGAACTAGGGGAAAAGAAAGACAATGTGTTACACAAAAACCTCCAGATAGTACCTAGGAAAGTATATTCAGTCTATTGTGGAATGTGCAAAGAGTGGGATGACCATGATACTGAAGACTTCCCATCACAACTATTCTGGTTAAGAGAAGATCCCACTGCAGTCAACAATAAAGATCGACACACATTGACATATGTAAAAGGACTAACATAAAGTAAATTATATGCACATGATACTAAATATAGAGCACTATCACAACAACAAAAACAAGGAAATGGAAACAATAGAAAAACCTAGAGCAATACAATAATAATGGTTCATTCCATGGACGAAGAGGTCAAGGCTGAGGAAGAGGAAGGAGATCAGATACTACATGCTTCAATTGTGGCAAACTGAGACACTTTGCAACTGAATATTGGGGGAAAGAAGAAAACAATGTGGATTTGGCAGCCAAGAAGATCATAATTCCTTCAATTGTGAAAAAGCATGTCAATATTATAAAAACACATCACTACAAACTCAAATTGATGAACCGCAAAACTCTAATACAAACAAAGGAGCAAGACTTCTCCAGAAGGACCTAAGAATCCAAAATAAGAAACAAGGAGATGTCAAAAGGAAGGAAGAGATGAAGGATGCACTGCAAAAGAAAGTAGCACAAGAGATGAGTACCACAAAGACCCTAGAACAAAAGAAAAGGGTAAAGCAATAGTAGTGACTAGACAAGGTAGCAATACTGAAAAACAAGAAGAGGTACTGATAGAAGAAGAGAGCTCAGAAGGGGAAGAAAGTTTCCACCTCACCAAGCAACAACATGACCATATCCTAGAACAGGCTTGGAAAATCATTGAGTAAGAACAAGGAAAGGAAAGAGAGCAAAATGGATTTTTCTCAAAACAAGGATACTAAAACAATTAGCACAAATGGTAGGGAAACATGACTTACTAATAAAATTAAAACAAATTACTAAATACTAGAATAAAAAATCCATTCCACAAGTTAGGATAGTAGGGAAACACTGGAAAACCAGGCCTATCATGGTTAACCTCTAGATCCATAATCGGAAGATCTCTTGGGTAAATGGTTGATTTAGGGGCAGATGTCAATCTAACCCCAAAAAGGATATGGGAATACCTAGGAAGACCCACACTAGAACCTACCCCATACAACATTAGTCTGGTGGATGGTTCTAGAATGAAAACCTTAGGTACTTGGAGACAAGTGGAAGTGAACATTAAAGGAGGTAAATAGATTGTAGATTTTGAAGTAGTCACAATTAAAGAAACATTTGATTCCTTTGATGCACTTCTGGGATTAAGATGGTTTGTAGAATCACACAAAGTAATAAATGCAAGGAAGGAAGAAATTTCATTTGCGGATAACAAAAGGATAGTACACATCCCCTTAGTGAAGAATAAGATGAAACCTACATAGAAGAGGTAAATGCGGAGGAACATGATGACGATGAGAAAAGGCTAAACACCATAACTAAGTTGCCTACAACTGAAATTTGGGAAGAACCCAAATCGAAAGGGGAATTGGAGATAGATGAAACTAATGAAAGCACAAATAGTGAAACTGTACTAGAAGCATGGCTACAAGATGAATTGAAAACATATTCTCACAAAATATTTGGCTCTAGAAGGATATTTATGGTAAGAAAGACGCCAACAAAAGAATATTCCACAAAAAAACATACTGTATGGTATTGGTGCAAATACAAAGAATGGAGAGGAGGAAGACAATGTCTCTCATCAAGTTAACCACATTCCACATGAAATTTCAAACATCAAGTTACCTAAATATTTCAGAGTAGGAGATTTACTGGCATACCTAGTACAAATAGTGCAAACCTTCCCAAATGAAACCCATAGAATTGATACCCTACTGCATACCCTTACTTGCATTGTCGCATGTTGATATAACACACATAAGCACACCATTATCAAATGGGAAACCTTCAAAACCTTGATAAAAGAAAGATTCCTACCAGAAGTAGGAGAATACAAACATACCCACATATGAGGGAGATATCCTATCGCAACATCATTTGGATATATGTATTTACTACTAGGAAGAAAGATATGAGTGTGATGGTAGACTATACATCCAACTTAACTTCTTGACCAAAACATGGTCTATTGACCAAGAGAGACGCGCAAAAACTAAAACATGGAAGAAAATAACACCAAACTTTCTCCATACCTTTTCTTTTTCTAATAAAGATCCTCAAATACATATTGCATTACTACAAATGAAGGAGATCATGTTCAATTCAGAAGAAGATTAGAAAATAGTAGTACCACAACCTCCTTACACACCACCCAAAGAAGGTATATATGAGAACATTAATTGGTTGGACTGGGAAGCAACCAATACAAAGAAACACTGTTGTGCGGTACAAAATGATGAAGAAGAGTAGATCCCAAAAATAAAAATAGACCAAGGTGAAAGAGAAATAGAAGAATCCACTAAACCTAAGAAAAAATACTATAATGACCCCATCAAACTAAAGGAGGCAAATATCAAGGTAGAAGGGGATCCCAAGATAACAAGAATAGGGGACTACTAGGATGAAAAGGTAGTAGCTAAGACAATAGAATCTCTCTTAGAATTCCAAGATTTATTCCCTAGAACATTCACTGAAATGAAGGGAATCAAAGAAGAGGTAGGAGTAATGAAAATCCAATTGAAGGTGTTAAAGTGGTTTGGAAAAGGCCTTATATACTAAATCTAAACATGAAGAGAAAGGTCAAAACAAAGATAGAAAAAATGCTAGTCAAGTTTGAATCATTAAATTGGTAGAGGATTCTAATTGGATACGTCCCATGGTGGTCCAAAACAAGAAAATCAAAGAGAAGGATATGTGTATATTTTTGGGAGTCGAACAAAGCTTGCATACATGATCCCTTCCCAACCCCATTCACTGAGGAAATTTTATAATCAGTTTTGGGAATAGAGATTTACTCATTCACTGATGGCTTCTTTAGATATCATCAAGTTAAGATAAAAGAGGAAGATCAACCTAAAACCACTTTTGCAACAAAATGGGGATCATATATGTACACTGTGATGCCTTTTGGGTTGAAAAATGCCCCTGTGGTATTTAGTAGAATAATGATTAACACCTTTAAATAATTCATAAATGATTTTCTAGTTTAGTCTACTTGGATGATTGGATTGTTTATGGGCTAGTGAAAGATCATATACAGGTACTTTGCATGATGCTAAATAGATGTAAAAGCATGCAAATCGCAATGAATTTGAAGAAATGTACCTTTGCAGTACCCTTTGGGACCTTATTAGGCCATATCATATGTAAAGAGGGATTAATGGTGGACCGTATGAAAGTTGCATTAATGCTAAACTTTCCACCACCTAAAAATGCGCTAGAAGTTAAGAAATTCTTGGTCTATATAGGATAACATAGAAAGTTTATAAAGGGATATGCTGGTATTGCTACACCATTAGAAGATCTATTGAAGAAGAAAACTGGTAGGAATATTCAATGGAATGAAGAGTCTCAAAAAGCATTTGATACATTAAATTAAAAGATTGCGGAAGCACCAATCGTTATATTCTAGGATTGGAACAACCCTTTCCATGTGCATGTAGACGCTTCCAGTATCGCCATAGGAGTGGTGCTTACCCAAACTAAAGGGAACATCAACCATCCCATAGCTTTTGCTAGTAGAAAGTTGTCTGCCGTAGAAAGGAATTATACCACTACAAAAAGGGAAGCATTAGTTATTGTGTATGCGTTACAGAAATACATACACTACTTGCTCTCCACACCATTTACATTCTCTACAAACCATGAACCACTAAAATGTTTGCTTAATAAATCGGTAACCCATGGGCGCATATGTAGATAGTTGTTGTTTCAATAGTTTTATTTTAAAATTATGGTAGAATAATCAAGGACTAGATTATTTGTCTTGAATTGAAACCAAAGAACCTGATGCCTAGGGGGAAGATTTACCCAATGCACACCTATTCCACATCACTATGGTATCAAAGGAGCTAGAAGATATTTCCATTTTTCTTTCTATAGGAGAATTTCCCAAAGGTCTATCACCATAAGATAAACAATCGCTAATGCGAAGCGCTGTGCCATACACCCTGGTAGAAGGAGAGCTACACCATCTTGGGAGAGATGATATTTTGAGAAGGGTGGTATAAAAACATGAAAGAAATTCCATTTTAAGAGAAACACTTGAAGGGATCATAGGAGGGCATAATTGTGGAGAAACCACAACCAGAAAGGTACAACTTGTAGGGCTATGGTGGCAAAACTTGCAGAAAGATGCCACAGAATACACAAAAGGATGTGATATTTTCCAAAGGGTAGGGAAACCTATCACATGAGATGAAATGCCACTTAGACTATTATTAGCTCAAAATCCATTTGAAAAATGGGAAATGGACTTCATAAGCAAGGTTCATTATAACCAAAGTAGAAAACCTTACAAAATGGGTGGAGGCAATACCTACATAGGATTGCACTGCAAATATTGCAGCAAGATTTTTATATGAGAATATAATCACAAGATATGGATGTCCATTAAGTATAGTGAGTGACTAAGGAAAACACCTTGTAAATAAAATGATAAAGGAATTACTACAAAAATTTATGATAACACACAATAAAATATGCCCCAATCACCCACAAGTCAATGGAGCAAGTGAAGCATTGAACAAAATCATTGGTAAAGCTCTTACTAAAATGTGTGCCGAAAATAGAACATATTGGGATATAAAAGTACTTGCGGTACTCTGGGCATACCATACATCATATAGAAGGACTAACAAATTTAGTCCTTTTCAACTAGTCTATGGTATTGATGCCACAATCCCTATGAAATTTATAGTCCCTAACCTATGTACCGCACTAATCTTGCTGTTGGAAGATGACCAATCCCTCACACAAAGAATAAAAGAATTGGACAAATTAGATGAACATAGACAAATTGCAATGTACAACCACCAACTTGAGCACTAGAGGCAAAAATCATGGCATGATAGAAACCTAAGATTGAAAACATTCAAACATGGGATATGGTTTTACTTTATGATAGCAAGTTCAAGAAGCAAGGGAAACTAAAGATCAGATGGTTAGGGCCATACTATAGCCATTCCATAAATGGTTTCAGAGTAGTACAACTTAGAAAAATTAATGGAACACAACTAATTGGATATGTAAATGGTGCACACCTCAACCACTATCACTTGCTGACAGTTTGAAAACATCAAATACAAGACTAACATCTTAATGTGTATTATGTACTATAGTTTAAACCATAGGAAAAAATCAAAAATAAAAAAACCCAAAAAGTAACCCATCACATCAAAAACTAGAATGGCTAGAAAACCCCGTGTAATAGGAAATATCATTAAATACTACCACCCACTCATCTATTTAACACTCCATATCACCCTAAAATCCTCACTTGCATCCTACGTATTCCAATTTACTTTTCTCAATCAGTTGCAATCAAACCCCAGATGCTCCCTACACTGTAAAATTCCCTACTAAGACAATGGCCACTCCCACAGTATTAAAGATCTCTAAGAAGCCTTGACCCAAGTACCAAAAGTACCCCCATAAGGTCCTAGTAATAGATAAGGACAGAGCATTCTCTCAAATCCCCCATAATTTAGTATACTTGGAGGATGTTCAAAAGTACATCCATGAGAAAATAACAGAGATTGACCACATGAACTAGAAGAGCTCCACCTAAAACTCCTGAGAGATGATGGAAAGACATATAAGCCAAAATACATGGAGATTGGCCGAAAGAACCTAGACATCTGAAAAGATTATTTAGAATTTTGTGATGAAGAGGCATGGGTTAGAATTGTGCTGAGCCGGGTGCATGATGAATTCATGTACCTAGACAAACCCTACCTAATCAAGAAGGAAGCCATTCACGCAATGATAGGGTTGAGAATGGTAGGCAACGTCCTTGCTAAGAAAGCAATTAAAAATAGAAAAGTGCAACAACTAATTGAAGCAAATTTTGACAATAAAAGCATGAACATCAAGACAATAACAAATGATGGAGTTTGATATGCTACAATGGGGATATCATATAAAATATAGTATGCCAATCGGGAAGACTCTTCCATAGCTATTGCAATTCATATGGTATACCAAATGGTGGTGGAGGGCAAGGATTTTGACCTTTGTGAGGTCATGTGAGAGAAACTAATGAAGAACATCCAAAAAATCAAGACCTCCAAGTACAATTTCCAGTACGGTACATTTCTTATATGTCTAATGTTCTATTTCCTTAAGGAATTTCTCAATTACAAAGGAAAAGTATGGAAGTTGAACCAAACAATGGCGAACCAAATAAAACATCATATTAACCAATTTTTAGACACCAAAGCATACAAAGCTATATTCTGGGGGTTCTTCAAAATCTCCTAGGAGAAAATGCAAGAAAGGGAAAGGATTCCCTATGCATCCACTACCCAGTACACAAACATAAGCACATTCATGATTGACAAAGACTACACATACATGGAGGTGGTAGAACTGTACACAGTTTGGATACTACGAATACCATACAAAGTCATCACAAAAGAAGTAGATGCGTACGTCACTACATTACTCAACCATCCCAAGGATCCTACCATAGAGAGTTTTGAAACATACAAATAAGTGATGAAAAAAAGGATCGACAAGTAGGGACAAGAAAACTTGGAGAAGAACAAAGGAAAACTCCATAAATAATAGGGTATACAGGAAGGGGGTTTAGCACAATTCATTACTACTGTAGTATGGTTAGAGCCCTCCTCCACAAGAAGGTCAAGGAGGCTCCACAAACTCCACTAGGAAAATTAGAAGGCCCCACAACATCTGCAAAAACAATATCCACATCCGGAAAGCCACCACAAGCCACTCCATAGAAGAGATCCAAATAGGTAAGGCCTAAACAAATGACCAAGAGACAAATAGAGAAGGACACAAAAAAAGAAGTAGAAGAGGCTGCAGAGGGAGAAGAAGAGGTCGAGCAACCTCTCAAGTGAAAGAAAAGAACCCAATGAACTCCCGCACCTCCACCTCAGGCAAATCCAAAAAAAACTCAATTGACAATAGACATCCAAACAACCACCAATGCCATCCTCCACCACAGGATGCTATTGCAGATATTGGAAACATACAAAGAATCAAATGAGGAGAACAATAAAATGTCTCCTTCTGTATGTAAATCAGTCAAATAAAGGGTTGGGAGAAGCAATGAAGGCCTTCCCGAAGGAAATTGTTATCGCAATAAGGGAGAAAAGACCAAAAGCACTAAGCAAAGAAGAAGAAATAAGTGAGCAAGAAATATTCATAGTTAGCCCAAATATTACTGAGAAGTAGAAACAAGCACTAGCACAAGTGCAAGACCAAGAGCTCTGCACAAAACAAAGGGTAGACATTCTCATGGCAGAGGATCCAAAAGGAACAAAGAAGATCCGAAAGGAGACCAAAGATGTAACTAAGAAGCTATATGAGGAAATGGTCCTGAATATCACAGAACAAGGGAAGATTCCCCCTAAAACCAATTCCCCCGAGACTAATCCACATAAGGAAAGTTTTCCTAAGAATAACTTGGGGGGAGAGGAAGTAAGTTCATACTCACTAAAGTGGGGGCTAAATGTAGCGTCATAAATTATCACCCTTGAAAATTTCACCCTATGTTTTGCTCCCCCCTAAGTGATTGGACCTAATTGTACATCTAATGTCCTAAATTATGCATTCCATGGCCCATTTGGATATTTACCATGAAAACCCATGTGAAAAACCTAAGAAAACATTTAATGTTTTTTTCCTGACACTTTACACCCCGCAAAATAGGGTTGGGACAAAGTCGCCTTGGGGGACTTGGTCTCCCTTTTTTGCCTCCAAATTTTAATATGTCATAGTTAACATTTTTTAATTTGAATTTCAAATGTCAAATGTCGGCTATCAGGATTTAATTTTCAGGAAATTAGAATTATTGCATAAAATACCTAGTCATTGCATCATTTGTGAACTAATGAAATGATCTAGCAAGAATTGGAAATCAAGAGCATTATCAAGTAATTATTATCAAGTCAAGAGAAGTCAAGAGAAGATTTATTGTAACATTTCAACATGAAGTGTCATGTCAAGTTTTATGTTAGTTTGTTCATGCTTATGCTATCATTTAATTTGTGAGGACTAACCCTTGTAGGTATTTTAAGAAGATCAAGCCAAATTGCAATCAAGACCTAAGGAGTTGTGCACGACTTTAGTCCTTCAAGGAGATCAGATTTGAGTGGTGAGTTATAGTCCATTGTTGATTCATCATTCACTTATCATTTAGCTTCTATCCCTCAAAAAGATAAGCTCTCTTTCTTTAACTTTTCCATTGTGGAGGTGGAAACACCAACACATGGTTTGATCGAGGTAAGCACCTTTATGACACAACCCTTCCTCTCTGTTTGAATGTGCAGGTTTCAGATCTGAAGAAGTTAGAGGAAGATTGAGGATAATTTTCTTATTGTTGCATTTAAACCCTACAACTTGACAACATACGAAAAACTCAATTATATCAGCATTCGATGAAGATACAATAGTGAGATCCAAAAGAAATAGGGCTCTAATCAGACTCTCGAGGACTGTGAAGATAGATTTCAAATTTAGTTACAAGGACATAGTTTCCCTACATGACTTAGTCCTACAAAATCAAGCTCATGTTTTTATGATAGGTACATATAGCTTTGCTTAGTTTATTTTCGAATATTAAATTTGTTTGTGACTTTTTAGATTTATTGTTTTTGCATTAGAATAGTATATTTAGATCATTAGATAGTCATATCATTGCATTTCACTAAAAAACCCACTCCAATTGTGGTCAAGGGAAGGTTGACTCACAATTTAGGTTGCAAGTCAGTCTTACACCCTTGTCTAATCACCCCTTAAATTTCAAATGATAAACATATTCGGAAAATACCCCATTGAAATCTTAAAGTGAAATCTTTAGGGTTTCACTTTTTCATTCACTTCTTCAATTTATCATTTTGGTGAATCCGAAGCATTGACATTATAGACCTTCTAAAATTTGAAGCATATCATCCTAGATCTAGGATTACCATTGAATTATTTTGCATTGTTCATTTAAGCATTCTTTTTTTGCATCATAAAAAGCATAAAATTAAAAAAAATGCATATCATATTGCATTATAGATTGAAATAGGGTTAATTTCAATCATCATAGGTCATATCTACATCTTAATTGCATTAGCAAATTTTCATTAGGACATCTTAGGTTTGGAATCAAATCTGAAAGTGTTCATTGTATTCATTTAGGTATTTCACATATAGCTCAAAAAGTAAAAAATGAATTGTTTTGTTTCAAAAGGACACCAACATTATCATTTTTAGATTTTGCACATTAAGATTAGTGAATTATTTCATTTTAGATTTGGAAATTTCCTTTAGAATTTCCTTTCATAGCTTCCACATCTTGAAAATTGTTGCACACTTTTTTTTTGCATTGCATAATCATAAAAAAGTCAAATTCTGAAAAAATATTTACTGTCACACCTGCACATACATAAAACAGTAACCTTTAATAGTATCACAAACATTCAAATTTTGAAATTTACAAAAAATTGTACAGGACAGGTGCCCTGGGTGACATTTTCCAACTAATTTTGGTTCAAAGTTTTATTAGACCTTTGTCTTTGAGTTTTTTGTTAGCTTCTACTTTCTGATTTTCATTCTTGTGTGCTTTACTGTGACTGGAAATTTAGTTTTTATAGTGGACACACCTAGTTTTTTGAAACTGATATGAGCTTTACGATTTGGTGTCCTATTGCTAATACCCCTGTGAGACGTAGTTGCATAATTATGGAATCCCATGTTGTTGTTACATCCCTTGTGGATTCCGAGTCCTCCAAAATTTTCACACAAGGTATTGTTAATACCAAAACTATTTTGGATTCTATCCATAATCCTACCATACCATTGACAACCTTACAATCAAATATTTTTATGGATGTTGAGACTGTTGTTGCCCATGTTCCTAAAGAAAAACTAAAACAATTGGAAAAAGATTTAGGACTTCAAGATTACATAAGTACTGAATCTTTGGTCGAACAAACAGTCCCTATTGTGGATAAACTTAGGAAGTTGATTAATGATGCTCAAGGATTAGAGGTTTTTCATAGTCTAGCTCATATAGTTGATGCTAGCATTCTACGATAGTTAGTGGTGCTCAAGCATTAAGATATACTCAAGGCCAAGGATGAAGAAAAATCTCCCTCCCCATAAATATACCCTCTATTCCTACATTTATATTGTGAACCGTAACTTAAATGATACAACACACCAATGGCATAACTCCAAGCTTAAGACTTTCTAGTGGGAATCCTAATAGTTTTGTGGCATCACATGCAACACCTCAAAATTTGTCACCTCTCATAAACTTGCAACATAGTAGTCCACCAAACACTTGCACAATCCCACCATATTCACCAAACTCTCAAAACATGTCAAACAATGATTTATTCATAAACCAACTTTTGCAAAATGTGACATCACTTCAACAACAATTATCCACATTGAATCAAGCTCAAAATGGAAAACCACCACAATATCTTAAGCGGAGCCCATTACATCACTTGAAATATTGAAAACTCCCATGCCTCAAAACATAGAGATACCTATATTTGAGAGGTACACTGGTAAGGGAGATCCTAATAGTCATGTATCAACCTATACCACACTGTGTAGTGACTTCATTTTGAAGATAAGCTCCTAGCTAAATTTTTTCCTAGATCATTGAAAGGCATGGACTTGGAATGGGTTTTCTCATTTCCGAACGATTCCATAAGTTCATTCAATGAACTTGTTGATGCATTCCTCCAACATTTTCAAGCAAAAATTGGTCCTCAAATTACATTAACTGATTCAGTGCATTGCAAACAAGGAAAAAATGAAAAAGTAACAACTTTCATAGGGCGATATCGGTTGCTTTACTCACAAATAAACTATACTCTTCTTGATGTAGATGTTCAAAGAGTTCTCATAGAAAATTTGAAACTTGGAATTAGGGATAAGATCTTATTAATGAAGTATCCATCCTTTACACACTTATGTATGGCTCTTTGCGATTATCAGATATCAGTTAGTTAATACGAAGGAACATCTTCATTGACTCCTATTGAGCAATCTGAATCTGTACCTCAAAAAAAATATCAACCATTCAAGAAGTAAAACAAAAACTTTATCAAGATAAGAATGCCTCAAACAACTAACAAAATTAAGCAACAAGCTGCAACCATAAATTCAACTCCTTATCAATTTAGGCCGAGAGATAGACAATTTACCCAATTGCATGTCTCCCTTCATTCAATCATTTTATAACTATTGAGCAAGAACTTAATCCAATTTCCTCCGATTAGAACCGTTTATACAACAAAACCTTTATCTCCAAATTTCAACCCAAAAGCATTTTGTCAATTTCATTGTACACATGGACATGACATGAAATGATGTATGCATCATAAACATCAAGTGCAAGACCTCATCAATTCTAATCACATCCAATTGGCTTAAGTAAATGATAAAGGAAACAAGTCCATTGCCCCAACCAATTAAAATTTGTAATTTTTTACAAATCCAATGCCAAATCATACATCCAACTTTGTGCAAGATTTTGACGATAAGAATGATGATGAGGATGGTCTAGATAATATGGTTACTCTAATAGATGTTCAAACTCGTAAGGGAAAAACCACATTGTTACCTGACATTGCTTTCACACATATTGATGCATCTATACATGCACCTAATGGTCCTCTTTATATGGCTAGATGTATCAATGACAAGCTTACATCAGGGATACTCAATAATCTAGTGTGTTTAGAGAATGTGATCACCAAGGAATTCTTGTTTTTGCATGAGATTTATCAAGATTCTTATGAAAAACCAAAAGCATGAAAAAAAATCATGATGGTTTTGTTCACCCTACAATAGTTTTGATAACTCTCTCGCTTAAAGTTGGACCAAAACAACTAGATGTATCCTTCATCATCATCTTGACGTCAGACCAATTCCATGTGAAGCTAGGTTATCCATGACTATGCTCCATGAATTTTGTCCCGTTGGTTATCCACAAGTGCATAAAGTTCCCATTTGAGAATCAAATATTTATAGTTCATCATAGTGGGTTTAAACCTTTGGCTTCCTGTGGAAACTTTTCATTGGATTATTTTTGGCCTCAACCTATGGAACCAATTAAACCTTATGAGGATTTATTTTTTTAGGTCATATCAAAAGTTTAAGGAAAATCAAATAATAGAACTATCCCTTAGCAATATCCCACTTGAGAATGATCAGTCTATGGTTGTTCCTCCCACCCCACAGGTTGTGGATGAACCCATGTTTGAAGCAAATATTGTTCCAACTACACAAGGTATTTATGTCGCAATTATGTTTACCTTTGTGCATCAAAAATATAATCAAATTTATAGACCTAAGGAAACAAAAATTCCCAACCCTAGGTGGTCCCTTCAATTCCTCCTCTAAGAAAAGAAAATAGATCGATGGTCAAGAAACCTACTCTTACACCTTCACAAATTGAAAACCGTACAAGAAGAAACATAAATGCTAAAGAGTGTAGGCATAGACATTGTGCTATTGTTCGTTAGTTGGATGAAAAGAACAAAGTATTAATTGATGATCAAATGCCTATCCGAATAATTCATGATGAACCAAAATATGAACAAATTAACCTTACATGTCTTAACCAAAACAAAAAATTGAAACAAGAACATACAATTGGAATTGTCATTAAACCAACAAGTGTGATAGATTTGGATGATGAGGATGAAGATGCTAAGATTGATGAACAAGTACATAATGCGTTATCTTTGTTGTTCTCAAAGTCTATGGATTTAGATGGGGGGTAACTGTGATGATCCTCTCAATGTGAGTGACTCACCATGTGTTGAACCTGGTGATACTCCTACAAAACTCCTTGTAGTTCCTTTGGTTAGTTGTCTGCCTTCCATATATGATGAGCAAGATTGGGATGTAGATGATTTGCTTTAGATTGGCTTGCATGTGTAATACCATTTTTACGTTGGCTTTATGTGAACACATTATTTGTGTTTTCTTGCACATGATGTGATCTCCTATGTTGTTCTGCTTGGTATATCTTTTCATTTGTGAGTTTTCTTTGGATGACCCTTGTTGCTCTATTGGCACAAGGATAAAAAGGAAACAAATATGTTGTGTCATTCATCTCTTTGTATCTCCATTCTTCTTTATGTTGTGAACGTTTTTTGTGGTCTTGTGTTTATTTTTTTGGATGATGCAAGACATTGAGACATTTAGGTCTCTTCCATGTTGACCCAAACACTACAGCAAAACATGCAAATAGCGCCATATTTCAGTGTATATCAGTCCACGAATTGGGTGAGTTGGCTGACACTAAACTCGACACTAGCAGGCATGATCATCTCAACAATGAATTTTAAGCTGAATTTTGCACTTGACATAACACCGACAATTACACTGAAAAATCACATTGTCCCCGTTAGCGCCTAAAATAGTGCCAGAAAATAGCGCCGAAAATAACACCTTTGTTAGTGCCTAAAATAGCGCCAGGAAATAACGTCAGAAAAATCACCTAAATTAGTGCCCAATTAGGCTTCTGATTTTGCTTCTAGGTTTGCTTCCGGTTTTACTTCTAGTTTTGCTTCCAATTTTGCCTTCAATTTTGCTTCCAGGTTTGCTTCTAGTTTTGCTTCTGGTTTTGCTTCTAGTTTTGCTTCCAAGTTTGCTTCCAATTTTACTTCCACATTTTCTTTTGGTTTTGCTTCCAATTTTGCTTCCAAGATTACTTCTAATTTGGCTTCCATTGTTGCTTCTTTTTTTGCTTCTAAAAATGCTTCTTGTTTTGCTTCCATTTATTAATTTAATATGTTTTATTTCAATTTAATTAATTAAATATATCACGCCTCTTAAATAAATCATATGATTATAGAGTAAGTAATTTAATTATTTAACTCATATGATTAAATAACAATATAATTATTGTAACATGATCATCATTTATAATTAAAACAAGCGAGTCAAATATCTATAATTTAATTGAATTTGACAACATCCATTTTGAACAGTAAATTAAAATCATCATACTTAATAAATATCCATCCAAAAATCATCAACCACTTTTAATATATATAAATTGACAAGTCAATACTAATAAGACCATCATCATATATAATTAAAACAAGTGAAAGTCAAATATGCCAGTACATCAAAAACATGTCAAAATGATACATGTCCAACAGTTGACATAAGTGAAAATGATACATGTACAAATGATATAAATAAAATTGATAAATTATGTAATTCAAATTGATACAAGTCAAGATGATACATGTCCAAATGATATAGTGAAAATGATACATGCCAATATCATACAACTCAACAATATAGCACTGTAAGCTATGAAAATAATACATATGATATTAACCATGAAAAGAGTCATCATAATGATATATCAACAATGATCCATGATGTAGTCTATATGATCATGAATGTTATTGGTTACTATCACCAACTGTCTCATCATCATCATCACCATTGTGATCATCATCACTGTCATCGACCTTGGTGTCTTCCATATCTGCATCATCATCATCCTCTGCCATGTGATCTGTACCAATGGAACCAATATTTTGTGGATCTATATCATGTTGAGGATCATCTTGATCTTCTGGGAGACCCGTGTTCTGCAAAAAAAAAAAATTTAAAAATGAAAAGTTATTATTTATTTCATGCAATAATTTTTTTTTATGTTATATTTAATATTACAACATATGAGACAAAACCATAACCATATTACATCATATCAAAGTGCACATACCATAATAAAATTTCAAAAAAGTTATAGCTAATATTGGTGAGTCAGGAGAAACTTCAGCTTTCAAAGACAAAGCCAATTAGGCTAGCAGACTTGTGGATCAGGTCAACATTTGGTGGAAGGGGAAGTAAGATGACTAGAACTCTAGAGGCCCACCATAATGGATTTCAATAATATTCAACCATGAGAGTAGAAGAGAGAGCTGATATCATGTATCAAAATATTAAGCATGCATTCTTCCAACCAGCAGAGAAGGAGATGATTACTTTGCTTCATTTTCATTTGCATAACCATATCACAACATGGGAACTAAGAAGACCAAGGATGTCCAGTTTTATGTGGAGGTAATGGATGTGGTCCAAACATTAGGAGGGGCAAGAAGGTCAATGTATGATCCTGATGAAATTGAGGAAGAACAACAAGAGAGGGACAAGAAAAATAAAATCAATAAAGAGTTTCAAGGATTTGTTAAGCGAGTAAGAGAGCTATGGGAGTAGCCTCATCTAAAAGATTTTGAACTAGAGTTTGATATACCATTTAGAGAGCTTGGTTTTCATGAGTTCCTTTCAAAGCCTCTTTTTTTATTGTTCCTATGGTAAACTATTTGGTAGAGTTGGTGGAATTACCTTTCTTAGTAATCCCTATTAGTGAGATTGAGATTGTTAACCTTGAGAGAGTAGGACTTGGGAAAAAGGAATTTGATATGGCTATTGTCTTCAAAGACTTCAAGCGGGATGTACTCTGCATTGACGCCATTCCTCAATCTTCACTTGATGGCATCAAGGAATGACTAAAATCCATGGATATAAAGTATTATGAAAGCATAATGAACTTGAACTGGCAGCCAATTTTGAAGAGTATTACTAATGATCAAGATAAATTTATTGAAGATGGTGGTTGGGAATTTTTGAATATGGAAGCTAGTGATTCTGATTCTGATAATTCAGAAGAGTCAGATCAAGGATAAGAACCCTCTGATGTAGAAGAGGAATCATAATTAGATTTCATGTAGCCATCATCAAGAGTGTTACAAGCTAACAAGATGGAGGGAATTCTTATATAAGGATAATTTTCAATGTTGCAGGTACCAACTTTAACGCCAACTACAATGGTAACATTGAAATTCCCTAGCAGTATTTATGTTAAGGAAATTTCCTTTAGATGCAAGGATTCAAAGCACATCAACCATGTGGTACAAATGATTAAATCCCAGAGATGATCTGTAGCAATGAAAGAGTCTGAAAAGGTAGAGAGAGCTACACTGGTGAATCAGGAGAAACTTCAGCTTTCAAAAACAAAGCCAATTAGGCTAGCAGACATGTGGATCATGCCAACATTTGGTGGAAGAGGACGAGAGATGACTGGAACTCTAGAGGCCCACCATAATAGATTTTAGTATTCAACCATGAGAGTAGAAGAGAGAGCTAATATCATGTATCAAAACATTAAGCATGCATTCTTTCAGCCAACAAAGAAGGAGATGATTACTTTGCTTCATTTTCATTTGCATAACCATATCATGGCATGGGAACCAAGAAGACCAAGGATGTCGAGTTTTATGTGGAGGTAATGGATGTGGTCCAAAATTTAGGAGGGGAGATCCTGATGTCTACTAAGAGGCATAAAGTCAGATGAATTAAGTTCACCTACATGTCTGCCAAAGTTTACTTCCAATTTTTATGACTGTTTTTCTTGACTGTTAGAGTTTACTTACAAATTTGAAATTTCTTTCTGGTCATTTTGATGAGGATATATTCAGCGAATGTATAAGCACCTTTTGTTTGTATCATAACCATAGTAATGAAACTCAGACTCGCCTTAGACTCAGCTAGGGTAACTTGACTCGGGGACTCGACACAGACTCGACAAAATTAAAAAACCCTAGAAATTTAAATATTTTTAAGGATTTAAAACTTGTTTCATGCACCCTTTATTAAATAGACCTTAAATACACAATAATATCATTAAATAGAATAAAATTTGATCACATACACAAGTATACATCGATCACTTAAGTATAAACACAAATTTTAGCTGAAGGAAATACACATACACAAGTATACTACTATTATGCCCTTAATAAATTTTTACCTGGCTACAATGTCATTTGAGTAGTCTTAGTCTTATGCTCCAAATTGATCAAAGAAATGTGGAAGTGTTAAGATCCAAATTTCCAACACTAAGTATATCTATAACTATAAGTTGTATCTATCACATTCACAATATAAAGGAACTTGTTGGAAGTAGTATGCTCTAAATTTCCAATACTTAGTGAATCTAGATCCATAGTTACTAATGTCCAAACAAAAATTGTCCCACCAGCCACAGGGAAATGGGAAAAGTTAATGGGTAATAATCAATGGGCTACGTACGAGTCTGTCATACTATCAGCTAATTACCTAAGCCTTCCCCCATGCCTATTTCCATATGGTTGCTGGGACAAGTTTTGTTTGGACATTACTAACTATGGATCTAGATTCACTAAGTATTGGCAATTGAGAGCATACTATTTCCAACAAGTTCCTTTCCATTTTGACACACTATTAATGTGATAGAGATAATTTATAGATATAAATATTAAACAATGTTGCAGCCTGCAATAAGCCAATAACACATACACAAATTAACATTCAAAGTTTAAACTTTATAATTAAATTATTAAACTAAAAAAATGGGTTAGCTTTTAGTTAGCTTTTTTGGATAGCTCTACTAGGTGTTGAGGACATTCCATTTATCTTTTGAATGTTAAGAAGTCAGAGTTTCAAGGATTTGTCAAGCGAGTAAGAGAGCTATAGGAGTAGCCTCATCTAAAATATTTTGAACTAGAGTTTGATATACCATTTAGAGAGCTTGGTTTTCATGGATATAAAGTATTATGAAAGAAAAATGAACTTGAACTGGCGGCCAATTTTGAATACTATTACTGATGATCCAAATAAATTTATTGAAGAATATTACTTTTAAACTAATTAATATCATTTAATTTTTCCAAGGAAATAAAAAAATTATATCATTTAACATATTAAATATACTTACAAATTGTTGAAGGAATATTTTTAGAAATTATTGAAGAATTAGCTCTTTTTGTCGGCTCTGGACGTACATTCGACATTAATGTTGATAGCTGGAAATTTGCTATGTAATGAAGTTTTTTCTTGCATTTTCTTCGATGCTTCTTAGTTTGCGGGAGTAAGGAGAGTGTTAGGATGACGGTGTGAACTAGTCTAGTGGCTAACGTACTAGAGAAAAAATGGAGGCCAACTTCACTCTGAGAGCGAGGAGGAAATTGGATCCTTTTGATGAAAAAGTGACAGTGAAGAGATTGTGTGGCTTCTTCCTGTACAAGGATGTGAAGGTGGCACAATCTGTGCAAATCATTCTACGTAATGGCTTCAAGATTTGAAGCACAAATATCAGACTAATATGAATATATACTCTCTGATCATGGCGTGGGGATTGGACTTAGGAGAGTCAGTGGAGGTTGTAAGGAAAGTGATGAAAGCGTTGGTGCATAGGGATTTCTTAGTGAACATGGAGAGTATCTTGGAAAGGGCTATACCATGAAAAGGATTGGTAAGCGAAGGCATGGAAGGTGTTGACCCAAAAGTAGCAGAGGTAAATTTCCCTTTCATTAGGTGGCCAGAAGGAAGAACGAAAGCCGTGTGGAGAGAGGGTACAGAATGGGGGTGGCAAGCTTTGAAATTGTGCATCGAATTAATGGAGACTGAGGAAATAATAGCAGGACTCAAAACCATTGCCATAGAGGAGCTATGTGAGAAGGGTTTGCATTCGCGAAAGAAGGTGAAGCCACTTGCGGAAATGTGCCCATTGCATCTGGGCAATGCTTTTGGAACTTTCGCATAAAATAGTTTACTATGTTTAAGCTAGATATTGATGTATAAGTTTAAGGGGTTAAGCCCAGTTTTTGGTTTCGATACTGTAAATAGTTGGTGTTTGGGTAGTAGTTAGTTGGATAGTTTTCAGGCGATTGTGGTAGGGATTTTGATCCGTAGGTTTTTATTCTATTTTAACAGACATGATGTGATGGTGCTGGAAGAACTTTTTATTTGGAGCTTTGTATATTTTGAAATAAAAATATTATCACCGATCGAAGAAAAAATAAATTTAAATATTGTTTAATAAACTTGATATAATCTTATGAGAAAATTCAAATACCTGCGTACTCTCCTCATTGGACTTCCTTCGTGCATCCTAGCTTCGTGCTCTCTTCATGCACCCTGCTCTCTTCGTGCGTCCTACTCTCTTCGTGCATCCCGCTCTCTTCGTGCGCCCTGCTCTCTTCGCCCAACATTTTTCCCTTTTATTTCGTTTGATTTCTTCCTTCACGTGGGAAATTTTTAAATTTTTTGATTTTGATTTCTTCCTTCGCGCGGCATTTTTTCCCTTTTTTTCCCTCTTTTGTCATCTGATTTCTTCCTTAACGCCAACTTGAGTGCCAAATTTTGGCCATTAATGTAATCAGTTTGGGGTGCCTAAGACGACACCAAGTGTGCCTAATTGAGTGCTTATCATTGAACGTTTTTCCTAGTCTAGCCTTGTGACTCAAAGTTCTCATCCTCAATTCAATTACACTGACCAAACAATGGAAATATTTCTCAAAATCACTAGCATGAATGCTAATTCTTTATTTTCTATCAAGTAGTTATTTTGATAATTCATGTGAAATCAATTATATTATTTTGAAATGAACAAAAATCAACTTGAATTATAAAATGTGGATAAGGATACAATGTTCTTTTGCCATTTACTCACAAAAAAATTCCAAACATAGTTATATGAAATGAATGTGAAGTGTGTGTAGATGTATATGAATGCTTACAAATGCAAGTAAATGAATGTAAACTAATTGTTATCAAAATTTCACTACAACATTAAAGAGTTGCATAAAAGAAAAGAGATGCTTTCAGTTGTAGTGTTCAAATAAGTGATTTACATTGTTTTACATGAAAGGAAAAGATATAGAATTGAACAAGTGATTTACAAATGTCAAAAAGATATAGAATTGGGTAATGGAAAATAAAAATGTTGCCCTGCCCAAACTCCTGCCTTGCTTTTGTGACCACCTCTATCCCATGGCTCCTTCATTAGCTCGGTGCGGTAGAGCGGTTTTTACCATTATATCACAAGGTGCTTCATCCTTCTCGGCGGTAGTGCGGTGACCACCGCTATCCTGTGACTCCTTCATCAGCTTGGTGCAGTAGAGTGGTTTTTACCGTGGTCCCGAAAGTTGCTTCTTCCTTCTCGGCGATAGTGCGGTGAAAGCTTCTGTTGCAACATTTTTATTCACAGAGGAGGCCATGGAGAGAGGACGTGGACGGTGTAAAAATACTAAACTGCTGAGAGAAAAGTGGGTGGAAATAGATGAGACAACAATGATTAAGCACTAAATTTATTTTGATATTTTTTTGTGTGAGAAAAAATTACTAATGACCTTTTCATAAATGCTATATGAGTAAGATTTCTGGATAAACTGTGTGCAAATTTTTACATAACTATCATGGATTGTGAAAATTGAATGTTATTAATTTTCATAAATGTGTTTGATAGCACATCATGCCATTGGAAATTAAGGGGGATTCCTGTCTCACAGTTGACTTAAGGAATACCATAAGTCGATTGTTAGCATTTACAAGGTATGTGGTTATATGAAATGTTCATGTGTGAGAGACATAGAGATATTATATTGCATTTTAATTTATGACTAAAGGTTCATACTAATTTACTATTATTATATTAGGTGGGTGACCTCAAAGGAGATCCATGAATCTCAAATGCCTAAACTTTGAAATGCTTTAGTAATATTATGTTGTACTTGGACAATTGAAAACCTATTTTATTCTCCTAGCAAGCTTTTTTATTTTCCATTATAATTCTAGACCAAACAACATTTGTGGGGATGGCCTTTGACACCAATCTTAATTTGTATGAAGTTCACGAACCTGTTGTCAAGCAGTAAATTCCTTTCACAGACAAGAAATGTAAAGGCTTCATTTAAGAAAAGATAAGTAGTCTCTTTCTAAGGGTAATACACATGCAAAAAGTAAAAAGCACATTAAAAAACAATTGTATAGTAGAAAATCAGATTGAATAAGTTTTTGATAAGGAAAAACAAGTTTTGAAGGAGCCCCGAAACCCTTTACAACGATGCCAAGTTGTAAGAGAAATTAAACCACTAACCCCAGCAGCACAAAAAACTAAGAAGCTGACATAAGATGGAATGTTAGCAACCTGTCAGTAAACCCAAAGAAAAAAACATCAACAAACCTGCTGAACCAAAAGAGGAAGCACCGGCTACAAAAAATTATCTAAAACATTAGCCAAGGCCATGTTCTCCTTGATGACCTCCTCATTGATACTGATAACATCCTTTAGCTCCTCAACAGAAACAACACTCTTTTTCATCTTTCTTCTCTTCCTAAGGCACATACCCGCCTACATATCCTTCTCCAACACAGGAGTAGAAGCTTTTGCTTTCTCCACCAAGTAAGAGCCACTAATCTCTTCAATCCTTTCCTCCATATTACCCAAGTCAAGTGGTTTTCTGGTCCAATTCAACACTTTCTCATTCAGAATAGAAAGACCCATAACAATGGTCTTCAAAGAGTTATTGCTGATATTGACCACCATTTTCAAGTCCTCCAAAATCTTTCCCATTTTATCCTCCAGACTTGCCACTCTGTCCTCTAACATTTTATTAACAATAACTTCTAAAGAGGAAATTCTTTCCTCATGAGAAACCCCCAAATGATCAACATCGACCAGTAGATTATCAAGCTTAATATGCATTGATTTCACTTTGCCTTTTATTTCCCACTCCTTTTGGTTACCTCTTAGCATAGCAACACAAACATCCTACCAATTTTTCATCTGAAGATTGAGCTCCTTAACCTAAAAAAATAACCACTTAACAAGGGAAAGCAGGTTTCTCATCCCATCTTCGGCCATTCTACAAAACATATTCATGTCAATTTCATCCCAGTTAACTAGAGGCTGACCCTTCTACTCCAAGTCAACAGGGGCATTAGAACAATCCCTATTTTGTTCATCCTCTTCTTTGGCTAGGGAATCCTTGACATCCACAACATCCACCTTTATCCTCTCCTTATTTGGAAGATTCTCCAAATTAGCTAACGCCTCCAGGCGTTCCTTCTTCACTTCCTTCTCCACAATAGAAAAATCCTAAGAAAAATTAACCACATCAATCCCCTACATATCCATAAAGCCACTCTCATTAGGCTTCACCTCCATCATAGAGTTTCCCATATCAGCAGGGCCACTCAACTGACCACCCAAATTAATCGAAACCTTGAGCTCTTGCACGAAGGAGCTCTCTAGCAGACCATCCTTACCAGGAACCAGGTTCCCCAATGAAGCATTTTAAACAAAATCAAAATTTGAAGGATCCACATCACCCACAGGATGACAACCCTTCAAACCGTCTTTTCCAGAAGACAACGTAGGATTCACATTCAAATCAGGGGCAACCACCTCAATTTTCCTTTTCGCGGAAGCTTTAACTTTCTTCATGCCTTTGGTTTTCCCCTTTGAAGATTTTCTAACAAAATTAGTCATAGTCTCCCACAACTCCACATCAGTCTCATAGCCCTTACCCCATTCTTCCAATTCCTCATCCCTTTCCTCAGAACCTCCTTCATCAACAAACATATCCTCATGTTCTAACTCTTCCTCCTCCGAACTACCAACCCATTCATCGGCAGAGTCCCCTGTTTCATACCCATCATTTTTAACTTCCTTCTTACCAAGAGTTTTAGGGGAGACCGAGATCAACTTTAGCTTGATATGAGCAAAAATTAAACACATAAGCCCTTGATGAAGAACCACCTTCTTAGGGTTCTTTATGTGGTATTCAATACTCTTCTCCATAGAATGTAACAGGTAAAAAAGGAAATGAGACCGAAACATTATGCCTAAAATGATTTAAGAGCATAAAATGGTGAGCGTAAACCACAAAGAATCTATCTTCAAGGGTGAAGTAGTGCATAATGGCCAACACGAGGTCCCTCCAAAGTGGCTTTATGGACTTCCTAGCATAACCTCCACTTCCAATTTCCTTAACCTTCTTCCTCTTGTCATGTTTAAAGAAATTCGCAAAAGCCTTCTTAGCCGCTCCCTTGTCTTTGAAAAAATTTCTCCCAGCAACTGAAAGACCAGTTACCTCCGTAATAAAATCCTCTTCAATTCGAAACTCAATGCCCTGGTAACGCAAAGACCTCCCATTCCATCCTTTCACAAAGAAATCCATTACATTAGGGCCCGAGCCTTGAATTCTCTGCATAAATTGAGTAACCCCCCAATTCCAAGTGCTCCCACATAGTAGCATTTTTCTGAAACTCTTCACAGGAACTCAGCTCAATTTTGCAATGGTCACCACCCATAGTGATAGGAAACAAACGAAAACCCAAGAACACCTGGAAGAAATGAAAAAGTAAAATGAACCAGGCACTACTCAAAACAATACAACAAATACCCACAAATACGTGTGGGCTTATCATTCCAAGTAACCCTTCTAAAACTGCCAGTCCATCCTTCTATGGAAACCAAGGAAAGCATAATGAAACTAAAAGAGCAAAGGGTCGACATGCAAAACCCAACTTAAAATAATAATGAAAACCTTTCCTTGAGAACATCTCGCCTAGAAACAAGCCAACTAGTCATCATTAGAAATACACTTCAGATTAAGACGTAGCGATTCAAAAGAATCCTACTAAGATCTCTTAGCCACTCCCACATTGGCAACCCCATTAGCCATCATGTTCGCTTCACGAAAAACATTTGTGATTTTGATCTCCTCAAAAGAGTTAATAATAGATATCGAGTCATTAATAAAATTGGCAATTGACCATGAAGGAGGACATTTCATCACGAGACAATTAATCACATTAAAAGAGTCCCCCTCTAGCTATAGTTTAGAAACACCTTGTTTCTTAGCCAACACTAATCCATGATAAGCTGCTGTAGCCTCCGCATAAAAAAACAATTGTACAGTAGAAAATTAGATACAATCAGTTATGTCTTATTTCACTTGCACACTTATCTGAAAGACATGGGGTATTCACCATACATTTCCCTTGACAAAGAAAACATGTGCTTTCATTTATTTTTACAGTATATCTTAGAAGTGAAATTGTTGTTACATAATGATGCACTGGGAAAATAATATATACAAAAAAATGCAAAGAAAATGTTTGAAATTTAACATTCAACCTACTGTGCTATGTTGAAAGGAATCAAGATTAACTAGGACAAGAAATAAAAATAAAATTTTGATGATTGTACTTAAAACTTAAAAGTGAACATGATATGAAAAGTGTGGACAATGATGGTGCTGAAATTGAAAACCCTGATTCTGATGACATTACTATTTTATGTCATTAGAGATAAAGAGCACATACAATTTTATATACATAGAAAATGAAGATTTGAAACTAGTAAACTGAAAATGTAAACACTGTAATATTTTTCCTTAAACAATAATTTACATACTCACTTACAAAAAAAGGTGAAGCATTTTTTATTCAAACTATGTTTTCTTTAATAGACATAACAATAAAATAATATTTACAAGTACAAGAATATATACACTGTTTCATAGAAAATAAGGAATGTTTCATAGAATATATCTTTAGAATGTAGGAACTTCCTCTGTCAGATATTTGGAAATTCCTACACACAAGTTCTGCTTCAGAGCGAAAACACATGGAAGTGTTTCACACCGGCTCAAGGTACAATCATAAATTAATGCATGTTGTTGATTATTTTAGATGGAGATTGGAGAAAATGCAGAGCCTGAGTGTTCAACTAGAAAAAGAAAAAGATATGTACGTGGACGTGGCCCTAAAACTGTTACGAAACAATTCAAACTAGCGATTGTACAAAGACAAGCAGATTTATGATTTTATCTTAGAATGTACAAACTTTCTCTATCGGATATTAAAGAAGTCAGGTTGGATCAGAAATTGGATAACCAGATTTATGATTTTATCTTTAGAAAGTAGGAACTTCCTATGTCAGATATTTGGAAATTCCTACACTCAGGTTCTACTTCCGAGCGAAAACACCCGTAAGTGTTTTAGACTGGCTCAAGGTACAATCCAATTTTTCCTGAACCATCCATACCCAAACGTTGCATCACAATCTATCTTCCTGCACATAAAAATGCCACATATTAACCCCTTCTAAATAAAACTCAAAATACCATGAAACAATGAGTCCCCTATATTAGTAAGTAGGCAATCTATAGGGCATAGTTTGATTTTATACAAGGATGCTCATGAAAGGAATCTTCAAGTGACAACGAGTGAGTTGTTTGAGATTGTAGCTGATGGCGCAATACCCAGTCTTAAAGGTGGTTAGCAAAGTAGTAAATGTGCAAGAAAATAATATTGTACACAACAAACAATTCACAATGTTATCTTGCATAATGCCTTAAGTTTGAAGACAAAAAGCTCATTGTATTTTGATGAAAGTAGTGACCTTAATGTTCAATCACTGGCAACCATGATTTTAAAACATGCTATTGTGCTTATGGAGGCAATATTTTAAGGAAGGCGGTGAGTGGTGGTTTGGAACAATGGTAGGTATGAAGGAGTTGCTTTATATGTATACTATGCAGTAGTCTAGCTTAAGACAATGTTCTTAGAAGAGATTGAAGGTGGATTATGGAACTCAAGGGTTACCATGATAAATATTAAAGCAAAGACTAAGTTCTATTTAAAAGCCACTATCATGAAGATATTAGAGATGCCAAATGAAAAACCCTAGAAGCTGGAGTAATGAACACAGTGTGAAAGAGGACAGTGTGCTAGGGAAGATTTAGGAGATCTCCACATTATCCAAACATAGGAAAATACATCATTTATTAATTATTTTAAATTAAAAGAAATTATTCTAAACCCTATATAGGACACATTGATACTTCAAAAGCATTTGATTTATTTTTTTAAATTAAAAGAAGTCATCCTAAACCCTATATAGGATACATTGATACTTCAAAAGCATCTGAAGGAATTTGAGATTATGCAAACATATGTCAATTAAATACCTGGATTACAAATAGTAGCACAAACATTGTAACCATTGTTGATCAGAGCAGGAATGAGATAAACAAAAATGAATCCTATGCATCCTATCACGCACATCTCATTACCATTATCTATCATTCTTTATTGAAATGCTTCTCCATTTTGGTGGGCTATGCTTGAAAATAAGGTTTCAACAAAGGTTTTATTATATGTTTATTAAAATGAAAACTCCATTCTGGCGGGCTATGCTTGAAAATAAGATTTCGACAAAAATTTTAGAGTATGTTTATTAGAGTTTTAGAGTATTTTGGTAGGCTATATTCAAATGATTTATTCAAATGGATTGTGACTGACATGATTTATTGCATTTAGTATTGTAAATTGTAATGATGCCACGATTACTATACTACTTCGGTCTCTTATTATACCCATTGTGGTATGGCAGTGTTCTGCCCTTCCCTTCTGCTGTTTACCATAGTACCGCCTTGCTTAAGGCTTCTTGCTACGGGGTTGCAATGTATACCGCTCTACTGCATATGTTGCTCACCTTCCTGGTGGTATAGCGGTGCATGATTTTGATCATTACTTAAAGAGTGTCGATGAGGCAATCTTATTTGTCTTACCGATATCTCAATGTCTCATCAACATTAGATCTTATGTTCCTTTGATATTGGTTGCCGCTATCGATGAGACAAGTTAATATCTCTTGCAGATATGCCACTATCTCATCGATATTTTCCTTTAGTGGTATTTCTTTATATATCGGTGTAACTCTACCATATTGGGGAGACTCGTGATTATCACTACAGTATGGCAGTGTTTTTCCCTTCCCTTCTGCTATTTACCACACTATCCCCTTGCTCAAGGCTTCTTGCTGTGGGGTTGCGGTGTATACCGCTCTACTGCATATGTTGCTCACCTTGCCGACGGTATAATAGTGTATGATTTTGATTATTACTTGAGGAGTGTCAATGAGACAATCTTATGTGTGTTATTGATATCTCAATGTCTCATCGACATTACTTCATTATATCAAAGAGTTGTGTTTCACCGAGCACTTGTAGATATACCTTGTCGATGTGACGTAAGCGATTCTCTCCTCGATATGCCCATATCTTGTTGAAATTTCACTATTTTACATCGTCGATAAGACATATAAATAAGTCTCTTTGACATAGGGGTGTCCAAAACCGGCACTAAACCCAAAGCTAAACTCGAAGCTAAAGTCGGAGCTAAAAAGTGGTACTAAAATCAGAACCAAATACGGTGCTAATGGTGGTGCCACACTTGAAGCCAATATCGGCACTAAAGTTGGTGCTAATGTTGGCACCAAGGAGTGCCAAAATTAGTGCCGACTTGTCCTGATCGACACAAATAAATGCCAAAAATAGTGCTATCCCAATAAATAGCACCGACGTTTTAAAAAAAATGGCAAAAAATACATTAAAACAATGGGTGGAAGCAAAAAACGAAGCAAAAAGTGGAGCAAATCACATGGATTTGTTGTAGTGAAAAGTTTTGTTGCTCTCTCCGTGTCATTCTTTCATTGTGTTCATAATTCCACGAGAATCTAGAGGAATGATGTCAATTCTGAGCTCACTTATATTATTATAGCAAAGATGCATACTGACCCCAAATTTGTGGATCCCTTATGTGATCATCTTTTTCAGAATTGCATTAGGGGCAAACCCTTATCATGAGTTAGCTTTGTTTCAAAACATATCATTGGAATAGGACTTTCCAAATAATCTCTTATGACCTTATCACATGGAATTTATCATCTTTCTACCTTAAAGCAATTGCTCACAACACAATGTTTGACAATTACTTTAAGGTGGGAGCAAACATTCGATTTTGTGCTTCACTTTTTTCACACATGCTAGACTTATTGATGTGTTGGCATGGCATTTTAATCATTTTTGCAACACCTTATCATAATTATTAGGGAGTATATTTCTTGGTACGGTTGAAATGGGTACACACCTAGTGAAAATCGATCTTCACTAGTCCTTATGTGTTTTTCATTTTGATACATTTTTCAAAGGCTCACCTAGTGAATATTGGACTTCACTATCCCATCATGGATTTGGTTCATGATTCACCTAGCAAATACCAAAATTTGTTAGCCTGTGAGTCATGGGTAAAAGCATAAACCTATGTCACTTTATAAAGGAATCAACCAACAACAAAAAAAATTCTGAAATTCAACCACATAAAAGTGGTCTTTATGTTTTGAATTTCAAAATGGTGTAAACTAATGAAATGTACAACTTTTAATGTAGTTTATTCTTGTAATTTTTAAATTTTTAAAAAAAATTGTTTCCATTATGTTTTTATCAATTTAAGGACAAATTTTGGAATGCTAAAATTTTTAGAAAAGAGTGACTTCACGGGCTGTTAAGAAACAAATTGAAAAAAACTTTATTTCTCCTTGTAGACACAAAATATACTGATTGACATTATGCATCTGATTTTGACTTACTAACATCATTTCTTCCTGAATCATCCCTTGGTTTAACCATCTAATCAAATCTCCTTATCTGATTAAATTCATCAATATTCCACTCTTAATTGAATAAATCATTTTATCTAATTAAGTCAATCTCTTTTGTTAATTAAATCAATCCATCTTATCTAATTATCCCTATTTAATTAAATAATCAATTTATTTGATTAAATCTCTAAAGTCTATCCATTAAATTAAATAAATTAAAACCTTATTTGATTTGATCTAACACCATCTCTTTTAATTAAATAAATCAAAATCCTTATTTAATTAACCTCTTATCATATTCCTCTCTTATTTGATTTAAATAAATCCATAAATTTGAGTCAAATAGGTCATGCCATCTAACCTCTCTCATTAAATTAATTAACCCTTAATTAATTTAATCTCATCTCATGTCCCATCCTCTAGATAATGCAAGTTGCACATGAAAATAGATTTAATTCATTTATTAAATCTCTATTTTCCTCACAATGACATCTTTTGGAATATTCTCTCAATTTGAATTCAAAAATTCCAAGTCAACATGTACATCCAACAAGGCAATAAATTCACCTTACATGTCCTTTTTCCTTGAGCCAAGTGGCACTTATTGTATTTTCCCTTCCCTCTTACATGTCATTTCAACAAATTTGAAATTCAAAATTATGCATTTATTGGCACAAACCCCAAATCTTGCACATCCTCCATCCATTCATAGCTTGACATGTGGCATCTTTCAATTGGATGAATGTTAGTCCCACATTGCTCAAATTTGGACATTCATCCATCTTGGAATTCTATAAATAAAGAGCTCATATCCTCATTTTATCATCCACAATTTAGGCAAAGTTACCATGCTCAAATATCTCTCAAATTTCATCCAATATCATTGAGTCCCTAGCTAGGTTTTTGCAGATTTTGGCTTGGAGCTCTCACCCTTCATCAACAAAGTGGATCAATCTCATCAACATATCAAGTTTACATCTTAGGAATTGGGAAAGTGTCAATTTTCACATCAAATTGACACCAATTCCCCCATGGGAACATGAGTTTGCACATTTAAATTAGGATTCAATCTTTGTTTTATCATTCCCATTGCATTTTTCATTATTTTCTTCCTAGTTTGAATGTTGTAAATGGATTTTATGGGGAATCTTTGTTTTGGCTTGCAATATCTTGTCTAACTTGTTTATTCTTGTTGTTTTGGAGGTACCAAGGTTGGGGTTCGCACACTCCCTACTTTTTTTTTTCTCCAAATAGGTAACTTCAATATCTTGTGCATAGAAAAAAAATCACATTTTGATGTATATTTTTCTTGTAATAACGTTTTAAAGTCAAACATGTCAAAATTTGACAGTTTTCACCGCCCGTCAACTATTTTCAAAATTTTAAATCATTTTCAAAAAATAAAATGTACCCTTTTGAAGAAGACTCTCTCCTCTTGTGCCCCATATAAGATTTAAATTTTTTTGATAAGTTTTACTATATATATATTTTTAATTTCTAATCAACCTATTTTTAATTTTTAAAACATACTTGCATTATTTTAAAAACAAAATATATTAAAACTAATCAAAATATTATAAAAATTATATATTTGGATTTTACACTCTGAGCTCTACAAAAGGGTATTTTAATTTTTTGTAGAAAGATCATTTTGAATAGAGAAATACTCTATCAAATATGAATGTTTCAGAAAATTCTAAAAAATGATGAGTTGGCTGCCATGTAGGATGCCAACTAGACATTCTTGGCTAAGAGGGTTTCAACTAAACCGTGCTTCACCGAAACCATCTCGGTCGGGAATGGCTTGACTGAAAACTAATCGGCCGAAATCCTATCGGCTGACAAGAACTCGACCGAACATGTTCGAAATAAAAGAAATTATTTTCTTTCTAATTTTTCAACTTAAGAAAATTAAAAAAAAAGATATTTCAAAATATTCGATAAGGAAAGCTATTTTCGATTAAAGAAGGTTTATTTCGACATTTGGACAATAAAAGAGCTATTTTTGAAGGTATGTATTGATCTTCAACTTATTTAATTGATTATGTCGAAAAATGCATTTGAAGTTTGTTTTCACTATTTATTTTTATTAAAATATTAACATCAAAGAAATATTTGTAAAAATATATTTATAAAGAATTATATAGAAATAATATTAATTTATTTTATTTACATTATTTATTGAACAATTATTTTATTTATTTAAAAATTGTTTGAACATGAATGCATTTGTTGTTTTCACTATTTAAATTCTTAGATTTCATTATTATTGATCACCAATTCTATGTTCTTCCATTCTTGTTCTTACATGTCCTCTTTAAATACCTATGTTTTATTAAATTTACCTTTGCCTTTACTTTTATTTCCAACTTAGACTTATCTTTTATACACATGTATATATTATTAAATTAAAAATATTTTACGTTTTGCATGCTTATGTTTATTAAAAACCTTTGTTTAAATATTTTATGTTTATGTTTTGCATCTAGTTACAAGCTTTCTAAAATATTTATGCCATATTAATTGTACATGTTTCATTGAAAGCTCATGTGTGTACAAATTTTTATGCAGGTGAATTCAAATTTGAGTGCAATTTATGATGGCCAATACAAGCATTAGATCAAGGAAGTATGATCGAACACGAGTAAGACAAGGAAAGAGAAAAGTAGATGAAGGAACATGTACTGAACAACAACCCATGAAAAATATTGATGATCAAGGTGACGTACAGGTAAAAGAACAAACTGAACCTAGTAATAGAAATTTTTTGGACTATGGTATGGAAAATCTAATGGAGATGGATGAAGATTCTCTTTTCAATAATATTTCATCTAAAGATATGTTATCTAAAAGCACATTAAAATTACACTAAAAAAAAATATGGGATGAATTTTTTGAAGAAAAATCTCTAATTGCAAGAGCACAGTTAGTTGCAAAGTTATTTAGATGAAAAGAAATGACCCCTATTTTGGAGTTGTTAGTGGTTGATAATAGGAAAAGGTCATTAGATTTAAAATAAAAAATTGTTGAAAACTTGCAAGAAGCATTGGAATGTATTGAAAAGAAGAGTCAATCTAGTGATTTAAGTGTTGCACGTAGAGCATTGATGACTGTAATTTCTAATAAGAAATTATCACATAGAGGACAAGTTCAAGCAATTTTTGAATTACTAAATGTTTCTAGGAGAATTGTTCAAAGATATATTCAAAAGAAAAATGAAATAGATGAAAAAATTGAGAAAAATTGGATAAATATTAGTAGGGTTCCTTGAAAATATAGAATTTCAGAAGATGTAAAGAAATAGGTAGTTGAATATTGGACCACCCACTCTCATGTTTCTTCCAATAGAAGGGATACTATACAAATAATAGGTGATGATGGTACAAAAATTTCTCATCCAAAACATTTTATAGATACAACACAAAGTGAACATTTTGAAGCATTTAAACAAGAATTTTCAAATGTGAAGATTTGTCAAAGGATGTTTGAAACACTACAACCATCATTTGTATGTATAAATAAAGTACGTGAAACTTGTTGTTGTATAATCATGTTGAATTTGATCTACACCTACAATCATATAGAAAAGATATGGCAGAAATTGATCAAAATTTAGCCATCCCTAGAAGTACAACACAATTTGTGAAGTCTCTTCTATGTGAAAAATTAGAAGATTTAGATGAATTCAATGTTCAGTGTATAAGAAATGTATGTAATGATTGTGGAGATTTGAAGAATCTTTTACATGTTGACAATAATGAAATGAAAGTTACTTGGAAGAGATTTGAATATGAGACATACTTAATGAAGTCAGGAGTTGAGGCCAAAAAATTGTTCTCAAAGAGAGTGGATTGCCTTACAATGAATTCATGAGTAAATTTCGCAATATCATATATCCACATATCCAACATTGTCATGGTGCAAGATGGCAAGCTAAGCAATTTCATGATTCAAAGAATTGCTTTCCACCAGGTTGTATTCTCTTTATTGTAGATTTCTCTGAGAACTATACATTTAGTCCTCAAACTAAGATCCAAAGTCAATATTATCATTTAGAGCAAGTTGCAATCTTTTTGCAAGTTTGCTATAGGCATGCAGAGTTAGCGGTCGATGGAATACAAAGTAGCAAAGATGATAGAATTATCATCAAAGAGGTTCACTTTTATATCAGTGATGATATGAATCATGATAGAAGCTATGTAGCTCATTGTTTCAAAATGTTTTTTGAAGACTCGAGACGACGTGGCATAAATCAAGAACATTGGATATGGTTTGATGGATGTGCTGGTAAGTACATTGTTTTAATTTTTAATTTTTTTAATTTATATTTACTTTTAACTTTGAGACTTAAATTGTTTAATTTCTTATATAAATATAATTACTTTTTTGAAGCTAATTTTGTTTGAGTGTTTAATTATTTGTAACTTCATAGGACAATTTAAGTTTGCAAAAACTTTTGTTTGATTAAGTAGTCAACATGCTAGACACAACACCAAATTTTTGTGGAATTTTTATGAAAGTCGACATGGAAAGGAGAGCACGATGGAGCAGGAGCATGTATGAAGTGTGCACTTCGTCAACATGAACTTGTTGGTATGTAACTTTCACCATATATATATATATATATGGAATCTAGCTTGATATTTTTTAAAAGATTAGATATATATTTAAATACTAAATTAAATTATTTTAAGTTCCTTGAAAGTAATAGGTGACAAATTGTGCCAACTTGTGTACTTGTCTAGGTAATGCCATACAAAATGCAAACGAAATTGTTGAATGGTGCAAAAGTCATTTTTCCGCTCATGACTCAACATACAACACGGTATTTTTGGGAAGTTATAGGTACATCTAGTCAAAATTTGTTAAAAATTTGAATTTCAAAGTTCAAGTACATGTAGATGATTTCAAATTGAATTTTCAAGTTTGAATTTACATATATTGATTGATCAAATCCTTATAATTGTCAAGCAATTCATGGTATTAGAAATCTGCATCAAATCATGACAATGGGGAGTAGTAGGCCTTATGCAATTAATGTGAGAAAAATCATGTTTTTGTGTTGATTGCATTGAGGACAATGCAAATATTGATCAATGTGAGAATATTAGAGATGGCTATGTTTCACAATGGGAAATGAAATAATTAATATCAATGCCTCCTTTTGCTAAAGATGATAATTTCGATGTCTACGATCCACTATATTCAGCTGATTACGAACGCGTATCTGATTTAGTTGTTATAGGTATGTAAATTGATTAATTTAGTTAAAATCAAGATTTAAATATATATATATTCTATGTTTAAGTAAGTCCCTTGAAGTATGCTTATAAATATAAGTAAAAATATATTTACAACTTAAATGTATTTACTTTATGTATATATGTGGTGTGTGTATAAGAGATATTTTTGTTGTAGTTGCAGATCCTGAAAATGTGGAAGGTGTAGATTACTATCTACTAAGATGTACGCAACCAAAAATAAAATTGGTGGAATCGATGACAGATGGTGATGGATAAGAGTATCCCATTGGATCAGTCATTATTGAAGGCACATATTATCAAAAAATAAAAATAGATAAAAATGGTATTATGTTTGTTGATTATATATGTGCAATTTGTACAAAACCTAGTTTATGTTCCAATTTTGCATTTTGCATTTAAATTTGTTCCATGGAATTAGATTAATTTCATGAATCTTTCATTTCATTTGACCATTCAACTCCACAAACTTATATTATCTAGTTGATTTGGTGTTTGAGTGGTGAAGAATCTAGACATAAATGTTGTCTCTAGTTTTCTTTATTTTTTATACAAATTACTAATGTGACATTCAGTAATTTTAAATGATCATCTGGATTTTCATGTATCCTAATCATCACATCCTAATTTTATTATTTTCATTAGGTAAGCATCCCCCATCCTTATCATCAAGTTAATATCACCTTGTCAAGTAATAACCCATTTAACCATAATCATCCTAGAATCATCCCTTTAGACCTAATCATTCATTATCATGTTCTAATCACATTATCAACCTAATCTCATCCTAATCAAATGGAATAGAATCTAATCCATATATCCTCATCCAAAATATAATCAAATTTAAATTATCCATCTAGATCCATCTTAACTAGATACATCCATTCTCCATCCTTAATAAAAAATCATCACTTGAACATCAAAATTTGGTTAAGGTCCCAATCTACTTCATACATCATATTGTCCTTTCGTCATCACCTAAAGCTTTCAACATCTAGGGACCATATCCTTAATATGGACTATCATCCATTTCAAATCCAATCTCCTAATAAAAAATCAAGACCTTAAAATTTGATTTCATCTTTAATCCAAATTTGCTTAAGAACATTAGCCTATCTTTTAAGTATAGTTATCAAACCCATTTTGTGAATGTTAGGTTGTATCCAGGTTCTCTTGGTTTGGTATTTCTTGTTCACCTCTTGCGGTGCATTGGAATATATGAGCATTGTAGTGAATCATAGTGATGGTGTTTGGGGTGTTTGAGATAGCTACATTTTGGCATCAATTTAACTTTGTTTACCATGTATAGCTACATTTTGGCATCAATTTAACTTAAGTTCATGTATAGCATGATATATGCACAATTTATGTATTTAACCTAGAGTGACTTTAAAAATGAACATTTAGCTCACTTTAAAGAATTCAATCTAACAATCATCTATTTCCAATTGCATTTTTATGTTCTACTTTTAAATATAGCATTAATCTCAAGCATATTTGCATTCAAATTTTTCTATTTTTTGACCTATTTATTAACTTAAAAAATTCATTTCTATTTATTTAAATTAATTGTGTACATGTCTATCTTTTTAAATTTACAAATAGCAACCATTAGATAGTGGACAACATTTGGATTTCACTATGTAAATAGATTTGTACAAGTGCATTTGAACAAACCATAATTTAAATTTAAATAGAGGTACTTGAACTTGCTAAATAAATAAAACCATAAATTAATAATGCACAATGTATTTATAGATGTAACGTAAGTGTTCAAACCATAATAATGCATGTATATAACAAACCTATTCAAACCATAAAACATAAATGTATGAATGTGATGTAAATCATAACAAGTATATGTACCATAAAACATAAGTACAATACATGCAAATGTTCAATACATAAATCATAAATAGCGTCTCCAACATAATAATCTAATCTCAAACACGTAATACTATAAAATAGATCTCAAAGAGAGGGATGTATGGTATGAATAAAATCATCGGATCTTTGGCTTGATCTATCCCTCGATCTCTCCCTCGACCTGTCCCTTGATCCATGTCTCAATCTCTCCCTCAATCCACAACCCGATATCTCCCTCGATCCATGGACTGATCACTATGCTGATCCAAGATGTGTGGATCCATGTCCCGATCCAAGATCTCCCAATCTGTGTCCTGAGCCTTGTCCCAACCCTTGCATGTGTTCAAGTACATACACATGTTTAAATTTAATTTTTAATGTAATGAATGTATATATATGTGCACACATATGTAAAAATATCTAAAATTACAATGTACAAGTTCAATGTGTTCAAATTTACATCAACTAATTATTTTTTTATTAAATTTAAATGTACCTCAGCTGCATACTATGTGAGATCGCCATCATGCGCCAAATTTCCAAAGTCTCAAAAATCACCTAACAACAAGTAAAATTTTCAAGTACACAATTTCAATCAAGAGTTTTAAACAACTAGACTTTTAAAATGCATTACATAAGTTTTTAGAACACAAATTTTTCTACATATTTAAATTATAAATTGAATGTACCTGTCATGCTTGATCAATGGCTCTACCAATGTCACTAAGCTCACAAGAATGTAAAGACATCGTAGGGGGATCTATAACACGTACAATATCATTGCGAAAAAGAAGTTGACCATATGTCCCATGGACAAGACCAGGTGTCGTAGGAGCCTCAACATGACCTGTAACATCTTGACAACTACCTAGACAAGCTATAGGATGGATAGAAACATGATGTGAATGTGATCCTATAGGCTGATGTGGAATATCCTCTACATTTTCCACCCCGTGGCTCGTATGTGTACTAGGATATTGCTGTCTAATAAAGTCCTGTACCTGGTCAAGAGTGATCCCATGGTCCTCACTGATAACCTGATATGCTACTAGTAAATCCAAAACTGAGACTCTACACATATTATGCAAAGTTGTGTGGGTCATCTACTCAACATCTTAAAGAGTGGGTAGATCAACATGAATAAATGGATCATATGATGCAGATGTAGCCTCAGTGAGAGGAAGGCTGATCCATGGGCGTAATAAGTATCTACCAACTCAATTAGATGTCATTTGATCAGTCTGTGTCGTAATAGAGGTAATTTTATCAAAAATATGCCTCTAAGTGGAGCCTGGTGCTGCCTCCCTTGCCGCTACCAATTCCAAATGTTTTGGTAAAACCAAAAGGTTTGGGCCAACTAATTCCCTCTTGTCCACGGGCGGTGGAAAATTTGAACGTCTAAACTATGGTTTGTCAGAAAAATGACCTTTACCCTGGCCAACATGCTTGAGATAAGATGAGTAGTCCACCTCTATATGTAAATAAATTCTGCATATAATTGTTTGACAAAATACTGTGGCAGCTCGTCATTGTGAGGCCATCTATGATGTGTTGCCAACCATCTAGGGTATATGAATGGTGCAACAAGAGGATCTACACACCTCGTAACCACATATCCTCTAATTTTATTTTTTCCTCTATAAAATGGGAACATGGATAAGACATTTTCACCAGAAACTAATTTGGCAACTTCTCTATGTTTCACTGTGCCTATAACACTCCTCGCAAGAGACAAATAAAACTGCTCAATTCTGATTTCATTGTAAGGATTGTATGATTGAATTGTATCGATCATTTTATAAATCTCCTATCTAATAGTGACTAATCTATCTTGATTAGCCAAATTGGGGGAGTTGTGAATTGTTTGTTGTAAACATTTTAGAGCATTATCTAATCTAGCAATACTATCCTGAAATAAATTTGAACTAGTTTGAGCATCTTGCTCAAAACCAGGGGAATGATGAGATCCCTCATCGACCATGATAAATATATAGATGTATATGTAAATAGATAGAGATCTACAAATATCATTAAAAAAAATATACATATATGATGTTAAACAAATTTAAATTGATTTTTTTTCAAAACTAAAACAAATATATATTTAAATTAAACAAAATTTAAACATGACATGCATGTGTACATGTGTATGTATATATATGTGTGTATGTGTGCATGTACATGTACATACATACATGTACACACATGTACATGACATGTATATATGTATATACATATATATATACATATATATATACATACATATATACATATGTATACATATGTCATGTACATGTGTGTACATGTATGTATATATACATAAATATGTATGCATAATTATCTATATGTACACATGCACGTGCATACATATACATACATACTCAAGTACATACATGCATACACATGTACATTCATACAGATGTACATGTACATATATGTACATACATACATACAAACATACACATATATGCATTATACACACACATACACATATATGCATGTACATACATACACACATGTACACATATACATACATACACATGTACATACACACACATGTACATGTACATATATGTACATACATACATACACACATACACATATATGCATTATACATACACACATACACATATATGCAAATGTTATACATATGTACACATACACATATATGCATGTACATACATACACACATACATGTATGTATATATATGCATACATGTACATGTGCATACATGTACATGTGCATACACATGCATGTACATATACATATATTATACATACATACATGCATACACACATACAGATATGTATATAATATGTATACATAAAATGTACACATGTACATATATGTACACATACACACATAAAAGAGTTTTAACTTCAATTTACTAAAATAAATAATATTGTAGAGATAGAACATGCCAAGTAAATTTTGAATGCATATAAATTGAATTTAAAAGTTCACTAGAGGACTAAGTTACAAAAAATATTGAAATGGATATTGAAAGTTGATGATTCATGGGAAAAAGCTACCAAAAATAAATAAAAGAGGCTTAGGCCAAATTGATAAAATCATAAATAGAACTATTGCAACTAAAATTCTATATGATTATTAAAAAAATTACGAAAGACATATCATCAAAATATGCCAAAGACATAAAGGAAGAATCACTCAATGGAAAGATTAGCACTAGTGTGTAGGCTAAAAAATTTGTAGCATTAAGTTACAAACCCTTCAAAATAATATTCATAGAAATGTAACAACTTAGATTACATAAGAAATTTGACAACTCCAAAGAGACTTTCAATACATTTGTACATGTATATATATATATATAGTTAATACATATCATACTTAACATTTTATATGTTGCAGTTGCAGATGCTGATGCTACTAGCATACTTATCTTAGAAAAATCTATGTAGAAGATTTCAAGAAATTTCAAGATAAGGTGTGCTAATTCAGTAGATAAGACATTTATCAGATGTTGTAAACTAACATGGGTAGGTCATATAAAGTAATATATAGTGTGTAATAAATAGTTTGTTTTCTTTTTTACATTTTGTCATCTTTTGTGGTGCTTTGAAGTCAGATCTTATGAGCTAAAGAGAACATATGAAGTTAGCCCTCTCTGATCTAAAGAGTATATTGTATCTACTTAAAGCAGATCCTTAGAAATAAAGGGATTTTACCAAATACTTGAAGTTGTTCATTATATCTTCTGTACATAGTTGTCTTGGCCAAGTCTATTCTCATTGTCATCTAAATATTGAACACTTCAGAAAGTTATGTTTCAGGATCATTCTATCTTCCTTCTACATTAGAAGTTAGGACTAATGATGTTTTCTTCTGAAGTGGTAAATAGTTTCCTTGGCCAAGTCTACTCTCATTGTCATCTAAATATTGAACACTTCAGAAAGTTATGTTTTAGGATCATTCTATCTTCCTTCTACATTAGAAGTCAGGACTGATGATGTTTTCTTTTGGGTTGGTCCATAATTGCATTTAGGTGATTCCACAAATGGCTATTTTTTACCATTTGGCTAGATTATGAGGGTCCTTTAGATGAAAACTAAACTTTGTAAGGCCTATGCCATTAATCTAAAAAATATTTATGAATATAATATGTGTTCAAGTAACATCTAAGTAATCTATGTTGCAAAGTACAAGGCTTGTTGTCTTCCATAGATAACTTTCTCATTAAAATAATAATAATATCTTGAGTGAAAGGAGGTCCAACTCTACTTTGACCTATCTTGAATTCTTTCAAATCTACCCAATTTTGAAGGCTTCCAATTTGTAGTGGATATAGCCTTCATTCAGTCTGGATGAGTCACACACTATTTTCATTAGTTCAAGTTTGGACAGATGCTTGCTATAAATGAGATTTATGAGAAAAACCCAACAACAATCAAGAACTATGGTATTTGGTTGTGTTACTAAAGTAGGACTAGTTATCATAACATGTACAAAGAATATCGGGACACCACTTTAAATGGTGCTATTGAATAGCTGTATGATGAGATGGCTTCTTGCCATAGAGTGCGACAACCTTGTATCCAGATTATCAAGACAACTACTATTCCTGCCAAGCTTTGCAAATGTGAGAATACCAAGAAATTCCATGATCTAGACATCAAATTTCCTTTGGTGTACCGTAAAGTTAGGCCACCAACAAGGAAGTTGAAAACTACCTTTAAGACATCCAAACCTAACTTATTTATGTAAGAGGGTCATTTGTCTGAATGATTGGTTTTTAGATATTTAGTAGAGGAGGTTTTTGTCATGATATTTCGAGATGAAGATTAAACTGCCAGAGTATCTCAAGGTTACCTTTACTTTAGGTTAGGGTTACGTTTCCTTTAGGTTGTTTCTGTGAACACATTTGGGTAATATTTTATTTCATTGCTGAGGTTCTTAAACAGTTAAAGCAGATGATTGGAAGTTGAGGTTCTTAAACATTTGCTATTGTGCAGGGATTGAAAGCTTCAATCCTAAATGTTTATGTTGTGCTCAAAGACACACCTCAGTCTTAATGGGACCCTCTTTCTTTCACTTTTCATCATTCTTCACCACCTCATTTTCCGCGTCATTTTTGGCATCCCAGATGGTCAACACCTCTTTAGCCATCTTGGGTTGACTGTTTGTCCCTCTATTTGCCGAGTCCCTGTGTCCCACCATACTTGCTCGCCAAAGGGTCTTACCGCGTCCGCCTAGTTCAAACAGAATCCTTCATCATTCAAAACCAATCATCCAATCATGATCTCACTGCCTGAACCACCAAGGCAAGGACTGCATCCATGATTTTAATAATAATAAATGAACTGATAGAATTAAACCATCATCAAACAACTAATCAATCCACTGTGTTCAAGAGAGTTCTAAACAAGATGGCTCCCACCTTTTCGAACCTCAGGCCCTGGCTCATTGAGCTCTGCCCGTTGAAATTATAACATCTTAAGACTGCTCTCGCCCATCCCAGGCCCGTCCCATCAGAATTCTATCCTCGGGACTTTGCCTCACCCCCGCCATTCCCAAACGATGAAGTAGGTACGCCTTTCTGCCATTTGGGGTCCAATCTCCATCTTGCCGCCCTGAGTTGAATGCTGAAAACTTTTCTATTGTGGCACCGAGTCCCGGTTCGTAGAATTTCCTGGAGCTTTCGCCATTTGAAATAGTTGTTGGGTTGTGTCCCTTCGCCTTCTGGGTCCTGACCTTCCATTCGCCGACCTTGCCTTCTGGGGTTCCATTCTCCTTTGTCCGATGCAAAGGGGCGAAGTGAGCCCATCTTCCTAGCATCTAGGTTCCTCCCCCTCATTTTCCTAGAGAAACTTCACAAGAAAACCAACGGCCAATCGCTCTGCCAGGTCTGGTCCACTGGGCCACTCCTTCCGGGCTTCTGTGCAATGACCACCATTTTGAATGACGAAACTCCGATGCCTTCCTGCTCCCCCAGGCTCGGGTACCTTGAATTCCAAAGATCATTAGCCATCTTTTGACCTTTCAAGTCCTGAACTCTAGAGTTCTGACCCTAGAATCTCGTTTCTTCCAGGTCGTTGCAGATAGTAAAGTCTTGACAGCTTTCTGGCCTTGAACCTCCAAATGCTCCTAAATTGACCAAAATGACCTCATATTTGAAAACCAACCTCGACCCACATGCTAAAATTTGACCCTCTTCAAATCAAGGCTTTTAGTCCATCAACATGTGAAGATGAGAGAAATCACCCAGATTGCCCCAGCGTGTTCGCCCTTTCAAAACAACATTCCTGCTAGGGAAATCCAGCCCCTTGGGCCTGGATTGTCCAAAAGCCCTTCAAAAAGTGACTAATGACATCTAAAAGAGAAAATTTATCTTTGTTAATCATATGATGTCTAATTGGATTTTTTCCACGAGATTTTGACTAATGATAATGCTTTTGTAATTGGTTGTACTCATTACATCTATGTTTGTAGGATATATGGAATCGGGTGCAGAACCCTCGGGGGCAGCTACAGAGAAAGACAAAGGAAAGAAAGCAAGAAAGAATCCTCGAGGAAGAGAGGAAAAAAACCAAATGAAATTCCAGTTCCAGGGTGAGCCTCTACATTCAAAAATCATCACCGAATGGAAGGAGATCATAGACACCAATATCGGCCACGTCGATATTGATGAATTGAAGCAAAGGGTTAGAGTCCACCCAAAGATTGATAATGCAAGATCAATCAGAAAGAGTGGGATTGCTAAAGCCGCAGGCTTCCCCCATCTCTCATAGCCCCTGAATTGGTCATGGCTTGCTTGGAAGCCTACCAGCCACAGACAAGAACCATCGTCGATAGGGATAGGAACATCCTCGCTAATATGTCAGCTGAGGGAATTACTAGAACCTTTCACATTCCTAACTTTGAGGAGATGGAGATGCCCACCATAGAGGAAGGAAAGGAAACATGGGATGAAAACCCGATGGGCTACAAGAAATTAATAAATTAGTACTAGCTCAAGGAGAAAAAAGGCAGCATTGCGAAGGTTCCTCAAGAGCTCTTTCGCAATGATTTCTTTGAGGACTACCATGACCTAGTTTCCTTGCTAAGGTTGCGAAGGTTCCTCAAGAGCTCTTCCGCAACCATGTTAAGTAGGGTGATGGGCCTCTCCATTGCTACGTTTTTCCAGGAGTGGATGGTGTATTTTATTGAGCAGATCCTTTGTGGGGATGAAGATGTCACCACAAAAGCCTCATTCTACTAGGGAGACATCATACACGACCACTTCCATGAGCAGTTTATGAATGTGAAGAAGAGATCCAAGTTCTACATGACCTCCTATTTGGTCTACTCACTAGATGAGTAGAGGAAATACAACGGATTATTTGTGGCACCTGATGATGAGTCAGGCTGAAGATTGAAGGCCTATGACCGATATCCCCAGCTACAATTCAGAAACTTCAAGGAGTACTGCAGGGTGAATGATGCTTTCATCAACCACATCATCAGGCTACTAGGAGGAGATTTTGAGAGAAGGGTCTCACATAGTGCATGGGCCTTTCTGAAGCAGTACACCTTCTTGTTTATACAATTCCCCAAATTCACATATATTCGTGCCCAGGGCTTCATAGAAAGGCCGAATAAGCTGCCTCGGTACCCCAATGATGAGATCATATTGTTAGAACTTTCCTACTAGCTACAACATATACATTCAGTCCTCAATGGTAAACACTTGGCAGGGATCCCTTATCCCTTAGCCTTCGGTCAGGGGATGCATAAATTACAAACTTCCCAGTGTGCTGGGAATTCTGAAAAGGAATTGGCAGAGTACCATTTCCGCCTACACACTGCTCACCTGCGGATGGACCCATATGGACATATAAGAAAGGCACTAGGGCTAGGGTATGCCCACCTACATCACGTTGAAGATTTCTGGGTGGATTTCCAAGATGATAAAGAGGTGCATGCAAGGAATTACATGTGGATGACTGCATACTTTGTAAGAAGGGTGCAACTATTTTCCATACTAGATCAAGTCGAGGAGGATGAGAGCATCGTCATGGACCCTAGGTATGCCACAGTTGCTAATTTTTCGCTGCCAATGATAGACTGGTATGAATAGGAGGTCGATGACATCAACATTGACCAATCATGGCTCAAACCAAAGAATGGATTGATGGACTAGTAGCCCGATTAAAGCAATAAGGGGTTGTCCTAACATATGAAGGGATCAAGAGTGAGCCTAGTACCACAGAAGATGTTGCCACTACAACTTCAATGGGTGGGACATCCAAATCTCCCTTGATCACAAGATTGAAGAAGAGGAAAGGGATTGAAGTAGAATAATCTCCAGACCCTAAAGTATATTCAAGGAAAGACTCAGGAGACTCACCTTCTAAGAGGCCCAAATGGATGGGAAGCGTCGCAGAGCAGTTGCCAATTCAGGAAGATCCCCTTCAAGAGGGTGAGGAAGGGCAGATAGATGAGCCTAGGCCTCCTCCAGCTCTCCCTATCTTCGCCACCCTTACGCCTATTTCCTAGGCCATGGTCACTACATCCTCACCTATAGTGGACATCTTGGTCCATCTCGCCTCCTCTCCCGGCCCCTGATAGGGCCCATAATAATGATTGACTCTTCCTCCACCGCAGCTACTCTGCCTTCCTCCATCACCATGTCATCTACTACATCACTCCCACTGGCAGTAGTGACAACACCAATTCCCACACTAGCATTACGAGAGGCTTTCTCGTGACACATGAAAAATTTTTGCTCTAAAATTTTTTAGATCTTTCTAGATCCCACCATTCAAGTTGTTGTAGTGTGGGTCCTCACCAGTGCTACGCCTTCACAACATCCAATGGGACCACCATCAATGGAAGCCACAATGTTAATCTCTGAAGAATGGGAGAGGTGGGAGAAAGAAGCCTCAAAGGCAATGGAGGAGGAAGTCGATGAGTACCATGAACACCCGGAGTATGAACATCGACAAATTGGTAGGGCGGTCTACAAGGAAGAACGAACAAGGTCTTCTGAGAGCGGAGATGAAGAGGAGGGTATAGGTGGTAGAACTAATGTATAGACCTTCGACAATGATCTCAAAGAGGAAATGGCCAAATAATTGAAGCATGATGAAGAAGAGACAAAAAGGTCACCTTCCCAAAGAAGAGCAAGAAGGTGGTAGGACATCAGAAATGGTAGAACTCCCTATAGGGGGATAGCTGGAGGTTGTGCCATCTCCTTATAGAGAGAAAGGAAATGTAGAAGAGGACAAACTTGAGGAGCATGGGAACGAGGAAAAACAAACTGAGGATGAGAAAGGGAAAGGAATTGAGATAGAAGAAAGCCCATGGAAGCAATTACCTACTAAGCCTCCCATCAAGCACCGCATGTTCGTCCAAGACTCCGATGAGGAAGAAGGAGACAAAAGTAAAATGGAGGAAGGGCTCCCATAGGTGAATAAATAGAAATCCAAACAAGGGAAGGTGAGGGTGATCGAGAATTTCCCAAGGAAAAATCTACCATGCTTGAATGGCTAGAGAAGCAGCTTGAAAAGAAGACTCCCTCCCCGAAGGACCCAAGAGCGAGGCTAGAGACTATCCTAGCTCGAGAGCAGATCTCAACCAAGAAGGAGAAGAAGCCCAAAGTTAGATCCAAGGTAACGATGGATGCTTCCGGGTCTCAAACTGTACAAATAGCAACACTGATGGTAAGCCAAGATGGAGTAAGCTATAATGTCTCCACCATTAACTTGGGGATTGCTACTAGAGAGAAAAATGTGGAGCATCTTGAGGAGTCAGTAGCTACGGTGGTGCACCTAATACAACAGGATAAAGTCTCAAAGGATAAGCTTAAAGCATATGAAGCTGCATTGACAGATTACATTCAACAATGGTCTTCAGTTGAAGACATGCCTACCACATTTGTTGCTCCACCCCAACTGTTGTCCAAGGAATAGATTGACAAAATAGAAAAGAGAAAGAACTTGGATTAAACTACAGAGAGCTAGTTCCAACAGGTTCTATACATCGGGAACATGGGTATCAGTCGGGCTATTCGAACAACCAACAAGTTCTTGGATTTACAACAGTCCCTCGAGAACACAAGAAGGCTTTGCATCAAATTCCCTGCAAGTTACGAGTCCACCTATCCAAAGATCGAGGCTATCCTCCGATTGCCAAGCATGACATGGGAAAAAGAGCTCGCATTCAAAAGGGACGACCATTGGCTAGTGGACGTGTGGAAGCAAGAATTTGATAATAGAAGAGAAAGGTTAGAGAAGATAATGGATAAAGTGGATCTAGATATTGAATGGGTCAGAAGTTAGGGTGGATTGCACCCGATATCTGAAGCTGATGCAGGATATGACATGCCTGCAGTACAAATTGATCCGGAGAAAATAAAGCCTCATTTTTAGAAGAAGATGGAGGGCGAGATGGCAACGAAGATAACCACAAATTTCATGAGTTTTTCCACCTGGGCCTTCACCCAGTCTGATTTGTTTAGAGATCACACCACCAAATATGATGAAGACTGGAAGAGGTTTGAAGACAACTCCAAGGAATGGAGTTATCAAGTGCTGCGGTCCGAGATTATAGAAATCGACAAGCTCCAACTGGTAATCTTGAAATTCATGGAGTATGCAGCTTTGAAGAAGCAGGAGGGTGACCCTATTGTCAGTGAAGAGCTTCTGAAGGAATAGCTACAACAGAAAGAGCAATCAACAAAAGACAAAATGCTACAGTGTTGTCACTAGATGACGAAATAGGGATATGGACAAAACTGTATTTTAAATTGTAATATATTTGGGGGGTAGGTAGAACCCTAGTTTGTAGTGAATCTTGGCCACACAATAAGATTGAATCTTGGCCATTCATTCTACTTTTTGGGAATTATAATTAGGGGGTCTCCTCTCATTTCCAAAGAGAGTTGAGTTGTTGTAAAGACATGCTGCTGGAATTTCTAATGAAAATACATTGACTTGGTGCATTTTCTGAGTTCTTCACATGTTTCATGATTCAATCTCCATTGCTAGATGCTTTATTTAGATTTACATTATTGTTTTAAGTTAGATTTAAATTTCTTAGATAGATTTTAGTAATGTTATTTTGTAGTTGTGAAAATTGCTGCCGTGTAGATGCCTTCCTAGCCCATACTTTTTGTTGTTTTCCGCTAGTAAATAGCTGTGCAAATTTAGTCTGAGCTTGAATCCAAAGCTGATCCACACTTTTATCTCTGTTCATGCATGTATATGATGAATGAATGGTGAAATACCTACAGGCCTTAGAAGATAGCACAAATTTCATGAGACTGTGAATTTTTTGGTTAAGTGAAGTTCTGTTTGAAGGAAGCTGTCCATGGCAGGAACTCCATGATTACTATTCATAGTTAGTTGCAGATCCAGGAACCTTCCTTCTTCCCTACTCTTTTCCCTTTTTTTTAGAAACGACCTATGCTAAGGTTCATTGCACATTGTAAATCCAAACTTGAAGAAAACATTAAAGTTTTAGACTGTTGTCTAAACCTACAGCAAAATGCACCTTGACTCCCATCTTAGAAACTTCGATTTTAAGATCCACTCCACATCCAACTACATAAGTCTGTCTTGTGATTACCAACAAAATCACATCAAACATCAACTGAGGAATTCCATACAAGTCATGACCTGACACCTGAGAGACCTTGGGGAGATTTTCAGCAACTTGCTGTTGGAGATTTCCTTTCAAGAGAGGTAGTGTACATACGCACTTCCTGTGTTGATAAAGTGTACAAAACACCCATCAATAGTTTCCTTGATTCCCTAAATTGTAAATTCCCTAACGTTTATGCACTAAAAATGATAATGAATAAAACACACAAAGTGAAATAACTGACATAAATCAAATGTAGAGTGAAATAGCTGAAAGAACTTGGTATACTGGTATATATATCGACACTGTTGATCCTGATCGGCCAACGAGCTCTCGCACTAGACCCTTTTGCCCGAGCACGCAAAATGGTCAAAATTTTTTTTTTAAATTTTATTTCAAGTGTTTCGGTTGGTACGCTTTCAGTCGAGTAACATTCGGCTGAAAGTTACTTGACCGAAAAGGTACCGCCACATAGGCACCATGTCACTGCCTCATGGCTTCGATCGAAACCCTCTTGGTCGAAAACGTATTGGCCGAAATTATTTTGCTCGAATCTACTTTTTTGGCCAAAAGTGTGACACAAGTTTGTGCTTTTACCCTCATGAAAGCCTTGGGTATGGATCCTAGCATAATGCAACTTGCTAGTCCATAATTGTCATATCCTCCTTTTTCATTTTTTGTTGGCATTATGTATGTGTTGTCTTGTTGCACTTCATACATGTGTGTTCTTTTGTTCTTATGCTATCTTGCCATCGGATCTTAAATCTTGGGGGCTTGTGCACCCCCCCTAGATTCATTGTCATCCTATCTCTTCAACATTTGGACAATCGGATCCCTCTTGACACATTTTCTACTTTAGTACGAGTCTGAGCGTAAGTTCATAATGTCACTAAAGTGGGAGTTAAATCTAGCGTTGTAAATTGTCACCCTTGATAATTTCACATAATTTTTTTCTCCCCCCTAAGTGATTGGATTTAATTATACACCTAATGTCCCAAATTATGCATTCCATGGCCCATTTGGAAATTTACCAAGAAAACCCATGTGCAAAACCTAAGCAAACATTTAACATTTTTCTCTTGACACTTTACACCCTGCAAAATAGGGTTGGGACAAAGTCACTCTGGGTGACTTGGTCCCCCTATTTTTCCTTCAAATTTTAATATTTCAAAGTTAGCATTTTATTATTTCAATTTCAAATGTTGGCTATTGAGATTTAATTTTTTGGGAAATTAAAATTATTGCATATAAATACCTAGTCATTATATCATTGAGAACTAAGTGGAATGATCTAGCAAGAATTGGAAATCAAGACCATTATCGTGTAATTATTATCAAGTCAAGAGTAGTTAAGAGAAGATTTATTGCAAGATTTCAATATTGAAGTATCATGTCAAGTTTTATGTGAGTTTTTTCATGCTTATGCTATCATTTTGTTTGTGAGGACTAAACCTTGTATGTCTTTCAAGCAGATCAAGCCAAATTACAATCAAGCCTTGAGGAGATGTGCATGACTTTAGTCCTCGAAGGAGACCAAATTTGAGTGGTGAGTTGCAGTCCATTGTTGATTCATCATTCGTTTATTATTTTTAGCCTATATCCCTCAAAAGGATAAGCTCTCTTTCATTAACTTTTCCATTGTGGAGGTGGAAACACCAATATGGGTTTTGATCGAGGCAAGCCCCTATATGGCACAACCCTTCCTCTCTTTTTGAATGTGAAGGTTTCAAATCTAAAGAAGTTAGAGGAAGATTGGAGATTATTTGTTCATTGTTGCATTCAAGCCCTACAACTTGACAACCTAGTCTAGGTGTTTGAAATTGAAATATGATTTTGTAGTCCTCAAGTCCCCATTATGTAGCTTCTTCCTTCTAGATCATGTTGTTGGATATTTGTCTATTTATAAGATAATAGAGTTTTTGGATCTTGTCAAGTTGTAGGGATTGAATGCATGAATGAGTGAATTATCTTCAAATCTTCCTTCAATCCTCTTCAACTATGTACTTACACATTCAAGAGGAGAGGAAGGGTTGTGCCATATTGGAGCTTGCTTCAGTCAAACCTCGTGTTGGTGCTTCCACCTCCATAATGACATAAATAATGATAAAGAGAGCTTATCCTTTTGAGGGATAAAGGCTAAATGATAAATGAATGATGAATCCACAACTTGAGCTGCAACTCACCACTCAAATCTGATCTCCTTGAAGGACTAAAGTCATACACATCACCTCAAGGCTTGATTACAATTTGTCTTGATTTCATTTGTAAACCTACAAAAATTAGTACTCACAAAAAAATGCATGCATAAACAAGAACAAACTCACATAAAAATTGACATGATGCTTTGATAATGAAATGATGCAATAATCCTTTAAAATATGCTCTTAATTTCTCTTCAAAATTACTTGATCCTTTAAAATTATGAAAATACTATCATTTATTTATATGAAATTGCTTCAATTTCCAAAAAAATAAATCCCAATAGTTGACAATCAATATTTTAATTTCAAATATAAAATTACTAATACCAACACTTTAAATTTTGGGGCCACATCAATGGGACTAGGGTGCAAGGATGCCCTAGTCCAAATCCCTCAATTTTTGGGATCCAAAGTGCTAGGAGAAAAATATTAAATGTATACTTGGATCTTGCAGACTTTATTTCTTGATAAATGTTAAAATAGGTCATGGATGCATAATTTAGGAAATTAGGTGTACAATTAGGTCCAATCACTTAAGTGGGAGCATACTATAGTGTGAAATTGTCAAGGGTGACAATTTACGATGCTACACCACTGAGCATACCAAATGAAGGTGCATACAAGTGTAAAAGACTCAAATACTAATATAAATTAAATACAAGTCAATTACATTACCTTTTACCTTCTCATCTCATTGATTGAGCTAATGTAGAGGTACTCATCTCCATGTAATTTTCTCTTTCAAAGTGATTAAGTGTGGATTTCTTTCCAATATAGTGTAGCCTTGATATCAAAAAGGATGTTGTGATGATGATTGAACATTATAAGTTTAGTATAAAGTGATAGATCAAGATAGATGGACAAGGCTCCAATTTATAGATTTTTATAGTTTAAGGTGGAAGGTTGAGATAGATTGTGAGATGGAGGGCTAAGATTTCATAGAATGATGAAGCTTTAATATTGTGACAAGTGTCACAAGGTGGAGGCTGGAGATAATGACCTGTCGCATGGGGAAGAGAGCTAGGTGTGCTCACACATGTGTGAGCAAACATTGAGAAGAAAACTATTTGAAAATTGGGATAATTTTGGTAAATGTGAGAGAGTGGAAATCAATGAGAATGATGTGGATGGAAGAAGAAAGTGTAGGGTGGTTACTTTATGACATGTGTAAGAGGTAGGATAACTTCACATTAATGAGAGTGTCTCACACATGTTAACCAACCTATTAGGAAAAAATCAGGGGCATCCCAGAGTAACCTCCAAGAACAGTAGTGCCTTCGGTAACTTTAATTTTGATTAGGTTGCCTCAAAGACATGTACAACTATGTCCTAAAGTGGAAATAGACACAGTTCATTTCCCACATTGATCCTTCTGAGAGAAGCACATGTAAATTCAACAACATGCATTAATAGATTCTACTATGAGAACCAATAGATATGAAAGATGAAATAGAAAACCAGAACACAAAGATTTACGTGGGGAAAACCCTTTCGGGTAAAAAACCCCACACTCCAAAGATCGATCCATTGTATTATTCATCAACAAAAGGTTACAATACAATTTTAGGCTCATAGCCTTTTTAGAGATTACATCTTGTTCATTCTGGATACAACTAGTAGCCAACTCTCCCTGAGAGATCAACCATGGCATTCATGATCAAGAGAGATTCCAGCAGCATAACTTTGCCTCTCTCACTCTCTTCCTCGGCCTTATGGCTTTGACCTTTTAGCCAGCCACTCGGCCTTCACTGTTCACTCTCTCGGTCTTCTTTATCTCATTGGCTCTGACTCTTTCTGTTCATTCTCTTTAGAACTTCCAATGCATACAAATATGCATTCCTTCTCCACAACCTTTGTGAATCAGTTTTTTTTCAACTGTTGGACAATAATCTCCAGCTCAACATCATTATCATTGTAGATGTTTCCATTTCCTCGTGTAGAGTTTTCCCTTCCACATAGAAATGGTTCAGCAAACGGTTCACATTCTGCTCTCTAATTGGTCCAAAACACACCACGTAGGATAGCCTTCACTTGGTCAAGGGCATTCAACCTGTGTTGCATGTCGGTGAGACACTAACCGTGTCTCCTCGATGCCACAAAGCCGATTTGTCATTATTGCCAAGAGTCTTCACTGTCGGCAAGACATTATACCGAGTCTAGAAAGCTATCACTCAGACTTCCCCTTGTCGCCAAGACATCTTACCAATATCCATCACATGTACTACTTTCGCCAAGAATTATTGCTATCGGTGAGACATCATACCGAAGCTCCAAAGTCACATAGACATTATCTTTTCCATCGGAAAGACTACCGCAGTTCGCCAAGCCCTCATATTAAAGTCTTCAAGTCATGCCAGTGTGAGTATTCCATTCGGCGAGATAATCGTCTTTCGCCAAGACATCACACCAAGCTCTTCATGTTATACCAAAGCATCCAACAGTCGGCGAGACTTATCGCTTTCATTGAGACATCACATCGAGGTCTCAAGTCATACTGAGAGCCAAATAATAGTCGACAAGACTTATCACTTTCACCAGGAGATTACACCGAAGTTGTTACACTGATGACACCATTTGGTGAGACATCACACATCAGTAAGACTTCTTACCGAGGCTTCCATGTTATCCCAAAACCACCATTCGCCAAGAGTTATACTAAAGACCCCTCATCATCGGCAAGACTCTCCATCGGTCACTGAGACTTCATACCGAGTGTTCAAGTCATACCAAAATCATCCACCGTCGACGAGACATCCCACATTCGGTAAGACTACATACTGAAACACATGTGTTACTCCGAAGTCACCTTTCACCATGAGTCATACCGACCATCCCACAACATTGATGAGACTAACATATGTCGCCAAGAGTTCATACCAAACCCTTATGTCACTCGGAAGAATCCTAGTGTATAACTGTTGGTGAGACCAACCCACTCGACAGAGGGTTACATCAAACACACCAAGTCACACCGAAAGTAAAACTCGTAAGACTATCTTGTCGGCCATAAATCTCCCATCACTAAGACACATTCCGATAGAGGCAAGTCACACCGATTGCTGCATCGGCCAGACAGACCAAAGGTCATGTTGATATCGGCTAGACTTTCTGCCGTTGCTGAGACATCATCCCAAATTTCCAAGGTTACACTGAAGGTTGTTGATTATGCCGATCGCCAAGACATTCCGGAAGTCACAGCAATAGTCAAAATCAACTAGTAGGTCGGCCAAACATCTCAATAGTCTCATCGAAATTGCTTCACAAGAGGTTTTAGCTTGTGGGATTGAGGCACACAATTCCAACACAACCAATAAGAGTTTTCTTCAAAGATGAGGTGGAAGGTTATGGTGAATTGTGCTTACTCACACATGCATGAGCATTAAGTAGGGATAAGGACACTTGTCACATGATGTCAAGTTTGGGAATTCAAAATAATTTTTAATTAGAGAAAATATTAATGATGATCAAGATAAATTAATTAATTAATTAGGTTTAAAAAAATAATGAGTGGGGGCTATGGTTGGATTAGTTAAATTAATAAAACTTTAGAAGATGGGGGAAATGTAATAAATCAAATAAAATTTAATTAATTAATAAAAAAATATTTAAGTAATTACAAGAAATTATAAAATGGTTAAGTATAGTAAATAATTAATTAAATAATTTAATTTAATTAATTATGTGATGAGAGGCAATTTCAGGGTGTTTGTAGCCACTAGAAGAGTGAGTGTGGAAATTAGGTAGGACACTAGTAGAACTAGGCACATCACTAAAGGAAATCAAATTTAAGAAGAATGATTGAGACTAAAATGGATTATAGGATGTGTCTCTAAAGTGAGGGGAGTGATGATTGAAGAAGGTTGGGTGGAAGAGGGAAGATGCATGGTGCAAATAAATTTAATAATTTAACTTGGAACCAATGCCCTAGAGAATTGTTAGATTAAAAGATTTATCAATCAACAACTTATGCATAGAATTAACTGATTATGTTGGAGAATCAACACAAGATAAATTTATAATCTCCTGAGAAAGAAATTCTCACTCAAAGGATAAATCATGCCAATTAGTTTGGTCCAAGTGTGCATCATGATTATTATCTATATACAAGTAAAAAATTTAACGATCTTGACTAAATTGTGATTCATCAGAAGATTAAGATGGAAATTTATTCTCAAAGGGAAAGGAGGGTGACAATGATATTTTTCATATACATGCAAATTACAAATACTAAAGGATACAAAATAAAATAAAATTAGGGTTTGGTATAAAACTCAAAAAATAAGTTCTATGCATTTAAAAAATAAGATCAATAGAAAAATCTTATGGCTCAAAACAAGGGTGAATTTGGTAAAAATCAAAGAGATGTCACACAACACAAATCTAAACCCTAAGAAGGATAAAGCAATAAATATTGAATTAGACTGTATCCAAACCCTAATTAAATCTATAAAAAAGGATGCAATAAAACATGGTAGATCTAAAACCATAATGTAGAATGAATAAAACCTAAGGACAAAAAACTTGGGAGTGTAAGAAAGTTGGGTTTTACTAAAATGAAAAGAAAATAAATTATATTTTTTGAAAATCCATATGTAATAAATGTAAAGTAGGAAAAGAGATTCTCAACCTAACTAGTAGATTAACTAGGATCAATTCTTTTCTTGCCCTACATTAGAGCACAAACTAACTAGGGTTTAATTATTAGCTAGCTGCCACAAGGGAGAGACAAACTACTAGGGTTTGGTTCTTTTGTGTTGCAAATAAGAGAAATTTAATGTGTATTTGATAAGCCTATTTGACATAAATCGTAGATCTAATGCATAAATGAAATTGAAAGTTGATGGAACAATTACAAATCTAAGAAGTGAAGACAAAGAGGAATCTACACTTAAAAATTGAGCCTAAATTTGAGGGTCATGGGCAAGGGCATGCTTGACTAGAGATGATGCTTTTTAGGTTCTACAAAATTCAAATGATAGGTTATAGTATGCTCTGTGTTTTCTTAGAGGTTTTTGTTGATGAAACTTTCATATCTAACTTACACACATGAAAAGAGGGGGAAAGTTGTGTTGCATAGGGGCTTACCTAAGTCAAACCCCATTTTGGTGTTGCCACCTCCACAAACAACAAATGATGATGAAAAAGAGGGCATACCCTAGGTCGAGCAGAGGCCAAATAAATAATAATTGATTGTATTAACAAATGATAAATGGTAATGTTACTTTAGGTATTAAATCTATTTCAAAGTGATGTCCACACCATAAGTTTCCACCAAAGGTTGTTTTATGGATGATTGAATTGTTTGAAGACTTGCATTAGGTTAGTCCACAAAGCACAATAGATTATTGTGGCTAGCATGTAGAGGATAACTCATATACATCTTCATATTAAGAGCATAATTGATCATGATAGTGCCTTGTTCAAAATTTCTAGGTGTTCAAATGAGAGGAAAAATTGTTTATATGCATACATCCCAATTGATTTTTTTGATTGTAGGCCAACTTGGGATCTTCCTAAATCTCCAAGGACCGACACCAAAATAATAATATTTAAAATAGGGCACCTATAGGTCAAGGGCGTCCTCACCCTTGATTGGGTGTTTTTGGCCCAAATTTGTTGGGATATCAAGAATTTTAATTTAAATTCCTAATCTAACCCTAAAACGAATAAATTATTAATATAATTAAGTCCATAGGAAAAATAGGGTGTCCATGTAGTGTGAATTTGTTAAGGGTGACAATTTACGATGTTACAATAAATAATCAAGAAAGATAATCAATTAACCCTATAATTTATAGAGATGACATTGATAAATACATTGAAATAAATGCTTGGAATTTTAATAAATAAAGGTGCTCAGTTACAAACATGATATAGCTTTTTCATGCTATTTAGAAATGAGCTCATCAATTTATTGAATTTTTGAATGTTAGAAGCTCTACTTCACTTCCATTATTGTAAAATTGAATTATATGTACATTGATTTGAACTAGACCACAATCTTGAACTTCATTTATTTTAATGTCTAGAACTTATTTTCCTTAATGTCTACTATCTACTTCTAAGAGATGTGGTGTTACATTGTTTAGGAGATATGGAAACAAGGAATGTTCTTTAGTTAAACTGTTATTACTAATTTAATGGTTTGGAGAAAAGGATCAAGGATAACAAGCAATGATGCAATGATGCTTAAGATGTTAATTTTAGCTAATGATGACACGTTGACACTCTATATTGTTAAAGATGCATTTTAATTTCTTGTTCTTGAATGATCCTAGATGATTCCTTTATGCTTTAAAATGAATTATGGATTGTCCTTAAATAGAACACACACACACGCTAACAAATTTCATGCCCAAGTTGACACATATCAACAAGTTGAAGGGAGTCGGTAAGGGCCCAAATCTGAACTTAAATTTCTAAACTTAAGGAGCCATATCTATATTTTACAAAATTGACTTCAGTCAATTTAAAAATTTGTAGATTTAACCCCAAACAAATAATGGATAAATTAAAAATTGAAACTAGTCTTTATGGTTATATACAAATAAAATTTAATTAGATTCAAATTATTTACCAACTTTTATGATAAGTTACACCACTTAAACACTAATCGTTATACTTAATATAACAATATTAAAACCCAAAACAAAGGAAAAAATATCTGGTAATTATCTTTGAATAATCTTCTAGCCCATTGTAAATTTTACATTAGTTAAAGACTTTTAAACAAAATATATATTTTGTCATGGAAAAACTATATTATGTTCCACTTCGTCAAGATGATCCATGATCATTGTGAACCCTATGTATTTGAGGGTTTTGTGTAAGGGATGAGCATATCATAGAAGATGGGAGGTTGTAATGAAAAAAAAGTAGAATTGAAAAAGTAAAAATTTGTTTAAATTCGAAGAATTCTCACAATTCATTGGTTAGAAAGGACAAATATTAATGTCCCAGTTAAACAAACTGGAATGCAATAGTATTCGTCAAGGAAAATATTAAGGGTTTGAAATAGTATTGTTGACATTTGAAAAAAAAATAAATTAATTAAGTTTGAAAAATTCTCACAATTCATTGATTAGAAAAGACAAAACATTAATATCCCAATTAAACAAAATATAATACAATAGTATTCGCAAAGAGAAATACTAAATAAAAAAGAGCCATACAATATTCCTTATAGTTGTTTATAAAATGTTAGGTTTTGACAATCTCGGTCACTAAAGACATCTTTTAAAATATTTGATTCCACACTACGTAATATGGAATTCAAAATTATTTAAATTACATTAAATATGATATAATAATATGAAATCGTTGTTACGTAAAACCCACACTTGGTTGTTACACCAAAATCTGATTCCATTGACGCGTGACAGAAATGTTGGTCAACGTTCGTAATAAGTGTTGTTGAACAAATTCTTCTTGTTATGTGACAGAAAAAAAATAACGTTGGAATTTTATGAATGCAAACGACCAACTACTTGTGTGAGAATTAGGATTTGTAAGTCTGTTGTTATTGAGATTATTTCCACATGTGGAAATATATTTTATTCTATTTTTAGCTCGCCTACAATAGGTGAGGGAGAGGCCCATAAAAATGTCTTGAAGGAAATGAAGTGCCTCTTAATTAAGAGGGGAACTTTTTTTAATAGATGGGTTTATGTTAAAATTGGATTGTTTTTACAATTTGATTCAAATGTATGAGTTTAAGTTGATATTTTTATGATTAAGAATCAACGATTAAGGGGTATCTATCAAAATTGTTTGGAGGCATAATCTCATCCTTGTCTCTTATGACATTAGGAGTCTTGTTGTTTGCAAGATTATCTATCTATCTATCCATATAATTCATCTTTTAATTAATCAAAGATTTTTTTTATATTAGATATAGTGAAAACATCAAAATATGAGATACAAGCTTTTACATATTGACCCTGATACTGTCAATCAATACTATGCCAGAGTTCCCTTTCCCAGTTATAGAACCTGTTCCTCTTCCCATTTACAAAGTCCTTCAATTGTGCCTTAATTACATTAGGATTACAAAATGCTTATATTATATACCTAGTTTACTTATAACAGATGTACAAAAGGAGTCTATATCAAGAGTCTATATATTGATCTATATACTGTTATGGAAATCCTTTTTACCAGCCACTGGGTCACTTGTTTCTTGCTATAGACTTCATGTTAACAAGGACACCTGTTGCTTCCTGTTTTGAAGCTATGATTTCCTCCCTCATGGCCCTATTGTTTTGTGCCCTTTCCTCACTATTTTTTCCTTCGTTTCTAAGATATTTTTGGAACTCTTTAAGTGCCTTTAGGAAAACCTCCACTCCTAGGTGCCCATCATCCCACATATGTTTGTATCTAGCCTCCTATATGTCAATGTCCACTATCCTATTTTCCAGGAATTTCCAAAACTTGTCCTTAGAAATCTCGATGGTGATATGAACTTGCATAGCAACATTGTACACTATGAGTCTTTTGTAAGACTCAGTAAGCACTCTCTTTTCCCCATTAAACTTATCTTCATTTTGAGCTTTCTAATGACCCATAGGATTTTAGTGGATAAAGACAACCAAAAGAGAGAGAAGTCTTTATTCATTTTGTTATCTACATCAAGTAGAATTTTTGCATGGCTAGGTTCATTATCGGATCCCCATATATTCATATCATTACAAAAGAGCTTCTAGATTTCTTTAGCTTATATAGAGTAAAAAAAATATGTTAAACAAATTTCAATACCCTGCATAGATTACATATGCCAATGTCATTATGTCCAATTTCACAAGGAAGCCTCTGAAGTATTAACAACCATCCAAATCAAGCTTTTTTAGGTTCCAATTATTTTTTCCAGTTTTTCTCAAAAATATTTTGTCATTGTTTACTATTTAGATTAGCACCCCAAACTCAATTAACATGCTTAGTGATATTAGTTTGTTCAGTTAGGGTGCAGTAGATTGTTTTAGCATTAATTTTCTGAAGTGAGTTGCCACCCTTCCACTTGTATTCAAGGTATTCCTAGCAATTAGTCGAATCCTCCACTGGGAATTGCATGTTTTTGCAAGCCTCTTTTAGCACTGCATAGGTTCTCCAATTGCTTGGAGGGAGATTAAATTCTAAACTTAAGTCATTCCAACCTTTCAAGTAGCCATTCCTGAGGATGTCATTGAAGTATTTATCCCTTTATGAGCCCAAGCTTTAGCTAAGCAACCTTGAATCAAGGCTAAGGGTCTATCTTTATGTTACAAATTCCACCAGATAGATCTGTGTCCCATAATGGTTCTATTCCCATTCTTGATGAAGTGGCAATTGGTTATGTTTTTTTTAACAACCTCCCAAGCCTTCCAAATTGTTTTGAAAATATTGAAGCCTGCAGGGGATATAGGACGAGCACTGCTAAGAATATCACACAACGAGAGAAGTTTTCATGCTTTACCCTATTTTGGAATTGAATTCGTTATATTCTATCTAATGAGGACCTTCCAGGGTTCTTCCCCTTCCAAAGCACCTATTATCCATTTGGAGGCCAAAGCAATTCCTTATAGCCTCAAATCCTTAAGGCCTAATCCTCCCCTTAATTTGGCTATGAAGCACCATTCCCATTTGACAGAGTACCTTTTCCTATTTAGTTTTCCATCAAACCATAAGAACGTCCTTATTTTCTTCTGAATTTCATTAATTTGATAGCAACTAAAGAACTAGACTGAAGCAAAATAAAAGGTATAGGATGAAAGAATCTTTTGACAGATTTGTAGTCTTCCAGCCAGGGATAGGTACTGTTTGTTCCATTTATCTATTTTCTTTTCAATTTTCTCCTTAATCCAAATCCACATCTTCTTCAGATTTGGTTCTATGGAAAACATGATGCCAAGGTATCCTACTAGCTTTTGGGGCCCTCCCCAATGCAGGTTGAATTTCTTTAACCATTCTGGGGTGGTATCCACCCATCCTAGCATGCAAGATTTGACAAGAACAATATTTGCACCTGAAGCTTGACAAAAGGTGTTGATTTTTCCATGAGATAATTCATGTTTCCTTCTTCTGGCTTAATGAATAAAGTTGTGTCATCAACAAATTGTATATTGATGAGCTCATTATTGTTTGGGAGAGTGGTACCTTTAACCATTGGAGAGGAATGACTATCCCTTAGCATGTAGTGTAGAGCATATGAGGCTATAACAAATAGTGTTGAGGCCAGGGGGCATCCTTGCCTTATGGATCTCTCTAGAGTGAATTCCTCAGTAAGCATTCCATTCATATCTACGTATGCTACTACATCATTGAACAATGATTTAACCATGCCACATAACTTGGATCTAGGAAATACAAAGGCCTCCATAACCATAAAAAATAATGACCATTCAATTTATCATATACTTTTTAAAAATCTAATAGGAGCATTGTTGCCCCTTGCCCATTCTACCTGGCCCATTCCATAGCCTCCCAAATAGTAATGAGATTTTCCAAAATATATCTGCCCTTTATGAATCCTGTTTGAGAGCTATTTATAAAGGATGGTAGAATGTCTGTTAGTCTACTTGGTAGAATTTTTTCCAAAATTTTATTAGAGACATTGAGGAGGGTAATTGGTCTCCATTTCTTGACTAGTGTTTGATCTCCATCCTTGGGGAGTAGTTTGATGATTTCCTTGATGTTTTTTCCCAGTGAACATCTTTCCGAAGCCTCATTGTAGACCGTGTACAAATCTTCACACACCCAATCAATGAATGTCTTGTAAAACTCAAGAGGGATCCCACCAACTCTAGGGGTTTTATCATTCTTAAGAGGTAGGATGGCTTGTTTAATCTCGTATTTTGAAATGCTCTTGCTAAGATAAAAAAATTATGCCTCCTTGATTTTCTTTAGAATAATATGCTTTATGTGATCTTTAGCTATGCAACTACAATCTTTGTCCCCATCAGAGGTGAACATGACCTTGTAGAATTAGAGGAATTGCTTCCTTATGCCCTCCTAGTTTGTCAAGTTTACACCATCAACCCATATTTGATCAATTTTCCCCCTTACCTGTCTTTCCTTGATGTACCTAAAAAAGAACTTGGACCCCTTATCCCCATTTTCTAGCCAATTCATCTTCGAACTTACCCTTAACACTTTCACTTTGATTTCCTGCAACCTTCTCAATGCATTTTTGGCCAAGCATTCATCATTTGGCTCCTCCTGAACGCTAGATTCATATTCCAACAACTTTTCCTATAAAAGACTTTCCTCCTGCCTCCTATCCATTGCTTTCTTCCTCCCTATTGTTTGGAAGAGTGTCTTCCATCCTCTCACATTCAATTCCTACCTATTAATGGCATTCAAATCTTTATGCATCCATTTGATAATTTCCCTTAGAGACTCTATGACATTCTTACAATCACCATCTTTAAGCAATCTGGTATCAAGATTGAATCCCTCACTAGTACCTTTCCCTTTTTCTTTTCCAGACTTAAGGCTATATTTCACCCTAATAAGGTGGTGATCGGAGAGGGTGTATGGAATTACCTCCACTTTATACCCTTCCTTCATTGGCACAACTGAGAAGAAATCTTTATTCATGTAGGACTTGTCTAGTCTGCTATATATCCTCCTCCCCCTTTTGATCATTGCACCAGGTGAACCAGATGCTCAAACACTCCCTTTTTTGGTCTTCAATTAGGTCTTCTATTTTTAGTTTATCCTTCATCCTTTTTCATAAAAATATTTTGTTATCCTTCCAATCTAGGCTCATACCTCCCCACTTATCTTCACTACTTTCAACAAGATTGAAATATCCCCCCAAAATCCAAGGGATGTCTAGCAAGTTATAGAGCCATTTTCATAATAGAATTATCTATGTACTTGTTTAGGGAATATATAGAACAAATACCAAAATTGGAATCCTCCTTGAGGATGACCCAAACAACCCTATTGCATGGGGACACTTCAGACTCAACCACATACTACCCCCATTCCTTGGCCAACAGGATGGCAACACCACCTTTCCCTTTTTCATGCCTAGTGGTGAATTGTGAGGCCTCCCACCAGATGAGTTTGAGGTTTGTTTCCAAAATAAAACCAACTTCTTTCACCTCTTGTAGGAGGACATATTTTTCCTTCCTTTGGGCTAAGAATCTCCTTACAACAAGCTTTCTGTCTGGGGATTCCATCCCCCTTACATTCCACGAGAAGCAATTGATTTCCATCAAACCTGACTATTGAGGAGGGGCTCTTTGTCACTCTTAAAATTATCAAAGCATTTGGGGAGTTTGTTCTCTAGTTCTTCCCTTTTAGCAGTGGGTACTAGGATAATTCCACTATTCTTCTTCCTTTTTTCCTTCACCATATGGAGACTACCCCTAGCTAAGGTTCAGTCAGTCCCTAGACCTATTTTCTTCCTATACCTTCTATTTTTCCTCATTGTTATTTCCATAGGGGCCTCCTCCCCTTCTATGGTATCCTTAGTAGAGAGTCCCCCTACATCCTCTGCAGACTCTACCCCAGAATGTGATATCAAACCATCTGAAGTTGCCACTTCATCAAGCATGCTAATAGATATTGTTTCTTTCTTTAGGCTAGAATAATATTTTATTCCTTGTTCAAGGAGGGCCTCATGTACCATGAATTCACCAACTCTTTCATTGCCATTCACTAGATAAATAGTGGAGGAGGAACCAGGTGCTATCTTTCCCCCTCCACTAGTACCAGGGTTAACCATTTCACAATTGTCCAGGCCTTCTATCAATTCACTCTCGACAGGTTGGGTGTTGGAGCAGATGCTCTGCCCTTCAAACTCCCTTACTAGTCTTCTGACTTGTGAAGATGTTTTTGATCCACCTTTATTTAATTTTGCTTTATCATTTTCTTGGTTAGATTTAGTTTTATCGGTCATCTTTTCTTTTTTGAATGTTTTAGGATTAAGGATGCAAAATTCATTTGTTTCATCCTCTTTATTATGATGAACTCTTCCCTCTATTTCTTTTTGATACATATTCTGTCTAATTTTCATCATTTCCAATTGTTGGGAATTTCTTTTCTCATTGTTTAATCCTTCCTTTTTTGGGGGCACTATGATACTGCCTTGTTTCTCATTATTATTTTTTGGACATAGACCCTCATTAATAAGGGTCTTATTTGGCAAGGGCTTTTGTAATGCTTTCCTTAGGTTTTGCAATTGTTTAGCGATCCTTATAGTATCATCATTAGTTTTCTTTGATAAGTTTGTATCGATTCTCTCCAGGCTTGTATTATTGATGTTCATACACTCAACAGTTCCAATGTTAGAGGGAACCGAATTCGAGTTCTCACTAGGTGAGGAGTAGGCATTGCTCACATTCTCCAAATTTCCTTTTTTTGTTTTATCCCCTCTGTAATTTGTTGAGGAAGAAGATACATTTTTTTCCCTCATGGAATTGCCATTATTTTTCCTTTTGATTAGAGGGAAAATTATTTTGATATGACCTTCTTTTCGGAAAAGATAGCATGTGTTTAATCCCCATAGGGTTTTGAGGGCACATGTAAACGTGTCATTTTTAATTATAATTTCCAATTCATTAGGGATATCAATTCCCAGATATATTGATACCATATCCCTCACATCTAAATGGGGCATAGCAACTCTAGTGTTGTCAACCCTAAGTATGTTCCCATATGGATCCAAAAGGAGTGGGATGAAATTATAGAGCCTTGGCGACACCTGTTTAATCACAATCCACCTAGGGCTTGACAGAACCAAGTCCTCCTCATTCAGGGCTTCCGATACCCATTCCAAGGCACAAAATACAATTTTTCTGACTTGCCAGAACTACTTTTTAATTACCTCCACTTGTGATTTAGGGTTGTTAAAGAAATAAAAAACAACCCCTTCTGCACCATTCTACATAAATGGAAATGAAACCCTATCTTTTTAACCCACACATTATGAATCCATTCATCCATATATTTCCTCACTAGAACCTTAGCAATGTCCACAATAGTGAAAAAAAATAGTTTTTAACAATTTATTATCTTCATTAGAGATTGAATTTTCTAAACCCTCGTTTGGAATTAAGATAAATTTTTTGGGAGAGGATGGAGGGTGCTTACCTTTTCCTTCTCCTCCCTCACCCTCAACATCCTCAATGCCTTCAACCAAGAATTTGGCCCCCTATGGTATGCAATTTCTTCTACCCACAACAATGTCTCTAAAGGATTTCGACTAAGCATTACCTGGAATTTCCTTCTCACATCCCAATGAACCATCAGGGGGGGTGTATCCCCTTCCATCATTAATGGAACCCCTCTAGAATATCACACATGCAACAACAATCAAATCCCAAATTGGAACACAAACAAATCCACTAATTGGGTACACTGAAGCAAACAAAATAAAGATGAACAACAGGAAAGGAGAGGTTGTATCGTCAGCAAGGAACCCTCAAGTGTGGAGGAGGGAAAAGCCTCCTCCACGACTACATGGGAGGTCCCTTAAAACCTTGGCTTAGATTATCTCTTTTCCCTCCTTAATCAATGATATAATATCTTTTTTCTTAATACTTAGAGTTGTTTGATCAATTAAAGATTGAGGGGTATTCACTCAGTGAATAATCAAAATTCTATAATCAATTATGGGTAAACCCACAAAAGTGGTTTACAATTCGAATGAGGAAGGAAAACTTGCAAAAAAAACCCCATGTCAAAAATTTTCATTTTGAGGGTTCGAATGAACTCAATGGTTCAAACGAACCAAAAAATGGTTCACTCGAACCAGGGTTCGAGCGAACCATTTTAATGCAAGTATGGACCAAAACCCATGATCCTTGCAAAGGGTTTCAATAAACCTAGGTTTGGTGAACCAGGTTTGCTTGAGAACCCTTGGGGGTTTCCGCTCAACCCCAGTTAATGAACCCCCTATTCCTTCGTTCCTAGCTCTAGCAAAAAATCAAAATTTTTGTGCTTTGGAGCTCGGTTTGAAGATGAAAATGGTGGAGACTTCACATACCCAACCAGAATCAGGTAGTCCTCAAATGAGCTATCCAATGAATATAATTTTAATATGTTTTGGTTTTATTATCTTTTTGTTTTTTTAGTTTTATTAAACATAGGGTTTTCACCAAAAATGAAACTATATTTTGCACATGGAAAAGAGAGATTAAAAAAAAAATGGAATTAAAGCCAAATTTTGTCAACTCAACAAAAAGATAATAAATTGAATTTTTCGACACAAAGTTTACGCGTTATACACTTTCTGAATTGTAATGGTGGTGACTTCAAAACTTGATTAAAGAAAATTTCGATAAACTATCTAAAGGTGGAAGTACTAGATATCAAGAGTTAAAATCTAAATTCAAAAAATTAGATTTAATCCTTCATGGAAAAATGGCGAGTGTCACTTTTAAAAAATGCTATTTTATGAAAAAAACTAGTTTTCGAGGGAGATGGAAAAAGAAGTGCAATCTGATTCCAAAAAAATTAAAAAATAAATATTTAGAATCTACAGACAAAATGTCATGAAAAATCTAGTTTGCATCATCTTTAAATTCCTCATAGTTTAACCGCTATAGGTGCCCGAAAGTAAAGATTTAGTTAAAAAAAATTATTTTAGTGTCCAGTTTGGCCAAAAATTGTAAACCACTATTGTGGGATCACCCTTATGGATTGAGAGTGGTCTCTATGCTAATATATAAACTTATTTTAATAATTATAGTTCTTTTATAAGTTAGGAATGAATTCTTTCACTAATCAAACACTAAGGGTATCCACTCTACCAATAATCAACTTTTGGGACCAAACAAGAATTTGTTGAAAGAATGAAGGAGGTTGTCATTAATGTTGTCATTGATGTCAACACTACATGATGGATTTAAAAATAGTATGAAGGATGACTGTAGAAGAGTTATTTTGCAAAAGGGTTTGATCTACACACCAAAATAGTTAAGTACTTTTGCTAAGTGTCTACACCAACAGATTCAACACATAGTGCCCTCTAGTAATTTGGTTCACATTTGTTCACCCATAGAGATTTAGTTCTACAATTCTAATATGTTGTTCATGGAAATTAGTGGCATCTTAATTTAGAGTTTCAATTGATCTGGATAAGTGGTTCAAAAGTTGCAAGTAACAAAAGATTGGCATATAAGGTTTACATAGTTTTTTGTGTATTGGTTATAACCTAATTGGTCTACACTCCTCTGCAAATTTGAGTTATGCTTTATAGTTTTGGGAGAATGTTAACAGGTGTCAAAGAATTGTATTTTCCAATTGGCATGATATTTTTAGGTCCACGTATTCTATGGTGATGTTCAGTTAGAGTATTTTTCTTTTGGGTCCTATGTTTGGCCGACCTAATGTATGTAAAGATTTGAAAAGATTAAATATGTGATGCAAATATAAGAGGGAGTTCTTATAGGTCCATGCTGACCTATATTGTGTGTGTTTGGGCGTGAAGGAATTTTTATTTGAATTGAGTGCTGGCAAGGCATGTTTTGTATGATTTGAGGCTACATCTAATTAGGTTGACCTAATTGATGTTTGTGATGGAGTTTAGTATATATACAAGGTTTATTTGAGTTTGTGGAGATTGAATCTAATGTATACATGATTTGAATGCAAGCAATGATGCAAAAATTTGCAAAATTGAGCAAATAAGTAGTGAGTGTTGAGAAAAGGTGTGTGAATATAGAGCAAAGCAAATATTTGTAATCTGAGTTGAATAAAGAGTATTATTAGTGTATTGAGCTTCAAAGGAATTGAATACAACATATGTTAAATGCACTTTTCATCAGTTCAAATCTTGGCTATGAAGCCACTTCTTTCTGTCTTTCTTTTCTCTATGAACAATGAGTTCACTTGGATAGTGAGTCCACTTGGCAGTGAGCCTTTCTATAATATCTTATAATTGGTTATAACATATTGTGAGATAACCCTCACCATGGTTTTCCCTAGTAAAATTTTGGTGATCATGTGTTATGTATGTTATGGGTTGTTCATTCTTTCATTCATTAAAAATATTAAGTATGCTTTGGAAATTGGATGGTTTAACAAAATAATGATTCACCCCCTCTCAATATTCTGAGTGTTGAAAAATTGGTATCAGAGATTGGTTCCTTGGAAGAAGCTTAACCAATTTGGGAAGACATAAGGATGTCAATGAACAATTGAAACAAGAAAATGAGAACATCACTAGACTAAAAGTGGAAGTTGAAGAAGAGAAAAGAATTGAGAAATGTCTGAATGCAATGATAAAAAAAACTGATGAATGCACAAGGGTTGAACAAGAAGTGGTAAATTTGGGATCAGATCTAGAGAAAGAAAGAATTCATGAGGAAAAATTCAATACAAGTTGTACAATGCTTGATGAGTTAATTACATGTCAGAAAGCATCTAAGGACAAAGGTGGTTTGGGACTTGAAAAAGGAGAAAGCTCAAGTCAGATCAAACACCTAATGCATAGAAGACCAGTGAACAAAAGAAGACTAATGACAAGAGGAATAATGGAAAGTTTTGGAATCAAACAAATAATGCTAGAAGACCCCCTATCAGACAACCAAATGCTCAAAGGTACCCATATTTCAATGGTATTTGTTATTCTTACAATAAATTTGGATATAGAGAAATTGAATGTAGAAGAAAAACGAATCAAAATGTTTCATCCTTTACTAGTCAATTATTTACATGCAAAAATTTTGGGCATAGAGCATATGAATGGATAAGTCAAATGATGAATGCATATAACAATGATAGAATGATTCAATCTTTCAATGGTTATTTCTATAAATGCTATGGATTTGGACACAAGAATAATCAATGCAGATTTAGAATGAATGAAAGGAATAATGTTCATAGAAATGTCATATGCAACAACTGCAATAGACCTGTACATATTGCTAGATTTCATAGGAGAAGAAATACAAGGAAGGATAATACAATAAATAAAAATGAATCAGTTAAAAATATTGATCCTATTGAAGTAAAGAAGGAAATGGAAAAGATATAGAGAAAGAAAGAGGACCCTAAGAACAAGGAAGAATTAGAGACTACAAATGAATATGTACCACCTTGCGGTGTAGATAACTCCTTCGGGAATTGAACCTAGGCATTGGCTTAGGGGGAGAAATAATAAAAAAATCAAATAAAACCCTGGTGATATGAGGTGTAATGGCTTGGCATGAAGATTTATAATGGAGATGGATATTTTGGATCTTTTGAAGAAGACTCTGAAAGAAAATGTGAAATTGTGGAGATTTGTGGAGCAATTTAGAGTTTACTGTTGCACCAAAAAGTTTTTACCAGCTTTATTGTTTGGCACATTGAATACGAATTAGGGTAGAATCAAAGGGTTATACACCTATCCTTTATTTATTTCATTCAATTTTATGCATTTGGAGTAAGTAGATCAAATTGAAGCTAATTCAAGAGTTTGAAGGTGATTTGTGAAGCAGAGCATCCAAACCCTAGTTCTTGTTGAGCAAGAAAAAGGCATTTACCATTGTCCAAAGCTATAATAGAGTTTTTTTTTGAAGCATTTGAATTCAATAGAGATGGAAACACCTAAAATAGTAAATTTGAGTGAGAAACCCGAACCAAAGTTCAAGAAACTCCCCATGAAAGTGTTTGAGAATGACCCGCTCAAATATTTTTTGAGTATTTTCCCACAAAGGACATTAGGACATACATTCATGGGAAAGTGGAAGAGTATAACCATACAAAATTTATAGACCCATGGACATATCAATTGATTGGAGATGATTCCAACATCAAACCTAAGTATGAAAACCTCGTGAAGAAGAAACTAGATGTCTGGAAATGGTTTCCATGCTTCGTCTATGATGATGAAACTAAGTATGCGAGAATGAAATTAAGTAGAGTGCATGATAAATTCATATGGATTGACATGCCTAGTTTGATATATAAGGAAGTCATAAGGGAGATTACTAGACTTTGTGACACTGAACCTGTACCTATGTTGAAATATGTAAAGAAAAAGGATGCGATGGAATTAGCTAGAGCCATATTTGATCAAAGGGATCTCATTATGAACACTATATAGAATCTTGCAGTAAGGTATGCAACCATGGTCATAGGATATAAGATATACTAGACACCAACAAAGAGAATTATGTGTCACCTAAAACAATTCATGTAGCCTATGAAATGGTGGAAAAGGGAAAGGACTATGATTTGTGCGAGTTGCTCCAACAACAACTCTTTGAAAACTTGAAGCAAACTAAAGAGAAGAAATACAACTTCAATTTTGGTTCTTTGGTAGTTTGTCTACTATTTTATCTTCTAAGGGAATTTCCAGGAAGAAGCAATATCATATGGGATAAAAGCAGACCTATATCCCATCACATCTTGGAACATCCACATAGCATTGGTAACATGAAAGCTCAAGATGAAGCACTTACTGCATTATTTGTGGTATTTAAAAAGAGAATGCATGAAAGGGAGATGATCCCTAAATCTATGGTAGACAAATATTGAGATGATATCACAATTTTGGTCAAAAATATGAATGCATTATTGAAGTTATGGAACCCAAAATAGTCTGGATTCTACACTTGGATATGAGATCAATAAAAATGAAGTGGATAGTTATGTTGACATAGTGCTAAAAGTCCTAAGGACCCTACACAAAAGACATGGGACATATGAGGAGAAATCCTTGGAAGTGCATATGGAGTTGAAGAAGCTTGAAATAAAGAAGAAGGTGACAAGGATAGTGGATGACCATCTCAAGGACAAGGGATTCATAGAAAAAAAAATGTGTGTTAAGAGAAAAAGTAGAGGGAGAAGCAAGCACATCAAGTGTGTTTGTTGGACCTAGAAGATTTGGAAGAACTGCTTCCACCATTCCCATTGGTATTAAATAGCCCTCTAGATCAGTTTCTACCTCTGAAAAAACCAAGAGAATGGAGACTAGTCCTCTGGTAATAGAGGAACCTCAAGTAGAGGAGGCCACAAGGCCTAAAAAGAGAAAGAAAACTACTTTGATATCCCCTACTACCACTATGCCACAAAGAATAAAAGATAAAGCTAATAGAGAAAATAATTTGAGTGTACTTTCTAAAGAAGAAGAAGAGGAATGAAGGTCCTCCATTGATTCTCAAAAGAATTGGTACAAAGAAACAAAGAATAGATATTTATAATACCTCAAATGAAGAAGAGGTTGAGAAGGAAAAGCAAGCCTTCTAGATACATATGCATAAGCAGATGAAGGAAAAGAAGAAAAAGAAATCATACATAGTTGAACTGGAGAAGAAAAAGAAGTAAAAGACGAAAACTCCGAAAAGACCACTCAGTTAAATGAAGTTGGACTCATTCTTCAAAGGTATGTTGCATTATGATATGTTGGAAGAAACAACTGCCTTATACAAAAAGGTAAATGAGGTGGATGGACCCACCATATTAGAGGCATTAATCATTAAATATATTATATTTATTGAAGTAGAAATGGAGTTCATTAGGATGAAGGTTCCTGATGATGTGTGGAAAATATTAATGGAGAGAAGAAAAGAGGCCGCAGAAAAGGAAGAGAAGCTCAAATTAGATGTTGTGGAGAAAATTGGATTCTCCCTATCTAATGCTGACAAGGCCACATTGGCCCAAGTTCTTCGTGAAGAATTCAAAACAAAATGAAGGGTTACACTTCTCATGGGAAGAGAACATGATCAATTTGAGAAAATGCAGAAGCAAACAAAGGAGAAGATTACTAATATTACACAAAAGTACTTATGGCATGATTCCGATTGGCTTTGCTAGCAAGGAACAAGATTCGATAAGTGAAAACATTGGAGTTACTGATACAAAAGAAAATATAGACAATACTCCTCTGGATATAGATGATCCAAGGTAAGGAAATATTGAAGATGGAAGTGTTGCTGTGACCAGAGAGGAAACCACAAAGGATGAAATTCCTATTCCTTTGGTGACACATGATACTACAGATCAAGGCATCTCAGAGACATTTTTTCCTCTGTTAGATACAAAATATAACACCAATGAAGGTGAAAATCATGAGAAAAGGCATGAGAATGAAGAGAATCATGAATGAAAGAATAATGATGAGAAAGAAGGTGAAGGAGATAAGAGTGAAGAGGGTAAGAAATGATAGAAGAATAAGGATGAAGGAGATGAAGAAAAAGATAAAGACAAGATTTCCGTTGAAGAAGAAGAAAAGAAAGAGGAAAAAGAAGATCCTGATACTAGAAAGAATGAAGAAGTAGAGAATTCTAAGGATTTACCTAAGCCCTCCAGTGAATCCCCCTCCAATAATACTTTGAAAGGCTTGTTGTCTAAATAGTTAATGTTTCAACTGGTTATTTCTTGTCAATTGTTGGAGTTGCCCATGCAACAGGGAAATGTTGATTTAGATAAGATATCTCTTATACATAAGTTGTAGCTAGGTGATGTGTTTAATGCATTAGCAAGAAAATAAATCATTGAAACATATCAAAAGAGTAGTGAATTGATGGATGAAGTTGTACAATCTTTACAAGAGATCACACTAGGAACTAATGTTACATATTTATCTGTTGTGGAAAATTTCAAAATGTTGATTGATTCCTTTAAGGAATATGCCTCTAGATTGAAATGACAAGTGGAAACAGAGGTTGAGACAAGGCTTACAGAGAAGAAGCTAATGGATTTCATAGAGAAATGTGCATCTGCACATACCAAATTTGAAGAATGTTTGAAGGAATTACAAGCCTATGAGGAAGGAGAAAACACATTTTTTTTGTATTGCATGAAGTGGCCGGATTCCACACAAGGAATAAAAGATGAAATAGAATTGATTGAGTCCTAGATAGCTAATGCATCAAGTGCCTATGATATGGAACTAGATAGAGATGATAAGACTTGGACTATTATAGTGGAATTGCATGATAGATTCTTCACTTTGTAAAGCTAGAAGGAAGAGATTATCAAGCAGCTCAGGAAGCTAAGGGACTTGGTAAAAATAAAGCACATACCTATCTCAAGTGCCCTTGCTAGTACTAAAAAAATATAAAGTTAAATATTACCCTTAGTATTGTGGAAGGAGAGGAAACATTGATGGAGCTTGAGTCTTTACACAAGATTCTTGTAGTAGTGAAGAATAGCTAGGAAGAAGGAAAATATGCTTGGCAAGCTATTCTTCAGAAGCTTCAGGGGTCAACATCTTCCAGTTGACCATTTATATCTCTACACTTTTTTAGTTTTTCATGTTTTCAGATTCTTTTATACATATGCGGATGTATTAGGGATTTTGGTTAGCTTCCTAAGGGGGAGCTAGTTCAGTTTGTATATATGTTTGAGGGGAGCACCTTTTCCCTTGATGTCAAAGGGGGAGAGATATTTGTGGAGAGATGTTTGAGGAAATTATTTAGCACATGTTGCCATCAATGAATGACAAAGGGGGAGATTGTTGAAAGAATGAAGAAGGTTGTCATTAATGTTGTCATTGATGTCAACACTACATGATGGATGTCAGAATAATATGAAGGATGACTATAGAAGAGTTATTTTGCAAAAGGGTTTGATCTACACACCAAAATAGTTAAGTACTTTTGCTAAGTGTCTACACTGATAGATTCAACACACAGTTCCCTCTAGTAATTTGGTTCAAATTTGTTTTCCCATATAGATTTACTTTTATGATTCTAATATGTTGTTCATGGACATCAGTAGCATCTTAATTCTGAATTTCAGTTAATTTAGATAAGTGGTTCAAAAGTTGCAAGTAACAGAAGATCGACATATAAGGTTTACATAGTTTTCTATGTATTGGCTTTAACCTAACTGGTCCGCCCTCCTCCATAGATTTGAGTTAGAATTTGTAGCTTTGGGAGAATGTTAACATGTGTCAAAGAATTTTATTTTCTAGTTGGTATGAAATATCTATAGAAGTGATGTCCACAACATGAATTTCCACCAAAGGTTGTTTGATGGATGCTTGAATGGATTAATGAAGACCTGCAATAGGTTAGTCCACAAAGTACAATAGATTGTTGTAGCTAGCATGTAGAGGATAACTTAGTACATCTTCATAATAAGTGCATCATAATAGCTTCTTTTTCATAGTTTCCTTCATAATGTTCAAATAAGAAGAAAAATTGCTTATACATGCATCACAATTGACAATCTTGATTATAAGATGACCTGGGGCCATTTTGCAACACACAAGGATGACACTCAAAACATTAAAATTTGAAATAGGTCACCCTTAGGTATAGGGTGCCCCCACCCCTGACCGATGCTTTTTTCCCAAATTTTTTGGGATGTCAAGGAATTCAATCTATTTTATAATCTGGACTTAAAATGAAAAACTATTATTATAATTAATATTATAGGAAAAATAGGGTGTCAATATAGTGTGAAATTTTTAGGGTTAAAAATTTACTCAATGCTACAGTTAGTAACTTGATTTCACTTAGATATGCATTCTCATAGTAGGTAACTTGCAAGTCAAATTTGAAGAAAATTATAGAGACAAAAATTACATATGCATGCTCTTTTCCCTTATGTTTGGGCCAAGAATAATTACATTATCTTTTATTCATTAAATATCATGTAAGATCATATGATTTACATTGAATTTAATAAATGACATTATCCTACCCTAACCAAAACAAGTCTTATTCCATAAATTGATTCCTATTCCTAAATACATCATTCACTTTCAAGGTTCAAGTTTGTAATTATGAAATTGATTCCAATAATTTTTGTGCATGTAAATAAAATACAAAAAATTCAACTTAAAATTTCAAATTCAAGCATTTGTTACCTTTTTCATTTAGACTCAAGAGTGGTTTATCTACATATTAATATTAATTCAAATAAATCGCCTGTCTAGAAATTATCTAGGATCTAGGAATCTATAAAGCATATTTAAAATTCTATTTGCAAGTAGATAAAGTAGATTAGAGTGGTATTTTATTATCACTATTAAGGTGCATTGTATATTTTATTTATATTCATCACCATTGAATTAGTTGATAAAAAGGTTTAATTGAGAAGAACATAACTCTTGCAATTTTTTATATTCTCCAAATAAATTTCTAAACACCACAAATTCCTTATCAAAGTGAAAGAACATACGTAAAGGAAAATAAATTATATATTAGACAACAAAATTCAGCTACATTATATTTATGAGTAACAAGTTCAATTCAATGAACAAGTCTAGGGAGAAACTCATAGGGATCACCTTCACACTCACAATTTAAGAAAACTAGCATATGCATAATTAATTTTATTGATCAATAATTCTCATTTAAAAAATCCTAATATTATGGCATCATCACAAATAAAATCTTGACCTATATATAGTTTTACCTTTATCAAATTCAAGTGCTTGCAAAGTAATGTTTATTATAATATCTTAAATATTAGCCCTCACTTATTTATCTAACTTAATTCCTATGTAATTTTTTCATTACTTAATTTAAAGCCTAGATATTTTAAATGTAAATAGTATTTCTCCACTTACAAATATGAAGTGATATTTCTTAATGTAAGATTTTTATTTTCCTTAGTTACATATTTTATGTTTTCATGTGTTTATTTATCTTACTTAATTATAGTGAATGGATCATTAAGGGTAGATAACATCTTTCAAGATTGTAACTCCAACTCTTTTTTTTTTTCTTTTTTTTCTAATTGAAGTTATTTTTGTCATTTGTCATATTCTCCTCTTTTATTTTCTATTTATCTATCTAATCTTCTAGCTTGTACACATTCATGTGATTGTGAATTTTTTTTAATAAATTTATGTTCATCCATATTCTTCTATTGCAATCTTGTGTTTGGCTCTCATAATTGGAAGTTATCCTTATAATACAAGTTTTATTCTTGAGTCATTTATTGAATAAGGGTTTAACTATCGATTTACACTAGACCTGGAGTTCCATTATTTTTTCTTATTCTAGCATGGCATATGAGATTCATTATGTCTAGTATAAATCATTATGTTCCCCTATTTTGAAATAAATATTTTTTTCTCGGGTTTAAAGTTTAAGTTTTTTGGGCATGTTATGTAGATTTTTCGGCGACACCATTCTATTTTTTAGGTTAAATAAATCAAGTTTGTGTTGCAAGAATGGTGGTTTTGTCATTGACGTCAATAGGAAGTCTACTGATTGGTGTTGTCATTAATGTCAACTATGGGATGAAGATGTTGAGGATGATGAGAAAATTGTGGAAAAGAGGAAAGCAAGTTGTGCATGTGTAGTTGAGACATTGAGGAAGTGTTGTGAGTACATGGAGCTATTCTTTTGTTGTAGATTCTGAATATGAGTTGGAATGAAGTAATGAGCTGAGATGATGTCTTTGGTACTTGGTTTCCAAGTGCTCTTAAGAAAATTTAATAAACAAAGAAAATTGTGTTCTGTAAATGTTCATACTGTGCTTCAGTATTCTGCTCCACATTCTCTCTGTGTTGATGCTATACTTGTGTGGATCTTATAGGATATTCAAGGGTGTTAGAAGTTGCTATATTCAGAATTTGGGTTTCTAGATCACTGTATAGTGTGAGATATTTTCACAAGTGTGTGAACCAGTTGTTTAGTGATGTTTTATGTGGTCTGGGAGAAATGTATTTTCTCCGCGTTTCTCCATTGTTTGGCTTCAGGTTGTGCAGATTTGGGAAGTTTCTTATAATGCTTTTATCTTTTTGTATTCAAGTTTTTACTTGATTTGGTGTAGTAAAGTGAGAGTTTCAATTATTAGTATGCAATTAAGGGTTATTAGTTGTCTTGAGTTAAAGTATTTGGTGATGCGAGTTTGGATAAAGTGTTTGATAAATATTAAGTGGTTCATGGATTATTCTAGATTGAGTTCAAGTGAATTATGTTGTCTATAACTTTTGTCTTGGCTTAACGAAGCATGTACTTAATGATTATGGTGTTATGCACAGGTGTTGGCTGACCTTGTGTTTAACACTACATGCGAGGCTTGTGGAAGCATGTTGAAGTGTATTGGGATCTATTTGGGTCCTAATTAAGGATTTATGTAGGTCACCTTTTGTTCCTTTCCACTGCAGGAATGTTTAGGTGTTGAGGGTAAACCCACAAAATTGGTTTACAATTCTAGTGAGGAAGGAAAAGTTGCGAAAAATGACCCCATGCAAAATGTTTTGGTTTTTTGGGGTTCAAACGAACTTTTGGTTCGAGCAAACCCATTTAATGATGGGGCCCATCATTCCCTACAAAAAGCCAAATGTGAAGGCTTGTGGAAAGGGGGTTCTGGTTCAATCGAAACCCCCTTTTCCCCCCTTCTCCCCCTCAGGCACCAAAAAAGTCCAAAATTTTGTGGTTCAAAGCTCGGGTTGAGGATGAAAATGGAGGATAATTCACAAACCCAATTGGATGATGGTAGTCCTTGGAAAGAGATATCCAACAAATATAATTTTAATATGTTTTGGTTTTATTATTATTTTTTTTTTAAGTTTTATTAAACATAGGTATTTCACTGAAAATCAAGCTCTCTATTCTGTACATGGAAAATGGGAAATTATAAAAAAAATTTTGAAAAATATGAGTGCACTAGATATTGAAGTCCTTGATCCAACAAAAAAAATTGAATTTTGATACATACAGAAAAATTTACACATTATACAGTCTGCTTATGTTTGAATTGTAATTGGTTTGACTTCGAAACTTGATTAAGGAAAAAATATTCAATAAAAAATTGTGAAACCAATTGGAAGCACTAGATATCATAGTTACAAATCTAAATTCAAAAAAAATAGAATTTATCCTTCATGGAAAAAAACTCATGCGTTATATTGTGAGCATCACTCCTTACAAATGTTGTTTACTGAAAAAAACTAGTTTTCAAAGGAGATGGAAAAAGAAGTGCAATCTGATTCCAAAATTTTTGAAAAAAACATATTCAAAATCTACAGACAAAATGTCACAAATCACTTTTTGCATCATCTTCAAATTCCTCACAGTTTAGCCGCTATAGGTGCCCGAAAGTGAAGATTTAGTTAGAAAAAATTATTTTAGTGTCTAGTTTGGCCAAAAATTGTAAACCAGTATTGTGGGATCACCCTTGACCTATTTCAAATTTGAATGTATAACGACTAGTGGCTGACATTGGAGAAATTTTTTGAGGTAGAACTTGATATAAATATGTATGGTGTTCATGCAAGAGAGTGAGTGAAAGAGCAAGAAGCAAGATAGATGCGAGATTGATGCAAGTAATGTGTGTGATGTGAATTTGAGCAAAGCAATTCGAATTTCAATTTAGGGTTCCTAAAGGAAGTGAATTGAAGGCATCCGAAATCTTCCATGTGAGACTATGAAAAATGTACGGGCAATTGTAGTGGACTCATTGTTGCATTGAGAAGTTTTTTCTCTGTGTAACATTCTTCTTCTATCTTCTTGTATTCTTTTTGTGGTAGCGAGCCTTTTGGACAATGTGTCCTATTCTGGTAGTGAGCCCCTTTGTATTAGTTTTTCTATTACTTATATTGTGAGATAATCCTCAGCGTGGTTTTACCTCATTAGGTTTTCCACAAAAAATTGGTGTTCTCATGTGTATGGTGTTGTGATTTTAGTTTTTGTTATTCTCATTTCATGTTAAATCAATCTAACAAAATAAGGGTTTAATGAATGCTTGTGGATCTGATTATTGTTGTAGGTTTAATTTTCTACAAATGATTCACCTCCCCCTCTCAGTTGTCTTGTTGATTTCAACAATTGGTATTAGAAGAGTAAGGTTCCTTGATGAAGAGATTAACTGCTTGAGGTAGATTCGAGATGGCGAACAAGATGCCTTTGGAATATCCTAGATTCAATGACTTAGATTATGCATTTTGGAAGAAAAATATGGAAGGATATTTGTGTGCTAAGGGATATGAGATTGAGAAGGATTATCAGAATACATACACTCCACCTCTGAGTGGTCTAAGTACAAGTGCAAAAATCAAGGTGCATGAGATCAATGCTAGGGAAAGGTACATTATTGTGAAGTCTTTCAATTACTGAATTAATTAAAGTTATGAGTTTGAAGACTACTAAAGAAGTTTGTGATAAGTTAGAAAAAAATTATGAAGGAGATCCAAAGGTCAAGAAAACAAAGTTGTAGAACTTGAAGGTGCAGTTTGAAATGATGTATAAGCCTGGAGATGAAATGATAAAAGGCTACATACAAAGAGTTGATGAATTGGTAAGTAATATGAGAGGCCTTGGTGCAATAATTAAAGAATCTAAAGTGGTGAAGAAAGTTATCAGATCTCTTCTATATTGCTACAGTTAAAAGGTATTTTCTATTGAGAAAACAATTGATTTTGATAATTATTCCAGAGATCAGTTGATTGGTACTTTGACTTCATTTGAAATGAGAAAGATGAAGAAAGGTACAAAAGTAGAGATTGCTTTCAAGGATGGTAAATAAGAGAAGGTTGAAGATTCAGGTGATGAAGATCTTGATGATTTGGAGGCTAAATTTGTGAGGAAGATGAAAAAGGGCACCAGTAAGTACAAAGGTAAATTACCCTTCAAATGTTTAAGCTATGGTGAGATCTATCATTATGCTTCTAGATGTATAAAAAGAGCTCTAAACAATAAGACCAAGGAAAATAAAGGAAAGATGATTAAGAAAGCTTACCATGTGAAAGAAGATGCTAGTATTTCTGATGATGAATCTGATTATGGAGATTTTGATGATAATGAATGCTTATTTTTGGCTATAAAAGAAGAATCTGGTTCTGCTAACCCTAAAAGTTGTGTGAAGGAAAGTATTTTAGAGATGAAGGATAAGGTTGAAGGTACTTTGGTATCTACTTTTCATGTCAAAGAGGATAAGAATTATTGGGTTGTTGACAGTGGATGCTCTAATCAAATGACCAGAGAAAAAAAAAAGTTTGTTAAAATTGAAAATTATGATGGAGGATTAGTTAAATTTGGAGATGATTTAGGAGCTAAGATTTGTGGAATAGGTTCAATCAGTTTTGATTGCAAGCATAATACTAACAATGTTTACTATGTTAAGGGTTTAAGACATAATCTCTTGCATGTTGGAAAATGTGTAGCAAAGGGTATAATATTGTGTTTAAGGATGAAGCATGTGAGATCCAAAAAGGGTCCAAAACTATTATTGCTATTGGTAAGAGAACAAATGGAAACATCTATCAGCTTAAGGGTGTTGATGGTCATTGATTTATGCCACATATTAATGATAGTTGGTTATGGCATCAAAGAATATGTCACATGAACTTTGATAATTTGGAAAGAATTAGTTCGGTTCATGCTGTGATAGATTTACCTAGAATCACAAAACCTATCAATGCTATTTGTGAGACTTGTCAATTTGGAAAACAAATAAGGAGTAAATAAGGGAAAGGAACAATCTACTACCGAACTGCTAGAATTAGTGCATACAAATATTTGTGGTTGTACAAGGGTGAGAAGTCTACAAGGTGATAGGTACTTTATGCTTTTGATTGATGATTATTATAGAATATCATGGGTTGCTTTTCTTAGAGAGAAATATGACGTATTAGATAAATTCAAGGCATTTAAAACTGTGGTTGAGAATGAAATGAATTTGAAAATAAAATGCTTGATATTTGAAAGAGGTGGTGAATTCAACTCCAATGAGTTTAACATGTTTTGTGAAGCTCATGGAATAAAGAGGCATTTGTCTGCCCTTAGAACTCCTCAATAGAATGGAGTTGTTGAAAGGAAAAATAAAACTATTCAAGAAGCTGCAAGGACTATGATGAAAGAGGAAAATATACTGGAAGTCTACTAGAGAGAAGCTATTCAACCTGTTGTTTACATACTTAACTAAGTTCAAGCTAAAGCTAAGAACACAAAGACTCCTTATGAGCTATGGTATGAAGGATTCCTACTGTGAAGTACTTTAGAGTGTTTGGAAGCAAATGTTACATCAAAAGAGAAGAAGAAAACTTAGGGAAGTTTGATGCAAGGTATGATGATAGTATCTTCCTTGGATATTATATTAGAAGCAAACCTTACAGATCATGTTACAACAAAAGGTTGAGAAAGATAGTTGAAAGTGAAAATGTTAAAGTTGATGAAAACTTGCAGGATTCTATTGCAGTAGATGGATATGTGTTAGATAAACCTGATTGTAGAGAAGTAGAAGAAAAAGATGATGAACAAGAAGTACAAAATGAAGATGAAGAAGCTTTGGAGAAGACCCCTAAATTCCTAGGTATGTGCAAAAGAATAATTTCGAAGATGAGATCATTGGAGACAAAAGGAAAGGTGTATCGATAAGAAGCAAAGCTATTGAAGTTGAGGTAAATTTGAACCTAAATCAGTGAGTAAAGCATGTAAGGATGAGCATTAGATGAAGGAAATGGAATAAGACCTTATACAAATAAAGAAAAAATAGACTTGGGAATTGGTCCGTAGACCGACAAAAAAAACATAATTGGAACCAAATGGGTATTTAGGAACAAGATGAATGAGAATGGAGAAGTAGTAAAAAACAAGGCAAGACTTGTGTATAAGGGTTACTCACAAGTAGAAGGTATAGATTTTGAGGAGACTTTTTCTCCTGTGGCTAGAATGGAAGCTATCAGAATGTTTTTGGAATTTGTAGCACATAAATATTTTAAGGTCTATCAGATGGATGTGTAGTTTGATTTTGTCAATGGAGAATTAGAAGAAGAGGTTTACATGGAAAAACCAAAAGGTTTTCAATTGTCAGATCAACCAAACATGGTATGTAACTTGAATAAGACACTATATGGTTTGAAGCAAGCGCCCAAAGCTTGGTATGCAAGATTGGACAAGTACTTGATACAACAAGGATTCCGTAAGGGCTCCACAAATAGTAATCTTTACTTTAAAATTGAGGAAGACAAAATATTGATAGTAGTTTTATATGTGGATGATATTATCTTTGTTGGAAATGAGGCTATGTGTAATAAATTTATTGAAGAAATGCAAAAAGAATTTGAGATGTCAATGTTTGGGGAGATGAATTTCCTTCTTGGGCTACAAATAAATCAAATTGATGAAGGGATTTTCATTTCACAGTCTAAGTATGTCAAAGAGATGTTGAAGAAGTTTGGAATGGATGACTCCAAATTGATATCTAATCCTATGGTGACTGGTTGTAAATTTAGTAAAGATGATTCACCTAAGGCTGATCAGAGCAAGTATAGATCTATGATTGGTGGACTGCTGTATTTGACTGCTACTAGACCATATATCAAGCATGTGGTTTGTCTTGTGGCTAGATTTCAAGAATATCCTAAAAAAAAAATGTGTTGCACCAGTAAAGAGAATTTTTAGATATTTTTAAGAGACACATCATATTATGGTTTGTGGTATCCTAATGATATTGAATTCACATTAAATGCTTATATAGAAGTAGATTGGGCTGGTTTTGTTAACAAATGGAAAAGTATAATTGGTGGTGCATTCTTTTTTGGATGTAGATTGGTGTCATGGATGAGTAAGAAACAAGATTCAATTTCTTTATCCACTACAAAGGTTGAGTATATTGTAGCAACATTATGTTGTACACAGGTATTATGGATGAGACAAAAATTGAAGGATATCAAAGTTATATATGATGAACCTATATCTATCTTCTATGATAATACAAGTGTAATAAACATTTCAAAGAATCTACTGATGCATTCAAGGACAAAGCATATATCTATCAGGTATCACTTTTTGAGAGAGATGGTTATGGAGAATGAAGTGAAGCTTGAGTATGTTCCTACAAAGGATCAGATTGCTGATATATTTACTAAGGCTCTTCCTAAGGATACTTTTGAGTATCTTTTGGAGAAGTTGTTGGTTGTTTCCCCTCCTTTCTTGAACTAGATGCATATGGAGGTGCATTAGTCTAATGGATCTATGGATCTATCTTTTTTTTGGGGCTGATGTTGGTGGCTCCTTCTCAGGGGGAGTAGGTAGTGTCATGTGTTGTCATTATGTTGTTGGGTGTACTTCTAAGGGGGAGTATTCAGAGCAAGTAATTTTTCTCAGTGTCAAAGAGGGAGAACAATGCAAAATATTATATACTTTTCCATTGATTTCAAAGGGGGAGAGAGAATCATGTGAAAAAAAGAACTTATCTACTTAGGAAAAGATAATCATGTGAAAAAGAGAGAAAGGTGTTGTCAAATAGAAAGAGACTCCTATAAGGGGGAGAGGTTTCAATAATGTTTTGTAGGCTATCTAATCTAAAAAAAAGGGAGAGACTATTCAGAGTTGTCGTGCAGTCTTTGGTGGCTTTTCACATCTTGTGTTGCCATCAATGAAAAAGGGAGAGATTGTTGCAAGAATAATGGTGTTGTAATTGATGTCAATAGGAGGTCTATTGAATGGTTTTTCATTGATGTCAACTATGGGATGAAGATGTTGAGGATATTGATAAAATTGTGGAAAAGAGGAAAACAATTTGTACATGTGTAGTTGAGACCTTGAGGAAGTTTTGTGAGTACATGGAGCTATTATTTTGTTGTAGAGTTTGAAGATGAGTTGGAATGAAGTAATGAATTGAGATGATGTCTTTGGTACTTGGTTTCCAAGTGCTCTTGAGAAAATTTAATAAACAAAGTAAATTGTGTTGTGAAAATGTTTATAGTGTGCTCTGATATTGTACTCCACATTCTCTTTGTGTTGATGCTATGCTTGTGTAGATCTTACACATTATTCAAGGGTGTCAAAAGTTGTTGTATTCAAAATTTGGGTTTCTAGATCATTGTACAGTGCGAGATATTTTCACCAGTGTGTGAACCAATTGTTTTGTGATGTTTTATGTGGTTTGAGAGAAATGTATTTGCTTTGTGTTTCTCTGTTGTTTGGCTTTAGGTTGTGCAGATTTGGGAAATTGCTTATAATTCTTTTATCTTTATGTATTCACGTTTTTACTTGATTTGGTGTAGTATAGTGAGAGTTTCATTTATCAGTATGCAATTAAGGTATATCAGTTGTCCTGAGTTAAAGTATTTGGTGATGCAAGCTTGGATAAGGTGTTTGATGAATCTTAAGTGGTTCGTTGATTATTCTAGATTGAATTCAAGTGAATTATGTTCTTCAGAACTTTTGGCTTGGATTAAGGAAGTGTGTACTTAATGATTATGGTGTTTTGCATAGGCGTTGGATGACCTTATGTTTAACACTACATGTGAGGCTTGTGAAAGTGTGTTGAAATGTGTTGGGATCTTTTGGGTCCTAATTAAGGATTTATGTAGGTCACCTTTTGTTCCTTTCCACTGTGGGAATGTTTAGGTGCTGACCTATTTTGAATTTGAATGTATAACGGCTCGTGGTGGACATTGGAGAAAGTTTTTGAGTTAGAAATTGATATAAATACATGTATCATGGTGTTGATGCAAGAGAGTGAGTGAAAAATAAATAAGAAAGATAAATTCAATATTGATGCGAGTAATGTGTGTGATGCAAATTTGAGCAGAGCAGTGAAAATTTCATGTTAGGGTTCTTGAAGGCATCCGAAATCTTCCATGTGAGACTGTGAAAGTGTGCGAGCAATTGTGGTGGAATCCTTGTTTCATTGAGAAGTTTTTTCTTTGTGTAACATTCTTCTTCTATCTTCTTGTATTCTTTCTATGGTAATGAGCCCTAGGAGTGATCCTTTTGGACAGTGTGTCATATTCTGGCAGTGAGCCCCTTTGTACCAATTTTTCTATTACTTATTTTATGAGCTAATCCTCACCGTGGTTTTTCCCTCATTGGATTTTCCATGTAAATCTGGTGTTCTCATGTGTATGTTGTTGTGATTTCAGTTTCTGTTATCTACATTTCATGTTTAATCAATCTAACCGAATAAGGGTTTAATGAATGCTTGTAGATTTAATTACTATTGAAGGTTTAATTTTCTACAATTGATTCACCCCCTCTAAGTTGTCTTGTTCATTTCAATAGTTTGGATTTAATTTTGATAAAAAAATCCAAAATTTGAACACTAATTAATATTTTTTGCATATGTTTGTCTAGTTGAAGTTGGTAGGTGGTATGGATTTTTAGGAATCCTAGCTTAGATTTGACTACACTGTTACAATAAAACACCTCAAAAATTAATATCAATTACAAAATTTCCTATTTTTTCATACTTTTGTATAGGTCCAAGATATATTTTTAGTTTATATAGATCTTGAGGTAGTCCTATAGGTCATTCAGTTTCTTAGGTAGTTTCACTATTTCTAAATGCTTCCATTGCTTACCGATTAGCTAAAAACACATATATTGACTGTACCCATTTATCTTATTTAAAGAACATTGTAGAATCATACAATCCTTTTTCACCCCTGGGCATAGGGCTTCAAGCCATATGACTAATTGTATAGAGCTATTCATTTTCCCATTCAAGTTTCTCTTTGTAAATGTCAAGGTTATCTATTTGTGGTAACCAGAGTCCTCTACAAAATTCATCCTTGTTAAGTGCAATTATAAGTTTTTGTATCAAATTATTTTTTTAAGAAAATATTGATTGCTTGGTATCTTGAAATAAAATCACAACCCTTTTTTTGTTGTCGATATCTATCTTATATTTTGGTTTTTGGTCTACATAGTCATGATTTTCAATGGGCATTTTTAAAACCATAATTAGACCAAAGGTCTCAATCCAATGTTATTCTTGCCACTTCTTTATTGTATTATGTGACCTATGATCCATAATATCCTATTTAGTGGGGCTATAGCATATCCAAAAGTTCCACTACCACTCCTAGTATATAGGCTCCTCTTTAACTAGTGTGGCTATAGCTTATCCAAAATTTCCACCACCACTCCTAATATATAGGATTACATGGCCTCTTTCATATCCATTTGATTATCCTAAAATTTAAACAACAACCCCACTATATTAGGAGTTTTCCCTATTTTGGTAACTATAATAGATTCAACAAATATTTTCTATTTTTAGTCAATGCCCCAAATTTATTTATTCTACTAAAATTAGCTATGAAAAATTAGGGAGAAGCTACATGGTTGGATTTTTTTCACTTTTGCAACTAAGTTTTCAGAGGGGATATCTTGTGTATATGAGCTCCAATTTTGGTGCATTTTTTAAATAGGGCAATTTTTTGAGAGCTTTGTGATGGTTGGAACATTATAAAAATATTGAGATATAGTGCCAAATATATGATATTCAGGGGATTCATTACACTAATTAATATTGTTGAGATTATTATATGGGGGATTATAATTATAAATTGAGATAAAATTCTATTTTTGGGGGTTTCCTCATTATATTCCACCCCTTTTTCTAGGGTATATTAAAAGATCTATTTCTCTCGGATATAATACATAAGTAATTACCAATTTGAGTAGGATCTACTATCATATCTCCTTGGAATTATTCGTGAGACATGGAATAATTTGTCTCACTATCTTTGAGGATATTATATGTCATATTAAGGACATAGAGTGTCCTTTCCCTACTTGGATCATTATTTAATAGGTATATAAATATTTTAATTTTCTATCTAAAAATGATGATTATTTGGAGAGCCTTTCACACATGTATGATATTGAGTTTCATATTGATCCTCTTGATGCCCCATCTATAGTTGGGGATATTCCTCTTAGACCTATTGCTTCTATATAGGTTATATTCTCATATTTAAGGGATTCAAGTGATTCTGTATGATATGTTTTTTTATTTCTTCTTCACATACCTATTCGAATGATCCCACAATACTATGTTCCAAAATTTTCCCTAAGTGAGACACTAAAATCAACATTTTCAACCATTTTTTAAACTTTTTGTCACTTATAGAAAACAAATGGTCAAGAATTTGAAGATAGTGTACAAAATAGTAAGTTTTGAGATGTTGTGTGTAGATTTTAAATATTTGTAAAGTATTAAAAGTAGTTTATCTCATTTTTATACATATCTTAATAAATTAATTTTTATATATTTCTTTATAGACAAGAGGAACTCTAGTTCTCAAACTTATTGAGCACATCAAACCAACAAACTTCCCAAGCAAACAATACCGGCTTAGATGATTTTGTTTAGAATATTCCCTTGCTAATTTTTGAGGAAGATAATATGCTCTTGCTAAAACCTTTTTCAATAAAAGAAGCAAACAAAGTGGTTTTCTCTATGCCACCAGAAAAATCCCTAGGTCTGGATGGTTTATTGCCATGTTCTTTCAAAAAGGTGGGGAGTCCAGGGGTGTGAAATTCTTCTATCTTTAGAGGAATCAAGCAAAAATGACAAGATATTAAAGGAATTGAATAAAAAATTCACAATGCTAATCCCAAAAAAGTAGAACCCCTGTACCTTTGTTCATTTTAGGCCCATATCACTATGCAACACCATTTACATATTCTTTTCCAAAGCAATCGCTATGAGACTCACCAAGATCATTCCAAGAATTATCACAAATGAGAAAGGAGACTTTGTCTTAGGAAAGGATATAGTTGAATGGAACTTAATAGCCCATGAAACTTTGCATTCCATTAAGGAAGAAATAATCCCAACAATTATTATCAAACTTTACATGTTGAAGGCCTATGACAGACTAAATTGGGATTTCCCCTTAAAATATCTACAAAAACTTGGCTTTTCTCACAAATAGTGTTGATGTGTTAGTTCATTTATAACACATACCAAGTTATTAGTCTTGATGAATGGTACTCCAATTGGCTTCTTCAATTCTTCACAAGGTGTCAAACAAGGTGATTCTTTATCACCTTTCCTTTTCATTTTAATGGTAGAATTATTGAGTTGGGAAATAACAGGGGCAAGAGCTCAAGGTTCATGGAAAGGTATAGATATACCAATCTCAACCATCAATATGACGAGAAATCATTATTTTGAAATGATACACTTTTATTTTCCAATCTATTATTCAAGAAGAAAGAGGCATTAAAAAGGTTTTATAGGATTATTGTAGGGCATCATGTCAAAAAAATGAAAAAGTCAAGTATTTTTTTCTAAATACCTCACCAATGGTGTCAGCATGTATCCTATCCATTCTCGATTTAAATATGATGAATTTACAAGTCAATACTTGGGTATCCCATTCTTCTCAAGATAAAACAAGCCTGAGTTCTAGAACAAAATTGTGACCGAAATTAAAAATAAAATAGAATCATGGAAAGATATATGGCTAACAATGGTAGGAAATATCACACTAACCAAAATAGTCCTTTCAACTATTCCCAATAATGTTATGTCGGTCCTTAAGCTACCAAAACTAGTACAACTAAATTTAGAGCAACAGATCATAAAGTTCCTTTGGCATGGGAACCTTGACAATAAGAAAAAGAGTAAGATACTTGCTGATGGGTGTTTTTACACACTTTCTCAAAATAGGCAGTTTGTATGTGCACTACCTCTCTTGAAAGGAAATCTCCAACAAAAAGTTGCTAAAAATCTCCCCAAGGTCTCTCAGGTGTTAGGTTGTGACTTGCATGGAACTCCTCAGTTGATGTTTGATGTGATTTTGCTAGTAATCATAGGGAAAAATTACGTAGCTGGATGCGAGGTGGATCTTAAAATATGAAGTTTTTGAGATGGGAGTTAAGGTGCATTTTGCTGTAGGTTCGAACAACAATCTAAAACTTCAATTTTTTCCTTAAGTTTTGGCTTTACAATGTGCAATGAACCATAGCACAGGATGTTTCTATAAAAAAAGGAAAAAAGAGTAGGGAAAAGTGAAGGTTCCTGGATATGCAACTAGTTGCGAACAGTAATCATGGAGTTCCTGCCATGGACAACTTTCTTCAAACATAATTTCACTTAACTAGAAAATTCACAGTCTCATGAAATTTGTGCTATCTTCTAAGGTCTGTAGATATTTCACCATTCATTCACCATATACATGCATGAACAAAGATAAAAGTGTGGAGCAACTTTGAATTCAAGCCTAGACTAACTTTACACAACCATTTACCAGCAACAAATAGCAAAAAGTATGGACTAGGAAGGCATCAACACAACATAAATTTCTACAATCACAAAACAACATCACTAAAATATATCTAAGTAATTCAAAGCTAACTAGAACATCAATGTGAATCTAAAAAAGCATCTCACAATGGATATTGAATCATGAAACATGTGAAGAACTTAGAAAATGCACCAAGTCAATGTATTTTCATTATAAATTTCTACAACATGTCTTTACAACAAATCAACTCTCTTTGAAAATGAGAGAAGACTCCCCATTTATAGTGCCCAAAAAGTAGAATGAATGGCCAAGATTTAACCTCATTGTGTGGCCAAGATCCACTACAAACTAGGGTTCTACCTACCCCCCAATATATTACAATTTAAAATACAATTTTGTCCATATCCCTATTTCATCTTCTAGTGACAACACTGTAGCATTTTGTCTTTTGCTGATTGCTCTTTTTGCTGTAGCTATTCCTTGAGAAGCTCTTCACTAACAATAGGATTGCCTTCCTGTTTCTTCAAAGCTGCATACTCTATGAATTTCAAGATTACCGGTTGGAGTTTCTTGACCTCTATGATCTCGGATAGTAACACTTGATAGCTCCATTCCTTGGAGTTGTCCTCAAGCCTTTTCCAGTCTTCATCATACTTGGCAGTATGGTCTTTGAACAGTTTTGACTGGGTGAAGGCATGGGCGAAAAAACTCATGAAATTTGTGGTTATCTCTGTTGCCATCCCATCCTCCATCTTTTTCTGGAAATGGGGCTTTATTCTCTCTAGATCAATTTGCACTACGGGTATGTCATATCCCATCATCAACCTCAAATATGTGGCACAATCAGCTCTAATTTCTTTGACCCATTCAATATTTGGAGCCGCTTTATCAATTACCTGCTCCAATCTTTCTTTTCTGTTATCAAAGTCCTATTTCCATACATCCATCAACCAATGATCATGCCTTTTGTATGCGAGCTCGTTTTCCCATGCAGTGCTTGGCAGCTGGAGGATAGCCTCGATCTTTGGATAGGTGGACCTGTACGTCGCAGGGAAGTCAGTGCAAAGTTTCTTCATATTTTCTAGAGATTGCTGCAAGTCCAAGAACTTGTTGGCTGTTTGAACAGCCCGACTGATACCCATATTTCCAACATATAGGACCTGTCAGAACCAACTTTCTGTAGTTTTTCCTAGGTTCTTTCTTTTTTCTAGCTTGTCAATTTGTTCCTTAGACAACAATTGGGGTGGAGCCGCGAATGTGGTAGGAATTTCTTCTATTGAGGACCATTGTTGAATGTAAGCTGTCAGATCGGCTACCTGTGCTTTAAGCTCTTCCTTTGAGACTTTATCCTGTTTAATTAAATGCACCACCGTGGAAACAGACTCCTCGAGGTGGTCCACCTTCTGCTTTCTGGTAGCTGTTCCTAAATCAATGGTGGAGATATTATAGCTTACTCCTTCCTCGCCCACCACTGGCATTGCTAGCTACACGGTGCAGGACCCAGAAGCATCCATCATTACCTTGGATATGATTTTGGGCTTCTTTCCTGGTTGTGATTTGTGCTCGGGCTAAGATAGCCTCTAGTTTGGCTCTTGGATATTTTGGGGCAGGAGTCTTCTTTTCAAGTTACTTCTCCAGCCATTCGGGCATAGCAGATTTTTCCTTAAGCGATTCACGATCACCCTCGCCCTCTTTTGTTAGGATTTCTATTTGTTCACCTATGGGAGACCTTTTTTCCATTTTTGTATTGTCTCCTTCTCCCTCATCGAAGTCTTGGATTAACACAAGGTGTTTGATGGGAGGCTTAGTAGGAAATCACTCCCGAGGACTTTCTTCTTTCTCAATTTCTTTCTCTTCCCTTTCTTTAGTTTGTTCATCCTTGTGAACATGCTCCTCGGGCTGTCCAATTTCGAGGCTTTTTCCAACTTGAGCCTCACCCTCGGGCTTGTCTTCTTCTACATTTCCTTCTTCTCTATGAGGAGATGACACATCCTCCTGCTATTCCCCTGTAGGGAGTTCCACATTTTCTGCTGCCTTGTCACCTTCTTGCCCTTCTTCTTTATCATCTCTTAATTTTCAGGCCATTTCCTCCTCGAAATCATCATCAAATGTAATAACCTTGCCACCGATGTCTTCTTCTTCATCTCCACTTTTGGAAGATACTGTTTCTTCTTCTTCATGGATCACCCTATCAATTTATTGGTGTTCATACTCTAGGTGTTCAAGGTAATCATCGGCTTCCTCCTCTACCACTTTCGAAGCTTCTTTCTCCCGCTTCTCCCATTCTTCTGAGATTAGCATTGTGGCCTCCATTGCTGGTGGTCCTATTGGGGGTTGTGAGGGCATAGCACTGGCAAGGACCTATGCTATGACAATTTGGATGGTGGGATCCAAAAAGATTTGAGAAATCTCGGAGGGGACGTTCTGCATATGCCTTGAGAAAGCTTATGGAAAAGTAAGTGCAGGCATTGGTATTGTTGTTGTTTCCAGTGGAAGTGATGTAGTAGGTGACATGGTGGTGGAGGAAATCAGAGAAGTTGTAGCAAAGGAGGAGTCAACCATTATTATGGGCCCAGCCGGGGGAGAGGAGACAGGATGGACCGAGATGTCTACTGCAGGCAGGGATGTGGCAACCATGGCCTGGGAAATAGATGGAAGGGCGGTGGAAACAGGGAGAGCTGGAGGAGGTTCTGGCTGACCAGTCTTCCCTTCCTCACCCTCTTGAATGGCTGGTTGCTCTGTGATGCCTCTCGTCTGTTTTGGTTTCTTAGAGGGTGAATCTCCTGAATCCTTTCGTAAATAAACCTTGGGATCTAGCGACTGCTTTGCCTTAGTCCCTTTCCTCTTCTTTGATCTTGTGATCAGAGGAGATTTAGATGTCCCTCATGTTGAAGTTGTAGCAGAAACATCCTCCGTAGCACTAGGCTCACTCTTAAGCCCTTCATATGTTAGAATAACCCCTTGTTGCTTCAATTGGGCTACTTGTCTATCAACCCATTCTTTGGTACGCGCCTAAATTGGCTTGGTGATATTATCGAGGTCATCAACCTCCTATTCATCCCATTGTATCATTGGCAGTGGTAGGTTAGTGACTATGTTGTATCTGGGGTCCATTACAATGCTTTCATCTTCTTCGACTTGATCTGGTATAGGAAATAGTTGCACCCTTCTTATGAAGTATGCAGTCATCTGCATGTAATGCCTTGCACGCACCTCCTTGTCAGCTTGAAAATCTACCCAAAAACCCTCAACATGATGTAAATGGGCAAACCCTGGTCCTAGTGCCTTTCTTACATGCCCATATGGGTCCATCTATGGACGAGCAGTGTGTAGGCAGAAATGGTACTCTGCCAATTCCTTCTCAGAATTCCCAGCACACTGGGAAGTTTTCAATTTGTACATCCCCCAGAAAAAAGCTAAGGGATAAGGGATCCCTGCCAAGTGTTTTCCGCTGAGGACTGAATGTATATGCAACAGCTACCGGGAAAACTCTAACAGTATAATCCGGTCATTGGGGTACCGGGGCAGCTTATTCGGCCTTTCTGTGAAACCTAGGCATGAATATATGTAAACTTGGGGTATTGTATGAATAGGAAGGCATATTGCTTCAAGAACGCCCGAGCACTATGAGAAACCCTCCTCTCAAAATCCCATCAGAGAAATCTGGTTATGTGGCCAATGAAGGCGTCGTTCACCTTGCAATATTCTTTCTTGAAATTTATGAACTGGAGTTGGGGGTATTTGTCATAGACCTTTAATGCTTGACTTGGTTCCTCATCAGGTACCATGAACAATCCACTATATTTCCTCTGCTCGGCCAGTGAGTATACTAGATAGGAGGTCATGTAGAATTTGAAAGTCTTTTTTACATTCATGAATTGCTCATGAAAGTAGTTGCTTATGATGCCTCCCTAGTAGAATGAGGCCTTTGTATTGACATCTTCATCCCCATAGAGGATCCGTTCTACAAAATATACCATCCACTCCTAAAAAAAGGCAGCGGTGGGGAGGCCCATCACTCTGCTCAACATAGTTACCAAGTCATGGTAGTCTTTGTGGAAGTCACTGTGGAAGAGTTCCTAAGGAACCTTTGCAGTGTTGCCCCTTTTCTCCTTGAGCCAATACTGATTTATTAGCTTCTTATAGCCCTTCGGGTCCTCATCCCATGTTGCTTTATGTTCTTCAATGGTAGGTACCTCCATCTCCTCAAAGGTGGGGATGTGAAAGGTCTTAGTAATTGCCTCACCTGACATGTTAGCAAGAATATTTCTGTCCCTATCAACAATGGTTCGTGTTTGTGGTTGATAAGCCAGCCAAAAAGCCATGAACAATTCGGGGGAAATGAGGGATGGAGGGAATCCTACAACATTGGAAATTCCACTTTGTCTAATCAATCTGGCATTGTCAATTTTCAGGTGGACTCTGACCCTTTTCTTAAATTCATCAATATTGATGTGGCCGATATTAGTATCTATAATTTCCTTCCAGTTGGTGATGATTTTTGAATTCAGGGGCTTGCCCTGGAATTGTTACTTCATTTGGTCTTTGTCCTCTCTTCCACGAGGATTCTTTCCCACTTTCTTTCCTTTATCTTTTTCTGTAGTCGCCCCTGAGGGTCCTGCACCCAATTCCATATATCCTGCAAACAGAGACGTAATGAGTACAACCAACTACAAAAGCATTAACATTAGTTGAAATCCCATGGGAAAAATCCAATTAGGCAATTTATCATTCATAAAATCAAAATTTTACTTCCAAATGTTGTTAGTCATTTTTTGGAGGGATTTTGGACAACCCGGGCCCAAGGGGCCACATTTCCCTAGCATGAATGTTTTTTTTGAAGGGCAATCGAGGTAGGGCAATTCAAATGATTTCTCCCATCTTCATATTTTGATGGTTTGAAAGGCTCATGTCAAAGAGGGTTGAATTTGAGCACGTGGGTCAAGATTGGTTTTCAAATTTGAGGTTATTTTGATCAATTTTGGAGCTCCTAGAGATTCAGGGCCAGAAAGCTGTCAGAGCTTTGCTATTTGAAACGACCAGGAAGAAACAAAGTTCTAGGGTTCGAAACCCGGGAGCTCAAAGGACAACCAATTGTTTCTTTTTACTTCGAGGGATTTGGGCCTAAAGGGGTGGGAAGCCGTTGGTGAATTGTCGTTTGGAACAACGAGCGTGACACAAAAGTTTAGAGGGAGTGGCCTGGTGGACCAGACCCGGCATTCAGCTTGGCTGTTGGATTTTCCTTTTGAAGTTTTTCTCGGCGATTAGGAGAGTGGACCCCGAAGGTCGGGAAGGTGGTCATGCTTTTCCCTTTTCATCGGCTGACACAGGATGAAATCTCGGTGGATGGGACCCAGTGAGGGCAAAGACATCAATTTTCATCGTTCATTGGTTTTCACGACAAAAGGGTGGTCGGGACCTGGGAGGCAGGAAGACATCACCAAACGACTGCTTCGAAGGGGTGAAGTCACCATGGAAGTCCGTAGACCAGGACCTAGGGACATGTTTGGTCCGTGCATTTGGGTTTAACTCCGAATGGCGAAAGGCGAGGCGGGCCATGGAGCTCGGGTGGATGGGCTCTCCCTGCTGTTTGGGAACGGTAGAAACTTTGCAGAATCCTAGACATGGAAGTTTGGGGGTGCTGGCCCGGGAAGCTTAGGCGAAGGCTGAATTTCAAGTTGCTATTTGATAATTTTGATGACGATCTACCGATGGAGATCTGGGTTTGCGGGCTCGGGAGTGGATTCTGCCATTTGAAAAAGTTTGTTTATTTGCTAAGTTTCCAACAACGACAGATTGGCGCGGGCCTGGAGGGCACAAATCCCTATATGAAGAATGATGACGATGAAGTCCGACTCCAGATTTGATCTTAGATGGTAATTTGGAAGTTTCTTAAGATTTCAAGACATGGGTTTTTCAGGGGTCATCTAGTTTTACCTAATAAATGCATTTTTAGCCCATGTTGTTCATTGTTTTTGAGTAAAAAATCATGAAAAACCTTATGGGAAGGCAGACAAAAAACCTACCTCAGAAGTCTGATGAGAGAGGCTGCAAAATCCACCAAGGACGGACAAATGATGATCACGGATGCGAGGGCGGCTTGCAACAGATGCACTGAACTCGTTGAACGCACTTTGAACTCCTCTAGCAAACCTGAAAAATGAAAATGACAAGTCAGGCTAGATATTTATACCTCAATATGCATTTAATATTGGCATTTAATGGCCATATGAATGATAGGGGGTTTGGTGGATTCAAATCCCAGACGGGGGCGAGAGGTCTAGGTTCTGGGGGTCGAAAGGGTGCAGTCAGACGACTGCTTGAAACATCATTTTGCAAACCGTTGGACAAAGGGAGCTCGGGACCTGGGGGTGGAGTGTCGTCGCAGGTTGGCCATTCGGAAATGGTGAAGTAAAAATGAAATTTCAGATGCGAAAGTCCGGAGGGGTGGGCCCGGAAGGGGAAAAAGTAGCTCAATTTCTTTCTTAAGTTAAACAAAAGACAAAGAAGGGGCCAGGTCTCGGGGTTCAAGAAGGTGGAAGCCTTCTGCCATTTTGGAACTACAAACACCTGGAGGAAACCCGGCTAGGGAAACCCAGCAAGGCGGGCCCGCCAAGCCCTAAGGCCGTTGGCAGAAGCAAATTGCCAAGGAAGCTCCGCAAGGCACCATGACTTAGCCAAAATGGAGGGGATGAAACATAGTCAACTTAAGATGAGACATTGGATGTACGCTGACCATCTAGGACACCAAAATGGGGCACACAAAATGAGGCGGTGACAAAATGACTCGACAAGGCAAAAGAAAAGAGGGTCCCCATTCCGAACGAGGTGTGTGTGCTGAGGGCACAACAATACTATTGCAAGTATGAAGAAAGTATGATGATGGCATTGTCATTGATGTCAATTGGTTAATTGGTTCTCAACTAGTTGTTGTCATTGATATTAGGGATACAGGTTATTGGCTGTATATGTTAAGGATATTGAGAAAATTGTAATGAAGAAAGGTTGCAGGTGTTCAATTGTTGCTTCAGATTTTATCTAAGACTTGCTCCTATGTTCGTGTGGTTTAGATATGTTGATCATGGTTGTTAGAAGTTACTATATTCAGGAATTGGGCTTCTAGATCATTGCACAGTGTGAGTTATGTTCACTAGTTATGAATTGTGCTTTTTGGGGTATCTGGCTGAGGTTTGAGAGAAATGTAGTTGCTCCAAATTTCTTCTTGTTCAAGTCTTATGACTTGTGGTTTTAGAGTTAAGGTGATATGATCGTGCTGAAGATAAGGTTGTTATCTAGAAGGATTGGATCGTGCTAAGGTTGCATGTGCTTAATTGATTTATGTGTTTAACACTGGTTTGGACAACCTTATGTTTAGCACTACTTCAGAAGCTTATGAAAATGTGTTGAAGCATGTGATTGAGTTGCCCTCATTCTAATTCCACCCTAGAATTTTTTGGCGCCGACCTAATTTGAATTTGTAAATGCAAATGGTAAATGGCTAACTTTGGATATGTTTCAAATTTGAAGATGGTATAAATATAGGACATGAGATATTCGTGAGAAATGAACTACAAAGAAAGAGAGAAAGATATATGTGAATCAGTGGGTGCTGTCACAATAGTGGTTTACAATTCCTGAGAGGAACGAATTTTAGTTGAAATCACATATTTTTAGAAAATATAATAATTTAAACCTTAAAAAGTTCCATTTTAAGGATTCTAATTGAAGAGGGTTTGATCAAATAACCTTAGATCAAACCCCCTTGGATAGAACCTCGCTACTTTTAAACCATACCTATAAATGCGTCTCCTTTACACCTATCAAAATGCTGATAAAAAATCACTTTTGATTTAGCTTTTGGGGGATCAATGAATTCATTTAAAATTTATTTCAAATGTTTAATGTATTCCTCAGAACAAGCTATCCAATGAATATAATTTTAATATGTTTTGGTTTTGTTATGTATTTTTTTTTTAAGTTTTATTAAACATAGGTTTTTCATCGAAAATGAATTTCTTTGTTCTTCACATGTGGAAAAATAGAAGATTATCAATTTTTTTTTTTGAAAAATATGAGTGAACTAGATATTGAAGTCCTTGATCCAACAAAAATAAATAAATTAAATTGACATATACAAAAAAAGTTATCGTTATATGATCGCTGTGTTCGAATTGTAATTCGTTTGACTTTGAAACTTGATTAAGGAAAAAATATTCAATAAAAACTATCTAACCAAGTGGAAGCACTAGATATTAGAGTTACAAATTTAAATTTGAAAGAATTAGAATTTTATCCTTCGTGAAAAAAAGTTGTGTTATACGGTGTGCATCACTTTTTAACAATGTTGTTTTCTGAAAAAAATCAATTTTCGTGGGAGATGGAAAAAGAAGTGCAATTTGATTCCAAAAATTTTGAAAAAAATATTTTTAGAATGTACAAACAAAATTTGATGAGACGCTAGTTTGCACCATCTACAAATTCCTCATGGTTTAGCTGCTATAGGTGCCCGAATGTGAATATTTAGTTAAAAATAATAATTTCAGTGTCCAGTTTGGCCAAAAATTGTAAACCACTATTATGGGATCACCCTGTAAGTAATGAGAGTTGGTGCAGATCAGTGCAAAGTCTAAATGTTGAGTTTCCAGAAGCAGTGACCTGAAGGTGTACTCTATCATTCAAGCATGTCTACAAGAGTTTGAGCGAATCATGGTGGAAATATTTGTTGCATTGAGATTGTCTTCTCTTGATAAATTATCTCTTCTATCTTCTTTGTATTTGTGTGGCAGTGATCCCTCTGGGTAGTTAACCCTTGTTTGGATAGTGAGTCCTGATCCAGATAGCGATTCCTTGTTTTGGCAGTGAGCCTTCTCCAACAGTGTGCCTTTGTAATCAGTTTTGATATTATCTATATTGTGAGCTAATCCTCACTGTGGTTTTTCCCTTATTGGGTTTTCCATGTAAATATGGTGTTATTGTGTATGTGATGTTTTTTTCAGTTTCTGCCTTTGCACTTAATGATTAATCAGATTAGCAGAATAAAGGATTTGTGATTTGATTTAATTTTTGGTGAAAAGTTTAGTACAATTGATTCACCCACCCTCTTAGCTGAATTGTTCAAAAAATGGTATCAGAGCTTGGTTCCTTGGAGAAGAGCTTAACCACTTAAGGAAGGTTTGGGATGAAAAGAAAGATTCAGTTTCTTTATCTACTACTGAAGCTAAGTACATTGCTACTACATTTTTCCATACACAAGTTTTGTGGATGAGACAAAAATTGTTCAAGATATCAGAGTAATGTATGATGATATATTTCTATCTTCTGAATAATACAAGTGTAATTAACATTTCAAAGAATCCAGTGATGCACTCAAGGACAAAGCATATATCTATCAGGTATCACTTTTTGAGAGAGAAGGTTGTGGAGAATGAAGTAAAACTTGAGTATCTGTTAACGAAGGATCAAGTAGCTGACATATTTACAAAGGCTCTTCCTAAGGATAATTTTGAGAGTATCTGGGAGAAGTTAGGGGTTATTTCCCCTCCTTTCTTAAACTAGATGCATATGAAGATGCATCAGTCTTGTGGATCTATGGATCTATCTTTCTTTTGGACTAATATTTTGGTGGCTACCTCTCAGGGGGAGTAGGTAGTGTTATGTGCTATCATTGAAAGAGTATTTTGTTCTTGATTTCAAAAGGGAAATCAATATAAAACATCCTATTCCTTTTCCATTGATGTCAAAGGGGGAGAGAAAGATGTGAAAAATAAGAAGAGAGAAAGATGTGAAAAGAGTATCTACTAAGGGGGAGAAAGTAAAATCATAAGGAAGTGTGTTGTCTTTGATGGTTTCTCACAGAGATTGTTGTAAGTATGAAGGACGTATGATGGTGGTGTTGTCATTGATGTCAACTAGTTAAATGGTTCTCAACTAGTTGTTGTTGTCATTGATAGTAGGGATATAGGTTATTGGTTGTATATGTCAAGGATATTGAGAAAATTGTAATGAAGAAAGGTTGCAGGTGTTCAGTTATTGCTCTGGGTTTTGCTTTGATTTTTGCTCCTATGATCATGTGGTTCAAAAATGTTGATCATGGTCGTTAGAAGTTGCTATATCTAGGACTTGGGATTCTAGATCATTGTACATTGTGAGTTATGTTCACTAGTTGTGAACTGTGCTTTTTAGGGTATTTGGTTGAGGTCCGAGATAAATGTAGTTGCTCTGGATTTCTTCTTGTTCAAGTCTTATGACTTGTGGTTTTGGAGTTAAGGTGATATGATTGTGTTGAAGATAATTTTGTTATCTAGAAGGATTGGATTGTGCTAAGGTTGTGTGTGCTTAATTGATTTATGTGTTTAACATTGGTTTCTCCAACCTTATGTTTAGCACTACTTTCGAAGCTTATGAAAACATGTTGAAGCATGTGATTGGGTCACCCTCATTCTAATTCCACCCTAGAATGTTTTGGCACCGACCTAATTTGAATTTGTAAATGCAAATGGTGTATGGATGACTTTGGATATGTTTCAAAGTTGAAGATGGTACATATATAGGATTAGATATTGGTGAAAAATTAAGAGCAAAGAAATAGAGAAAGATAGACACAAATCAGTGTGTAAGTAATGAGATTTGGTGTAGATCAGTGTGAAGTCTAAATATTGAGTTTCCAGAAGTAGTGAGTTGAAGGTGTACTCTATCATTCAAGCATGTCTGCAAGAGATTGAGCTAATTGTGGTGGAAATATTTGTTTCATTGAGATTGTCTTCTATTTGTAACATATCTCTTCTATCTTCTTTGTATTTGTGTGGTAGTGAGCCCTCTAGGTGGTTAACCCTTCTTTGGATAGCGAGTCCTCGTTTTGGCAGTGAGCCTTCTTTGGAAGTGTGCCTTTGTAATTGGATTTGATATTCTCTATATTGTGAGCTAATCCTCACTATGTTTTTTCCCTTATTGGGTTTTCCACATAAATCTGGTGTTATTGTGTATGTCTGATGTTTTTCAGTTTCCACCTTTGCACTTAATGATTAATTAGATTAGAAGAATAAAGGATTTGCAATTGATTTAATTTCTGGTGAAAATTTTTATAGATTAAAGTTTGTTACAACTGATTCACCCCCCTCTCAGTTGTATTGTTCAATAGATACCACTAGTTTCATGGAATAAGCTCTATGAAGATAAAAAATATAGAGGTGTTGGCTTACACAACCTAGAGGCAAGAAACCTGGCCTTGGGGGCCAAACTAACATGGAATGGTTTTTTAAAATCTTCTACCTAATGGGGTTTTGTAAAACCTTCTACCTAATGGGCCAAAATCATGCAAAGAAAATATATGGACTCTGTAATTCTTGAATAAATATTTACAATAGACAACCATCAAAAGGCTCTAAAATGTGGAATTTTATCATAACTTGTAGAGAATTTATTATCCCACATTTAACCTAGTCTATAGGCAATGGAGAAAAAACACTTTTTCCCACCACTTTCCAAAATTGAGGGATTAGAAGAAGTGAAAATATACCTAAAGCATCACTAGGGATAAAAAGTAAAGGACTACCTTAAGCAAGAAGATAATATTCTCTCAAATGCAAAATGGAAAAACTTCATTGGTTGTAACTTCCCAACAAACCAAAAGTCTCAGCTGTAAAAAATTCTTTAGAAAATTATAATTTTTTTTCTCTAGGGTTCTTGATAGGCTAATGTGGGATCCTTCCAAGTTAGGCAACTATAAAGTCAACCTAGGGTATTCATGAATCATCTAATAAGGAAATACTAAATACACAAACTAGCCTCATAAATTATGTTGGAACCCTACAATTCTTCCAAAAGCTGGGTCATTTGCATGGTTGGCACTAAATAAGTGGATCCTTACTTGTGAGAGATTGGTCAAGCTAGGAATATTTTCTCCTTTCAACTATGTATTGTGTGACTAATAAGAAGAGGATGTAGACCATCTTAGATCTTAACTTGCAAATTCTCACAAAAGTGTTGGACATAACTCCAAAACAATTTAAAATGGGTCACACCCCTCCAAGAATCTCTATTAGAAATTTTTTCTCATGGCCAATAATATATAAAGACTCTTTATTCTCTTCAATATGGATAATAAGCCCCTCAACACTAATATGGTGTTTATGGTGGGAAAGGAACGGAAAAATATTTTTTAAGGAGCACCATACACTGGAAGAAGTAATATGTAAAATTGAAAAATTAAATTCTAAGTTAGTAATGTATAGTGTGTATAAATGAAATGACTTAGGAAAAATCTACTCAAATTAGGATGCAAAAATATCTTCATAGTGGGAGTTGATCCAGTCCCCAAATCTAAGAACATGGTTACCAAAAACTAGGCCAAATTGCATATAGTATGGACTCCACCTTTAATGGGTGTGGAAAAAATTAATTTTGAATAGGCCTCTTGGGGGAACCTAGGTGCATCTAGTGCTGACTATGTACTGAGGAACTAGGAAAGAAATATTTTTGGCATCCTCGCATTAAAGTTACCAAATGGAAAAAATAATAAGGTGAGGCATAAGCATTACTAGTAGGTCTGAAATTGGCAAAGTCAGTAGGTATAAAAAATATATAAATTGAGGGGGATTATATGGTCATAATCAACACATGTAAGGAAAGAAATTTAGTCAGTTGGTTGTTAAATATCATCCTTAACCAGGAAATCAAAATGCTACAAGATTTGAACTCTTACCAACTCTCACGTCATTATAGAGAGGGTAATAAAGAAGCAAACGTGCTAGAAAATATGGCGTGTGACCTAGATGCTGGGGCACTACAAATTAATCAAACAAATATTGTTAACTATCTTGCCTTAACTATCTTGCCTTGACACACATAACCAACAATGAATTACACCCCATAAAGGGGAACTGAAATAACATACTATTTTTCTCAAGTGTGTAGAGCGTGTAATGCTGTTCCATTAGTAGTACCTATCTCCAAGCTATGTAGGCCCTCAAGTGGGAATTTTATTTTTCTTGTGAGACCTCAACTATAAAGTTTGCACTTGTCATAGTTGTGTAGTTCCTATCAAACTCGAAGGCCTAAATGCAAAATTCAAAGCATTGAGGTGACTTGTGGTGTCCTCAGATGTCTAGTGATGCTTGGACATACCAAGTTCCCACTCCCGCACCAACACCACAATTCAAATGGGCACTGTTCGTCGAAGCCCTTAAGTATTGCAAATAACTCCTAGTGCGAGATTGGCTAGAATCACTAGCGCAGTGTTAGGAAATTTCTTTCACCCACTTACCACTTTTTGTTTAAAGTCTTGGAGGTTGGAAAAAATAAGCAGTAATTTCCTTGGAAGCCATAGTTCATAGTGAGAATTGTTAAGGTACCATGTGGTGGCCCTGCGCACCACCAAAAATAGGTAAGTAATGTCTTTATTTTCACCAATGATTTCCTTCACATCAAGCCACATGTTGTGCTAGCCTAAGCTGTGAAAGCTTCTAAGTATTGTCAATGATCATTGTTGCATGATTGGCTAGGAATTTTGGTGGGTCCATCGTATGGTAAACAGGTTAGAGGATGTGAGGCACATTCGTTCACTCTTCAAAGGATAAAGGCTCATCTAAGTATTGCTTAAGCTAGTACTAAACGTAGATAATTCTCTTTCTATCTCGACACATAAACACGTGGTTCCATTGTGATCTTGCAAGTGCCCTCCCAAAACATGGGTTGCCTCCATTTGCATAAACTTGACATATGGCAGCTTTGACATCAGGATAAGTGTTTTCCATTAAAAGAAAAAAATGGTGCATTCTTACATCCTGGCTAATGGGATGTGCATTTAATAATGTTAATCCAATGACATCACTATCGAGCATTTCTTAATACGGTCGATTATTTGGATGCATTTCAACACAAGCCCCATCTGATCACCAACTACTTAACTGATTTGTCATTAATGAGAAGGTGGCTATGTAGTACTTCAATGATGAGTTGGCATGTATAAAAAATGGTAATAAAGTTCTTTAAAGTTGATTCAGTACCTCTCCTAACGGGAAGTAAATATGGAAATAATTTCCTCCACCCAAAGCATGGGAGAATGAAGCGACTTGCTCTATTTAAAGTGGAAGGGAAATATTCTCACTAATATATAATTCTCATAGTTTCTTTGGGTTCATGTTGAGAATGCACACTCATGTATGCCTCACATGCTCATTTCACTAGGTGGCCTTTGCAAGTTCTATCACAGACCAATGATTGAAGGTGCTAATGAAACATCCCACTAGCAGGGACCTAAACTTGGTTAAGATGATACAAGTGGTTCCAATTTCCTAAGGGATGTTGAGCGTTATAGGGTAAACATAGATATTACATAACATTCTGTGGCTTCCCTCTTAGATCTAGGAGAGAAAAAGGAGTTGGTGGGGGAACTTACAACAATTTTTTTTAAGAAACACAATCTAGGTGAGCTCGCGGTAATCCTAGAGGTAGAAAGGTATGGGGTTGGTGTCGTGTGGCCATGAGATATGTAGCGTGTGTGTGAGGAGGGTGTAGAGGTGGAATGGCTTCCATTCCTAGGGCTTTTTTGCATGGTGTCACAAGCGCAACACATAGTTTTGGCACACATGGGTAGTTGTTTCTTAAAGAAGGTAGACATAAGGAGCTTGTCTGATCACCAATAGATAGTGAATTTCAATGCCACCCCTGAAGTGGTGTGAGGAGTCCACTTAATCACCTACATAAAATATGCTTTCTTTGTGTTTTTCTCTTACTCTCTAGTACATACAACTTTTGTCTTGTATTGGCCTCCATGTGTAAAGCAATTTGTATATGGGGCATTTTGTTTTGGCCCCCTTACTATCTTTACTTCGTAATATTTTACGCTATATATATGTAATTTCAAAACTTTTATATTATTAATAATATTATAGGATTTTTTCCTTTTATCTAAAAAACTTATTTTTATAATTCATAGTATTTTTAATATTTGATATTTTATTCCATAACAAATAATTTTTTTTTTCTAAATAGGATAGATTAGATCATTAACATTGATCTATCTAGTGCATGCATATTTTTCATAATTATTTTTTACATGTTTTATTTTTTATTATTTTTGAATTTATATTAACAATAATTCAAAGTAATCTTATCCCATAGCAGATAATTTTTTTCTTTTTCAAAACAAGGACATCAATATAGAGAGCACACATATGTTTAGAATTTTCCTCTTATTTATTTTTTCACATGCATGAAACAATTTGACCTTTATGCTTTGTGAAAAAATTATGCTCACTAAAAAATAACAAATAAAAGTATAATTAAATAAAACATATATATATTTTTTAACTTTTTAGAAATATTATTTAGAGGGCTACAATCCTACAAAATTTAATGTAATGGTGATTCTATTTGGTTTTCTAATCCTTGATTTGAAACACATATTTCTTTTGAAAAATATGAGTTGTAGGAGAATGATATAAAAAATATCCTCAAAGAAAAGGTCTTAATTTAAAGGTTTCCACCTTCATTTGAACCCCCCTCATTAAGATGTCATGATGACATCACCTTTGTTGGAAGGTTCTTAATTTGAAGGTATATGTTCATTCAAATTTATTTTTACAAACTTTGGCACCTTGCACTAATTGTTTTCCCATATCAAAAGTGTGACATACTATTATGAGATCACCCCATTTGGACATTTATCTACTAGATATTTCATATATACTTATGGAGCATCACCTTTTGGATTTAGATGATGTTATTCAATATGTTTGTATCCTCTATGATGAAAAAATGATAGAGTTGTATCTTCCTCTCTAGACATTCTTTTTCCACCTCTACAAGGTCACATTTTGACACCTTGTATTTAGAGTGCCTAGTTCTTGGTTTAGTTCTTATATCAGTATTGAGAGAATTTTTAAGTCCTATTTGTTACCTTGATTGATTTTCACTTTTCAAAGATTAGAATTAGCTTCATTAAGTATCATTTGGAGGTCCATCTTCTTACTTTATCTTATAGGGGGTTTCTCACTCTTTCATTGGGGGGGCATGTATACATATGGGTACCTTAGACGGCCTCATTACTAGGACCCACTTTTGGTTCTATTTATTTTTGGGAGGGCCTATTCTCTTTGGATATAATGAGGGTACACATAAATCCTCCCACTCTATCTCCTTTCAATTATTTTTATTTCTATCTTTTATAGTTAGGCTTAAGAATCATGATTAAACTTTGACACATCTAAAAACTACCCTACAAAGATATGAGCATTTTCTAGATATATTCATTATTTTTGTTCCCTTCAATCCACCTTTGGAGTAATAATTTAGTATTTTGAAAATGTTGATATTTATTTCTTTTGAAAGGAAGGTGTATATTTTGTTGCTCAAGGATCTAATTCAACACTCATTTTGATTTTTTTTTTTTTGCATTTTCACTCTTTACCTTCTATGTGGAGTCATTACTTTTTTATGGCTACGATAATGCTACATTACATCAGGAATGCAAAATCATTTTTTAGGGGAATTTCTCTCTACTTTAGGATGGGGTCTCTTCTATCTCTATTTGAGGGGTTATCTCTCTTTTATTTTGGGGACTTCTCTATTGGGTGTTTCTACACACATGGGTATCTCATAAGGTTTTAAATTTCAAGACCTATATTTCTATCCACCTAAGTTACACTAAATGAGGGCAATTGTAGGATTTTTATTTTCTTTAGTCGAATATTGCTATATTTTTATATATATTTATTTATCTTTCTTAGTTATAATGAGTGGGTCATTATGAGGCTAGATGACATCTTCCATGAGTCTAACTTCAACTTACTATTGAACAATTAGAATTACTTCTCTTATTAGTCATATTTGTTTCATCTAATTTCTATATATGTATCCATTCATACAAGTTGAATTCATTAATGTGGTTGTGAACTTTTGGTTAATACATTTATGTTGAGCTATATTCTTATCTTACAATATTGTACTCATCTCTCATTCATGAAAATCATCCTTATTCTATTAGTTTGATTCTTAATACATTTATTACATAAAAACGTATCTATTTTACATTAAATTAAATTTTTCATACTTTTTATATATTTTAATAACATTTTTAAACCATCTATATATAGTTATTAACTTTAAAAATTACACATAAAAAAAAAAATCGTAAATTATAATTAAATTAATAAATTTTAAATTTATTATTGTAGACACCTAAATTTGGACACTTAATTTATCCAAATTTATCCCCTTTCGTCTAAACATCCTTTTATTTGCATTAATTAAGTAATATTACTATTATTTAATTAATACCCTTAATTTTTCCAACTCCCTAAGGTATTTAGTTAATAATTAAATACCTTATCTCTTTAATCCCCCTTTCATCAAATGAATTAAATAAATATGACATTTATTTAATTCCTTACATGTCACATCACTTAATCTTAATCAACCTCCTAATACCATCATTAGGATTGTAGACATGACTAATCCTTGATTAAGATGTGTCACATCCTACAACTTTTGCAAGTTGGCTTCTAATCTCTCTTAGCCATCTAACCCTCCTCTAATCCTTCATTAACTAGCCTAATCATTTTTCCAAGGAATTTTTAATTCCTTTTATCCTTCCAAGGAATATTAAATTCATTTTTCTCTTCCCCATGTGATCTTTGACTTGTCACATCAAGTCACATGTGGAATCTTCCCATGGAATCTTTGACTTGTCACATCAAGTCACATGTGACAAGTGCTTACCTTTTTAGACACCTTGTCTTATCCAAGGTACTTTCTACGTCTCCCTTTGGAACTTTATCTTATCCACATGATTCCCCAATCATGTGAATTTTAAATTCACTTTTTATTTCTATGAGGAATCTTCTCATCTCCCAATGTACTTTCAAGGTATATGTCCTTCCTCCACATCATGTACTCTCCTTCCACCTTATCACACCCTTAGCCACTTCACATTCCACATGTCAAGATGTGAGGGCTTGTGAGTTCTCAACTCACCATAGCCCTTCATCTTGACCTTGTTGGATGAATATCAACCATCCATTTCTCTAGAGAATTCAAAATTCTCTATAAATACCCACTCTTTTCTCTCATTTAGAGATGAGATCATTGTGCTAAGAAAACTATAGTAGTTTTATCATTTGAAGCCACACTTAGCCATATTCTCATATCTTAGCATTTACATCCATTATCATACAACTCCAACCATCTTGCATCCTCACCTATTTTCCATCCAAGGAGCATACAACATCACGAATCAAGGGCCAACCAAAAGACAGCTCAATAAAGTAAAATTTTCCATTTTATTTTGTTAAGTTAATCATTTGCCCAATCTTGAGGTGTAGGGTGTTAATTTGAGTTTTCTTGCACTCTTTTGTTTGCTTCTCATTTTGTAACATATATTTTCACTCGTTCACATTTCTGACACACTTGGTGGGACCCACAGACAGGTCTGTATCTTTCACATTTTTTTTTTTTCAGTTTTTATAGTTGCAGGTTGCAGAGGGGCGGACTCGACCTAGCAAAGAGGCAGACCTGCCCTTCAGGGGCAGACCTGCCCATCTAGGGGTGGACCTGACCTAGCAGACAGGCAGACCTAACCTTGCCATGGGGTGTACCTACCCTCCACAGACTCTAGAAACTGAAAATTTATAGTTTTTTCATAGAGGGGCGAACCTGACCTTCAAGGGTGGACTTGACCGAGCAAAGGGGTGGACCTGACCTCTTCCAGGGGTGGACCTGACCTTTAGGGGAAAACCTGACCTTCAAGGGTGGACCTGACCCAATAGAGGGGCAGACTTGACCTGAACAACTTTTTTCAGAAGGTCAAAATTGAGTTTTAAGCATTTTTTTTGGTTGTTTTGAGTGTTTATGACCTCCCAATGTGTTTTTTTAATGTTTGTGCAAGCATTTGAGCAGCGTTTTGGTGAAAAAATGAAAGAAATCGCTAACAAGTTTCTTGCAGGTTTATCTATCTTAAATTTTTTTATCAGTTGTTGTTTATCATTTTTTAGTAATTTAGGAACATCTAGATTAATTAGGGGAAGTCAATTAACCTTGTGTGTTGTATTTTTAGTAAGCTATTGATGTATCCAATCCCCTTGCACCATTTGGCGATCCAAGGTGATGAGAAATCGTAGCTTACCAAGTCCTTTTTGTGTCACCCTTTCTATTTTCTTAGGGGACCTACTTGGGGATTTCATCACCCCAAGGGACGATCCCAACCACGTGTACTGACAGGGTATATAAAGGGGGAGAGCCAAAGTTGTACCTCAATCCAACCGCATCGTAATGAGTGACGCGTCTGGATGACGTGAAGAGTTGGTCTAAGCCTCTAGTATCTCACTAAGGTTCCCGACTCACACTTGTGATGGGTTGGTGTTCACGATTTGGGCCTCATGTATCGGGTGTATATCAAGGACTCCTTAGCAACCATGTTCATTCTAAAATAGAAGAATTTGTTGGCCATACCCCATTCTACTAATCTTAGGATTATGCTGCTTGAACTATTTTCCTTGTGCAAAACCAATAATTCTCTCTTTAGTCGAGTCAACCTTATCCTCTAATTACTGTTTATTGTGTTTTGGGGTCCTTTTCCTTAGTATTTTTTCCAAAAATCAAGTTTAGACTCATCCAAGGGTGGACCTGCCCTCCAGAGGCAAACCTGAGCTTTTTCAAGGGCAGACCTGACCTCTAAACCAACCCCTTTTCAGCCTATTTTGTCAGTTTTATCCAACTTTTAGTCAGACAGGAATACCTGACCTCTAGGGGTAGACTTGACCTCTTCCAAGGGTGGACCCAACCTCTAGGAGTGGACCAGACCTCTTCCAGGGGTGGACCTAACCCTTGAGCAGTCAGTTTTATCATCCATTTCATCATTTTGGATACTCGTTTCATCATTTTGAGCGCTCGTTTCACCATTCCGATCACTCATTTCCATGTTATGAATGTTCATGCACCCATTCCAAGAATCCATTCCCCATCCCAAACATTCATCCCCTCAATCTGAGCATTCGTTTCCTTGTTTCGTGCGCCCATTTACCTGTTTCAAACAACTATTTTTGTCTGTTTTCAATTCCAGGGGTGGACCCACCCTCCATGGGTGGACCTAACCTTTTCCAGGGGTAGAACTACCATGGTAGGGGTGGACTTGACCTTGGAGGGGCGGACTTGCCCTTGGATAGGATTCCCGAACCCTAAAACATGCAATTTTACTTGCTTTTTCGGTTGTTTTGTCTGTCGTTTTTCATCATTTTTTCTTTTTTTTGCCTATTCTTCTTTGGAGGGTCAGACCTGCCCTATTAGGGGAAGACTTGACCTTGGAGGGGTGGACTTGCCCTTGGATAGGCTTCCCAGACCCTAAAATAGGTGTTTTTACTTGCTTTTTTGGCTGTTTTGTTTGTCGTTTTTCATCATTTTTGGTCTTTTTCGCCTGCTATTCTTTGGATGGGTGGAATTTACATAGTAGGGGTGGCTTGACCTTGGAGGGGTGGAATTTCCCTTGGATAAGATTCTCAAACCCTAAAACAAGCATTTTTACTTGCTTTTTCAACTGTTTTGTTTGTCATTTTTCATCGTTTTCGTTCGTTTTCACTCGTTCTTCTTTGGAGGGGTAGAACTTCCATATTAGGGGTGTAATTGACCTTGGAGGGGAAGAATTTCCCTTGGATAGGCTTCCCGAACCCTAAAACAGGCATTTTTACTTGCTTTTTCGGTTGTTTTGTTTGTCATTTTTCATTGTTTTTAGTCATTTTTTCTTGTTCTTCTTTGGAGGGGTGGAATTTACCTAGTAGGGGTGGAATTGACCTTGGAGGGGCAGAATTTCCCTTGGATAGGCCTCTTAGACCCTAAAATGGGAAGTTTTACTTGCTTTTTCGGTTGTTTTGTCAATCGTTCTTCGTCGTTTTGGTCGTTCTCAATCATTCTCGCCTATTACCACCTTGTTGAGTGAGTCTGTCATCAATTTGAATGAATTTTCTTCTTACATAGCTAATCTTGTCTCCCAATCTAAGCATTTGTTCATCCATTCCGATTAATCATTTACTCATTTCAATCTTTCATTCATCCATTCATCCATTCGTTCTCCCTTTTCAATCATTCGTTTACTCATTTCGAGTAAACGTTCATCCATTTCAAACCTCCTTCTATCATTTTGAACTCTTGTTCAGCCGTTCCAATTAATTTTTTACTCGTTCTAAGTACTCGTTCATCCGTTCCGAGCACTCGTTCACTCGTTCTGAGTACTCGTTCATCTGTTCTGAACACTCATCCATTTTGAGGTTTTGTCTCCTCAATCTGAGAGTCATTCATTCATTCTTAACAGTCGTTTATTCATTTCAAGTAGTCATTCATCCCTCTCGATCATTTGTTAACTCATTCCAAGTAATCATTCGTTCATTTCGAACCTTCACCTTCTCATTCCGAGAATCATTCATCTATTGTGAGCAGTCGTTTACTCATTTCAAGTGGTTGTTCATCCCTCTCAATCATCCATTTACTCATTCTGAGTAATCTTTCATCTATCCCGATCCTCCTTCTCTCGTTCTGAGTAGTCGTTCGTCCATTTCTATCATCTATTTCCCTTGAAGTTTGTTTCAAGTCATTATCCAAATTGACCTAAGTGTCTGAATTGATCGTCATCATCAACATCTGCTTAGGATTTTTATCCGTCCTAAGTTAATCATCATCATCGGCCCAATCAATTCACTTTGAATCTCCAAGTGGATTCGGTGCCATAATCATCCATTTATCCTGTAATCCGATCAATCAATATCCTAAGTCACCTAGGGTAATCTCTGAAAGGGGTTTTCCAATCCCTTTCATCATCCTATTTGATCCATCATTCAATCTTATCAATCATCAATTGATCTTATCCAATCCAATCCAATCACATCCTTATCCAATCACCTTCAACCCAATCAATCTGCTTCCATCTTGAGGTAGATTTAGTGTTGTAATTATCATTTGGTAATCAAATCTGATCATCAAAATCAATCCCATCGCATCATTCAATCATCCTAATCTGAGCTTGACCTAAATCTCGATTTGAGCTTTAGTCCATTTCCATCCAAAATCTTTGATCCATCCTATTTATCTTTTCATCACCATGAATCCTTATCCTCCATCAATAGTAGTCAAGGGAAACCCTAATTACATCAATGACGATAATGAGAGTCTTGTTGATCCAGAAGTATATGACATAGATCCCCTTGATGCTATCATCGCTAGTAAGCTTTCTCCACCCGCTTTCCAAAATCCAATCACCTCTTTGAGCTATCCTGTTACATCTTGATCCATACCTAATCACGCTCCTTATGCTACCTTTGACAAGGGATATCCATTATCTTCCTCACCTACATCCCCATCATGTCCTTCACTTACATCATCTCCATATTCAACATTCATGTCTTCCTATCCTAATCCATCATCACAATACCCCTATCTTAATCCCCCATCCACATCCTCCTATCTCAATCCTTCATTCGCATATACCCTCCATTCTCTAACGTCCACACCTTTTTATCTTAACCCTACACCTCCATCAACTTACCCTAATCCAACATCCACATCTCCCTATCCTAATCCACCATCCACATATTCCTATCTTAATCCACCATATCAATCTTCCCATCCTAATCCTCCATCCCAATACCCTTACTACAATCCACTAGTCGTATCCTCTTTCCCTAATCCACAGTCCATGTCCCCCTATCCTAATTCACCATACCAGTATCCTTACCTTAACCCCCCATCTAATCCTAATCCCTAATCTACTCCTAGTACTACATCCAATCCCATTCCTCCATCTAACCCTAGTCCACCAATTCATAATCCTAGTCCTCCACCAATCCCTAATCCCTCATCTACTCCTATCATGCCATCTCAGTCTAGAGTATGCAAGTTTCTCACTCCAGAAGTTCTCCAAGGACTTATAACAAATAAGACATCCACAACTCCACCACTTGAAGTCATGGAACCATGCCCTCCCAATCCATCCTCTACGGTCGTTAGTGACGAAACCCTTCTCCATCCAACACCTATCCTTGATATTATCATTCCTAGCACCACTCAAACCATTGACACCATTGAAACAATCATTGAATCCATTGAACCCCCATCTCCTACATCAGAAGCCATCAAACCCATCAATGATAACCAAATCCAATCCACTCCCCCTACTCCTAGATCCACCCAATCCATCGAAGACACCCAAATCCAATCCACTTCTCCCACTCCCAGTATCACTGATATCCCTTCCCTTGAACTTCATGAATCCTCTATCCTTCCATCTTCCCCACTTGAAGAGTCCCTCCAAGACTCCATCATCACACCTCTCACACATGATGAGTCTTGCCAAGAGCTTGGTCCAAAGCATATCATATCCCCTCTTCTACATCAAGATCCAACCGTCCCAGCTATTCCACCTCATGATCATGATCCCTCATCTAGTACAGTCCATAATCTCCTTGTTACTCAAGATTATACCACTCTATCTCATGAGCCCTTATCACCCACTACCACAAATCCAAATCCTATCCTATCACCTAATTCCTCTCTTGATCCCTCACCAACTCCCTATCTCGATCAAGAAGCTGCTGCCCCCTCATCTCCATTTGATGATTCTCCACCACCGCCTAACCATACTATCCACACACCACTTGTATATCCCCTTGGTACTCTCACATTCTTCCATGGTGGTCTCCTTGCAAAAGAAAAACAAAGCATATATGCCACCCATCATCCTCCACCTAATAATGGACTCACATCATTCTTCCAAAATAGCAAAAATCCTGTCATGGATCAAATGTTAAGAACATGAACTATCAAGGAAAAGTTTTAGGCCTTCATGAGCAAGGTATTTTAGAGCCCATCCAAGTCCAAGAGCACAACTACACATGTGGTATTGGTTATATCTCTCAAGACTCACAACCTACAAACATTGGTACAACCTCTATACATCCTCAACGAGCCTCTTCCAAAGGAAATATAGGCTCTTCCCATCGTTCTACCAAATCATTCATTGCCATCCCCCCTCCTCCATCATATCGCCTCAAAACAACTAGATCCATATTCCTCCTTCATCCGCTCCATCCATTTTGGGTCCTTACATCCCTCCATCCACCATCTCCCATCCTCCATCTACTCAGTCCATGTTTCCTCTAGGTCCTACATCTATTTTGGGCTCTTATATTCCAAAATCACCTCTTCCATCTCGTCCTATTCATCCTTTCATCCACTTATCACCTATCCATGTCACCCATCATAAACATGCCACTCGCATGTCCCCTAATCAGGATCAACAAAGGCACATACCTACACATCCTCCATCTACACATAATCCTCACAATTCTACCTCCATCACTCCAGATCATCCATCTCATCATACCCATCCCATAGCTACTAAAAGCACTTTGGATGTTAATATGAAAATGCATAAATATAAATATCCACATGAATCTAAATCTCCTCATGTCCCCTTGAAATAACATGTTGAAGAAAAGAAAAATCAAAACCATGTGGATCCCAAAGAAAAAGGATGCAATGCCTTCAAATAAAAAAATATGTAAGAACATCCAAAGTTGCTACTCCAAAAGCTAATCATATACCCCCTTCATCTCCTAAATCAGTTTTGGGTCCTTATGTCCCAAAACTCACTATCCCATCTCCGCCATTATCCTCACATTCTCCATCCATTAATCCTCCTATCATTTCACGTCCACCACCCTATGTGTCGATGTTGGTCCTGAACTCATCGCCCCATCACACACCTACCCCATCATTCTATCCATACCCTTTCCAACATCCCATCCATTATCCCACATATCTTCCCCATCAAATCCCTATAATTCATCCTCTTGCATAATCCATTTATCCTAATAAGGTTGTACCAACATCAAATAGTCACTTCACACATGGGCTCTTAATACCTCATCTAGAACTTGATGCTTGAGTCCATCATCCTTATCCCTATCACATGTCTTCTAAATCCGCTTATTCACATCTCTATCCTTATCCATCTTCATATATTATCACAAAAGTCTAAAAAAGTCAAAAAAGTAAAAAAAAGTCAAAAAAGTCAAAAAAGTAAAAAAAAACAAAACAAATATAAAAAAAGTAAAGAGAAATAATTAGTCCAATGGTGAAAACTTGGAAAACAAGCACCTTGGACAAGTACCATGATAAAACCCTAACAAACAACCATCATGCGTAAATCCCCATCCATCCTTTTCCACACTTGGGGGCAGCTTCCTGATATGCATTCCCTCCATTCGTTATGCTTCCTGCTATGCTTCTAGCGATGCATCCATCTTCCTGCTATACATCCTATTCATTTATCCCCTCCATCCCACCTATCTTCTACATCCTACCATCATATCCCATTTATCTCCAATCCCTTCATCCTTCTTGATAAAAATAGGGGCACCTATCTATACATGCTTTGGACACCTCTCGGTATAAATTTCCTTCATCCACGCCCTATCGTATTCCTACTTCACATCCATCTACCTTCCCTGCCCACCTGTCATGCTAGCATCAACCTCCCTTCCTTATCCCAATATCCTACATTCATCCATCAAACTCCCTCAGTCACCCATCCTATCCTCCTCTAGTTATCTCCTTTATCTTCCCATCCACTCATCTTCCATCCCTCCTACCTCATGACACACAACATATCTAGAGTGGGGGCACCTATCTCCCTTTGTGACATAAGTCCTTGGAGAAATCATTCATCCATCCCTTCCATCCCCCATCCTTATCTTCCCATCCAAACAATCCCTTCAATCTCCCCATCTTTATCTTCCCCTCCAAACAATCTCTTCCATCCCTCCATCTTTATCCTCCTCCCATCTCATCATCCCTTGTCATTGGTATTTGGCTATAGGCTCCTCCATCATGCAACCCAATCAAATCATCATCATCATCATTAAGATGTATCCCTCCCAATCCTTTGGTGTTGTTTTGGGATGTATCTTTCCCTCATCAACAACCCTTTAATCAGGATGTATCCTTCCCTATCCTCAATCATCTTTCCAATCTTTTATCATTTCTCATCACTCATCTCTTCATCATGTCATTCTCCCAATTCATCCTTCGATGATTTGGATAACTATCCCATCCCTGAGCTTTGTGTAATTCCCATCATCAATCCTATCTAATCCACCATGTCTATCTTGTCTCATTGTATCAGTCCCATCTTTTTATTTACTTATCCTGGTCATCTCATCATCCCTTGTCCATGATTGGTTGAACTACGTTGCCCTTGCGCTTTCATGTAGGCAAGGCTGATCATTTGATCCGCCCCTGGGGTTCCTTTATCATCTATCATCAGTCTTTTTGTCCTTGTCCATCCTGTCTTGGTCATCCATCGAGGTCTCCATCGTCCTCTTTCTGCTTTTATCCCTGGTCAGTTGTCAACCTTTCATTGAATTACAAGGGCTCTGTGCTTTCACGTAGGCAAGGATAATCTTTGATCGGCCCCGAGCCCCTAGGTCTTTAGGGTGCCATCTATTTCGTGTCTCGTCTTCCTTGTGTCGTGTTGTCAAGCTATTCCCTTATTTAGCTGGTTCTTAACAAATGAGATCCACTAGTATCAGCAGATCCAATTGGTTCCGAGTATCTTGCGTCATATCGATCTTTTAGTTTAGTATCCATCAGCGGTCTCAACAGGATGTATCCTTCCTAACAGACCTCATCAACCCCATCCATCCTCTTGATCCTATGGAAAATGATGTTTGAACTCGATTGTGATCTTTTGATGCTTTTGAATTTTGTTTATCATGTGAGTTCCGTATCATCACTTGTTAGGGCCGCCATAATCCATCATATTATGGTGCATTTTGACTGGTCAACATAGGGACATATCTTGATCTTTTCTTTGTTGTTGTCTTCCTTGTTGTCCCACGTAGTACCCACCAAGACTCCTACAGTCTTGTGTTATGTTGGGGAATCCTTTTGTGCTTGTGGTTATCCCAATACTTAGCCTAACCAAGGTCATCATGACTTTGGGGTGTTGGGATAGCCTTCTTGTTTGCTATGTTTGTTTTATGGATTAGACACTAATCTGCCTTGGTCCTTTATACCTTGGTGTATCGTGTTTTTTTCTATAACAAAAATTAGTGCTCCTAAAGATGGAAAATGGAATTTGGATTGCATTTCATCTCCCATTCCATCCTCTCATCTATCAAAAATCCCCCCCATCCATTCATCCTTCATCTATCTCCCTCCCCTATCCATCCAATCTCTTATCATCATCTCTCCAATCTTCTTAGAATAATATTGATTAGTTATTCTAAGCATCTTGTCCTCCATCACTTTGCATCCTCTTCCTCATATACTCTTGCATCGTTTCATCCATTTCGAGAGCACACCATGTTCTCTTGACCTCGCATGTCCTCTCGAGGGGGAATCCTCAATCCCTAACCTTCATCGTCACTCCCATCATTTTTCTTCCCAGTCACTCCTTTGATGACTGAGGCATCTTTCCCAACCTAACCATCTTCTTCCGAGTTCTATGTTTTAATATTATTTGAAATGATGCTACTTCGTAACACCATCTCAAAGAGGGGAAAAATGTAGACACCTAAATTTGGACACAAGATTTATCTGAATTTATCCCCTTTCATCTAAACATCTTTTATTTGCATTAATTAAGTAATATTACTATTATTTAATTAATGCCCTTAATTTTTCCAACTCCCTAAGGTATTTAGTTAATAATTAAATACCTTATCTCTTTAATCCCCCTTTCATCAAATGAATTAAATAAATATGACATTTATTTAATTCCTCACATGTCACATCACTTCCTTAATCTTAATCAACCTCCTAATTCCATCATTAGGATTGTGCATATGACTAATCCTTAATTAAGATGTGTCACATCCTGCAACTTTTGCAAGTTGGCCTCTAATCTCTCTTAGCCATCTAACCCTCCTCTAATCCTTCATTAACTAGCCTAATCATTTTTCCAAGGAATTTTTAATTCTTTTTATCCTTCCAAGGAATATTAAATTCTTAATTCTCTTCCCCATGTGATCTTTGACTTGTCACATCAAGTCACATGTGGACTCTTCCCATGGAATCTTTGACTTGTTACATCAAGTTACATGTGACAAGTGCTTACCTTTTTAGACACCTTGTCTTATCCAAGGTACTTTCTACGTCTCCCTTTGGAACTTTATCTTATCCACAAGATTACCCAATCATGTGAATTTTAAATTCACTTTTTATTTCTCCAAGGAATCTTCTCATCTCCAAATGTACTTTCAAGGTACATGTCCTTCGTCCATATCATGTACTCTCCTTCCACCTTATCACACCCTTAGCCACTTCACATTCCACATGTCAAGATGTGAGGGCTTGTGAGTTCTCAACTCACCATAGCCCTTCATTTTGACCTTGTTGGATGAATCTCAACCATCCATTTATCTAGAGAATTCAAAATTCTCTATAAATACCCCCTCTTTTATCTCATTTAGAGATGAGATCATTGTGCTAAGAAAACTATTGCAGATTTATCATTTGAAGCCACACTTAGCCATATTCTCACATCTTAGCATTTGCATCCATTATCATACAACTCCAACCATCTTGCATCCTTACCTATTTGCCATCCAAGGAGCATACAACGTTAACATTTGAAGCCACACTTAGCCATATTCTCACATCTTAGCATTTGCATCCATTATCATACAACTCCAAGCATCTTGCATCCTCACCTATTTTCCATCCAAGGAGCATACAATATCACGAATCAAGGGCCAGCCAAAATACAATTCAACAAGGTGAGATTTTCTATTTTATTTTGTTAAGCTAATCATTTGCCCAAGCTTGAGGTGTAGGGTGTTAATTTGAGTTTTCTTGCACTCTTTTGTTTGCTGCTCGTTTTCTAACATATATTTTCACCTGTTCACAATTATAATTAATCTAATATTGAAGTAAATAAAATATATATATTTATAATAATTTAGAATAACAATATATTTTAACTAAAATACCATTATGAAATGCTATAATCCTTGTAAGAAATATTTTAAATTTTCTTTAAACTAAACTATACTAAAAGAAGATAATCTTATTGGTGTTTTTTCCTAATTTCTCTTCAAAATATATTTAATCTAACCTTCATAAATTGATATTTCAACTAATATTATTAAAAGTTAAATAAATATAAATAGTCAAGTTATTAAATTGATATGTAAAAAAGGAAATTTATAAAATGGAAAAGAAATTTGTATTTTAAATTGATTGATGAATGGGATGAGAGGTTAGAATGGTTCATATATAATTATAATGAATTGGTTTTATTAATTTAATTCTCTAGATAAATCAAAATAATGATTATGACCTTCCTTTTTCACCATCTTATTTTGCTTTAGCAATCCTATTTTTCATTCCTAAAAATTTGTGAAGATTGTTTACCCTTACTTGATATTTGAATTTTAATAGAATGACATTAAAGAACACATTTAAGAATTTTCTATGAAAGAATTTAAGTTCACCACTCCTTTGTATCTTACTCAAACCTCACTTTATTGTCTTATCCAATATAAAAGATAAATAGTTAAAATTTTGTTCAATTGCTTAAGTGCTTTCCTTGTGTACAAGTTAATGTTCTAATATTGTGTTCTCACAATCGTTTAGATTTTGAAACTAGGATCATATAACATGTCTTTAAATATGTAACTTAGACTTTACTTTAGATAAGTTTAGTGTACAAGTAAATGACGGTGAATTTGTCATGGCCGTGAATTTTCCCACAATGAATTGTTGGCGGTGAATTTTTTGTCGGTGAATTGTTGGGGGTGAATTTTTCTAGAGCCCAAATAAATGAATGATGACATATATTTTAATTAGCAACATATTTGAATTTTTACGAACATGATCTTATCTAAGAATGTAATTGTGATAGTGACCACATCTAAGAGGTGGCATTAGATGAATGATGGAATGTGTGAGGGAATGGAGGTGTAAACAGATGGAGGAGTGATTGTTAAATTTTGTTGATTTTTAAATTATTAAATAACAAAATACACTAAAATTCAAAATCAGCCTACAAAAATGATCAAATTCAAAACCTTAGAAGTGAAGGATGCATAGAAGATCTATTATTAAAATATACCTTTACCAGTCGAAACCTTATAATCACTTTTACGAAATGTTTTCACTGACTTTCAATACATCTTAGGTAAGAAATCTTGGACTGGACTGGACTCCGAAGCCGGAACGAAGAAAACCATAACTGATAACAGTACAGTTCAATGTCCGTAGGCCCCGCAAAAATGGAAACTGTTAAAGAAGAGGGCAGAAATTCCCCGAGTTCGTGGAAACTGAGTTCTGTTAGGTTGAAAATCATTTTAATTGAAAACTTGGTTGGTTTGTTATTGGTAACAGTCCCCACCGAAAGCCGGCCCGAACGGATTACTGATTTGACAGGTATCTGGTCGCTTCAGGGTTATATACCTTTACCCACCAAGGAACCTTCAATATCATGGCGGTAACGCATGCCGATTTAGCCATTAGCCGGAAGGGCACAGCTCTGGGGAGCAAATTGCCCACATGCGTCTTCGTTCTCTGTGCATTATTGGGTCTCCTGGCATTTGTATTTGGCTTCGTTGCAGAGATCACCAGAACACAGGTAATTGGTCACATCCTTTCTGTTCGTCAACTTTAGATAATTGATGGGATTTCGTGTAATTGAATTGATGGGTATATGCAAAATTTACAGATAATATGGATTGAGAGCGAGGATATGGGAATGAAGTGCATGTACAGTAGCGATGGGTGGTCTCCCCTGGTGTCTGCGTTGAGTTCAATTGTGTCTCTGGGGATGGCAGTGGGCATCGGCCAAGCTTTTATGTGGCTGGTCCTCTGCACTGCTGCTGAAAATGATCGGTTTCGCCTTTTGACAGCTTGGAGAAAATCTGATTCTAGTTGTTATAAATCGCTCCGATGGCTGGCTGCTGGCTCCTTCTTATTTTCCTGGTAATTAGTCACAGTTTCAGTCTCTCAGGTTATGGCTTCTGGTTTTTTAATTTTAGAATAAACAGCCCTTTTTTCAAAATGGCCTCATTTCTCATAGTATTGGGACTTTTCACAACATAAGAATTGATTCTCTGATCCTTGAAGTAGACTGGATGGTTGAGCCATTGAAAAACACTGGTAGCGAATTTGAGCCTAGATTTTAATATTATGTTCAATTTGTTGAGCTTTTTATAAACTAGTTAGGACTTGAATTTAGAATCTTTGAACTACAGATACGATCAGTTCTAATAGCTGTTTGATTCTTCTAGTGAAAAAATGGCTCTAAGAAAATTCACCTCCAACAGTTCATCACTGGAAAATTCACCGCTAATAATTCACCACCCAACAATTGATGCCATGAATTATCCACAGGGTGAATTGTTGGTGGCGAATTTTCCACAAGATGAATTTGTCATGGCGATGAATTATTGATGATGAATTTACCTGAGACCAAAAACAACTGATCATCAGAATAGTTTTCCTGATCCAAAGATGCTAACGAATAATTAATTACCTTCCTCTTAATCTATTTTCATTGTTTAGTTTGATCATGTAACTTGTTTCGTGTGTTGGGAACATGATTTCAGGATATGTTTTGGATTGGCGGCTTTGCTTTTGGTGGTTGGTATTGTGGTGGAAGCAGGGCATGTAGAAAGATGGGGTGTGGAAAGAGATGAGTGCAGAGTGGTGAGAGAAGGGGTATTTGCAGCAGCAGGCGTGTTTGGGTTGCTTTCAACTTCGATGGGTGTTGGATTCTATGTCTGTGCAGTGCAGACTGAGAGATCACTGCAGGAAGAAGAAAGTATACGCAGAGAGGTTATGGAGGCCACTGCGGAATACACCCCTACTTCGCCTGCATATCCATCCATGGAAGAGCTTCCTCAATCCCAACATAAGTGATTATTCTGTAAAAAGTGAAAGCCACAATGCTTCTCTTTAACTCTGTCATTCTTCATATTAGTCAATACAAATTACACCCACAATTCAAAATGGATTTCATCGGAAATTTTGGTTACGGTTTTATGCATTGGTACTACCTAGTTGTCCTCCGCTTATAGCGCGGTCGTAGGTAGTTAGTTACCTACTCTCTTTCTTGATTGACTGTTTAAACTTTTCTATTCTTTTGTCTTTTTCTTTGCTTTCTTTTTTTAGTGCTTTTATTAATTTTATTCTATTTATTTGTAGTTTTTCAATGTTAATGTTTAGAATCTTTTTATTTTTAATTTAGAAGGAATGTTAAAAAAGAGGGAATGAAAAATGTGTGATTATGTGGCATATCTTTTTTAATTTTAATTATTATTTATTTATAATTCTTTCTATGTATCTATAATTATTATTATTTCCATTTTTAAATTATACTTGTTCTATCATTTTTAAGAAGATTTCATATTATACACTATAATTAATTCATTTTTTTTCTTCCATTAGATCTTTATTTTTTCTAGAAAATGAAACAAGAAGCAACTTCATGTAATTGTAAAGTTAACAATACTCAACAATCATAAAGAAAATAGTTCTAAAGTGATTTTATTTAAGATAATGCATCACATAGAATTTGCTGCAGATAAATTTAGTTTTTTGTTAGCAGATAAAAGTGGGTTTTGAAGGTACTTGAAATCCTATAATTTCTAGTTAAACTTCAATTAAACATTGGGTGAACAATAACAAAACAATAGCCAAATAAAACACACAATAGAGTAACAAAGAAAAGCTTAAAGTTTCAAAATAATATGAAGGAAATTAAAGTCTTCTAAAGTTTCTATAGCCCGTAGTTCTTCTTTATACAAGCTCCTATGAAGGTATATATTTTTTTTTAATAAAAAGAGGGGTACAAATTTATTACAAAATCAAGAAGTACATAAAAAGTTGAGGAGCACCCAGGGTCTCCCAAAGGAACCCCAAAAAGAGTCCATTACATAGTCGTCTCCTCCAAAATCATCTTTTCCAAAGTCACCCCATAATCCAAGGGAAAACTACCACAATCCCTAACATCCCATCCCGCCTTTGCTCCAAAGCCCACTTGGCCAAGCAATTTGCAACTCTGTTCCACTCCCTACTTGAATTTGATGAAAAGAGATCATCTCTAAAGAACTACATAAGCTCAAAACCCGCCTAACCACCATAACTAGTTGCCAACTAGCTCCTTCCAACCTCTACTCATTTAACATGTGCACAACAATCTATGAATTAGATTCACAAATAATCTGTCTCCAACCAAGGGAGCATCCTCTTTCCATCACATGGAGAATAGAAAGGTCCTCCATAAGATTATTGGTCTACTTCCCTTTATACACAAAAAAGATAAACACCACACCACCTCCACTATCCCCACCATTGCAACCAATCCTTGTATGCCCAAGGTTCCCCCTAGAGGACCCATCAATTTTCACCTTTAAAAACCCACTGGGTGAAGGGTTCCACTTACCCCCCCATTGAATTTTCTGCTTGGTATGGCGAGGCCTGCAACCAAAAGGGGATCCCATCCCATAAAACCTCCAACTTAAAGTTCCTTATGATATCAATATCACTACAATCCATAGTCTCAAACAAATCACATTTTGCAGAAATGGTCTCCTTAAGCCGACCAAGAATATGTTTCCATAATTGGACTATCACCATTTGCACACCCTAAAAAATCCTTTGATTCCTTTCTAGCCACAAATTCCAGATAATAAAAGTAGGGCTAATAATCCAAGCAACCTTAAGGAAAGAGGTCTAACCAGGAGAACCATCCATACCATCCTTAGGTTCCACTAAAGAAGTGGCATGAATGCAAGCATGTTTATGTTACTAATTTTTTGCTTCTTGCATAAATTAGTGAAGTTTTAAGGGGAAGTTATTTGTTGGAGTATAAGAAATGTGATGTTTTGATATCCTTTAAACATCTACTTTCTAAGTGAAAGGTTTTATAAGAACTAATTTATCAGAATTATCCTTTGGAACAGTTTCAGTGAAATTTTTGAACAATCTAGAAAAAAAGCAGCAAACATACTTCATTTAGAAAAGAAACATTTAGAGGATATTATGTAAAATTGAGTTGTTTTTCTACAATGTTTGTCATTGCTAATTATTAGAAAAAAATTGCAATTCTAGAGCAAAGTATGCTGAAAATATTACTTCATTTTGATTAGAAAGCATGTGCTTAGAACAAATTCATATTAGTTATTTCAGATTATGTAATTGAGAACAAGTTCAAATGGAGACACAAGTCATTACATACTTTGAAATAACTGATCTATTAAAAGCCATTGTTTTTGTAACCCCACACAGGCCATGGGTATGACCAAGTTGATTTGATTAAACAATAAGTACAAACCATACATCTGAAGATCAATTAAAAGAAGAAAAACACATAAGAGGAAGGTCATGTCCGTCATTTCCTTAAGGGTTGGCATAGGGTTGATTCTCCAGCTTGATCTCTAGTGTCTTTAGCTTCTTTGCTCTTGAATTCCATAACATGGAATTCATTATAAATTTTTGTTAGAGCTAAGGGCATGAGATCCAATTACATGCTTATAAACAAATATATGATTTATAGTTATTATCAAATTGAATCAACTAAGTCATTATCTCAAAGATAAATGAAAAAGTGCAAGATCAAATCACCAAAAAACTATCATATTCACTATTTTTCTAACTTGTTTGCTTCATGTGCAGATACAGGTCAAATTTTGTTACTATTTCATTTGTTTTCAATATGAGTGGTGGAAAATGTGGCTCCCACAAGGGTTGAGCCCAACTCATAATAATGGCATAAGCATAGTATGAAGGAAAAACAATTAAAGTAATCTATGCAACTTTTCAAAGATAGTGAACATGCATACATATTAAGTTCACAAAGTATTTCAGCCTTCAAAAAGCTGCTATAGGAAAGGCAATCATGAATAAGGAGAATGGAAAGACATCAAATTCTGCTATAGGAAAGGCAATCATGAATAAGGAGAAGGTACAATGGATTTTTCTTAAATCAGAAATAAACAACAGTGATAATGTCATATTTTTGTCTTGGGAGTTTTTTTGTTGTGAAGGATAATATTTTATCATTTGCTGAATCTTTGTCAACTATCAAATGTAAAGAGATGAAAGGCAACCATGAAAGGATTTCAGTAAAGGATATTACTTATTCACAAAAGCAACAAAGTGATAAATGTAATGCCATCTTGGAGAAATTAGTGTGATTGGAGGATAAAGCCAAAAACAGTGATTATAAAATGCTTTATTATCATCAATAAAGGAAATATCCATCAGTTTCAACATGACAGTTCAAAAGAATCATGATTTTTGATCAAAAAATAGAAAATCTGAAATAAAATATCTTAATAAAGTACAAGGAATTGTGTCATCATAAATAGACAGTACATCATAATGTCAATGTTTTCAAATGGAAGTGATTTTTACAAAGTAAGAAGACTACCTGAAAGATACACTTATGATGGAAAAAAAGTGATAAACATCTATTACATTTTAAAGGCCTTGACTAATATGCAGTGCTGAAAGAGAAAACAATAATGAGTAAGGGAAAGATACAAAAGCACTGAGATATTGAGGTATCTTTAGGGGAGTTGCAAGGTGAGAATGCTATTTTTTTTAATGATAAACTCCATAAAAGTTCACATTTTACAAATAAGGAGTAACCCAGAAAGCTTCAAGCTAGGGTTTTGTAGAAAAATGAATTCATTTTCTAACATAAATCTAGATGGAGATCAAATACCCAAATTGAGAATTTAGTATGGCTATAACTTATTCATGAGAATCAATGCACAAAATGAAGGAAAAATGTGGAAACCCTCACGAATGATGGAGTTTCTATTTAAGGAGAAACTCAAAATTGTCATTGAGGCCGCGACCTGAAATTAATAAAAGGTTTGAAACTCTTGCAAATGGGGGATTGAACCCTTCGTATAAATACCCATATTTCTAATGGCGGACTAAAAATTTGTCTATCTGTTAACAAGAAATGGCCCTCAAAGAAAGAAGAAATGTAAGCTCTTAGCCACAACTTAACGATCATAATCCATGTACAAAGGAAAAAAATATTCATTATTTAATTCATTTCTAGATTCAAATTAAGCATTTTTTGTAGATTAAGTGAAAGAGATGAATTTTCAACTTACCCATATTTCTGTATGAGGAGATACCTTTCAAAACCTGTGGGGTTTCTTCTATTTTTTCCTCAAAAAGACTCATATAGAGTTATCAATGGCTACCAAGCAAGAAGACACCAGTTGAAATGAGAAAATGATTTAGAGAAAAACATCAGAAAATAATAGAGGGGTCGCGGCCTGGAAAGATTTCAAAAGCTTTTAAACAAAGGAGAACTTCCAGATTCAAACAAAATCAGACTTACTATGGATGCAATCTCCAAGAATTGCAAGAAAATGGCTTCAATACAAAAGATTCCCAGTCAAAACTCGCACCAGGGTTTCATGGTGGCGGCGGCCTCTTTCCTCAATTAGCAAATGAAATGAAGATAAAAATGAATGTTTCCTTTTGTTTTAGGTTTTGACAAACCCTAAGAGAAGGTCGATGGAGGAGAGGCATTTTTTCCTTAAGTTTAAGTTTTTGTTAAAAACTTTATTCACTTATGCTGGGCCGTGGCATATCTCTATGCCTTATGTTTTATTTTTGAATGTTTTTTTTAAATATCTCATAAGACTTAATCAATATAAGTCTTTTTATGTTTGATTAAGGACTCTTTTTATTTTGCATTTTAAATTCAAATGAGTATGTGCAGGATCATGATGGGCCAAAAAGTGGCGATATGATGGGTATGTGGCTGGCGATTTTTTCTTTACCCAAAATTGATGAATCAAAAAGGGATTTTAAAGGACATTCTTAGCTTTCTGCCAATATAAATTATGATTTACTTTGAATTTAATAAATAATTATTTTTCATTTTCTATTTGAATGATGACTAAAGTCCTAATTGATAGGCTGATTGAAAAAAATCTATAGCTTTCAAATGGTATCACATTTTTTGAATTTGAAACATGCATCACATACTATAGGATTAAAAAAAAATTGAATTTCATGAAGTTTTGACCAAGTTAAGGTGGTTAGACATACAAGTTTTTTTTAAAGTTGTAATAAAAATTCATAATTAATTATTTACTTGGAAAAATTACAAAAAAATATGCATCACATCGGGACATGAGTCCTCTACTTTATCTAAAATATTATTAAAAAATATTATCATTTTATTGTGGTTAGGGTGGTCAGAAAAACATCTACTTATTTTTTTCCCTAGAATTTAAGTACTACTGCATTGAAATTTCAAATTTTCACCAAATAGATTTTAAAAAATAAAATAAAAATAAGCCTAGTAGTTTAGAAACTACATTCGATTTGCTAAAAATTCTATTCTTACAAATTTTTGAAATAATATAGATAACTTATTCAAATTTTTACATCAAGTTGCCTAACTCTGATTTTTTTTGAATTTTTTGCCACTTTAGGGCTTGATATTTCCATGATGATCCTGCACATACCCAAATGTAAAACTTTATTTTAAGTGATAATTATAAATCACTTCTAATAAATGTTATTATTGAATGCAAAGTAAAATATCTTATGATGTAACTTTCAAATGATGGATTTGAGGGGATTAATGGATCCTTAAAGTTTTGCTTTAATCTTGGAAATGGTTGGAGAATCCAATGGCAACATGTGGAGTGAAATCAAGGATTTTGAAGTAGTTAATTGAGAGTTCTACTTCAGTTAAGGATTCCAATTGATGGAGCTTCAATCAAGGATCATTTTCAGGCATATAACTCCTTGATTCATTTAGTTACAACCCTATTTTGGAGGGGTTTTCAGTTGCATACGACCCATGAGGTTGTTTTTAGTTTCACAACTCTTTATACATGTTTTGAGGAGTTACTTGAACAGTCACATGCCTGATTTGAAGGAGAGGAAGGACAACACATCATTTCTTGGAGCCAAAATTCAAAATTTGAATTTTTGGAACCTTTTCTTTAAGTCTTCTTTTCTCTCATTTCTTTCTAGGGTTCTAAGTTTGGTGACTGCTATAGCAAGTGGCACATGCTTTGTAACTCATTTCTTATGAGTACTACATATTTGCAATGCAATTGTCTCCTACTTTTCAATAAAAATCTTATTTCCTTCTCCACTATTCTTTGTTCTTTAGTATTGATTGTGAGTTATATGATAGAATATTGTGTCATCTTTGATTTTCATTAGATTCCTTCAATGCTGAATGCAAATAATAGCATGTCATAGTGCAGGTCTGTGTAAGTATTTTCATTCTCTTAGATAAAAATCATGAAAACATTATTGTTTTCCTTTTTTAAACATCAGAAAAGTCAAAACCTTTCATAAGAATTATTTTTGTAGGCATGAGTAGCAGAGTTGTGAGATTGTATAACTTTATTTGTGGAGTCATCTTGTGAGATTTTAAAAGCAGGTTCAAATCATTTTTCAATTGGTGAATCACCTCATAGTTTAGTTTTTAGTTTCTGCATCATCCTTCTTACCCTTTTCCAATATGAATCAATAGTGTTTAAAGAAATATTCAAAGGGAGCTAGCCCATAATATAGAGGTCTACCCTCATTATAGGATACCCACAACCTGAGAGTAGTCCCATGTTGCATGGGATTTAGGAGTTTTTCAACTTGTTTTCAGGTGCAAATCCCTATGTTAACAATTTTGGCACACCCGGTGGAACATGAACTGATTTCTCCTAAAGGATGTTAAAGACTACAAAACTTTTTTTGTTTTAGGTACTTCAGATATATTTTTATTAACTTATGCATGGACATTAATTATATAATAAATATTTAATTCCTAGGTTATATTTAAAGAGAGAAGAAAGAAAATTTCATAAATGTTAGGAACTGGTACACCCAAAATAAAGTAAAAAATTGAGAAAGATTTTGTATATGCTTATATAAATTTGAAGTATTAAAAAAACAACAATAGAAAAGACAAATAATCAAACACTTTCAGTCTATTTAGATCCAAAACACAATAAAAACAAAATGAGAGATCCAAGTTTATTAGAGGCATTATGTTGTACTTTCAATGCAAGAGGGAAGTAGCTAGTTGAACAGATTAACCAAATTAATACATCATAATAATCTTAAGGAAAATTGCCTAACTTCCCTTAAACAGTGGCAATGACTAGGTGTTTAAAATTTTGGGTGATAGAAGCAAGGCCATTAGGAATAAGGCTAATACTTTTGCAGTTAGAAAATGACTTGAAGAAGTAGAGGTGCTAGTATCTCCTGCACACTTCAATTGACATTAGAACATATTATAAATACAAACAAATTGAATAATGTTACTGACGATGTTACTTATGATTAAAGGATTCCTTTGTTCCAGTCTCTATGACAGGTATAATACCATTACAAGGAGAAAAATTATGTCAATCTCAACATATTTACTAATATTTGAAGTATATTTTAAAACAAAATAAGTTTATAGAGGATCAAATGCTTCCCCTCTTCTTTTACCTTGTGATGGAGTGCTGCCATTGGTAGGAGTCTCTTTGTTGCCATTTTCTGTTCAGAAACAGGTTTGTTATCATTGTAGGGAGAAGTATTGTGCCAATGGTTGGCATATCTAGTAAAAATAAGACATATAAATACAAATTGATTATCATAGTAAATAGTTCTTCATATTCAAGAGAAGATTTGGTATCATCTGTAGGCCAAATGGATTTGAAAATAGGGAAATGAAGAGGTAGATTTCCCTTGGAAGAAATAACTCATTCTTGAATTAGCCTAAAATCATATTTTAGTGATCTGAGATCAACCTAATGATCACTTACAGACCACAAAATCACTTTCTAAATTATAGTCAATACAGGCTACATTCTTGTCATCTAGCAATGGAAATAAGGAGATGGAAAAATTTAACTCAAGAAGAATTGCTTTGCAAGGAATAGATATCAAGTTGTCCTATGTACAACCAAATAAGGGAAGAAGCTCTCAATAGATCTAAGATTTGGGTAATCCAAAAGAGTTTCCAACTAAACAAGTGGATAGTTACATTATTGATCTTTCAAAACACAACAAATGAATACACAACCTTGAGGCACATGGCAACAAAGATGTAGAAAACTCTTCAATATCTTTTTTCAAATCCTGGCCTCATTGACATGGGTTGGTCTTTTCAAACATGTAATTAATCAATTCAGGATAAACTCCCATTATATAATAGTTGAAACAAGGATATGAAAATATATAAACCATTTGATTTAGAGGCAATGAAAGATAGAGAATCAAGGGCATGGGATGCTGGGTTCTTAGTGTATGCAAGCAATTAAGGAAAAAACACTCACTAAAGCATGAAGACTTGAATAACCTATATAGCTTTTAAAATGTAATAGAATGAATACAAAAAACAAAAAATATGTAGTCTTATTCTATCATGTAGATCCTATAGGGTATCTTCTTTCATTCACAAATCACATTTAAACAGTAGACGAAATTTGAAAATAAATGAACTATAAACAAAAGAAAACCAAGTTGTGCGCCTTTTGTAGTAGAAATGTTTGTTTTCAAGTTACTGCCACACTTTGGAGGCAAATCCAATGCCTGAGAAACATTGCTAACTCCTAAGGAGGCTATAGCATTAGAATTAAACAAATTGCACAAACATTGTGTTTTCTTCTTAAGAGCACTCAGCAAAGGACTGCAACAACAAGAAGGGGGCTTATCAACTTCCCAAGGATTCCTTTTCAAAAGAAAAAAATAATAATTAAGCCCTAATAAATTGCATACCCAACAATTCACCACTTTATGAGATGTGACTGTGTCAATGTTGTAGTGTAGATTCACCTCAAATGGGGAGATTTTTGAGGTGGGTAGAGTGTATAGTCACCTGGTCTTGGATTACCATGGGAAGGATGGCTTATGTTCTGAGTGTTGAGATTAGCTAGCTAAATCTTCTGCAATTGATTGGGTCGAGAATACTTTGCCATATCTTTGTTTTTCTCTAACTACTCCAATGTTTCAACTACTACTTTCAAATGAGGCTTAAAACTTTGGCTCTGGATAAAGGCATTTGAGAGCAAGTGTAGATGTAGTATGGGCTCCCATGATTGAATATTGACCCTTCAATCTGGTGTCCATGATCTGATATACTTTACATTTATCATTCATAAAAGGTTTTTCCCATTCCACTAGATTTTGTTCACCTATAGGTCAGTTATTTTCTATAATGCGGCGGCCAGAGAGGCATTCCATTAGGAAAAATCAAAAACTATAAATGTCACTCCTTGTTGTCAAATGGCCTGGTGAATAGAATCCAAACATTCATCAAGCATTAGTTAAAATTCACAGAAATATTGTAGACTGAGTAGACAGAATGCTCAAAGGTCACGACAATTATTTTTAAGGTCAAATGAACTACACACAATAGTAATTAAATGAGAAGAACCTAAAGCTAGATATTTTGGAGCAGCATAGCCATAAGTTCCCATGACCCTTGTAAATACATGTGTTCTATCCCCTTTTGGGAAAACCCTAACTAGTTCAAAATCTGAGAGCTTTGTGTTATAATTCTTTGAAAACAACCAAAGTTACTAGATCAGGTACAAAAAATACAACCAAGGCTAATAGTAGACATAAATTGAAAGAAACAGTTCAGTAATCTTGTTAAAAGATAGATAATGCCATAAGAAGGGTTGTTTGTTGACATACTGAATCAAGAAGAACATTCGACACCTTCAAATCTCTATATAACTTGACTTTCGGCACAATGTAGAAAAGCAAGCCCTTTGATAGCCCCAACAACTATTTTTATTCGTAGAAGCCAAGAAATAGGTTGGAAGTGAGAACTTCCTGCATATGGTGAAATAAAAAAAATCATTGAAAATCAATCAATTGAATGGATCAATAACAATATAGCACTAGCTAAACACAAGTCCTACAAAATCTGGTTAGTTTAATGTTGCATCTATACCAAACTTCAAAAGGCAGTGACTTGTTTGTGACTTAATTTTATATATTAAGTCTTTTGGTTTCATGGAACTGAAGGATAAAAATAAGGTTCCCCATCATTGCATATTCTCTCTGCCTTGAGTGTTGGTCCCCATATGGTGGATAGAACTAAAAATGGGTGGAGTTGCACTCACTATGTTCTCCAAGCACACCCATTAAAGTAGCTCTAATTTATAAGGTCAAATTCCAAACCTTAAATACCAGACTATAAGGTTAAACAATGTGTATATCGTGTGCTTGAAGTGCCAATGTCAGTGATATTTAAGTACCATCTTAATTTTCAAGGCCAATTTCTATAGAGATTCTGCATGTATATCTAAAATACATGACACAAAAACCAAGGTTAACAACTCTCAATAAACAGAGGCTAGCATGGCTTAGTAAGCTATATCAACTTCAAACCCTTTATTGATAGTTACAGATTAACAAAATGCAGTTAGTTTACTTAACCTTGAACATGTGAAACATTCATTGTTTCCTTCTCTACCATCAAAACTTTGGCTCTGCAAATCCATGTTCTACAATGCAACTTTGGGAGCAGGTTTATAGTTTGTGATCGTAATAGTTCTAAGAAGTGTTGTTACTAGATTGCTGAGATAGAACGTATATGTTATTAGAACCTAACACAATATTCACAATCCTTTTGAATTGTAAAGATAATTATTTGCAGAAGCTCAAAGTGCACTATACCTTGTTGATTTTATGTAAGAGAGAATCTTGTCCCCATCTTCATTGTTGGTGGAGATAGGTATGCCGGACATTTGTGGACTTGCAAGTCCAATGTAGCAATGCCATTCTTGCTCTACCCTTGACCATATGTTTCCTCCTCTGTAGGAAATTCATGGTAGAAAATAGGGCAAGAATTGTGTTGCACAAGCCATGGCAGAATGCAGTCAGCATGGTGAAGTCCTGTGCTAAATCTGCCTTGCCTAAACGTAGACCTACTTCTTGTTTTGTTCGGCCTTTCCTCTTGCCCTAGATAGAGATATTACGAAACCCTACCATAATATAAATGTAAAAAAATGAGACGAACCAAAACCAGTCTCCCTACAGCTACTGCTTCACTCTCTTCACAGTGAAACATTGTATATGACTTCATGGCTTTCTAGCTCGAAGTAGATTTGATATGATTTTTAATAACTGCAGATTTGATAGGTAGATTTTACAGTGTAAGATTTGATTGATGTGAAATTTGATTTGATTTGAAGATCGGTCGACTGAAAACTAGAGTAGTTTCACGACAATCGAGTGTAGTTTGATGAGAGCGTGAGATAGGTTTGCCGATGGCTTGTGGACTAGCAAGTCCACAATAAAAGCCTATAAGCTAATAAACTAATCAGCAGGCACAAGATGTCTATATCTGGGAATTTTTGCATATACATGACTGTAATGACAGAAATTTCCCGCCCTGCATTGTAGACCCCTCTATATCATCATATCTCCATGAGTGAAAATATAAAGTAAAATGATTCCTGATGGGATTCAACTATGAAACACAGTTAACCCTCAATTAGGGTAAGTGTAAAACAACTCTTTTGCACCAACGGATGGTATCTAATCAAACAACAACATTGATCCCAAATCAAAACATGGTCTCCCAAAGACCTATCACCTCGGTTATTCCAACCATCCCTATCATTTTGATCACTCCAACCACCACTCTCACACCCATCACATCTCAACCCCTCACTACCATAATCGGTTCGAGCGAATCTAAAAAACTTGTCACTACATCCAACATGATTCCAAATCCACCACCACCCCCACCACCACCAACTTCCACCACATCAAGCCAATACAACGCAGAATTACAAGCTGCTTTTCAAAGGGGATTCGAACAATATCTAGCCACGCAACAAGCAAGACAAACTCAAAAATCTTCCCAAGCCTCTCAAGCTACTCAACAAACACAAGCACAAACACAAAAAATGATAACTGTTGAGAACAATGAGCAAGATCCATCCATCAAAGAGCACATTAAAGATGTTTCTATCTCATCCGAAGATCGAATCAACATATATCAAGAGTCACTTTTCAATCATGATCAAAATCCACCAATCAACAATGATCCAATTCAAGAAATGTCAACATCATTTGACCCTTTGGTTGAAGACATTGGAAATCCCTCCACCAAAATTGTTGAAAACAATGATCAAGATCTCTCCATCGATGAGAACCTTGAAGATGTTTCCACCCCATCCGATGATCAACTCACCATAAATCAAGAACCACTTTTTAGTGATCTATTTCAAAGAGTGTTAGGATTTTTTGATCCTATTGACATAATGCACGATCCGTTGACCTATGATCATGTTGAAAATGTCTCTACATTGCCATATGAGTTAGAGGACATATCTCAAGAATTTATTCCAAAACAAAATCAAAATCTTCCACTAAGGTTTAGCAATGGTCCCTTCCAAGACATGTTGACCCCCTTCGACCTCATGATTACAAATACTAAAGAAATCCTGAACTCAACACTTGAGGATATCGAACCACTTACCATGTCTAAGGACAACATCCAAGAACCCTTTGTAAACAATCCATCCTTTGAAATGGATCCATGTCAGGAACTTGATCCAAAGCATGTCGAAAGCAACTCCGAAATCATCCAAGATCAAAAATTTGTATCTTCAAGATACTACAATAATCTAATGGAAACTCTCTTATCTATGTGAGATGATCATATCCATGTAGCACATACTCCTCCATCTACCCATGAGATGTTTTCTATGGATGGAAACGTAGATGATCTTCATCTAGAACAAAATTCTGTAACACAAAAGGAGCAGATTATTAACTCCTACAGTCAAAATGAGTTGTCAACAACATTATCAGATATATCAAAAATGCAGACTAAGGACATCATGAATAAAGATATCGAACATTATCCACTCAAGGAAGCAAGTCAGATAGAATAGTATAATCCAGAGTTAGCAGAGTGGAAAATTGAAACAATGTCATCTACAATGGTCATTTGTTAGAGCATGTTTACTGAACAAGACATCTCAGAATAGGAAGAATCAAGGCATGAAGGTACTACTTCCACAATACTGGGGGCAACTTCATCTCAAGCAAACGTCAACATAGGGAGCATGAAGAGTCTTTATGATGAAGCTAGTGTCAATACTACAACCAACCACGTCATGAATCTTCATCCACCCATCACCCCATCCATAAATTGGGACCAACATAAAAGGAAAAAGAATGTTATCAAAGCAAAAGAAGCTAAGAAGCATAATGGACAAATAAAATACAAATGGATACCAAAGAATACAAAGAAAGATCATCCCTATCAAACTCCATCAGTCAAAGAAACTATGGGGAAAAATAAAAAAGGGGAAAGTATCCATCAAAGATGTCCAAAAAAGAAAAAGCAGGCTTTTCAAGTGACGTACAAAGTGTATCAAGCAATTGGTCCTAATTCCATGCACACTTCTGTATCCACCCATCATTTCTCATCTTCCCAAGTTTGGAGAGTCAAAGGTTCCAAACTGACAACCAATTCATCTCTTATCCCTAAACGCACTCCATCCATTCCTCCACGCATGATATCCAATTCTCAAATTGACCATGTATTGGCAACAACCCTTCATCATAAGGATTCTGAAGGCACTCTATCGCGATGTGCGCACAAATACATAGTTAACTCCGATATCGACGAAGTAGATCAAGAATCCCAAAAGTTGCATTCTAGTGCACGTATCTTAGCAAAGCATCTCCTTTAGGTAGGAATTCGATGTCACATTATGACAGGGGCATCTACATCAACAACACCTCAAAAAAAAATTAGAAAAATGATTGAAAATAGTAAAGAAAAAAATCTTCCTCTAGTGAAAACTGCATGGGTGGCACTTTGGGCAAGACCATGATGAAAACCTGGCAAACAGGCGTCATGTGTAGAATCGAGCATCTATGTGCATCAGTTCAGGTGAAAGCATCTCATCCAATCCGTAATAAATCCAACAATCCATCAATCTTATCCATAATAAATCCATTCATCCATGAACCATTTATCCAATCTGTTTTCATCCATTTGCATCCATCATCCAAGTTAACATGATCTTCATGAAAGTTTGGGGCACACTTTACACTTGCTTATGGTAAACATCTTGACATCGGTCATTTTCATTAATCCTATCATATGCAGCATTATCTGAGCCATGAAGCATTATCCAAATGAGCATTCGTTATCCGAACACTATATCTTATCACAAGATAATCCTTGGCATCCTTTGTGTGCTTACCATGTCCATCCATCCATACACCTATCTGAGCATCCATCCATCACATTCCATACATTGCTAGACATTGGGGGCAAATATTTACATCTTGCTTTGAGAATAAATCTTGATTTACATCCTCCAACTTATGTGGTGATTAGAACATTGGCAAACGTGAAACCAAATTGATCAAAGCATTTGTGATCTGAATCACTAGCCCATGGAATATTTTGATGAACAAACATCCCTTATCAGTCTTCATCTTTCATCTTTCATTGATCAAAACAATCACTATCAGTCTCATCTAATTTATAATTCAAGCATCGCATCAAATCATTCGAACAACTTTTGTTCCAAACCAAGCTTCAACAACCCTGATCAATCAAATCCAATAAAAACATCATCATCAATCCATCGTCATCTTGGGATATCCTTCCCGATCTTTGTGTTGCTTAACACTATCCTTGCATTGTTGTGCATTTTCAACAGTGTTATCGTCATCAATCCTGATCAATCAAATCCTAGCATTGTTGTGTATCCTCAATAATGTTATCATCATCATCAATCCATCGATCTGATCAATCAACCTTAGCTTGGTTTTAAAAAAAAAAAGCCCAAATAGAACACTGATATCATCACACATATCGAAATCATCAAAATCATGTGAAAATCCAAAAACACCAGAAAATCAAAAAATCCAAAAACATCCAAATCATATCATAATCCAAAAACAAGTCAAAAATAAAAAAAAACATCAAAAACATTGGAATCCGAACTACGTCGTCTCTGAGCTTAAACGTAGGAAAGGCTAATCTTTGATTAGCCCCTGAGACATCAAAATCCAAAAACATTCGAAAAAAACATCAAAATCCAAAAACATTCAAAAAACATTAAAATCCAAAAAAATTCAAAAAACACAAAATCCAAAAACATTCAAATATCAAAACATTTGTAAAAACATCAAAAATCCAAAAATAGCCTCAAAACATTCCAAAAACGTCAAAAACATCCAAATATTTGAAAAAAATCCATCTGTCTCATCTCGCTTGCACCCACAATAATCAATCATCCATAATAAACTGATCGTCACTTTCATCCTTTGGCAAAACAAACAGAAACAATCATAACAATTGGCAAAAGCAAGCTTCAATTGTAAAATCAAAAGCAAACAACAAACCTTTAAAACACAAAATCAAACTCTTGATCACTTTCAAACATGTTAGTCAACCTTGTATCAATAGCCTATCAATCAGCTTATCAAACCATCATCATCCTATATAATGCATGTCCTAGGATATATCATTCCGACAATGGGCATCATTTTGGATATCACTTTGAATTCTTATCCTATCAAAACACATCCCTTTGGCTGAGGGTATGAAGAACATTGACTTGTTTGCATACTTGATCTTTTATTTTGATTTATCTTATTGTGCTCATTCCAAGGACCTCTCGATGATATCTGAATGAAGGATTTAGAGAGATAGGAATGGGGCAACGATCATTATCTTTTGTCTGCTGTGCTTGTTGGACGTTCTTGTAAAATAACTTGGTGAATACTTGCTTTGTTAGGTACGCCCTAGCAAGGTTTCCGTATGTCAAGTGTGAACAAGAATACTCTTATCTGTTTGTTGAGTCAAAGTCCATCACACTAGGCACAACGCCATCCTGGTTCTTTATACCTTGATGCATCGTACCTACGTGTGTAATCAAACATAAGGTAAGTAGCCCTTTTAAAATCCCAATCCTTGATAAGCAAATCATCATCATCATCATCTCTAATAAAGTCTCGTCAAATCATGGACTTGTGGGATCCTCTTGTCATCATCTCATTTCCATACTAACATCATCATCACCATTATATCCATCATTCATCCATCATGCATCCATTATGCATACCACATATCATCCATATCATACATCATAGGAAACATCGATCATTTCACATGCATTGCATAATCATCATCATAATATAGATCTGTTAGTCTAAGCATCTACATAAATCATCCATTGCATAATCATAGCATATCACATCATCCATGTCATCCATCATCACATCATATCATCATTTAAGTTGTTTAGGATAATATAGATTTGTTATTCTAAGCATCTTGAAATCATCTCATTTGCATCATCATCCATAACCATCCATTTTGAACCTCTTTATCGCAAGATCGACCCTTAAATCAAATTTTTTTCGCTCGATCTCTCGACGGGGCAATGTACCAGTGTACTTCTTTCCGTTGGGGCATCCAAAAAATTAGATTTTTTTTGTATTTTGATCGCGACAAGTTTATTCTTTGAACCAACACAACAAGTACATTGCTTCAAAGAGGGAAAAATGTAGACACATCAAATTGACATTATGCATCACATTTGCTCATCAAATAAATAAATCAAGTTTATTTATCAATCTCCTAAAGTCATCAGTTTAAATAAAATAAATCAACTTGATCCCATCACCCTCCCTTTAATTAAATAAATCAAGCCTTTTATTTAATTAAATCATAATTCATATTTCTCCTTTTTTGATTTAAATAAATCAAATATCTAAGTTAAAGAGGTCAAACTCATCCTAATCATCATCCTAGCTAATTAGTCCTGATTAAATGCTAATCCTCACCACTTGCATTCTCTAGATTTAGCCACTTGCACAAATAAATCAATTTATTGATTTATTAAAACCCTCATTTTCACTCAACATAGCATTTATAGGGAATATTCCCTCAAGTTTGAAAATCATGACAAGTTGATTTGTCCCTCTAACATTGCATTTATTGCTCTTTTTCTTGTCCCCCTCTCTAAATTTATTGCAAAATTTGAATTCAAATTTCCCCCCTCTTGGGCACATTTCCCAAATCTTGCACATGCATCAACCACTCACATGATGACAAGTGGCCTCTTTTCATTGGCCTATTTCTTAGTCCCACATTGGTCCCTCTTCAACACTCAACATTTGAAAATCTACAAATAGAGGCCTCATTCTTGAGCAAATACTCCACAATCTCCACAACTCCAGAATCTCTTGCAAAGTCACTCTCCTTGAGAACTGATTTTTCCAACACCATCTTAGCATCTTCATATCACATTTATAGCAATTTCATCATTTAGCAATAGCTTGATCAAGGGTTGTGAAAGGGCTTCTTTCCATAGAAGCACCAATCCAATATGAGATAATTTACTTCATGTTCTTCATATGCTTATTTAGCTTGCTCTTATCATTGTTTGCATTTGAAAGCATTGTTGTATCATTTCATATGGATGTTGTTATTTGCTTTGTTTTAAACTAACATGCTAATGTGTGCTGTTTGTTTTGAGCAAAATGCAGATTTCACCATCTACAATTACAACACCCATTGATGATGATGATGATGAGGAGCATGGCCACCTTTCTCTCCTTTTAAGAGAAGTGTGCTATGGAATGTTACAATAAAGAAAGTGTTTGTGTCTACTAGAAGAACCATCCACAAGTAGATATAACCCATGAAAATAAGCACCAAAAAGGCTACTTTAGTTAATAGGGAGGATCCAACATTTATGTATATTTTCCTCACTGATATTTTCCCTATTTTCACTACACCAACAATCTTTCTTATGGCATTAGATATGAGAGCTACATTTATAGATTCCATGGCTATTGTAGATCCTTCCACACCCATAGCTATCCCCACATCTTTTGTTAATAATGTTGGTGCATCATAAAGTCCATCACCCACCATGGTAGTCATTCCCTCTTTTAGCTCTATAATAAATCTTAGCTTGTCTTTTGGGAGTAATTGGGCATGAAATTCAATTTATCCTACCTAGACACCATTACTAGGGCTCTTCTATCAATTAAGAATGTTATTACATGATTGCATACACAAATGAGCCATTTGGGGCATGCAACTCTTTCTCAACTTATACAAGAGATGAGTGGTTGCACTTTATATAGATACTTACTGATAACCATAATCAACCTACCAAAAACCTCATACAACCCCCTCCAGACCCATGCCCTTGCTAGCATATCTTGCCATGGGAGTGAAGGTTCATAGAGCTCAAAATAATAACCTTGATGGTAGAAACCATTTTATTTTTCATGAAGGGAGGGAGTCCTCTTTAGGTGTAGAAGAAGGCACCATCTCACACAACTACTTGGAGCTACCTATAGCCTTCATCTTTGAAACCAAAGAGGTCATCTCCACCATTGAAACAAAAAAATCCTTTGTAGTAGAAGAGGCAGAATTGGTATACAAATATGATAAGGAGCAACAAAATGATAGCTTTGATCCTTTTAGTCTTAGGGGAGGAGTTTACACATATTACCAGTAGAAAAAAAATAATCTACACCAAAAAGAAATTCCTTCATAGTTCAATTGTTATTTTCACAAATGGTTACCCACCCTAAACCAAACTTCTTCAAATAAATAATTTGAGAGATCTAACTCCATTGGAATTTGAGCATAAATGGAATGAGAGTTGAGCTTTGAGATATTTGGGACCCCAAGAGCATTATAAATCAAACTCCCAATACAATATGAACTATCTTCACCCCAAAACTATAGGAGAAGATTAAGCAACTGCGCCCAAACAGGGTCTCCATATCTATTTGTCTATCTCTACTTCTCTCTATTTGTATGTCTCTTTATCTCTCTCCCTCTCCCCCTCTCTCTAGATATCCTTATATATCTATCTCTCTATCTCTTCATCTCCCTCTTCCTCTCTATCTCTTTATCTTTTCCTCCTTGGTCTCCCCTTCTCTATCTTCCTATCTCTCTCTATCTTTACCTCTCCAGGGAGATACATCATTCTATCTATCTATTTGTCTCTCTCTTCCACTCTTGCTCTATCTTTGTCTCCCACTCTATCTTCCTCCCCCCCTACATATCTCTAGACATGTCTCCCTCTCTCTATCCATCCTTCTCTCTCCCTCTCTCTCCCTCGCCCTCTTCATAGACCTCTATATCTATATCTCTTGGCCTCTTTATCTCTATCTCTCCATATTACTTCTTCCATTTCTTCCTCTAACTGTATCTCATTATCTGATCTCCATCTCTCTCTACCACTATATCTCCCTCTCTACCTCTCTCTATATACCACTTTTTATCTCTATCTTAATATTTCTATCACCCCTCTCTCATTCTCTCCCTTTGTTTCACTCTATATATATTTATGTCTTACATATCTCTTGTTGTTATGTGGAGCCTAATCAGACTCAGAGATTAAATTTTCCCCACTTCTATCAGTGCAATTTCCCCCTAATTATTTAATAGGGTCAAGGGTTAGCGCCCCTTGTGGGGGTTTGGGGGCAACGCCCCCAAGATGAGGTCAAGGGGTAGTACCCCTTGCGGGGTCCAGGGGTAGTGCCCCTAGCACGCCCCCTATCATGATACAGAGCAGGGTCAAGGGGCAACGCCCTCACAGGGGCTCAGGGGTAGTGCCCCCAAAACCTCTCATGATTTTTTATTATTTTATAAAGGCGTCGGGTGTTATTTTTCTATTGGATAACATAAAAAAACCCTATTTTGTAACTGACATAATTCTTGATAAAAGGCTAAGAATTAGGGTTTCAGTTGACATTGTATTGTAGCATTTTGCAACGGTATTGAGTTGCAGGGATTACTGGTTGTAATCAGTTTGATTTACTGGATAATAATATTGGACTCTCTATTGGTGGATGTAGCCCAAGTTTAGGTGAACCACGTTAAATTCTCTGTGTTATAATTTCTTCTGCATGTTTTAGTTCTCTTCTTTATTAATTAAATCTGTATTTAATTATTAGATATCTACCTTCTAACCCAAACAAGTGGTATTAGAGTGGGTTGTTTTCAATTATTGATTACAGGAAGGTCTCACGGTTGAGTGGGAGCAATGGCAGACGGGGGTAAGTTGAAGGTTGAGAAGTTCAACAGTAAGAACTATCAGTTATAGAAGATGCAGATGGAGGACTACCTTTATCAGAAGGATTTATTGCAGCCATTGGAAGGGAAAACCAAGAAACCCTTAGGAATGTCTGATGAGGACTGGGATATTTTGGACAGAAAGGAACTTGGTAGTATTCACTTATGCTTGGCACAATCAGTGGCATTCAATATTACAACAACAAAAACAACTCAAGAGTTGATGCAAACCCTGGCGAAGTTATATGAAAAGCCTTCCGCTTTGAATATGGTATTTCTTATGAAGTGTTTATTTAATATGAAAATAGCAGAAGGTGGGTTAGTTGCTGATCATTTAAATGAGTTTAATACAGTTACCAGTCAATTAACTTCTGTAAATGCAAAATTTGATGAAAAGTTAGGGCTCTTAAATGACTATGTGTTATTTGCCTAAAAGTTGGAATAGCTTGGTCATGGCTGTTAGTAATTCTATTTCTGGTTTGAATACATTGAAGTTTGATGATGTTGTTGGTGTTATTTTGAGCGAGGAAATTTGAAGGAAAAACTCAAGTGGAACATCCACATCAGGCAGTGTTTTGAATGCAGAAAGCAAGGGCATAACAAAGGAGAGAGGAAATAATTCTAGAGGTCATGGGAAGTCATGAGGAAAATCGAAGGACAAAAGGTCCCAATCTAGAGAAAGGAAGGATTGTTGGTACTACATTAAGCCAGGTCATTTAAAGAAAGATTGTTGGTCTCAGAAAAATAAAGGAGACAAAAAGGAAGGAAATAAAGAGGAAAATGTGGTAAGTAATAAACCTAATGAGGACGCTTTGATTCTTTCCCTTGATAATGTTGATGATTCTTGGGTGTTAGATTCAGGGGCTTCATTTCATGCTACTCCCCATAGAAGTTATTTTCTTGATTATGTCTAAGGGGATTTTGGGTTGGTTTATTTGGGAGATAATGAACCTTGTCAGATTGTTGGAAAGGGAAGAATCAAGATTAAGTTTCATAATGGGAATCATTGGCTACTACATGAGGTAAGGCACGTTCCAAAGTTAAAAAGAAATTTAATTTCAGCAGGGCAACTAGATGATGAAGTTTGTGTTGTTACGTTTTAGTGACAAAAATTGTAAGGTTACAAAAGGTGTGAAAGTAGACACCTTATATCTTTGTACAGGTCATATTGTTCCTTCTACTTTAGCTATTGTAGATAAAAATCAATGTTCAGGAATAGTTGTTGTGGATTTTGAATCAACATTGTAGCATAATAGACTTGGGCATATGAGTGCAAAAGGTATGAAATTACTTCATTCAAAGAATGTTTTACAAGGTCTAAAATGTGTTAATTTGGATTTCTGTGAAAGTTGTGTGTATGGAAAATAAAAGAGAGTTAGTTTTCTCACAAATGGGAAGCAAAAGAAAGATGAGAAATTGGAGCTTGTGCATATGGATGTATGGGGACCAACTCAGGTATCTTCTCTTGGTGGCTCTCAGTATTATGTTACATTCATTGACATGATGCAACAAGGAAGGTATGGATTTATTTCCTTAGGAAAAAATATGTTGTATTTGAAACTTTTAAAAAATGGAGAATCTTAGTTGAGAATGAGATGGGTAAAAAGTTAAAATGTCTTAGATCTGATAATGGTGGTGAGTATTGTGGAAAATATTTTGAAGATTATTGTTTCTCTAATGGTATTCATAGGTAGAAAACGGTTCCAAGGACTCCACAGGAAAATGGAGTGGCTAAGCGCATGAATAAAACAATAATGGAGCGTGCACAGACTATGAGATTGCATGTTCGGTCGCCTTTAAACATGTGGCCAGAGGCTGTAAACACTATTTTTTATTTAATTAATAGAGGTCCCTTTAATCCTTTAGGTTGTGGTATTCTAGAGGAAGCATGGACAAGTAAGAAGGTGAGTTATTCTTTTCTCAAGACCTTCGATTGTGAAGCATTTGCACATGTAGATTCTAAAAATAGAGCCAAGCTTGATGCAAAATCAAAGAAATGTATATTTGTTGGATATGACATTAATTAATTTGGTTATAGGCTTTGGGATTTTGAAAATCATAAAATTGTGAGAAGCAGGGATGTCATATTCAATGAGAAAGTGTTGCACAAAGATCTGTTGCAGCAACATGAGAAGAAAGAAAATGATTATGCAGTGTTGGATGATATTACAAACAATGATGTTTAGTGGTTCCTCATGTTGTGCAAAAACAACAACAACAAATACCACAAACTCCAGTGAATGTTAGATGATCTTCAAGGATAAGTAGACCTCCAAACATATTTTCTCCCTCTTTGTATTCTATTTTATTAATTGATGTTGGTGAACCAAAATGTTATAATGAAGCTATGTAGGTGGATACCAAGGTTCAATGGGAGCATGCAATGGAAGAAGAAATGGACCCCTTGCTGAAAAATTAGACTTGGGAATTATGCAAGTTGCTTGCAGGTAAAAAGGCTTTACCAAAAAAATGGGTTTATAGGCTAAAAGAGGAGGATGGAGGTAAGAAAAGATTTAAAGCTAGGTTAGTTGTAAGACGATTTGCACAGAAAAAGGGCATTGATTTGCTGAGATTTTTTCTTCGGTTGTTAAAATGACTTCTATTTGTACTGTTTTAAGTATTGTGGCTACTAAAGATTTGCATTTGGAACAACTAGATGTGAAAACAACCTTTCTCCATGGTGATTTGGAGGAGGAGATATATATGGACCAACCCCAAGGTTTTGAGGTCAAAGGAAAGGAGATATTGGTGTGTAGATTGAAGAAGAGTTTATATGGCTTGAAACAAGCACCTCGACAATGGTACTTGAAATTTGATAGTTTTATGGTTGAGCAAGGCTACACCAGGTGTAATTCTAACCATTGTGTTTATTTTAAGAGGTTGGATAATGAAAACTATATTATTTTATGTTTATATGTTGATGATATGCTTGTAGCGGGGTCTAACATGGATCACATAAGTGAGTTAAAACAATAGTTAGCAAAATTATTTGCTATGAAGGATTTGGGGGCAGCAAAACAAATCCTTGGTATGAAGATTACTAGAGATAGGAAAAATAGAAAATTGTTTTTATCTCAGGCTGATTATGTTGAAAAGGTGTTGCAGAGATTTCATATGGAGAATGCAAAAGCTGTTAGCACACCTTTGCCCAGTCATGTTAAATTGACTAAGGATATGTGTCCAAAGACACAAGGGGAGGAAGAAAAAATGTCCAAGGTACCATATGCTTCAACTGTAGGTAGTTTAATGTATGCCATGGTATGCACAAGACCATATATTGCACATGTTGTAGGAGTTGTTGTGGGTACTATGTGGGACAACCAAGAAGACAACAACATGCAAAAGATCAAGATATGCCCCTATGATTACCAGTCAAAGCACACCATGATATGATGGATCAAGGCGGCCATGACTAGGTGTGGTAGGGGGCTCAAATGATAAACAAAATCCAAAAGAATCAAAAGATCACAATCAATTTCAAACATCCTTTGCCACAAGATCAAGAGGGTGGATGGAATTGATGAGGTTTGTTAGGAAGGATGCATCCTGTTAAGACCAAGAATGGAGACTAAACTAAATGTTTGACATGGCACAAGATATTCAAAACTAAATGGACCTTCTGATACTAGTGGATAATGTTTGTTAAGAACCAGCTAGATAGGGACATACTTGACAACACAACACAAGACAAAAAAAAAACACACCCTAAAGACCTAGGGGCTCAGGGGTTGATCATAGATTAACCCTGCCTACATGAAAGTGCAGAGCCCTCGTAGTTTAATAAACGACCATGGATAAAAGTAGGAAGAGGAAAATGGAGACCAATGATGGATGATGAAAACCACAACAGAAAAATGCCCTGGGGGAGGATCAAATGATTGACCTTGCCTACGTGAAAGCATAGGGGCAACATAGTTCATAAAAGACCAATGATGAAAGACAAAGGATTAACAAGACAAAATGATGAAGGACTAACGAGGGATGTGTTATTGATGAGAGGAGAGGACGAGACCAAATGATGACCAACATGATGGAAGACCCTAGGTGATGACAGAAGACCAACAAATGACTCAAATAAACCACACAAGCTCAAATTAGGATTAAAAGCTCAGGATTGTAGATAACTGATGTAGATTGCCCAATTCTCAATCAAAACATACCAAGTGACCAAGGCCAAAATGCAGATGGGGTGATAGGAGGATAGGATGTCGGGATTAGATATTAGGATAGGGTGGATGGAAACATAAAGTAACTAGGATGCAAGGTAGATAATGATTAAGCCCTTTACAGATGGTGCCTATTGTCAGGTTTTCACCAACTGTACTTATCCGAGGCGCCACCAAGGGTGGTTTTCACCATAGGATAAATTATTTCTATGATGTTGATAGGCTCTTCTAAAGGCTCTCCTTTAGGTGTGGCAAGCCTATATGCCCTAGATCCATACTTTGTTGTGATAATGTAGGGACCTATCCAATTAGCAAAGAACTTTACCTTCTTGTCCCTATCTTGTTGATTGCGCTAATTTTCCTTTAAGACTATATCACCCACATTGAATTGATGTAGATGGACTTTCTTAGTATAGCTTCTCCTGAGATGATTTTGATACGCTTGTAGATGATTATATGCCTTGATCCTCTTTTCATCGAGGAGCTCCAATTGAGCAAGGTGGACAACCCGTGCGTCTTCTTTAGTGATGAGATTCTTTAAAGATATTCTTAGTGATGGGATTTTGACTTCAACCGGCAAGATGGAATCGACACCATAGATGAGGGAATATGGAGTGGGGCTAGTGGGAGTGCGGATGGAAGTGCAATAAGCCCAAAGGGTAGGATGGATATGGAGGTGCCAATCTTGATTGGAGTACTATTGACAACCTTTTTCAGGATTTTAATCAAGGTTTTGTTAGTGGCTTTGACTTGTCCATTACCTTGAGGGTAATAGGGCATAGACCAATGATGTTAGATATGAAGGTGTTGCACACATGTTTTACAACTTGGTTTTTGAATGGTTTTCCATTGTCAAAAATAATGGTGGAGGGAATTCCATATCTGTAGAGAATATGGAAGAGGATGAATTTTGATATCTGAGTACCCATTATTTGGGATTGTGGCATTGCTTCCACCCATTTGGTGAAGTACTCAGTGGCAGTGATGATGAAAGTGTGGCCATCAAAGGATGGAGGGTATATCTTTTCGACTAAATTGAAATCCCATTAGGAGAAAGTCCATGGTGCTATGATAGGTTGCAAGTCTTGTACTGGATCATGTATCAAGTTTACATGTTGCTAGCAGGGAAAAAATTTCTTCACAAAGTCACAAGAATCATGCTTTATTGTCAGCTAATAGTATCTTGCTCTGAGAATCTTCTTAGCTAAGGAAATGTCGTTTGAATGGGCCCCACAAACACCACTATGTACTTTTGTTAATGCAGTATGAGCTTCAGTCTCGTTCAGACACTAGAGAAGAGTTCCATCATACCCACAACAATAAAGAGTATCACCTACGATGGTGTAGCGGGAAGTGCATTGGATGAAATATTTTCATTGGTTACAGGTGAGGTCAGTGGGTAAGATTTTTTCGTGAAGGTAGGAATAGATATCCTGATACCATGGGGACATAGGACCTATGATTTTGCACACCATTTCATTCTCAAGGATGTCATACGCAGGGATTAAGAGTTGTTCAACTAGGAACTCACAGTCTATTCGATCCTTTGGCATATCAATTAAAGAACCAATTGTAGCCATCACATCAGTGGCTTTATTCTGCACTCTAGGGATCTAGTCAAACTAGATAGAGGTGAAATAATTTTTGAAGTTGTCGACCATGCGCTTATAAGGCAATAGCTTATCATCTTTTTTCAAAAACTCATCATTGCCCTACTTGATGATTAATTGTGAATCACCAAAGACTCTCAAGTGAGTGATGTTCCATTTGATTGTGATTCTAAGGCCGGTCAGAAGAGCTTCGTATCTAGCTATGTTATTTGTGCATGGAAAATCCAATTTGAATGACTTCGAGATGTAGTCACCTTGGGGGGTGATAAACAAGATGCCTGCCCCCACTCCGTTATGTGTGTATGACCCATCAAAGTAGAGTGTCCATATTGCTGATTTTGTTACTGTAAAGACCTCTTCATTTAGAATTTTTTTTACCAAAGGATAAGCATCTACCAGGGGAGCATCGACTAATTGATCCACTATCACTTTCCATTTAATAGCTTTTCGGTCCACATATTCTATATCAAATTCACTTAGCAACATGACCCATTTAGCCATACAACCAGTCAAGGTGGTTCGAGATATCAAGTACTTGAGTGTGTTGACTTTTGATATTAACTTTACTAGATGACTGAGCATATAGTGTGTAAGCTTTTGTGAACAAAAAACTATAGCTAAGCAAGCTTTTTCCATCAAAGAATAATTGAGTTCATAGCCGACTAAGGTTCGACTGATATAGTAGATCACACACTCTCTAGAGGACTCATCATGTTGTGCTAGCAATGCCCCCAGAGCAATTGAAGTAGCTGAAATGTACAACAAGAGGGGTTTTCTTGGGATTAGAGGCATGAGGACAAGAGGATGAGCCAAGTACTCTTTAATCTTGTCGAAACCTTGCTGACACATGGGATCCCATTTGAATGATGTATTCTTTTTCAAGAGATGGGTGAACGGTTGACATTTCTCAGCCAACTATTGTATGAACCTTCTAATAGCTTGTAGCTTACCCTGCAAGCTCCTCAATTGTTTCAAATTGCATGGTGGAGGCATGCCCATAATTTCTTTGACCTTAGCTGGATCCAATTCTATGCCTCTTTTTGAGACAATGAAGCCCAATAAATTTCCTAGCGTAACCTCGAACACACACTTTTTTGGATTCAGGTGCAGCTTGTAGTGCTCTAGACGCTCAAAAAATTTCTTCAAGATTGTGGGGTGCTATGTTCTTATTCTAGACTTTCCCAATAGGTCGTCAACATAATCTTCCATGATAATGTGAATAAGGTCATGGAAGATGACTATTATTGCACTTTGATATGTTTCCCCCACATTCTTGAGGCCGAAGGGCATGACATTATAACAAAAGGTGCCCCAGGGCATAGTACAGGTAGTCTTATGTTGGTCTTTAGGTGCTATTTTGATCTTATTGTACCCAGAGAAGCCATCCATGAGGGATAGAATCTCGTGTCCTGATGTCAAGTCAACCAACATGTCTATGTTAGGTAGGGGGAAGTCATCTTTAGGACACGCCTTGTTGAGGTCTTTGAAATCTGTACAGACCTTGATATTCCCATTGGGCTTGGCTACTGGCACTATGTTGGAGATCTAGTCAGAGTAGTCAATGGGTCTTATGAAACCACCTTCCAAAAATTTCTCCAATTCCTTCTTGACCAACAGAGCAACTTGTGGATGCATTTTTTGGAGTTTCTTCTTAACTGGTTTGGCATCAGGATGCACATCCAAATGATGGACAACTAGAGCAAGATCTAGGCCTAGAATATCTAAATAGGACCATGCAAAATTGATTATGCCTTCTTTAAGAAGCTAGATGATGACGAGGTACTCTTCCTCTAATAGTGATTTGGCTACATATGTGGCTTTGGGATCCTCTTCATTTCCCATATTTACTTCTTGTGTTTCCTCGATCAAAATGGATGATCATTTAGATAGTTGTGTTCCCACAAGGGGAAGATGAACACCCCCATCTTCTAGTGCCTCATTAAGGTTTTCATTGTTAGATACATCCTTTATTTTTACTTTTTCTGAGTCAAGAAGTGCCTCAGGGAGGTTTTCACTAGGTGACCCTTTTTTATTTTGCTTTTTCTTATTTTTGCAACTAGGGCATTCATTCTCCCCCAATCCCATAATATTTACATACTCATCCACTGAGGGAAGGGTGTCGATTGGTGCACTATCATGTAGGTCCTAGTCAATGAGTTCAAGATGGAAAAGGGAAAGGTTGATGGTGTAAATGGATAGGCATTCAAACATGGAGGAAAGGTCTACATCATCATATGCATGTATGATGGATTCTTCTTTTGGTATGTCTTCCAAAAGACCATCGTCTACACTAATGTTGTTAGAAACACTAGTTGATACTGCAGGACCCTTTTTCTTTTTATCATATAGCCTAAGCCTAAGTTTCTTGGACGTATAGAAGTGTTGATCGATTTATTTCTTCCTTGCTCTTTCGGACCAAGGCCTCCCCCCCTAATAATTATATTTCTTAGCGTACTTAGAGGGCCAAGGATACATCTCTTGAAAATATTCTTTTAGGGGAGGGGTAGGCTCAGGTTCTTCACGATATATCCACCGATTAATGTCGTCTTTAGGTGCATCTTGTGGTAACACGGGGGATATGTAAGTGTTGGTTCCCACATTTTTAGAGCTCAGGGTGACCGTCTTTTGTTCTATTTCAGTGCAGACTTAGAAGGTTGGCCATATGTATGCGGTGAGGGTGGCATGGTTGCCACATTTAGAGAGGTACACATTTCACACTCACCACACCCCTTGTCAATGATCTGGACCTTGGTAACAGTGGAATCAGATGTAGAAGATGGAGTGGATGATGTGGTGGGTGATGGATTAGAGGATGGATTGGATGAGGATGCTTAAGGTGGTCCCATTTCTACTCTTGGGCAGTAAAGAGAGTGGGGAAAGGAAGCTTTTAGTGCATGATAGTACTCGAAAGGCTGAGGATTGGCTTGCATGGTAACTTCAATCCCATTGAAAGGGAATTTCAAGCACTGATGATAGGTGGATGGGATGGCTTGTATGGCATGGATCCATGGAAAACCAAGAAGAAGGTTGTAAGGGAGGTCTAGATCAAGGACATGACAAGTAGTGTACTGTACAACCAGGCCAACTTGAATTGGAAGACAAATAACCCCTTCAGAGTCTCTTTTTGCATTGTCGTAAGCCTTTATAGTGATAATCTGATTACTTAAGTCAGTGTGGGTATAATCTACATGCTTTATGAACTTTAATGTACAAAGATTCAGAGCAGAGCCATTATCTACCAAGACCCTTTTTACTTTATGTCGGGCAACAAAGACTTCTATATGGAGGGGTTGATTATGGTTGGAGTTGATGGCTGGCATGTCATTCTAATTGAAGCCTAGCTGGTAAGTGGATGAAAGATGTCCCACTAAAGCTTGAAACTATGTAGGGTTGATGTCGTTAGGGACATGGGTGTCCTGCAAAGCTTTTGTTAAGATTTCTTGATGTACGGGAGAATACTTCAACAAATCTAGAATAGATATTTGCACTGCAGTCTTTCCTAAGTGGTCAAGAATATTATACTAAGAGCTCACATGAGGTGATTGGGCTGACGTGGAGGCTCTAGGGACAGTGATGCGAGTGCGATGGTTGGTAACAACACATTGAGGCTCCTTTCCTTTTATGTGTATCATAGACACACATGGTTCCGCCTCACGAATATGCATGATGAGACCTTCATAGTTATAAGGGAAGTTCTTATAAGTGATGTTATTTGTACTGTTATCCTGGTTATTATTGTTACCAGGCTTAGGATTTGTGTTGGACATGCTAGGACCTTGATTATGCTTTGGAAAAGCATTTTGATATATTTGCAATTGAGCATTAGACGACGAGGCCTGGTTGCCATCCACATGGATATCTCCTCGATCTATGAGATCTTGGACATATGTTTTTAGACCTTGATATTTATTCGTGGAATGACCCTTAATCTTGTGAAAATCATAGTATTTGTTTTCTTTGTACCAGGCAGGTTTAGGCTTAGACTCATCAAAATGTTTGGTCACAAGATACATGATTGGGTAATTAACCTGCAACAACCTATTGAATACAACACTCAAGGGTTCTCCTAGTTGAGTGAATTGACATTTACCATTCCCTTGATTATTTTGGTTAGACTACTGAGGAGGACGAGGTGCCCCTTGTGGCACAGATATGGCGTTGGGAATCGATTGTTGCAGAGGGGAATACTATAGCCTCTAGGAGGTATTCGCCACCTAAACATGTTTGGTATCTGTGACACCGCCACTGACCACATTCTTGGTTTTGTTCTAGTAACGATATTTATCACCAGATGATATGTCCTTATCCAAATTATGAAATTTGACTTGCCCCTTGGCGACAAGTGCTCTCTTAATGATGGGGCAGTTCTCAATGACCTCTGCGAAGGTGGTGACGTAGTGAAGATTAAGATTATGCGCCATTTTAGGATGAGCATTGGCCACAAAAAGGGTTACCATTTTTTCTCGCTAGGAGGGGATTTCATACGACTAGCCATTGCCTGCCACCTTTGTAGGTATTTAGCAAAAGTTTCTCCTTCACATTGCTTCTCCTTCAGGAGATCCAAAGTATCGATATCTTTCTCCAAGTTAAAGGAGAACTGTTTGATGAATTGTTCATAAAGATCTGTGAAAGAAGAAACTATCCCCTTCTTGAGATCCATAAACCAATCTAAGGTAGGCCCTGCTAAGCTCCTAGGGAATAGGCATAGGAGATAATTGTCACTATGTTGGACATCTTGACATTGCATGTAGAATTCTTGCAGATGGGCTTTTGGGTCCTTAGTTCCTATGTACTTGTCAAACTTGGGAATTTTTAAATGCTTTGGAAAGGGGACGAGTGAAATCGAAGGATCAAACGGATAGGGACAACTCTCCTCGAACTTGAAATTTTTTTTAGATGTACCCGCTTGTAGGTCTTTCAATGCAGCTTTGAGTTCTTCCAGATTTTTATTGGTAGGTGTTGGGGGAGTCAGATTAAATGGATTGGGTTGATTATAGGGAGGATATTGCTGATATGATGATTCTAGTTGGTGTAAGTGGGTTGTGATTGTGGATTGATGTAAGATGGATAGGAGGATGATGAATTTTGATAATAAGAAGTGGAGCTTTCTTGTTGATAAGGTGGTTGTTGTTGATAATATGAAGTGGATGGGGAACCCTACTGATATTGTGTGGGAGCTTGGTAGTATGAAGATGTGGGAGCGCCTTGTTGATGTGACGACAGTTGCTGATAGCAAGAGGTGGATGGAGCACCTTGTTGATAGGGTGATTACTGTTGAGTGTAGTATGGATTTGATTGGTAGTTATACACAATGTTTGGTTGTTGTGTTGTATATGGAGGTGGTTTTGGATTGGAGGTTGGATAGTAAGGATTTGGGTGTGATTGCAGAGGGTTGGTGTAGAGTGGCGATTGAGATTAAGATTGAGATTAGGATTGGATGGAGCAACATAGGTAGTATATGTGGATGATAGATGATAGAGATATTGTGTAAGGGGATTGCGTTGTGCTTGTGTGGGAATGTGCGTTTGTTACTACTGTGTTGGTTGTTGGTAAGGAGGGCTAGATGGGATGTGTTGTCATTGTGGGATTGTTATGGAGGAACCATGGGGTGGTTGTTGAGGGTGCGATGTATCCTACGTTACCTGATGAGGAGGTTGTGTAGGAACGATAGTATGTTGTGGGATTGGGACATTTTGTTGTAGAGGTTGTTGATGAGGTAGTTGCAATGAGATAGTAGTAGTAGTGGTATGCTATGGTGGCACTTGCGAGGGGATAGTAATGTGATGCGGTGGTGCCTGCAAAGGATTGGATTATTGAGGATTAACAAGAGACTGCTAGAATGTAGGAATGTTACCTTGAGGTGGCAGTAGAAGATTTCCTATGGGTGTAGGTCCTGGAGGTGGCATCAATGCAAGAAAAGGATTGCCCCTAGTGTTGATGGGTGGTTGACTTGGTTGATGAGGCAGAAGTGGTGGAGTGGATGGAATATACTATGGCATACCATAAGCAAAGGGGTCATTTGGACTAGGTTGTGCTCCCAAGGCCGGGCTAAATGGGAGGGTAGTTGGCGACTTGATACAACATGAAATTTTCAAACCCAGGTTGATACCAATTTTCTATGGGTGGATCCTCAGGAATATACAAATTTCCTGGAATGTTTTGTGAAGTTTGTGGGTCTTGCGGTGCTGGAAGTGACTAGATGTCGGTGTATTGTGACATATCAAAATCAGGTGGTAGTTTGATTTCTTTCATGATTAAAGTGGTAAGAATCTTATCCCCATGCTCACTAAGGAGGTGATCTATCATCTGAACATTGGTGGGGTTACTAAGGAATTCATCAACCGTGACCTTAGGTTGAATTACCATGTTCTCGTCACTAGGCAGTGAAGTGTTTTGAACGTTGGTGTTGGATTGTGACAAGGCATCGTTGTTGGGATCCTGAGGGACATTTGGTTGGGAACCTTGAGCTTGTTGTATTGGCATTTGCTTCTTCACTTGTGATCAAGTTTGAATGGGCATGATAGTGCAAAACTACCAAGTGGACTAAGATGAGGCTAGATTTTGAGATGCAATGCAGGGATGACCTAAATGGGGATAAAAGGATTGATTAAGGATCAATTAAATTGGATGGCAGATCGGTAGATCAGATGATTGGATATGGATGTGATTGGATTAGATTGGATAAGATCAATTGATGAAACAATTGGTAAGATTAGATGATGTATGAGATAATATGATGAAAAGGATTTTAAACCAAGTTTATAAATCACCCTAGGTGACTTAAGGTGCTAATTGATTGGATTAAAGGACAGATAGATGATTATGGCACCGAATCCACCTCAAGATGGAAATGGATTGATTGGGCCAAAGATGATGACTGACTTAGGATAGATAACAATCCTAAGTAGATGTGTAGGATGGCGATCGAATTCAGACATCTAGGCCAATTTGGATAATACCCTCTAAAACAAAGGCTAGGAGATTTGAATCAAGAAAAAAATGATGGATGTGCAGCCTAGAGTTGTTCTAAGACGTGCCTATATGATTTAGGTGATGAACAAATGACCCTTGGAAAATGCAAATGGACTAAAGTGGAGATTACAGATAAATGGAAGGTGATGAAAATGTTTCAATCACAACAAGCAATTAGAAAAATGACAAGGTTTTAGGTGCCCAATGGATTAACGCTCTGGATTTTGTATGAGAAACGAATATAGGTCACAGAATCACACAAAGAGTGAGCAGAATTGCCCAACCAATGAGCAAAATCACCCAAACAAAGTGCAGATTCACCTGTTTCTAATAAAAATTTGCCTGTTCAAGGTGCAAAATTTCCTGTTCAAGGTGTAGACTCACCCAACCAGGGTGCAGACTCATCCAAATAGTGATAGATTTGCCTAAATAGGGTATATATTCGCTTGTTTAGGGTGAAAATTTGCCCAAATAGGTGAAATTTTTTCCTATATAAAGTGCAGGGTCGCCCAAACAGATTTTAGTTTTACCTAAATAGGTGACAAGTTCACCCAAATAGCTAGCAGATTCATCCAAACTCACTACGACAAAGAAAAATACTTTCTAAATGAACGAACAGGCTTGATGAATCGATAAACAAACCAAAAAAATGAAGAAATGGACCTGACAAATGGAGAAATGGACTCCCCAAACAATGCAATAGGTTCCTTAAATGGTGAAATGGGTTCCTTGAATGATGAGATGGGTTCCCCGAATGGTGAAACGAGTTCCCCAAATGATGATATAGGTTCCCCAAATGGTGAAATGACTCTCTTGTAGAAAAAAATCCCTAAACAGATGAATGAACACACTAAATGAATGAACGAACTCTTGGGATGGGAGAATGAACTCTCAAAATAGGTGAAAAGATTCTTAGAATAGGTGAACGGATTCTTAGAATGGGTGAATAGACTCTCGAAACTGGTGAACGAACTCTCAGAACTGGTGAATGGACTCTCGAAATGGGTGAACAGACTCTCGAAATGGGTGACATATTCTCGTAATGGGTGAACAGATTCTTGAAATGGGTGAACGGACTCTCAGAATGGGTGAACAGATTCTCAAAACGGGTGAATGGATTCTCAGAACGGGTGAAAAGACTCTCGAAATGGGTGAATAAACTCTTAGAATGAGAGAATAGACTCTCTAAATGAGAGAATGGATGGACAGAGACTCGAACGGAAAACAAGATTGGCTATTTTTGAAGCAAAATTGCCCAAACCAATAGCAAAATCTCCCAAAAAAGATGGCAGGTTCACCTATCCATAATAGATGGGTGAATGTGATGACTCAGATAACTGACAGGAGATTGGAACAACAAGAAGAATCGCCCAAAATAAAGCAAGTTCACCCATTTTGAAGAAATAGGTGAATGTGATGGGCTATTTGACTGAAAAAAGACTCAAACATGAAGCATAGTCGCCCCTTTAGGTGCAGGTTCACCCAAAATAGTAGAAAAATCACCCAAACAAGGGGCTGATTCACCTATTTAGTAGGAAATGGGCGATTTTGAAAGGGGATAACTGAGAAATGACTCAAAAAAAAGATAGGGTTGCCCCTGTAGATAGTAGGCTCACCCTAAACAGAAGCAGATTTTCCCCTAACAAAGGAAAATTCTCCTAAACAACAGAGTTGGACTAGACTGGATGGAAAACAACTAACTGTGACAAAGGAAAAAATCACAACAAGCAATAGACACAAGGAAAGGCTGACTCAACTGAAAGAAAACACTAGTTTCACACAAAGAAGACACTTCAAGTAGTACAATCCTAAGATTAGTGTGAAGGGTATGGCCAACACTGTCCTTTATCTAGGTTGAACAAGGTGATCTAGGGAGTCCTCGATATACACACGGTACATGAGGCACAACTATGAACACCAACTCATCACAAGCATGAGTTGGGAGCCCCAATGAGGTACTAGAAACTTGGACCAACTCTTCACATCTTATCTAGGTATCACCCTAGCTTCGACACTCTTCTAGACACGACGTGAATGCATTGGGATACAACTTTTGCTATCCCCTCTTTATATACCTCACCAGTACATGTGGTTGGGATTGTCCCTTAGGGTGATGAAATCCCCAAGTAGGTCCTGCTAAAAGAAGATACTAGATGTTTTTGGTTGGTCCCCAGGCTCGTACAAAGTGAAAGGGGAGAGCTTAAATGTACTAGCATCCCCTAGGTAACACAAATGGACTAAAGTGGATTATGATTTCTCATCACCCAAGATCATCAAATGGCGCAAGGGGATTAGATACATCAACAACCCACTTCACAAGCACGACAAACAAATATATTGACTCCCTTTACTTAGACTATGTACCTAGATTAGTATAAAAAATGACAAACAAGCTAAACTAAACCACTTGGACCACTCGTTTTGTGAGAAAGTGTTAGTAGTTTGAACCTCTTGCCTTGGACGAATGAGAAATGACTGCACAAAAGGTTAGCATTAAGCAAACACACTCACAAATGAACAAGTTAGGGGTCAATACCTAACAACGACAAGAAACAAACACTGAAACTGGAAATTTAAGTCACTATTTTACCTCAAAATCACCTCTGTGTACTACAAAATCGCCTCTGTCAGAAGAAAAATCACCTGTTTTGACTGCAAAATCACTTGTCTAAGAGGTAGAAATGCCTATTTGAGAGGTAGAATCACCTGTTTGAGATGAAAAATCACCTATTTGTAGAGAATAGGCTTGCCCAAATCAGGAACAAGGTCACCTATTTGAGAAACAGGGGGTAGATTTGCCCCTGTTTGATAGATGGGTGAATCTGCAAGAGCAAAATCGCCTTTGTGTAAGGTAGGCTCATCTATTTGGCTACAAAATCCCCTGTTTTAGGTGCAAAATTGCCTCTGTGTAACCTGAACCTGCAAAATCTGAAACAATAGAGCACGTAAAAGAAAAAAACCCATTTGTGGGTCCCACTAGGTGTGCTAGACATGTGTGCAGTGTTTTTTTCTACCCTAAAGATGCAAAAACTAACAAAAATACAACAAAAGAAAAGCACAACACAACACCTCAAGATTAGCCTAGTTGAACTTGAACAAAGAGAGATAAAATCAATGGTTTACCTTGCCCAAGTTGATTTTGTTGGTTGGCCTTTGATAATAGTTGTTTTGTGTGTTCTTTGATGACAAATCACCTAAGATGTGCGAAATGATGTGGATTCAATGGAGAATGCAAAGATGGAGTTGGGTATTTTGATAAGTGTATGAGATGAATGTAATATGAGCTTGAAGATTCAACAATGGATGTAAGAGCTTGAAAATTGGAGATCTTGAATGTGTAGAATGCATAATGAAAAATGAAAGTGAAATCCTCTATTTTAGAGGAAGAGGCCTCTAGAGAATTGAATGGCTAGGATTTAGCCAACATGGACAAGATGAAGGGTTGTGGTGAGTTGAGGACTCACAAGCCCTCACATATTTCCATGTGGAAGTGAAGTGGAAAGAGGACATGTGATGTGAAGGTACTTGCAAGTACCTTGGAATTGGGAGAAGATTTCCTCAAAAAGGAAGTTCTTCTCCCCATGTGTGAAGGATGTGACACATGAGGAATTTTAGAATTCTTCACTAATCATCATGGAAAAGAGAAGTCTTTAGAGCAATACATGTGAATTTTTAATTCACATGATTGGAAGTACCTTGGGGATAAGACAAGGTCCTCATAAAGGAGGCTATTGTCCCCATGTGGGAGATGTGACATCTCAATGATCCACATGGGGAAGAGAAGAGCTTGGGAGGAATAAATGTGAATTTTAAATTCACATGGGGAAGAGAGTCTTGGCTAAATGAAGCAATTAATCATGAAGGTTGACTTGAAGAAAATGCTATAAATGGCATGAGGATTAGATTAAGGTTGTGCAAATAAGTGATTAAGAAGACTAATGGAGGATTAGAGACAAGTTGCAAAATATGGAGGATGTGACATTAATCCTAATTAAAGGTGTGCACGTCTTAATCATGGATTAATTAAACTAATCCAAATTAGACGAGGATTATGGAGGATGTGACAAGGAGAGAGAAAAGAGGGAATTTAAAATTGATTTAAATTCAAATAGTCAAATGACTAAATTAAATAAATTGATGTATTTATTTAATTTAGAGAGGAAAGCATGAAAGGTAAAGTATTTAATTATTAAATTAAATACTTTAGGAACCTTAGGAAAAGGGGAAATATTAATTAAATAAATCATTTAAATAATATTGATGGGGAATATAAAATAGATGAATTTGACCATGTGGGAGTGGTCAAATTTGGATGTCTATAGTAAGAATGTGGGGTAGATTTAGAATGACTATTCTTGCACCAAGTATTTTAGGATTTTGGCTTTCCAAACAAAAGATTTTAATAAGGGCTTTCGTTCAGAGTGGCCATTCACGCGGAAAGATTAGCTCAAGATTATGGAGAATCTTGAGGCCTCCCAGTCCCTTCCTAAGAAGATATTTTCATGTATCACACAGATACTAAGGATGGAACTTGTCGGCATGACACATCCCCACCCGTTGTTTTATGATTTTCATCATAAACACATTTTTATATAGCGACTCGAAAGAGCTTGGCTTTAGCTCATTACCGCTTGGGTCGTTCCCTTGGGGTGAGTACTTTTTCGCACCAAGGCAGACCTTCTAAAGATAAACAATAGCAAAGAAGTACATCCGTAGTTCGATCATCTTTGCTTGCATGAAAAAAGAGAGAACACACACTATGCCTTTTCCTCTCACTCGTAAGGGGTTCATTTTTAATCCAGATGAAAGATGTAGGTGATTTTACAAAGTGTTAAGAAATGTTTTTGTTTCTCAAGATCACCAAATGGCGTGAGAGAATTGCATACACATTCACTAGCAACGTTGAAAATCACAAAGCAAAGAAAACAGTTGTAAATTTTAACCCTTCAAAGTAGTGATGAGTTCTTTTTAAGCACCAAATGAAATATGAAGTTTCCTTGTTCAATTTTAGCCAACTTTGTATGTTCATTTTAAACCCAAAAAACAATGACAAGGGATCAATTTTAGCCAACTTTGAAAATGAGTTTTAAGCCTAATTGAAATTTGGTTGGTCCTAATATTGTAAGTTTTAAGCCTAATGGAAAATTAGTTATCCTAAAGCATAAAGAAGAAAGCATGAACATTGGGTTATAATTGCCCCAAAGTGTTAAACACTTGTTACAATTATAGATTTCAAGATAGAAAAGACTTTCTTCACTTTAGCTCCATGTCTTTGAACTTACAAAACCCTATTAGTCTAACAATCAAGACACAGTCAGAAGCATATCAGTGGTCAAATAAATCCAAGAAATTAAATCACATGTCAAAAAACAAGCATAAAATTTCTTACCCTAGTAGAGCATTGTTGAACATGATAGTGTTGCAGTTTGAAGTATGGGCGCCGGTTTGGTGAAAATGGGCATTGCTCTGCAACAAAAAATAGTGAGCATGATAGCATCGGGGTTTGATCTAACGTCGCTTCTCTTGGTAGTGTCGTAGTTTGAAATTTGGGAGTGACATACTGGTGAATTTGATCATTACCATTTAAACTTTTCAATACCTCTATATTAAATAAGTGTTTCCAGATTTAAATTAGTGTTGGAGCATTAAGTCGATGTCAAGATTTCAAATTAAGATGATGTCACTATATGGCGACGCTATTTGAAAAGTGTCACTATTTGTAGTTTTGGCATCACTAGATCTTGCAAAATAGCATAAAATGAAATTCAAACTAAAAAATGGTTAGATTAACAATTTATCCCTCCTTCTAGCACCAAAATGTGAGATGAGGAAATGTCAGTGAGGGTTGATTATGGTTGATTCATGATGAATTGAAGCATAAAATTTCCAAATAAACCTACATCTACAAACAAGATCATTCAAATTGGAAATTTAAACTAAGAATTTTATTGAAATTGAAAGCTACAAACTAAGAAAATAGTTCAATTCCTAATTTAACCCATTTGAAACTTATCTTGTTTTGGAATTGGTGTCATGTTGATGTCAAACAATGACCCTTTCCCAATCCCATGATCAGTGAGCCTATTTCAGTCAATTCTATGGAAGAGAATTGACGAAACCATTGTGGTAGATGATGAAAACCTAGTTTATGTTAAAATAAACATGATGCAAACTAAGGTACCATGATTTTATGCTAAAAATGATCTAATTATTCCAAAGGCTAAGCTAATCTAAGCTAATTGTAAGCTAGAAGATGGAAACCCTAATTCCTATACAAATTAAAATGGATGCATGGAAGCCATTAATGGGTGCTCTAAGCTATTGTGCAATTAGAAATAAAATAAAACAAGCTAAAATTGAGTAAAATATGAGTATGCATGCAAGTAAATTCAACAACATGAGTTTGCAATTGAAAGGGATCCATTTGTCTCCAAATAGTGATCTATTTATAGGAGAGCAAATGAGAAATGAAGGGTGAAGATTAAAAGTATTAATCAACAATCAAGGATGAAAGGAAGAAGAGGCATGGATCATGGATTCTCATCAACATATGAGAATGCATGATGAGATTTTAATCAAGGGTTCACAATTGCCTCAAAAAAACACACTTTTTACCTACTCACACTGGTCAAAGGTGACTTGTTCAAAAGGTTAAAGGTTAAAACTTGCATAAGAAGCAAAGTGAAAATATCCCTTTTTCAAATGATGGAGGAATAAGAATATTCTTTTGGAATATTCGCAAGGGTGACGATAAAAGACATTTTGCAAATTAAAATAAATTCTTAATTGTGCAAAAAAGGGAGATAAGGAATATTCCATTTTTAGAGGAAAAGTTATTTTAATTGCTAATTAAACAAGATTGAATCATGCAATTAGGGGAATTGAAGAATTAAAGTGATTCATTAAATTAATTGATTTAATGAATGGGGAAAGGGTGAATGATGTTTAATTAAATAACTTAGGGTTATTTAATTAAATAGGAAGACTTAAGGAATTAAATTAAATAGTTTGATGTATTTAATTTAATGAGATGAAATGTTTGTGTGAAGGGGGATGAATTAACCCAATCAAATTAACTAGGCTAATAGATGAAAATGAGGAAATTAATTAAATAGCTAGGCTAATTAAATTAATTAAGCGAAAAGAGGATGGGTTTAAAGAGGAAATGATGTTAGTAAATCTATTTCGAGTGTATGATATGGCTTAGGACATTTTTCAGTGTCTACATTTTTCCCCTCTTTGAAGTGAAGTACTTACTGCTTTGGTTCAAAGAATAATGCTTTTTGGATCAAAACTGTTGCTTAAATCAATAAATAATTTTTATTTTATTTTCTAGATGCCCCACTGCTAAAGGATAAAGCTAATTCCCTGCCCCCTCGAGAAATCAAGCAGAAAGTTTTGAATTTTGGATTGATTTCTCGATAAAGGTTAAAAGCTACCCCAAGGGTCTAGAAAGGCTTTAGGATGCAAGAATTATGCCAAAAATGCAAAAAATGATGCAAAATTAGGTCCAATTTGGCAAAAATGATGATAAACCCCATCTTGAAGGTTAAATTAGGGCAAAAAACCCTAATTTTCTAGCTTAAATAAGCCAAGAAGGGTCACTTTCAATTCATTTGTGCTTCACACTTAGGAGATTCTTGCTATTTTGAGCTTTGACCCTTCGACAAAATGGCATGCCGAGAGCTTCCCAAGCACATTTCTGATCAAGTTCAAGAGTTCCAATGACTTCCAAGCGTAGGACCACCGGTATGTAACTCCAAACTTGATTTGAAATTTGACTTTTTGATGCATTTATTACGCTTTAAACTTCAAACTTTGGCGGCATCGCCATATAGCCACACCCAAATTGAAATTGGTGATGCTAAAATGAATTATAGCGACACACATGTATATGGTGACGCTAGTTGTGACTTAAAATTAGGGTTTCTAATTTTAAATGGCAACGCATACTTATATAGTAACACTTCAACCAATTTAGAAACTATGGTTAGGGTATGCCAAAGTTTAAAATGCGATATCCATGTATCTAGCAATGCACGTTAGGATTTGTAATTTTAAATGCCTTGAGCGTCCAATTTGAAATTTAAATACAATGACGCTATTGAAAACAATACTTTTGTGATTTTTGAGCCATAAATTTCAAATTGAGTCAAATTTCCTCATTTTCTTGACATTGTGCACTTCGTGGGTGCATGAGGTCTTCCCACTACTGATGTTGTGGGAGCACATGCCCACTATGTTTTCGAGACTTGGCGATTTGTCAGAGTTGCGCCAAGAGCACCTGGGAGAGATCAGCCTCTAGTATGTCATGTATGCACCCATGATTCAAACACATCTTGCTATGATGACTGATTTATGCAAGAGATGACACAGTGAGACCTCGTTGTTCCACCTTCCAAAAGGCGAGGCGACAGTGACCCTGCAAATAGTCAGTGTTAGCTATATCTCATACCAGTTTAATGCAGCTAAGGTGATGTATGATGTTGATGTACATTGCAGGAAGGATGTATCCTAGGACATGTTATCAGATGGCTTGATTAGGATGAGGTTTGTGATAAGCCATTGATACAAACTCCACTAACTCATTTACCAATGATCTATACTTTAGATTTTGACAATTAGGTTCTCACTTTATGACTTGCGATACTTGGTTTCTACTTATTTTTCCAAAGGTTGAAGGTGATGATCAATTTATTATGGATGAAGGTTTATTGCAGGTGAAAGCAAAATGGGATGGATGGTTTTGGGTTTTCTAGGAATATTTCAATGTTTTTGACGTTTCTAATGTTTTGAGGCTATTTTTGGTCTTTTTGAAAGTTTATATGAATGTTTATGTTTTTAGTTATTTGAGACTATTTAAGGTTTCCTCTAAGATATTTGATGTTGTTTAGCTCTTTTGAATGTTTTCTAATGTTTTTTTATGTTTTCTGTTATCTAAATATTTTTGTGATTTTCTGATATTTTGATGTTTAGGGATTTTTCAGAGATTTCAACCAAGAACCTAACCTAAAAGACCTATCCTAGGGGTCTCGGGGGCTGGTCAAAGATAAGCCTTGCCTACGTTATACATGCAGATACAACATAGTTGGACTAACTTGAGACTTATTTGAAGATGAAGATGAACAATTAATGGATTTCCAGTTTATTATGACAGACTCCTAAAGGAATGAGCAAGGGTATCTTTGGGGCACATCAATGATGGCCTTACCTACGTTCAAGCTTAGAGACCTGTACTTCGACAAGGAACTATTTTTGGATCTTTGATGTTCGACCTTTTTGCGGATTTTTGATGTTTTTTGGATGTTTCAGATTTTGAATTTATAAATTTATGAATGTTTTTGGATTTTAGTTGTACAAGAATTTGGATTTTTTGGATTTTTGGCTATTAAATATTTTGTAAATGTTTTTGGATTTTTTTATGAACGTTTTATAATTGTTTTTGGGATTTTTCAATAAGATTTCCAAATAACCTCAAGATATAGAAGAACCCGATATGATCCAGAACGAATTACCCCTAATGTTTATGCGATAGACTACCTTGATATAGATAGGACAAGCTGACCTTACGAATATTAGTACTAAAGGGGAATCACAATTATAAATTTATGAATGTTTTTGGATTTTAGTTGTACAAGAATTTGGATTTTTTGGATTTTTGGCTATTAAATATTTTGTAAATGTTTTTGGATTTTTTTATGAACGTTTTATAATTGTTTTTGGGATTTTTCAATAAGATTTCCAAATAACCTCAAGATATAGAAGAACCCGATATGATCCAGAATGAATTACCCCTAATGTTTATGCGATAGACTACCTTGATATAGATAGGACAAGCTGACCTTACGAATATTCCAAGTAGTACTAAAGGGGATACAATACTTCACAATAACAAGCCATGATGCAAAAATAAATGGGTGATGGAATAAATAGGATGAATAATGCAATGAATGGATGTGATGGATGGATGCAAAGAATAATAGGATAAAGAGCCAAATAATAGATGGAGGTGCTTTCTTTACACAAGGCACCTATTTTCCAGGTTTTCACGAAGGCACTTTCCCAAAGCGCCATCGAAGTGGTTTTCATTAGAGGATGATTATTTTTCTTTACTTGTTTTCAATCCTTTTTCTCATTTTTGATAATTTTTTTATTTTTTTGTATTTTTAGATTTACAACCTTCAAGCCTAAGCATAAATTTTTTTAAGATGCAAGATATTGGTTGATTCTTGTAAATGTTCACCTTCAGGCGTTGATAATTGATATGCTCCTGATCCATAACTTGTTGTGATGATAAAGGGACCTAACCAATTAGGCTCAAACTTTCCTTTGTTGTCTTTATTTGGAAGATTTTTTTGATTATGCTTTAGGACAAGATCCCCTACTTGGAAAGATCGACACTTGAACTTATTGTTATAGCTCCATTTCAATCAGTTTTGATATACTTGCAAGTGATTAAGGAAATCAAGACGACACTCATCTAAGAATTCTAGCTCATTTAGCTAAGATACTCTGTATTATTCATCAGTGATTAGGTTCTGTAGTGACACTCGCAGTGATGGAAGTTTGACCTCAATAGGCAAGATGGCTTCTGATTCGTAGACCAGGGAGAATAGGGTTGCATCTATCGGCGTGTAGATACTAGTTCAAGAGGCCCATAGGGTGGGATTCAACTATAAATTCTAGTCACAACCAACTTCATTGACCATTTTCTTTAGGATCTTTAGGATGGTCTTGTTTTTAGCCTTAGCTTGACCATTCCTCTAGGGGTAATACAGGTTAGAGAATTGGTGTTGGATGTTGAATCTTTGACATAGCTCTTTCACATCCTGATTCTTGAAGGGTGTTCTATTGTCTGAGATAAGGGTTTATGGAACACCATAACAATAGATAAGATAGTTTAGGATGAACTTAGCAATTTGCTTCCTCTTTATGTAGTTCACTGGAATGGCTTCTACCCACTTGGTAAAGTACTTAGTGGCTGTTATAATGAACTTGTGGCCATTAGATGAGGTTGGAGTAATATTTCCTACGACGTCAAGCCCCCAGTGCGAGAAAGGCCAAGGTGTGATCATTATTTGCAACTCCTGAGTTGGAGCATGAATAAGATCTCCATGATATTGACACTAGACACTTCTGCACATATTGATGGGATTCTCTTTCCATGGTTGGCTAGTAGTACCCTATCCTTAGCAGTTTCTTAGCTAAAGTCATACCACTAGAATGGGAACCACATATGCCATTGTGAACTTCTATTAAAGCGGTCAAGGATTCCTCTTGGTTAAGACATTATAGTAATGTCCACTCAATGCTTCAGTGGTATAAGGTATCACCTAGGGTCACGAATCAAGATGCCTTCTTAACAAAGGTCTTTTTAAGGTTTGAGGTGATATCAGATGGGAGGTTTCCTTTGCTTAGGTAGGTGAATATGTCATGATACCATGGGGATCTACAACCAACAATGACACACAAAAATTCAAATTCTGTGATTTTGAAAGTTGGTATGAGAATTTGTTCTACCAAAAATTCACATTGCATGACATTGTTCGACATGTCTAATAATGATCCAAATTGTTGCCATAGCATCTACTGCTCGGTTGTTCATGTGAGGAATCTTCTCAAAAGTTATATCAATGAAAAGGTCCTTGAGACTCTCTACTATCTTCTTGTAAGGAGTAAGCTTGTTGTCCTTAGTTTGGTAGTTGTCATTGACTTGGTTGATAACTAGCTGTGAATCTCCATAGACTTTCATTTCTTGTATTTTCCATTGAATTTCTTTTAGACTAGTGATTAGGGCTACATACTCTACAAATTTTATTATTACATGGAAAGGATAGCCTATATGACTTTGGGATGCAATCACCTTGAGGGGTGATGAAAATAATACCTACTCCCGATCCATGTTGGGTGAATGATCCATCAAAGTACATCTTCCATTGATCTATTGTATTGACAAGGAACATTAATTCATTAGGGAATTTAGATATCAATGGATTCTATGCATAGATAGGTGCCTCTGCTAGTTGGTCTATGATCACTTTTCCTTTGATTTCCTTGCACTCCACGTACGAGTTCTATGTAAAATTTAGTCAAGATCATCACTCATTTAGCCATTTTCCCAATGATATTTTCTTTTGATAACATGTATTTCAATGGGCCGATCTTTGCAACAAGCTTGATCTGATGTGACAACATGTAGTGTCTAAAATTTTGTGAAGCAAAAACTACCACTAAGCATGCTTTCTCAATGGATGAATAGTTCATTTCATAGCCCACCAAGGTCCTACTGATGTAGTAGATAGCTCTTTCCTTTCCGTTTTGGTCATGCTATGCCAGAATAACACCTAATGCTACTGATGTTGTTGAGATATACAAGATCAATGGTTTGTTCGGTATTAGTGGCATGAGCACTGTAAGTGTCAATAGATAGTCTTTGATTTGTTGGAAATATTTATCACACTTCTCATTCCATTTTTAAGTTCTTCCTTTATGTAGAAGATGCGAGAAAGGGTGAATTTTATCTGATAGTTGCTATGAACCTTCGAATGGACTACAACCTTCCTTGTAACCCTCTCATTTGATTCAATGTTTGTGGTGGTTCCATGTCTAGGATGGATTTTACCTTTTCTGGATCAATTTCTATCCCTCTCTATGATACGATGTAGCCAAGAAGCTTTCTTGATGTAACCCCAAAGACACACTTTTTGGGGTTTAGTCGTACTTTATACTCTTCGATTCTATCAAAGATGTGTCCCAAGACTTGTATATCATCCAAATAGTCTTCAAATATTTTTTGGATCATGCCATTAAAGATGAGGGTCATTGCTCTTTGATAGGTCACTCCTTCGTTCTTTAACCCAAAAGGCATCATGTTCCAGCAATATGTCCCCCATGGACAAGTGAATGAAGTTTTGTGTTGATCCTCCTTGGTGATCATGATTTGATTATAGCCTAAAAAATCATCCATAAGTGATAGCATTTCATGCCCAACTATTAAATCCACTATGATATTGATGTTAGGAAGACGGAAGTCATCCTTTGGGCATGCCTTGTTTAAGTCTCTAAAATTAGTGCATATTCTGAAGCCCCCAATGGGTTTGGAGACTAGTATCAGGTTTGAAATCCACTAAGGATAATCTATCGGTTGGTGAATGAATCCAACATCAAGAGTTTTTGTAACTCAAGTTTGACCAAGAGTGCTATTTGAGGGTGCATTTTCCTTAACTTTTGCTTGATTGGTTTGGCTTCAGGATAGACTGCTAGGTGATGCACCACTACCTCCAAATCGAGTCCTGGCATATTTATGTATGACCATGTGAAGTTGGTTCTTCGCTCTTCCAGGAATACTGCTAGGTTTTTCAGTTCTTCATCCAACAAGGATTCAAAGTAAAAAGTGATCTTGGGTGCTTCTTCTATTCCTACATTGATTGGAGTGGCCTTTTTTGCTAGTATTTCTAACTTTTTTGGATGCATTGCACTAAGGGGGAGATTGAATCCCTCATCCTTGGGTGCCTCAAAGAGGTTTTCAGCCTTAGATGCATCCTTTCTTTTTACTGTTTTAGGATCAGAGAGTTGCACAGTGTGGTTTTCACTCAAATATCTACATGTTAGTTGCATGTCGTCCATTTTGTGACTGAAGGATTCAATCGTCTCCCATAGTATGCCCTTGTGTCAAGCTCTATGTCAAAACCTTCTTTGTGATCTTCCCATGGTAAGTTGTTGCAGAGTCCAATGAATTGCAAGATTGCTTCATCGGTTTTGAATAAATCTAGAATCGGTGGTCCTTGTTGGTCCAAGTCAATGAGTTTCAGGTATACTAGGTGTATTTCATTTGGTTGGTTGCTTTGGGTGAAGGATGATGCAGATATCATGAAGATGGAGTTATTCTCAAATAGGTCAACAACATTGAGGGGGAAGTCATTGAGGGTAGTGTCTCACAATGTAGGTAACCAAGAGGACTTGCCTCTGTCTGTTTAGCAGAAGTACCTTTTCCAATAAGGGTAACCTTACTAGTAGTACAATCGAGGCCAAGATTCTTTGGATGTTTCTAAGGAATGATACGTTCTAGCAAACCATTGTCATTTTATCCCAGTTTTTCATTCTTGGTATACCCCATTCCATTTATTAGCTGCATGCCTTTTTTGTCATCTTCCATGGGAAGAACTAGGATAGGTTGTTCATCTTGATAGAGCATTTTAAATATATCCTACACATTAACATCTTCTTTGTTCAGGTCCCCCCACTTGGTGAAGGTAGTAGCTACCATCTTGATAGTTTCAGGGATGTTGTTGCTAGGTGTGGGTTTCCCATGAGACTTGGGAGAAAGAGGTAGCTCTCCCAACACAAAAGTATCCTTCGTTAGCTTATAGTTTACACAACCATAATCTTGGATCATTGCTTTGATGCCAGGTATGTTCTACACAATGAGTGTTTTCATTTTTAAGGTAGATGCAAGGGATGATGGGTCAAAAAATGAGGTAGAAGGTGTAGGGCCTTCATCATTCTTGGGTATTTGGGGGATCTTATAGAACTTGGCCTCAAGATTCTTGCAGTAGTAAAAGGATCAGGATATCCATGGATGGTAACTTCTCTACCCTTGAAAGGAAACTTTACACATTGATGGTAGGTTGATGCTACAACTTTCATGGCATGGATCCAGGGTCGACCAAGTAGGATGTTGTAGGGAGGATCAAGGTCTAACACTTGGCACGTAGTTTTTGCGAGGATAGGTTCTATTTGGATGGACAGTGCGATGATGCCTTGTGATACTCACTCTTGATTGAATCATATTATCTAATGGCGGTACTCATTGTTTTCTCAATAGTATCCTCTGAATAGCCCAGATTTTTGATCAATTGAAGGGTGCAAATATTTAGACCAACACCTCCATCTATTGAGACTCTTTTAACCTTATTCTTATGAATGATTCAACCTCAAGGTGTAAAGAACGATTATGAGATGGATGCGATGGTAGATCTTGTTCTGAGAAGGTGATAAGATGATTAGTGATATGCCATACCATAGCTTGAAACTTCTCTATATCTATATCCTTGGGGAAAAATGCTAGACAAGGTTTTCTCTAAGATTTCCCTATGCACGAGGGATAACCTCAATGGTTCTAAGATAGAAATCTATACATGGGTCTTCTTAAGATGATCTAGGAGATTGTACTTGCTAGTGCTTGCTATTGGATGAGTAGGGTGTGTCCAAGATTGAGATCAGAATCCTTGGATGGTGACTTTACTACATCATATGGTGACTCCACATTCCACACTAGGCCCTTTAATGGTGATGATGGTAATGATGCTATCACAGGAAGCAACCACATTAGAATAGGTATATTGCACTTTTATGTAATCCTTAGCTTTCCTAGTGTTGTTTCCTTTGCTATGATTTGGCATAGGGGTCTTGTATATCTTAAGATGTTGATTACCAACTGTTACCTCAACAAATATGGTGTCACTCTCTATAAGATTTTGGATAATATTTTTGAGTTGCATGCAATTCATTGTCTTGTGTCTGATTTTGTGAAAGTCACAAAGATCGTTTTCGGTAGTTTATGTTATGGTTCTTGGTAGTTTTCAAAATTTGGAAGAATTATTAAATTTGACTCTACCAATTTCTTCATGATATTCTCAATAGGTTCCAACAACTGTGTATACTTGTGTTTCAGATAGTTCTTTTTAGGCATTTGTTTATGTTGTGTTTCAATGTTGTTGACTTGATTTTTTTGTGGTGGTGTTGTTTGTAACTACAAAGTTGGTTGAACATTAGCTAGTTGATTGTTTTTTGGCCTAAAGAGCACTTAGGACCACCTTAGCATCTACCATTCCATTTGTTACATTTTTGTTCTTATTCCAGACACCAGGCTTGTCGTTTGAATTGGTTGATGGATGGTTTCTTTGTAAGTTAAGTATTTCATAAATGTGATTAGACATCTTCAAGTCTAGGACAATTTGAATTACATCTTCATCAAATAGATTGATCTCCTATTATAATTATCCCAGGAAACTCTTCTCTTTTTCATGTGAGATTAAATTCATGTCTTGGAAAGTTTTGATATGGAGGATTTCAATCTATGGTAACCAATCGTGGTGCATAAATAGGACTCATATAAGTGACCTCCATACACATGACATTAAAATATTTGATATGGTCCACATGACTTCCTCTCCCTTTGTATTTTTCAAATTTGGGGATTTCAAAAATGGGAGGGAACAATACTATTGCGATGTTTCGATCGAATGGATATGGGCATAAGTTCTGTGTATGGGGTTTCTTCATTTTTCCCATTCAGATATCCTGCATTTCTTGTGCTAATGCCTTGAGTTGCAATGCCATATCATCTTGTGGGATTGGTGGAGGAGCATATGTTGCGTATTGTGGGATGGTGGATGAAGTGTACATGGGATTCTAATATGATGAGGTGGTGTATGGTGTGTGTGGTGGTGTAGGATAAGGTGATGATGGTGTAGGAATATATGTTCCTAATGTGTTTAGATTGGCAATGTTTTGTTGAGGGTAATAGTATAAACCTTGTTGTTGTTATTGTGTGAGCAATTGTTGTTGTTGGGCATATTGTTGAGCTTGTTGCTGTTGTTGGGCTTGTTTTTGTTCTTTAGCTACTAAGGCTTCTTGCTGTGTTGCTAAGGCTACTTGATGTTGTTGTTGTTGATGTGCTGCTAGGGCTGCTTGTTGTTGTGCTGCTAAGGCTATTCACTTGTGTTGCTACTGTTGTTGTGCTACTAGGGTTGCTTGTTGTTGTGTTGCTAAGCCTACTTGTTTTTGTTCTTGTTGTTGTGCTGCTAAGGTTGTTTGATGTTGTTGCTACTATTGTTGTGCTACTGGGGATACTTTTTGTTCTTGATGTTGTTGTGCTACTAAGGCTAATTTTTGTTGTTGTTGTTGTTGGACTGCTTGTTGATAAGCTTGTTGTGCTTACTGTAAAGCTAGGGCATGTGCTTGCAATGTAGAATCAATCAGTGGTTGCGACATCTGTGATGGGTTTTGGGTGTTGACATTTTGTGTGGGTTGTGTAATTTTGATGAGAGGTTGGGAATTCCCTTGGTTTAACATTCCTTGCAAGATAGTGGATTGTGGTGGAGGAATATAAGTTTGAGGTCCCATTTTATTTTGCATGACTTGGGGGACAAACAGTAAAGATGATCATGTCGTTGTTAAGTATGGTGATGTTAAGGGAACATTAGGACCTTGAGTCCATTGATTGAAAGGGTTCCCTTGACTGATGTTATGGGGATTCCCTTGTGTTTGAGATGTGGCCACCGTATTACCTTGGTTAAAGAGATTTGTGATCAAGGAATTGTTTAGATGTGGGTTGATGATGGATGGGATAGATGTGTTTTGGGAAATTATTGGGATTGATGTATCAACGAGAGGATTGGATGAAGATGTTCCATGTTGCATTAAAGGATGATTTTGTGTGAGGGTGTTTCCTTTTGCTTTTGGGTTTACTTGTGACACTTGGTCCACATTACTTTGCATGATGTTGGGCACACTTGTGGTACTCATGGGTAGGGATGAAGATGGGTGTCCTTGATATGTTGAGGTTGTTATGGAGTAATGGAGTGTAAGTGGTTTATGTTGATGTAGAGGATTCTTGAGAATGGGGGGAATGCACAATTTTGGTGTCCATGTGGTTGTTTGGGATGGAGTGGTGTTGAGAGTACCCATAATTATGTTGCTTTCAAATGGAAGGGTGTGACCAAAATCTTTAGAAAGACTAGCTGCAAGACTAGGAGTTGATGTTTGATCGAGCCTTAGTGATGGAGTTGTTTGAATAGTGGATGAAGTCAAGCCTTGTGTCAATGATTGTGCAAAAAAAGATGGGGAATTGGGAACTACGTTTTCTAAGGCTTGATTCTCCATGATTTCTTCCCTGGTAAGTCCAAATGGGTTGTTCGTAATATCTTCTCTCATATGGCCTCGATGGTGACAAAGGTTCTTGTGATGGGGTAACATGACTTCTCATATCAAATTCCAGAGGATTGGGATCACTTGAAGTAAATGTGACTTTGGTTTTCTGCATGATTCTCTTGTGTTGTGATCATGTTTTTACCATAAATTTTGGGTCACCTATGGAAGAGTTGTGTTGAGATTTTTAATGTTTAAACTCTCTAGTTGACTCAAATCTAGGTAGAAGGGATGCTCTAATATTTTTTGGAGCAATGATATGAATGAGGGATAAAAAGGTGAATGATATGGGTAGTGATCTTTGCAAAAAATTTGGGACAACACTTTTGACTTAGGTTTGATATTTTGATGTTTGGATAAAGGATGTTTATGAACTTGTGAACCTTTAAGGTAGACTTGTGACATTTAAGATAAATGAGTTCAAAGATGATAACTATTTTAGCCAAATGTATGGTAAAGGATTCATTTCACATACAAAGTAGCTAAGTTAGGATTTGGGTTGATATATGTCTAAGTCCAAAAAGTGTTAGTGTGTTCAATTTTTTTGCAAAGTTTGGTGAAGTGAAATTTGGATTTTGATGAAGGGGTGGATGAAATGTTTGATCAAATGTTGAATTAGAGAAAACCTTTGTTTTCAAAGACCAAGGTGGTGAGAAACGTGTTAGACCTCTAAAGTTTTCAAATCCTATTATCATTTAGAGAAGTTCAAGATAATGAAAAATACCAATGTTTTGACTTTCAAATAGGGCATACATGTCTGGACTAGTTATTGAAACGTGTCTATAAAAATTCCCTATCAATATAGTCCTATTTTGATGGAGTGCCACAAGGTGTTTTTTGATAGCCTTTTGACTATGTCATCTAAGTTTGAAGTGACGAAATGTAGACCTTCTCTTGGGAATTTTGATTTTGTGTGAGATCATTTAGAGAAGTTGAAGTTTATGGAAGAAAAGAGGATATTTATTGTCACACAGGTGGTGGTAACATGGGCCTTCTAGCCACAATATTTTCTTTTTCCTCTTAAGCCTATGATGTATTTTGCGTTTCTCCATTGGGTTGGTGTTTCCTTTGTTTCAAAAGTGAAGCTTCTCAAACTACTGATGATATTGATTTGTTCTCCTTCAATGAGTTCAAAGTTTGGTTAAAAGATAGTGGGTGTAAGGATAGGTTGTTCAACCAGAGTGATCAGATGCCAAATGGTCATGTGGGGTTCAATTTTTCAATTTTATCTTGCTTAAATGAGTTATTTTTACTTAAAACACTTGGCTTTCTTAAGTTCAAATTGAATGTCTATGTCAAAAACATCATCAATTCCACAAAATTCATTTTGGGAAAAGGATGAAGTTAGGGGAATAGTTACCTAGGTTAACTTTGGGAAGTATGGATTGAGATTTAAACCAAAATATTTAGAAGTCCCTAAGAATAAATTCTTAGGACAAGCATCAATATCAATGTTCTGTTAAAGTGTATCCATACTTAGACCAAAGGATTTGAAATTTTTGAAAAGACTTATTGATTTTTTATTTTAATTGTTTTGGAATAAAGCAATTGTTAAACTGACTCTCAAACATTTACAATCCTACATAGATCAGGTACATATTTTTTGGTAGGCTTACCATCATCTAAAGAGATGATTAATCCATGAAGATGAAGTGGAAAAATATACTATGTCAAGGAAATGTAACATCTTGACACACTAAGCAAAGGAGTCCATTCCCCATTTTATTTATGCCTCAATAAAAAATTAGACATGGTAAGTAACTTCTGGGCATAGTGCTACTCCCATGCACTACCTTGAAATACATTTCAAAATTGGACTTGGTTAGCCACTACAACAAGGTTTTTAATGACCATATCCATGATAGACTGGTGCCATACACATGAAAATTCACTCAATTAAGAGGCCTCCCAACCCTTAGAAACATCTAAGGGTTTTAATGTATCATAAGGATACTAAGGGAGACTTTTGTTGGTATGGGACAACCACAACCAGCTGGTTAGTGACTTTCATCACTCCAAATTATTTATATAGCGAGCTGGATAGAAAGCATTGCTTGGGTCATTCCCTCTCACAAGTTGGGAGGAAGGCCCTCTAAAGGTAACACATGTTTGAAGCATAAAATAATTTTCATCACCTAACATTTCCAATAGGCCCAAGGGGAGAGGATAACCACTTTTGAGTAGAAAAAGATATACGTGTGTTTCTCTTCACCCAAGATTGCACGAAGTGCAAGGGGATTGGATACACACAACAAGTATATTAAGCAAGTCAAACACATGTTCATTTAAATCCTTCATATAGAAAAATGAGTTCATTTTAAACACTTAAATGAAGTATGGAAGTTGTATTGTTCAATTTTAAGCCAACAAACATAGTGATTTGAGGGTCCAGTTTTAACCAGCTTGAATATTCATTTTAAAGCCCAAAGTAAATTTAGTTTGGTCCTAGAAACATGAAATAAAAAAAATCATGAATGGATTATAATTTCCCCATAAGTTTCAAAACACTTGTTACAATTATAATATTAATGACAAAATGCTCCTTCACTTCGAATGTTATCATCCAAACATGCAAAACTAGTTAGTCTAAAAAAGTGAGAAGTCAGTGACGTGTCGAAAAGAAAATAAAATCACAAATTTAAGAAAAATGCTAAAAAATCACTCACTATTTTGGCTTACCAGTAAAAAGAGTCGCAGTTCATGATAGCATCACCATAATTCAAATGAGCATCGCTCTGGTGAAAAATAGTGTCACTCTGTAGTAAGATAGAGATGATGATAATGTTGCTATTTGGTGGCATCGTCGTTTTCAAATCCTTGATACTTCTAAAAAGTATTAGCATCACAATTTACTTTAATCGGTATTAGGGTTTTAATTAGGCATCGTTATTTCTAATGGAAATAATGTCACTATATGGTGATTCCTAACAAAGGCATCAATGAAATCTCTAAGAGCATCATTGTACCTACAAGAATTAGAAAAATGGACTTCAAGAGAAAAATTTGTTAAATTTGATTGATTCTGTCCTCCTTCTAACACCAAAATGTGTCTAATGGATTTAGTATGGGCCAACTACACTGGATCCATGAGGATTCAAAGTATAATTATGCCACTAAACATTAGTCCAATAAGATCAGTCAATAAAAACTAAACTAGGAATCCATTAAAACTTAACATATTAAACTACGAAAGCTTTACAAATGCCTATTATAATCGATTTAAACTATGGGGGAGTGGAGTCACATTGATGTGGAATGACAACCCTTTCCCCATCTCGTGGATAAATGAGTCTTTTTTATTGATTCTATTGAATAGAATCAATGAAACTAATGAAAGATGTGTATGAAAACATGATTTTAAGCTAAATTAACAAGATGCAAGCTATTTTAACATGATATATGCTAAGATGATTGATATGGGTATATGCAATGCTAATCTAAATGGATTTTAAGCTAAAATATTGAAACCCTAATTACAATATATGCTAAATGTATGCATCTATGTTTATATGGAAGCCATCAATGGAAGCCAAGCTAATATGCAAGTAAATTAAGCTAAAAGGATGTTAAATGTGAGTGCAAGTGCAAATAATTTTAACGACATAAGTTTGATGTTAAAAGATGGATCCATTTGTCTCCAAATAGTGACCTATTTATGAGAGGACAAATGAGAAATGAAGGGTTGAGATCAAAAAGGTTAATCAATGGTCAAAGATGGAGGAAAGATGAAACATGGATCATGGATTCTCATCAACTAATGAGAATAAATGATCACATAGATCAAGGAAAGAATCAAGGGTTGATATTTTTTTAAACAAATACACTCAAAACTTGCACAAGAAGTCTTGTAAGTTTGTTATGAAGGAGAATATTCCTTTGTTTCAAATGAGTGATAAAAAGAATATCCTTTGGAATATTCTCATGGGTGAGGGAAATAGATATTTAGCAAATTAAAACAAAGTTTTAATGTGCAAAGAAAGAATATTCCCTTGTAAGTGGGAAGATTAGATTTATTAGTAATTGATAATTAAGCAAAGGTTTAATTATGCAATTAAGGGAATTTCACATTTGATTAAATAAAGTGATTTAGTGAAAGGGGGAAAGTGAAATGATATTTAATTAAATAACTTAGGGTTATTTAATTAAATAAGAAGACTTAGGGATTTAAATAAAATAAATTGATGTATTTAATTTAATAGGATGAAATGTTAGCATGAAAAGGGGTGAATTAGCCTGATTGATCACTACTTCAAGTTAATAGATGAAATTAAATTAAATAGCCACAATTTAATTAATTATAAAAAGAGTATGGGCTCAAAGAAAAGGTACAAGTATACTGACTTCCAGCAAAATGATAATATTCTGATGATTTCTTTGCCAGTTCACAATATTCAGTGCAGATATGGGGCTCCTTGGATCGAGACTTTGGGACAAGAGGTTATGACCCTGGAATGAATGATAAAGGGGATTGGCGGAAATCTCTATAACCATAAGCATGAGCTGAAAATTCTAATGCCTTGTAAATAAACACTTATAGAATAAATATCCGAAAGGGTCTCGGGCTGGAAGCGAGGACCGCAAACATGTTGTAAAGACCATGGAAATGATTTCCAAATTAGTGATGTAATAGTCAAAGCAAGGATAGTGTTTGGAAAGTGATAGTGTTAATAAATAAATGGAAAAGTGAGCTAGTAAATGCATAGTAAATCCAAGGACATGAAGTAAAATAATTCTGAGGGGAATCATTCAGAATTATAATGCAAATTTATCAAGAATCTGAGGAGGAATTAATATTCTATAGTAGAGGAGAATTATGGACAGGAGGATGAATCTTATGAAGGTCATAAGGAGGATGTGAAGGAGGGATGGATGAGATGGAAGAAGAAATAGTGGAATGGAAGAATGGAAAATGGACATGGATGGACATGCCTGGGGATAACAGTAGGGATAAATGAAGCGAAAGTTACAGCCACAACAAGATGACAATGATATTTACTTCTTTTTCGCGCCTTACGTCGCTTCAAAGCAATTAAATGGAAAGGAATCCTGGCAAAACGGAAAACAGATTCTGAGGCGTACAATCTGTATTTGCGCTATCATGTAATATACCGGATAATGAAGAATTAAAGAGTTAAGGGAAGCGCATGAAAGCAGCGAAAATCAAGTCAAGGGGAATATATGGTGGACAGTCATGAATTATGACTAAGATAAATACCCATACAACCAAACACCAAAAAAGCATGATGAAAATTCAATGAAAGCATGATATTAGTATTTTGAAAAGGGTATTCAACTAACAAAAAGCATACTACAGAGTTGTGAACCTCCATAAAGGATGATTTAACCTTGAAGACCTAGTTATCTTAAGAAAACTCACATACCTATCATCATGCAAGGGAACATTCATAAGTTAAGTGGCCTAAATGCTCAGTTTTGGTGCAATTTCAGTCAATTTAGGCCTGTTTAAGAGGTCTACATGGGTATAGTTGGAGTTAAGTGGAGTTTGAAGCCAAAAGCATGCAGTTTGGGGCAATTTTGGGTCCTAAAATAAAGCCTCTTTTGTCTTGTATGCTTAGTGATGAGTCCAATTAAGGGCTCAATTTTGATAGGGTTTATTGATCATACATTTGTTGTTGATGCTATAGACTTGGGCACTGGTTATTGACATTCTCCATGTTATTTCCCTAGATTTATGAACCTTGGGCATGAACTTATCCTTGTGACTTTTGATAATATTAACGTGCTATGTGGATTATCTATGTTGATTTTACATGTGGTTGAATGGATGTTACTTTAAGGTAATTATAGATATGCATTTTCTTTGTGCATGCTAATGTTATTATGTAGGTTCACATTAAAGATGCTGATATAAATAAAGCCTACAAAGTAGAAGTTCCTGCTAGCTGGTTAGTTGTTAAGGAAGTCAAAAAGATGATCATTAAGAGATCAATGGAGGGAAATTACTAGTTCAAATAGAAGATTGCAACTCCTTTTAAATGATCATATTTGTTAGTTGAGTGAATATAGGTGTTGTTATGCTAAATCTGCATTGAGGCAAGACTGGCTTGACCAAGTCTTGTGCATGCATAACCTCTTTTCCTCTTTTCATGCTTTCAATAAGAGGTGTCCGAATTTTTTGGAGTTGGATGCCTTGTTATTTTGATAGTTAGGAGATTTATTTCTATAAATAATAATCAGATGCTCCTTCTCAGAAGGTTGAATTTTTTGATGTTGTACTTGCATTCCTAGTTTTCAAGAAATACAGTTATGTTGCTGCTACATTGTAATCATGTTCTCAATGAATAAAATGATATTATAAGTTTGCTACATCTAAGTTAGTTTTAAGGGAAACTCACCCAAGGGGGCCCACTTGGTGAGAATTCCATCCTTTCAGTTTAGTCATTAATTTTCTACTCAACAAATAGTTACACTTTTCGCAATTGTCTATTCCTGCAGCCATTAGAATTCCATTGTGACTATTCCTACAGCCAAAGCAGACATAGTAGTTTCTTTTCCATTTTCTAAGATTTCTATTTCTATCATGCATTTCAGTTTAAGTCTAGTTGTTGGTTTATGCTTAGTGCTCATGTTACTTCTTTTCAAGCAATTTACTTTCAATCATTTCCTTTCTAGATATAGGATGAACATGGGTACAATAGAAACCTAGTGCACATATAGTGTTCTCCCATTAGTTCACATCCCTGGGTTGATAGGACGAACATGGCTACAATAGAAACCTAGTGCACATATAGTGTTCTCCCATTTCAAGTTCACATCCCTGGGTTGATAATGAAATGAACCTTCATGATGAGCAAGATAGCTACTTAGTACAGATATCCAATCTCCGAGTCACAACTTTAAGGGCTTAGTTGTTGAACCATTAGAGGAGGCCAACATTTTTGGTGCCGTTGTTGGGGATGGTGTCAAACTAGGAAGTTCTTTGGAGTCATTTCTAGGCTCTTTCCTATTTTGGGTATCTCTAAAGTCTATTTTTACCATACTCTTCATTAGAATAGGTAATGACCCACCATTCTTTCACCAAATTCTCTGTGCACATGAGTTGGCTAATACTGAGTAATATTGCATACATAGGGGTAGAGAAGAGATGCTTTAGGGAGATTCCTTCCTAATGACCCTAACCCTGATTACCTGCTAGTTGAGTTTCAAAAATTTCCAAGAGATGAAGAAGAGGAAGAAGCAAACCCTTTTGCTGATGCATATGCTAATTTGACTAGTTCTAAAAATTCCTCTGAAGAGCAAGCTGACTAGATTGATAATCCTTTTGCTTTGATAATCCCTCAAGCACAAATGGGTGATTGAAATAGGGCTAACTGTCCAACTTTTCCATTCCCTATCATTGGCCAAAATGAAGTTGATAACCTCAAGAACATTCCTACTTCAGTTCAAGATCCCTAAGTTATATGGGCTTGTAATAGAGGAACCGCACTTTCTTGTTTGAATTTTATATCCTCTGTAGGAGCTATGACTACACTACTGATGCTCATAGGCTTAAACTATTTCCTACTACTTTGAAGGATGCTACATTAAGATGGTTCATGAGCCTAGGTAGGAATACTAAAGATACTTAGGTTGATATGAATGAAACGTTTCTTGAGAAGTATAAGGAGTATTGTAGAGGTAGTGATATGAGAGGAGATGATATCTTCAGGATGCAACAAAAGGAGGATGAGAGTTTGGAGGACTATGCGTCAAGGTTCCTATTTTGTCTATAGAAGTCCCTACATCATGCACTTAATGAATAATATCAAACGTTTCTCTTCCTTAGGGGGATCAATGAAAATTGCACTAATGATCTTGATTTGATGGGAGGAGGAGATATCACCCAAGTTCCTTGGGATGATATTAAGAAGATATGTTAGAATTACTCCAGGGAAGCTATCAAGAAAGGAAGATGATACCAATCTTCTATGGGTAGATCCTCCACCAATTGAGTTTCAAGGATGGAAATTACTCATTTGCTATCAAATTTCAAGTAGGATATCATCAACAATATGGCCACCCAGATTGATACTCTTCAAGAAAAGATGAAAAATGAGGAGGCAAAGGCAATGTTGGTAGAATATTGTCCTCATTGTAGGTAGAAGAAGGATTGCATATGTAAAATGATAGCCAACATTGACATCAAGCACATTCCACCTGAGTTCAAGCCAATTGAGGGTGATGATGATCAATTTTTTTATGTTGCACAAAGAAGGCCATGGGCTCCAAGACAAGGTATGTCACTAGACCCATTATCTTTTAGTAGACCTTATATGAATTCTTATGCATCTAGTAATCAATGGAAACCCCCATATCCATCAAAATTTGGAGGCTATCCACCTCAACCTTGGAATAACCCTCTAAATACTTGGCCCAATTACCAAAAAAGTCCTCCCCAGTGGCAAAAAAACTAGGGGAATTGGCAGCAACCTCAAGGAAACTAGCAGTAGACATCCCAATGGAGGAGAGGACAACAATGGCCAAACCAAGCAACTGGTTACATGCAGCCACCTCCACAGCCTCAACACCCTTCCCTAATGCCTCCTCATAGCTCAAAAACTAGCACACCTAGATCTACTGAGTTACCAACTCAACCCACACCTAACCCAAATAACAAACCACAACAACAACCAGTCTATTCTTTAGATACTAATCAATTTCCTGCATATGTTGTGAGTGTGAGTGATATCCATCTGTATTTAGGAACCACTTTGGCATCTCCTTCCACTCCTATTATAATAGAGCTTCCTATGGAAGATGAGGAGCCCCAAAACTTATCTAATATACCTACTCAGTCAAGTGTGCCTACCAATCCTGAACTAGTTCAGCAATTTCAGCAATATGATCCAGACCCACCATTTCATCAAAGGTTAGAAGTTGTTAAGAAAAAGGAAGAAACAAACTTTGATATTTTGGATCAGTTGAAACACATATGTGTCAAGATATCTTTGTTATAGGCCATAAAAGATGTCCCTACATACAACAAGGAAAATAAGGAAGCATGTCTCAAAAATCCTGGGAGGAAAAAGAAGGACCCCACTACTATTCATGTGATAGGGAAGTTGGTAGATATCATGCTTGAGAAAGTGACTGTTCCTAAATACATACCCAGGTAGTCCTGTAGTTGAATTCATCATAAATGGGATCCAAGTAAAGAATTCTCTAATAGAATTTGGAGTAGGTATTAATGTGATGACTAGTGATATCCTACAACAACTAAATGTTACAAATCTGAGACCTACTCCTACTGTCCTAGATCTTGCTGATAGTTCCACTTTCAAACTAGATGGTGGAGTAGAAGACCTTGTTGTTATTCTATACTCTTGAAATATCTAGCAGATTTCATGATATTTTCCCTAAATGTACATTAGGAGGGTATCCCATTATTTTGGGAAGGCCATGGTTGGATACAACGAATGCCTACATTGGATGTCAGGCAGGGGCATGGCTATTTCTAATGGTAGAAGTACTAAAAATATTGCTCTCTATTCTCTTGCTCAGCCATCCCATGATATGGATAATCCTATCTGGTTGCATGTTGGTGAAGAGACTGAGGAGATCAATTCAGTGGTACAACTCATGATGATAGGTAGAAGTCCTTTTATGCAACTACAGAAAGATGATGAAATATTATCCCATATAATTCAAAATAGCTATGAAATGCATGAAGAATCACCTACTCCTGACTCTGGTTTTGCTAGTCCACTATAGACACTTCTGCCAACTTCTCCTACGCTTGAACTTCTTGCAGCAACATGTATGTCTCATACATTGCTGCCACATGAACTAAAAATTCCAAGCATCAATGAAACAACTATGATAGAGTTGACCACACAAGTACAAGTTTTAGAAGGGAAAAATTTGAACATTAAAAACAAGCTTACTTAAGAGTAGGAGTTGTCCTTGACACACTTGTTAAAGAAGCATCAACATGCTTTTTCATGGGATTACCCTGACATGAAAGGATTAGATCCTAAACTTTGCACTCATAGGATCTACATTAGAGATGACTGCACTCGAGTAAGGCAGCCACAAAGGAGAATCAATCCTGCATTAAGAGAGATTGTCAAAGGAGAACTATAGAAGTTATTAGATGCATGATTTATCTATCCTATCTCATACAGTCAATGGGTGTCTCCTTTGGTGATTGTACCTAAAATTTGAGGTAAATGGGTATGTGTAGGATCATGATGGGCCAAAAAGTGGCAATATGATGGGTATGTGGCTGACGATTGTTTTCTTACCCAAAATTGATGAAATAAAAATGGTTTTTAAAGGAGAATCTCAGCTTTCTATGATATAAATTATGCTTTACTTTGAATTTAATAAGTAATTATTATTCATTTTCTATTCAAATTATGACTAAAGTTCTGATTGATAGGCTGATTGAAAAACATCTATAACTTTGAAATGATATCACATTTTTTGAATCCAAAACATGTGTCACATTCTATGCTTCACATGTACTATAGGATTAAAAAAATAAAAATTGAATTTCATGAAGTTTTGACCAAGTCAACGTGGTCAGACATACGAGTTTTTATATTTTTAAAAAAGTTGTAATAAAAAATTCATAATTAAGTATTTACTTATCAAAAAACTATGCATCACATCGGGGCATAAGTCCTCTATTTATCTATCCTATCATCATTACAGTCATAAATAGGGTGTTTCTCATTCAATTTTTGATTCTATTCTTACATAGAAATAATATAGATAACTTATTCAAATTTTTATGTCAAGTTTCCTAACTCTGATTTTTCTAATTTTTTTGCCACTTAAGGGCCTGTTTTTTCCATGATGATCCTACACATACCCAAATGGAGAGTTTGTATTGACTATAGAGAGCTCAAATCTTCCACCAAAAAGGATCATTTACCCTTCCTTTCATAGACCAAGTAATGGATTCACTTGCAGGGAAGCAACATTTGTCTTTCTTGGATGGATTTAGTGGTTACAATCATATACAAATTGCACCTGAGGACCAAGAGAAGAAAAATTTTAACTATCCTTGGGGCACTTATTCCTATTCAATGCTTCCATTTGGTCTATGCAATGCTCTTGCAACTTTCCAGAGGGTAGTCATTAGTATCTTCTCAAATATTTCACATGAGTGTACAAAAATCTACATGGATGATTTCACTACTTATGCTGCTAATTTTGATGAAGCATTAGAGAACCTAAGAAAGGTTTTGCAAAGATTTGAAGACCATAATCTATCCTTGACCAGTGAGAAATGATTCATGATGATGCAAGAAGGACTATTCCTTGGCCATTATATCTCTCAGAAGGGAATTCAAGTGGACCCAACCAAGATTGAGGTAATTACCAATCTCTCTATTACTGCAAAGTAGAAAGATTTTAGGAGTTTCCTGGGTCATGTAGGCTATTGTATGCATTTCATAAAGGATTTTAGTAAAATAGCAACACCACTCTATAGTTTTTTAACTAAATATGCTTAGTTCTAATGGATAGAGGATTGTGACAAAGCATTCTCTGATTTGAAAGAAGCCTTAACCCATGCTCCTATGCTCAAAGTTCCTAATTGGGAACTCCCTTTCCGTATTCATATAGATGCATTTGATTATGCTATAGGAGCTGTCTTGGGACAAAAAGAGGGAACATTTGAGAATGCAATCTACTTTGTCAGCAAAAACCTACAAGGAGCTAAGTTTAATTATTTTACATAGTGACAAAAAAAGAGATGTTGGCAGTTATTTATGCTCTCATTAAGTTTAGACATTAAATCACTGGATATCAAATCTTTGTCCATACAAACCATGCAACCATAAAATATCTGATGAATAAGCCTTTAATTACAGAAAGATTAGCAAGATGGTTGCTACTCATGCAAGAATTTGATATCACCATTGTTGACAAACCAGGTAATGTTAGAAGATTAATCTTTACTTGGTAAAGGTTATTCTTTAATTGTAATTATTTATTAACTTGTAGGAATATTCCAAAGGAATCCCTACAAGTCTTTTGTCTTTTTTTGTCATCTCACACGTGTGAGGATGGGTTATTTTTAATTCCTTTATTAAGGAATATTTGTAACCACCTCCTTAAGAGGTGACACTTTGCACACACATAGATGAATGGTGGCATTCATTGAGTTGTGAGTTACATTCTAACTCCTTCTTCTCACCTCTACTTATTGAGGTGCCTCTCCTCTCATTCTTCAAGACTCATGCAAGCAAGCTAAGGCTAAAGCTCTCTCTCTCTTTGTATTATTCTTTAGGCATTTTGCCTCCATTCATAATATTGGGGTTTTTTCTTGTTTTTTTCCCTTAACAAATTCTTGTGTCTCTCTTGCTTTGGTGGTGCTTGGTTGGATACTTCAATCTATTTGGTAATCTCTTTCCTTCAAACATTTTCTCTTCATTAGTACTTTCCATTTCTCTTTTCTATTTCCTTTCAGGTAAGGAAAATGTTGTAGCAAACTTTCTCTCTAGATTGACTACATCAGAGGACACTCAATTCATTGATGACTCCTTCCCCGATGAACATTTTTTTTCCATCAATGTGAACACACCTTGGTATGTAGATATAGCCAATTATGTGGTTACAGGGAGAGTTCCCCCTCATTTCTCTCCAAAAGAGAGAAGGGTTCTTATTGAGAAAACTTTTCCTTTCTCATGGATTGTAGGATGTTTATTCTATACTGGACCAGATCATGTGATGAGGAGATGTGTAAGAGAGGATGAGACATATGATATACTACATGCCTGTCACAATGAACTCTATGGAGGAAACTTTACAGCTAAGAGGATAACAATAAAGATTCTTAATATAGGATATTACTGGCCCACACTTCATAAATATGAAGGAAAGTATACTAGGAATTGTGATAGATGTTAGAGGATAGGCTGACCAACTAAATCTGATGAGATGCCTCTATACCCCTAGGTAGTCATCACACCATTTGATAAATGGGGACTTGATTTTGTAGGTCCAATTGATCCACCATCAAATAACAAATCCTACATCTTGGTTTGCATTGACTTTGTGACCAAGTGGGTTGAGGTTAAAGCTATGAAACATGCCAGAGATAATAAAGTTGCATAATTCCTCTATGAGGAAATATTCACATGCTATGGGGTTCCTAGAGAGATAGTTATAGATCAAGGGGCTCAATTTACATCAACTCTTGTTACAACATTGGTCAATGAATATAATGTAAGGCATAGGAAATCTACCCCCTATCACCATCAAGCCAATGACCAGTCTGAGGTGACCAATAGGGAAATAGAGGCTATTTTGACCAAAACAATGGCTATTCATAGGAAAGATTGGGAAAATAGGCTGCCAGAAGCTATCTGGGCCTATAGAACTAGGTTGAAGACAACCACTGGTTTCACTCCTTTTGAATTACTGTATGGAAAGACAACCATGATGCCCATAGAGTTTGAGCATAAACCTCTTAAAACTGCACTAGATCTTGGGATAGACATATCCGAAGCACAAAAGGACAAAATCATACAACTGAATGCCTTGGATGAAATGAGAAAGTCATCTCTTCATCATACTGAGATAGTGCAAAATCAGAGAATCATATGGCATGATAGATACATAAAGGAAAAGAAGTTCCATCTAGGTGACTGGGCACTCCTTTATGATTCTAGGTATCAAGATAGTGCAAGCAAGCTGCACACTAGGTGGTTGGGATGATATGAAGTTGCTAAAGTCTTCTCCAATGGTGTTGTTCAACTCACAACCATTGACCCTATTAGATTTAAACTCCTTGCCAACGGTCGCCACTTCAAGTTATATCATAAGACAACTTCCAAGCAAGAATTCATGCAAAAATTTACTCAACACCAAGCACCCAAGCTTCCTACAGCCAAAGGAAGTAGACCCAGTGTCCCTCCTTCTGACTAGTCAAGGTATCTATCCCATCATAATAAAGATTTCCACTTTTGTGGGAGTCAACTTCTCCATCAATCCATCCACCCATCCATCTTCACCTTTCTCTCTCTTCCATAACTCCACCATCACTTGACTTCATTTCACCATCACTTCATTCCATCACCACTTAAATTAATTTCTCAATGGTACTTTTTAAGTAACTCGTACTTCCTTCCACATTTTAAGCAAATGAAACTTAAAATTTTTAGGTGCGTATGTTATAATTTGTTATCTCTTAATTATGTTAAATGCCTTTATTTAATTACTATATATTAATTTTGATATTTCACATAGCACATATTTGTACTATGCCCTATCCAATCATAATTATATCCCATCCTATGAGGACACACGATCTAATTTAGGTTGGGGGACATGTGAACCCACATGTCCACATGTCATACATGTCAGCAAATTTGAATTTGAAATGACGACTTGCATGTGTGATATGACACTAAACCATTGTCGTTTTCCTTGATGATACCCTTCATTTATGTTTCTTTATTGCCTTAGTCATAATCTTAATAGTGCCAAAAGGTAAATTGAAGAGTCACATGACATTGGCATTAGCATTGAAGAAGAGTTGTAGGAAGCTAAAGAAATTGGGTTTTTAGAGAAGGATTGCAAGAAAGGAAATTTTGCAAAGGTGTTTTCCTAATTGTGGGTATAAAAAATGGGAGGCCAACTGATTAGAAATGAACCTACAGTTCATGATGTGTTACTGCAGGATGCGCTCTCTCTGGAAATTCATAAATTGTGGATGGTGAAATTATTTTCTGAAACTAGACAGTTTCAATGAGGCATTTGCTTTGGAATTTGCATAGACATTTTATGATAGTAGCTAGAAGTTATAGCAACTAAGGAGAGAATTGCTGAAGTAACGGGTTTTCCTACCGACAAAGAGACATACCCTGCTTCCAGGGATGCGAGGTCAGCTAGGGAAGAGTTCACTAAACTTGTTTTGATCATGCAAAGTTGTTGTTGGCATGCAAGGAATAAGGTGAACTGGAGGCCTGAATAGTGAAGTGAGGGGTGTGATGTGTTACTCAGCAGGGTGCGCTCGGCCGCAAAAAGAGACTAAAAGGTAAAGAAAAAGTGCATTTTGAAGCTCCTGAACCATCTCCAAAAATAGAAAGAACACCTAGGGATATATAGGATGTAATTGAGACATGCCCAGTATGTTGTGCAGCTTTGAACAATGTCCTTGGTAAGGAAATACCTCTCTTTTTAGTTGGAATGCAGGAAAAAAAAGAAAGGGATCAAAAAAAATTAAAATTCTATGTCTATTGCTGCATTCATATAATGTGTGGCTCTGTGCCACAAATGATGATAATGCACTCATGTAGCGTCATTTGAAAAATCTTTGTTCAAGAAGTATCTCTCCTGTATGAAACATGGGTTCATATTGTACTTGCATAACTATTTTGTGCTTAATGATCATAACTGGAACCCAAGCTGTACATTGGTGATGATGAGGACATTCATGTCCTAGACCTGGAGGCTACTCCATCAAGAGCTGAATCTAGTGATGGCATAAACCCTAGCACGAGTCACTCCTAGATAGAAACTGAATGCCAACAATAGAAATTGTGGCTCTTACATCTAGATGAATCATGAGTCTGTCAGAAATGGATAGAGGAAACAAAATATTATTCTCATCCAACCCTGAATAATCAATGCCCTTCTATCCACAAAGGTGACCATAATATAATATTCGTATCTGGATAGGTTTCCATCAGAAATGGAAGAGATTGTAACTACCTTTTAAAGAAAAGGTGTTGTTGATTATGTTGAGGTAGAGATTGCATGCATAACCTCCTTTCCTCTTTTCATAAATAAAGTCCTCCTAATGACAAGTTAGAAAATCTTTCTTTCTAGTGAATAATCAGACTAGAATGTTTTGATGAGGATAGTTTTCAAGAAAATGATTATGTTGCTACTACGTTGTAACCATGTTTCAATGAATAAAATGATATTATAAGTTTGCTGCATCTGAGTTAGATTTAAGGGAAATCATCCAAGGGGGCCCAGAGAAGATAGAACATCCTTTAGTTCAGATATTACTTTTCTGCTAATAGTTAAATTTTCAATTGAGCCACTAGTTTTTACTGACAGAAACAAGCCATCATGCAAATAGTTTGTGAAAATCAACACCACCTAGTGTTACCACCCACATGAAGAAAATAGAAGTTTCCAATTATATGTTTGAACAACAGATCATGCTGTCAGATGTGGGAAGATGGTTGAGTATAGGGGAGGTAGCTAAAGCCAAGCTTTCAACTCATGGTCAAATTGTGAGGTGCTCAAATTATTTTGAGAAAATTTCTTGTGTTGAGCGTCTTTTTATATGTTTTGATATGAGTCATGATTATCAATAAAAATCCTTAAATTATGTCTAATTATAAATAATTTATGCTGTAATAAGCAAAAACTCATATATGATTAGATTGTGTTCCTTTCACTAGTTCAATTGTAAAACTTTTAGTTTTCCTTCAAAAATATGAAATACAACCTTCTTACAACATTTTGTGTCAGCTTGTGAAAACTGAGCAGTGCATAGAGTAAAACACTTTTTTTGAGAGAGGTTGTGAGTTGAAACAACAAGTATAAGTCTCAGTTTTTTGGTGCATCACCTCCTAGGATGAGCATTTTCAATTTTATTTCTCTTCTTCCCTTTTAGATCAAGGTATAGTTTTTAGGAGGACCATCAGGGGAACCATCCCTCTAGAGGTAGATCTTCACCATAGGAAATCCAAAATTGAAGATGATCCCATGTATCACATGATAGAAAGTTTTACACTTATCCGGGGTGCAATCCTCATGACAACAAGTAGCAACACTAGCATGATTAATAATGGACTATAAATGTGATGAAAAATGAGGTAATTATAACACTATTAGATCAAATTTAGCGCTACAAGGAAAATAGGTATTTAAGGTGCTAAAAAGGTTAGATGAATGGATAATATTAGTGGGTAAGGAGAAATGGATTTTACTATTGAGATGAGAGGATAATGGAAGGTGTAGATAGAAAGGACACTAGAAGAAAGAACATAGAGAAGTGGTGGTTAATTCAAAAGCTGTAACATGTGAGGTAAACACAATGATGGATCTATATTAGGATGAGAAGATGAGGGATCACTATAATTATGAAAGGTGAGTGGATATGGGGGAATATGCATGATGAAAATAACTAGAGGAATCCCTCATAGTAATAATCCCATGAATAATCTCTGATACCAAATGATGCACCAATTAGTAAATTGTGAAGAGATGTAGCTAATAATGAAGGAGAAGAAGCATTTTCAAACTTATGAAAGTAATATTCTAGTGAGATGGATATTTCTTATCCACTTGTGTATCATGATCAAAATTAAATTGCTCATTATGATTAGCCACATATCATGAAAAGTGGATTAAGAAGCTATATGAAGATTTGGGTAATCATTTTTTTGTAAAGGTGAATTAAAGTTTTGACTAACTCTTGGCATAATAAACCACTAGAAAGATAGTGAATAAAATATCAAGGGTAGATATAAATGTGTATTTCATAAATATAATTGGCCTCAAATTAAAAAAAAATAATAAAAATAAAAAGATAAACCCTAAGGGGGTGTAAAATTAGAGGGGTTCACCAAAATGAAAAGGACAAAATTAACTCATTTTCACAAAATTCTCAAGGTGAAAAAATTAAGCAATTATAAACAAAAGAATTTAAGAAACTAGTTGTTGAAATATAATGGACAATTTCTATATGTGCTAAAATAAATGCTTTGAAAAATAAATTAGATAAATAAAGGCAGATAGTTGGATTCTCAATGTAGATATGTTGTGACAAAACGTTCAAAGTGATTCATCAATTTATAAGAAATTAGTAATGATTGGAATAATACTTTCAAATCAATAAAATAATTGCCTATCATTGTGGGTCACTTCAACAATTATAGTTGTGCTCCTATGGATTTGACTTGTATATATGTGGATTTGATCTAGACGTGTAGAATGATCTTTGTAAATCTTTGTTCATCTTCATCCTTTGTTGAGTATCTAATTTTTTTCTACATTAAAACCTTGATTGTGTGGTTAGGTGTTTGTGAATGGATAGGAATATGCCTTCCCTTAATCAAATCCTTAGGATACCAAGCAATACCTTTTGAAAATAATGTAAGTAAGAAGATATCCTAGTTGATGATGTAAGCAAGTATTTAAATAATGAATGTTCAAATTGTGTCAATAAATGTATCTTAAACGTTCTTGCCAAATGATTTTTAAGATGTTCAAAATTAAATAAAGTTAATCCTTAAATATAACTCTAAAAGTTTTAAGTGAAATATTTCAAGCTTTGAGATGACACATAACAACTAGTTACATAATTAGGAGAGCCTTATATTTGAGTTTGAAATGTAAACATTTAATGATCATTTCCATAAACAATGCAATCAATCTAGATTAGCTGTGCAAATTGTACATCCCATATTAATTAAAACCCAATAAAATAATAAAACAGATGAAAAAAAAGAGTACAAATGAAAATAAATACAATTCATGTGTAAACTTTCAAACATAAATCATATGATTTATATATGAATATCATTACATAAAAAAAAATATAGCCAAAACAAAATGATTCCAAAAAGAAATGAAAAAATGGAGAGCATGCAATTTTTACCATTACAAGAGTTATATGTTTGGTTTAACTGTTGGCCTAATGTGTGCCACAGTTGCTAAAAGAACAGAATAACTAGAATGAAGTCAGAGATATTCAGTCTAATCCAAAGCCATCGAGAGATCAGTTTTCCAGCAGCGAAGTTAGAGGAGATCTTGGCGTGATGTTTATGAACTTTGGCAGATTCTGTGCTTTACTGCAGCATTTCCTTGATTTCTTTGAGATGAGCAACAACTTCTTTCATGCTTGGTCTGAAGTCCGTTTTTATTGCAAGGCATTCACAGGCCAATTCGGCAACTGCAGCAACCGTGACCTTCACCTCGTGATTTCTTTCAATCTTCAAATCTGGATCGACCAATTCATCCAAAACACCTCTTCTGATCTTGTCTCTGGCGATGTTAGCAAGGCTGATTTCATTTCTATTACGCTTAACATCCACCGCTACTTTGGCAGAGATGATCTCCACCAAAACAACTCCTAAGCTGTACACATCAGACTTGTCAGTGAGCTGGAAGCATTGATGATACTCTGGGTCAACATAACCGGGCGTACCGTGTGGAGCAATTGCGGCGTGTAAGAAATTGACGGGCACCAGTCTGGAAAACCCCAAATCTGCAACTTTTGCTATGAAATTCTCGTCTAGAAGAATGTTACTGGATTTAACATCTCCGTGAAATATGGGCGGATAGATGCTGTGGAGAAACGCCAAGGCCTGAGCAGTTTCTATGGCAATGTTTAAGCGAGTTGCCCAAGGCAAGCTTCTGGGAGTTCTTCGGTTTCCATGAAGGTGATCATACAAGGTCCCGTTTGGCACAAACTCGTAAACAAGTAGTATTGTTGGACTACCCGGACTCGTACAGCCGTAGAGACGAACAAGGTTTGGATGACACAGAGATGACAATATTTGTACCTCGTTGATAAATTGCTCACCTGTTCCTGAGCTTTTCTGATGAAGCCTCCTCACTGCTACAGCTCGTCCGTCCTCAAGTTTACCCAGGTATACCGCCCCAAACCCTCCGTCTCCAAGTTCGTTCTTCTCGTCGAAGAAATTTGTCGCCTGCTGAAGTTCCTGACAGGGAAATATGGACAAACTGCCTATCATATACTTTGGATGATCTGCTTCCATCTCGCTTCTCTGACGATTACTGTAACCACCTCCAGGCCGGTGGATATGAGGCCGTTTTCTTTTCGTCACATACAAAATACAAAGCACCGCTAGTGCTGCCGTCAGCGCAACGCCTCCGATGGAGCCACCTGTATAACGTCATAGATGAAATTTATTTTAACATGGACAAATTTTAGGAGGATTGTTACAAATAATCACAGAGGTTCAAGCTGTACTTATAGAGGAAGTTTATGAATTGGATTGAAAAAATGTTATTTGTAAGATGGATTCAATGGTGTTGGTTTCTCTTTTGAAGTAAGAGAAAGTTTCCTAATTTTTTGTGGTTGGCTTTTTTATGTGGCTCAAATTTTTTGTATGATTCAAAATTTTGATTCTATCTCTTTTATTCATATTTTTCATGGAATGCTGTTGAAGATTGTTTGGCTAAATGAGTTTCTGATGTTGATTGTAGATGAAATATTATGGATTGGAGATTTCTTTCTTAAGCCCATAGTTCAAAACTTATTTCACTCCCTCATCATGATTTGGGTTGATAGCTCTTCTTGGTCTTTCATTTTCCTGTTCTCTAATGAGATTTGCTGATAGATTTGTAATATTTCTTCAAATTTAGTTCTCTAAATTTTAATGAAAGCTACTATTGTATGGAAGTCTTCATGTAACTCTTTCAATTGTATAAATTAATATACTTACTTTTTTAAAAAGAAAAAGACAAATTGAACTATTGCCCAACCATATTTAGCTTTGTTAATAAAGTATGGACATTAAATAAGAAGGGGTTCTTACGTAGAGCAATAGCAGTCTTATCGGCAGCGTTAGACCCACCTGCATTGTCTCAATTATATATAATGAGACATATAACGTTGTTAGTATTATGGTTAGGAAATATAATTTTTTTTTTTTTTAAATTTGTTCAGACATAAAAGTTTGACTCTTTTTATTCATCTGTTAATTAAGTAGACAAGGAGTTACGACTCTTACCAGGGTTCAACGATTGGCAACTCAATTGCGTCGAATTACTGGTGTCATAAATGCAAAGATATTTCTTTGACTCGCAATGCTCACAACCTTCGCTGAAACTCCATTTTATCTTGAACCCATTCTTGAATCTTTCTTGAAGCGGTCGATTAGTTCTGTCGAATTTTTTAACGGGTAGATGCACTAATGATTTACAATATGCACCCAAATTCATGTCTGAACTTGAAGAATAGTACCAACTCTTATTTCATTCTAAAGCATGCGCTTTAGTGGACAGGTTCTCTTCTCCGCACTCTCCCCATAGACTTAAATTCATGTATCCATCAAAAATGTGAAACTGAGGGCTAGACCAGAATTCCGTTGTATGGTTACTGGTCGACGGGTTGCATGAATTTCCCCACATATTTGTCTCAACTATTTCCATGTAATCGGTGAGATCCTCTTTCCAGTGGTCTGAAGGTTTCACTACGTAGTATTGGCAGCCATTAATATTAAGTAAAGGCATATTCACCCTATGATCACAGTCAAGCTGAAGAGCAGGATCACCGCAGCCGCAGTTCTTTCTTCCGAAGGGATATTCGAACAAATGATTCCCACAGTTGAAGGTTTCTGGACAAGCTCCAGATGAAGGAGCGAGGGATGACATGAATACTGTGAAGATTAGAAAGAGGAAGCGCATGGGGTATCCAGGGATCGATTGAAATGCTTTGAATGGCAAATATGAAGAGGTAGGCCTTCCATTTTCATCTTAGTTACAAGAGTAGGATGGAAACTATGAGAAATGAAGTTAAACAAGTCAACATTAGTGACAGTTTAATAGCCGAGAAAAAGATCAGCGCGGGAAATAATCAACAAAATACCGGAGTCAATACGCTAATTTGACTGGACTTTCATTTCCCCGGTCACAAGTAGGAGCGTATACTACGCATTTGAACCACTCAACTATACAATAAGATTTAACATTTCAGTCACGCATTCACTAAATTCCACATGCTTCCTTTGACGCAGGACCACATAAACATTTGAATTCCTAGTTTCTTTTAAGTTTGAAAGTTATGTAGTTTGACGAAGTCGAAGGTCCAAGATCCTTAATTTATAGATTACGCTTGGGATATTTCTATGAAATTACTCCACTAAGAGGGAAATTGCATCGGAAAGCTCGATGTGAGAGTTTTTAGTTTAATTAAAAATTATTCTTTTTTCTTTGTGTGAAATGAATATTCAATAAAATGTAAGTATAATTCCATCGAGGGAAGATTCATCCATAGTAAGCCTTGTAAAACAAATTAACAATAAAATGATAAAAAATAATTCATACATAGAGGTAAGAAGATTTTACACAAATTGTGTGAACTGAAAAGAGGTGGAAATTATTATTTTCATTAACATAAAAGTATGAGTATGTTTATAGTTGCAAAAAAAAATGCAAAAAATTTACATGTATTTGTTCAAGAATAAAGAAAGAATCTATAATAATGAGCACAAATTACTTCTTGTTAGCAAGAAATCTAAGGAAGCACAAACCCCTGATTCAGTAATATAAAGGTGAACACCAATGCAATCAGACATATGATTAACTATTGATGTATCCACGAAATAATAAATAACATTATATAGATAGAACTTCAACATTTGTTATATTAAACAGATCAAAATTGTTACAATATAATATCTTCCCCTATACTCTTGTTTAACTCTTATCTAATCTCTATATTTCTATCCTTCAGTTTTATGCAATCAAACATATGATTAACTATTGATGTATCCATGGAATAATATATACCATTATATAGATAGAACTCTGATACCTGTTATATTAAACAAATCGAAATTGGTACAATATAATATCTTCCCCTATACTCTTGTTAACTCTTATCTAATCTCTATGCATTTATCCTTTAGTACATTAGTCTCCTGTACATACATTTATCTCTGACTAGTGCATATATCATCTTTTGGCCTATTACATTCTATCATTCATATCTTCTTTTATACACACATCTATGAGATGAAATGTGACCCATCCATGAAAACCCTAGTCTAGATGATATCTTTACAATATTATGCTCTACACGTCTTTTATGCCAAAATATGATATGTTCTATTTGTCGATCTCTTCACTATCTTGCTTTCTGACTAACACCATACCCTCTTTCAAAGTGTTGACTTATCTTCAATTCAATGCTACTATGCTAGAATGATATTATTTCATTCTTGCTCCATTGAAAAAGCATTGGAGTATGGTGCCATCTAATGTCTTGAGTTGTATTTCTCTGAAGTGAAGGATCTAATGGATTTAATTAGGGCCCAACCATTTGACTTTTAGTTTACCCTATTTCTTGAATATGTTGTCATAGAGAAAAAATAAATCATCAACCTTAATTTGTTTAGATCTTAGATTCTGATCATGCCATGCTTTTTGTCTTCATCTTTCTATCCATAGGTGGTGTGTGACCAATAGTCTTTCTTCATCTAGTTTATCCAGTTCCTCGAGGTGGTGCTTGATGGATTCCTTATCAGTGAATTGTAAGGTCAGTGTGATCTAGAGGTTGTGTACCATAAAATGTAATAGTATACTTACCTCCATGCCATGCAAAATATCAAATGGGGTGTGTTTGTTAACATGTTTATAGGTAGTGTGGTATGTCTAAAGTACTGTAGGAATTTTGATATCCTAGTTCGTCCTAGTAGCATTACAGGTCTTGGTTAAGGTAGTGCCTAAAATCTTTTTGAGAGCTTTGCTCGCTCCATTGGCTTGCAGATGGTATGGTGTACTATAGTTATGCATAATCATGAAGTCGGTTAATAATTCCCTTATTGGTTTGTTAACAAAGAGTTTTCCTTGATCACTAGTTATATTGATAGGACACTTGAATCTAGCAATAATGTTATGGTAAATGAATCTTGCTATAGTATATGTAGTGCAATCTATAGTGGGTTCAGCTTCCACCAATTTGGTCAAATAGTTTACATCGATGATGATGTATCTAGCTTTGGATTTTTTTGTTAGATGATCTATTGGTCCTATGAAGTCAATCACCCATTTCTCAAATGAGACTTATGCTAATACCATATGGAGGGTTATATTATCTCTAATTGTAGGGCACCCTATTCACTAGCAAATGTCACAACATCTTGTATAACTTGTGTAATTTTTAGAATCCTTATATATACTAGGCCACCATAATCCTGATAATAGTATTTTTTAGGTAGTAGCATCTCCACAATTATGACCTCTTGCATTTATTTCATGTGCTTCCTTTAATATCTATTCTTGTTCATGTTTGTAGACAACTCTATGGAGAATACCATCTCATCCATTGATTCTCCTTTAAGTCTTGATATAGATACATGTACCATATCCATTCATACATTGGACAATAAAAACCTTAGTTTCTTTGTAAATTCTCTCTCTTGAATCCTTCCCTTTCATGACCCCTTTATTTCCTCTTGTACACAACCCTTGCCCTACCATTTCACATGAAATTAGTAGATTTTTCCATAATGGTTTCAATATATATACTGCACTACATCTAATAGGGGGTATATTGTTGCTATATAACATAATCCTTAGAGATCCATCCTAAATTTTCTCATCTCCTATTTTGCGTCAAATAATCCTCCTAGATCTCCTATCCTCCATCAAACTCTCCTCCAACTTAATTGTTTCTAATAAAATTTGTTCTTCCTTACTCATTTATTCTAATCATCCAATCCCACACCATCCAAGCATTCCTCTTCATAATCCAATTCCATCCAATTATCCTCTAATCTCCTATAATCCATATAAACCCAAAGTATTCTATTCAACACTCCATTCCTAATAAAAAAAAACTTGCTAAGCAACCTAGCACATCATTTGAAGCCTATAGTGGTGTTTCTAGCCTCATTATAAACCTTAGTACACTTTAATCAAATTATCATCATGCCAAGTATATCATTCATGAACCTAGTTTTTTCTTATCATTAAAAACAGTATCAATGTGATAGATTGTCCCTAATATTTAAATTATTCTTATTGTCAACAATACTATCAACATCATTATTTCATCAATCAATCAATCAATCAGTTTTTAGATTGATTAGGGGCTACACCATGTTTTTCTTTGCATGGTTGTGCATTCTTTCTTGTCTTCTTGTTTGTATATTTTACTTATATAATTTGTAATGGTCCTTTTAGTATATCGCCACAATAATATGATGGTCTTTTATATCATGGCTTCATAAGACATATGCTTGCATGAAACCTTTTATTTTGGGTTATTCATTTATGCACTGAGCACATGATCACATTCATTTTATACCTTTGTGTATGCTATCAAATGGTTTATCAAATCAAGGTTTCTTGAACCAACACAACATGAATCACTCCATCCCTCTGCCACTCTCTACATCTTTTCTATCTAAATCTATCCATCTTATTATGTTAACCTTTTTTATCCTTACATATCCTTTATCCTTTATGCTCCAATCCATTCATTTTGAAGCACACCTATTTCTATGAAATCACCTATCATCTTAAGTGGAAATGCTAATATATCCCCTCATCGTCACTCTTATCCTTCCAATATCTAGGGCATCCTTCCACTAGTCTCGTCCCTTTCTAGCCACTATATTTTCTTCTTCTTTGAAACAAGGTTGCTTCATCTAGTTACAATGCCATCTCAAAGAGAAGAAAAATATAAACACCTAAAATTATTGGCACCTAACCACATTTGAATTTAACCTATCCTAATGTATATTAAATAATTCAATTATTTAATTAATTTTCCTAATCATTCTTTAAGCATTAACTAATTAATTAAAAATAATAAATACTTGATTAGTCCATCCTTTATCCTCATTCCTCAATAGTTCACCTTTAATTATATAAATTGAAATTTATTTAATTAAATCCTACCTTCTTAGTTTTATCCTACAAAAATTAAATAAATATGAACTATTTATTTAATTCCTCCATTTTCTACTTCAATCTAATTAATTGATTAAAACCAAATATTTAGATAACCAATTCATCATACATTTCTAAATATGATTAATTTAATTAATCACATCTAATCATACTTATCCCTAAAATTTTACAACAAAATATTAGTCATCCATTTATTCTAAAAAATTCTAACTCTCCACCTTAGACATGTAATTTCTAACACATGTGAGAGGATTCATATGTCTTCATCCCTTATCCCTATATGATATCTCACACATATAAGGGGAGACACATGTCATAAATCCTCTTTCTTATCTATTCTCAAATATGTGTGGGAGGAAACTTGTCATAATCCCTCTTTCTTATGTATCCTCACACATGTGGGAGTAATCAACTTCAACCCTGAGATATAGTCAAATCAATATTAACCCTTTAGATCTCCTTGATCCTCCTCCACCCCAAGTACACTAATTCTAAGGTGCCATTTGGATGCCTCTCATCCACCCTCATATCTCAATAATTTTTAGCCTTTGATCTTCAAATCAAACCTCTCCTAAGCCATTTGCATCAAGCATCTCCATTGAAAAGCCATTCTTTCAAATTGAAGAGAAACCACATCAAAATATCATAACAAGAGCATGCCAAGAGGATTGTTCCGAGGTCATTGGAAACTTATTAAGGTTTTGGGTGCTTTGTTCTCTTCAATAAACTCAAATGAAGGTATATGTAGAGGCAAGGTATAAAGGTTTATTGTTTACATTTGAATCTTCTTTCTCCTCCTTGTTTCTCATATATACAATATGTGTCCATGATAATAGATAAAAAAATATTCGAGTGTCAAATTCCACTAATATTACATCTTTACAATAATCGCAATATTATTGGTTTACAAAAACATTTTAATAAAATATACCCATTACTTATCAAAATTTCCTTATTTCTTCTAATTATGTTGAGAGGTGTAACATTTTGTAACAATAGAGAAATAAATTATGTTGCCATTGTGAAAAGTAATTTAAAGAAAACTATTTAAAACCAACATTTATTTTTTTAATATAAAAATCATAACTTTAATAAATGAAGTAAATAAAATAAGTTGACTTTGAAATAAAATAAAAACAACTCTTGAAACAAAAGCATTTAATAAATAAAATAAAATAATTCTTAAATAATTTGAAAGTAAAATAAATTTAAATATTAAAATCTATCAACTCTCTTATATTTTTACGTATACCAAAAAATTATAGCAAAATCTTAAACAAATAAAATAATTTAAAATTCGTATATTTAACAGTTTTAAATAAATTAATTTAAAATATATATACTAATTAAATAAAAAATTGCAATACTATAAAAACGCTCTTTATTATACTTTAAAAACATATCTACTTATGTCTTCCACATATTTTTAACTTCACATTTAAATACTCTTCACCACTTTCCCTTTTTAATTATATAATAGCCTCCTTTTTCAACTTTTATAAAGAACTTTAGTAGGTAGTAAGCACTCTCCTTTGGTCACAATTTTATCAACTTTTAAAACTTTTTCGTTTTGTCAAATTTACATATCATTGAGTATGTAGAAAAGAGGATCTTAGTAAAATCCATACTTGACTATTATGATATGCAATTTTTGAAATTTCTTATTAGTACTTATTGACTTGGAAAGGTTTGTAAACATTAGTAAGAGTGATAGTGAAATCACAATGGTTTTGATGAGATTATATATCTTTATGAAAAAGAAATTAACATTTTATTTTCTCCTTCAAAGATTATTACATCATTATTTATCCAAAAACTGTTTCGGACAAAGCTTTTAACCTTTCTCTACCATTCATCCACTTGTAAAAAAATGATTAAATGCATATATAAATATTATATTTTTAAATAATACAAAAGAAACATATAAAATTATATTGTAAAGATTTAATATTACATTATTAAATATAATAATTATTCAATACCCATCAATAACTAAAAATTATTTAAATATTGATCAGAAAAATTACACAACATTAATACAAAATTACTAAAACTTACACTACATTAACACTATAAACCATAAAACTGACGCTCAATACAAAATTACTAAAACGAAATCAGAGATGCACTCTAATCCGAAGCCATGCCGGGCCAGTTTTCGTGCGGTGAAGTTAAAGAAGATGTTGGCGTGTTGCTTATGGAGCTCGAAGATTCTGTGCTTTCCTGCAGCATCTCCTTGATGTCCGTGAGACGGGCAACAACTTCTTTCATGGTTGGTCTACAGTCCCTTTCTATAGCAAGGCACTCAAAGGCCAATTCAGCAACTGCAGCAACCGTGACCTGGACCTCGTGGTTTGTTTCAATATTCAGATCTGGATCGACCAATTCATCCAACAGACCTCTTCTAATCTTGTCTGTGGCCATATTAGCAAGCTTGATTTCACTTCTATTTCGCATAACATCCACTGCTAATTTGGCAGAGATTATCTCCACCAAAACAACTCCTAAGCTGTAGACATCAGACTTTTCAGTGAGCTGGAAGCACTCATGGTAGTCTGGGTCAACATACCCGGGTGTACCTTGCGGAGCAGTTGTGACGTGTGAGACATTCAGAGGCACCAATCTGGAAAGCCCAAAATCTGCAACTTTTGCTCTGAAATGTTCGTCGAGAAGAATGTTACTGGATTTAACATCTCTGTGAAATATAGGCTGATCGATGTTATGGAGATACGCCAAGGCCTGAGCAGTCTCTCTGGCAATGTTTAAGCGAGTTGCCCAAGGCAAGCCTCTGGAAGTTCTTCGGCTCCCATGAAGGTGATCAGACAAGGTCCCATTTGACACAAACTCGTAAACAAGTAGTAGCTTTGGACTCTGCGGGCACGTACAACCATAGAGACGAACAAGGTTTGGATGACACAGGGATGACAATATTTGTACCTCGTTGATAAATTGTTCAACAGTTCTGGAGCTCTCCTGATAAAGCCTCTTCACTGCTACAGCCCGTCCGTCCTTAAGTTTACCCAGGTATACCACGCCAAACCCTCCATTTCCAAGTTTGTTATTCTCGTCAAAGAAATTTGTCACCTGCTGTAGTTCTTGATAGGGAAATATGGTCAAATTGCCTATCATATACGTTACATGACCTGCTTCCATGTCGGCTCCGTGATAACTAGTGTAATCACCACTAAGCTTGCGGGTATGAGCCCGCTTTCTTCTCTTCACATACAAAATGCAAAGCACTGCTAGTGCTGCGATCAGTGCGACTCCTCCCATGCAACTACCTGTATCAGAACCTTGTAATTAAATCTTATACTTTTAATAGTTAATAATTAATAATAATTTAAAATTTCATCTTACCAAAATTTAATAAATAATAAATAATTATTAATTATTAAACTAGGCTATAGTCTTACAAAAATGAATGAAATAATGTAATAGATGAATAAACTGAAGTTAAACTAGGTAATAATCTTAGAAAAATAATTGAAATAATGTAATAGATGATCAAACTGAGCGATTTCCAACACATTTAGCTTTGACGTAAAATATTGCGGACAGTAAAGAGGAAGGAATGCTTACCTAGAGCAATAGCAGCCTCTTTCCTTGGCTCGCAATCCTCACAGCCTTCGCTGAAATTCCAATTTATCTCGCAGCTCCACTTTATTGGAAACCGCGTTCGATTACCAAACCACGTTTGATGATCATGCCCCGTTCGATTAGCAAGCCACGTTTGATTACCATACCGCGTTTGATTACCAAACCACATCTGATTACCTTTGTAGAATTTTAGAACAGGTAGATATACCAATGATTTACAATATGTACCCAAATTCATGTCTGAACTGGAAGAATAGTACCAACTCTTATTACATTCTAAAGCATACGCTTCAGTGGGCAGGTGCTCGGTGCACTCTCCCCATAGACTTAAATTCATGTAATCATCAGAAATGCGAAACTGAGTGCTAGACCAGATTTCCATTGTATGGTTACTGGTCGACGGGTTGCATGAATCTCCCGGTCCCCACATATTTGTATCAACTATTTTCATGTGATTGATGAGAACCCCTTTCTGGTGGTCGGAAGGGCTCACTAGATAGTATTGGTACCCACTGATGTTAATTAAAGGCATCTTCACTTGTTGATCACAGTCAAGCTGAAGAGCAGGGTCACCGCAGCCGCTGTTCTTTCTTCCGAAGGGATATTCCAACGAATGATTCCCACATTTGAAGGGTTCTGGACAGGCTTGAGATGAAGCAGCGAGGCATGGCATGAATACTGTGAAGACAAGAAAGAGGAAGCGCCGGCGGTATACAGCGCGTAGACTGAAATGCTGAGGATGGCATGGATGAAGAAGCATTCCCTCCATTTTCATCTATGTTACAACAGTGAGAAGAAAACAACTAGAAATGAGGTGAAGAAGGGAACATGAATGACAGTTTAATAGCAAATAAGAAGGTAAGAGAAGCCACGAAAATGAAGTGTGAGGAAAGGCATAACCAATATAGCGGAGTCAATACGCCAATTTGACCTTACTTTCGGTACCGACATGAAGAGTCGGAGTGAATACCGCAGTTTGACTTAATGGGAGGTAGAATCCTGATAAACATCATAATTCCACACTTGAATCGGGCATATCTATTGACTTCCTGGATTCCACGCGTTTTCTTTGACGCATGATAACATAAACATTTGAATTCCGCGAGATTTACGCTTAGTTTGACGTAGAGTTGAAGGTCGCACGTCATTATAAAATTATGTTTGAGAAATTTAGTGAAAATCACTCCACTAATAGGGAAATTGCATGGAATATGAAATGTGGGTCCTATTTACCCCACTTTTTTTAATTGGCGGAATATTTGCTATTTATTTTTCAGTGATTCTCTTGTAAATTGTACTCCGTTTTTAAGCAGTTTTTTATGTGCTTTGGTGTTTTTTTGTATTATTGTCTCTTTTAGTCGTTTTGGTTGGGATGTACCTCCTTGGACCGCACACTTGTAATTGTAAATTCTTTTTCTTTTATTAAAGTACAATGCGATTGTTGGAGGTTGTGAGTATTTTTTTGGTTTCCTCATGAAGTGAAAATTGAATAACTAGTAAGTAAATTGCATAGAAAAAAAAGACATAACATTTAGTAATAATTATTGTAAATGTTTTCAATTAAATTGTAATAATGTTATGGCAAGCACTTTATAGATGTATTCTTTTATTATTTTTTAATATAATATTTATTATGTGATGATTAATGAATAAATGGTATATTTTTACATAAAAAAAAGTATTATTTTTAATTTAATGTAATTTCATCTCCACATTTATACACACTAGTTTGATCTTTAGATTATCTATTTATTTATTTAGTTTAGTTTTGTGACACAAAATTAATCTAGTTTGATTTCTTAACATAAAAATAAGTCTTCAACTTTTAGAGTTTAGAACTCAAGTCAACCATTGCCTACTAGTTATTATGTGCCAATTTGAAGTCAATCTTTTTTAAATTATATGTTAAGAGTGTTTTATTTAAAGAAAAATCTTTACTCACTTTTTAGGCATCGACAAGCTCTAATTCTAATTCACATAAACATTTAATAAATGTCATGGTACTTCATTCCATCATTAACTTACATTAGCTTTTGAATTAGAGACAAATTAGGCATCTTACATGATTGTTTATTGTCTTGGATCTTTGTTTCAAAATTATTGAATTTGATTTGAAGGGTTTTAAATGTAAGATTTTCTTAGGGATTGTAAAATCATCTATCATCCAAAAATATTTTTAATGTACAAGTCATTTGATTATGTGCATACTATGTTTTTTGTTTGTGTGTTTGTGTTTTATGCATATAATTTTTGGTTGCATATATACTGGATAAGATTGTACAAGGCTTTGTCAAAGAATTTTGTTAATGCATACGTTTATTTGGGATCACAATAAACTTAGATATTGTGCATAAGGTTATAGCTTCTATCTATATGACTTTTATCCATGTAAACATTTTATGGAAGGTAGTTGGGTTCAATGAAAAGGATGTTCACACACACTTCCTAACATGTGGAAAATCTTAGTATGCCATTGATGAAGGAGATAAAATGTATTATGAGATGAAAAATTAATGATTGGGATGATGTAGTTTTTATAATTGTGAAACAAGCACAAAACCACAAGCCATAGGATTAAACAACAAATAGATACACCTTCCACACAAGAGATCTACAAATAATATATGCAATATTCCTCAACAAGAAAAAGCTAAAAAAGCAAGAGACTCTCAAAAAGATATGAAAGCTCGAGATGATAATTACAATGAGGGTTGAGTGCTTATAAGAGCAAAACCCTAAATGAGAAAGGGATCAGATCATGACAAGTGTCAACATTACGTGAGATGAGACAAAATGATCTAATATTAGATCAACTAATAAAAGCATAAAAAACACTCCTAAGTTTAGCTTAAGTGCATGAGAATAAATTAGACTAATAATTAATTAAAGACTAATTAATTATTAGCTAATGCATGATAACTCTAACATCCCCACTTAAGATGAACTTAGGGAGTAGCTAAAAATGCCTAAAAGAAATGAATGCATGATGGGCCCAAGCAAGGATGGCCCGGTAAGGTACCCATGTACAAACAAAAGAACTATCAAAACTGAAGAAACAAAGAAAACCACACACAAAAAAATCTTCTCCAAAAGAGAGAAAGGAAAATGAAGGACTGAAGAAGCCTCCAAATCAAGGTGTGAATGATTGGGAAGCCTCCAACCATTTTATGTCCTAAAAAGGCATGAAGAAGTTGTAGACAACTGTTGAAAAATGATTGCTAAATAGAGAACCTCCAAAAATAGGAATGAAAGAGTTTCCATATGGTAAATGATCCATCTCACTGAAATGCATGTAACTAGCCATTGATGTATGTTGCATCCAAAAGTACATAGGAACAAGAATCGTATACATAGATCACTCCAAACCATGAAACCAAGGAAGCATTAACACCAATAGTAGAAACCCACCCATAATGTTGAAAAGGGAGAGCCATGATAGGTACACTAAAAAATATGTGAAACCAAGAAGTGAATGTAGGAGAAAAAACCTACAAATTAAAGGATGTGCAAAATAAGGCACACACACATGAGGCAAGAATCACAAAGATTCACTACTATCATGGAAGGGACACTCACTTGAAAAGGTGTGATGGAAGAAAAAAGGTAAACATCAATCCTCCCATGGCACTTTATATCATAGTCTGAATACAAAAGGCACTACAAGATGTGCATAATCCCCAAAAAGTATACACTAGAATGCCACTTTATTTTAGTGCATCTATAAAAGAGAGTGTGCATGAAAAAGATGTCTACAATGTTCAAATATGACATAATACTAAAAATACATACAGAACAACAAAAAAAATTCATCCCACACAAACAAAAAGTTTCTAGGAGTTGAAGTGTCCAAGTAATTCAACAAAGTGCGAAAACATAAAAATATAAATAAAATGTAAATAGAGAGAAATCTAGAAAAAGTGCATGGATGGAAGTGAAGAGCTCTAAAATACGGTTCCAATGCCACTAGAATCAAGAAAACCGGAGAAATTGGTCAAAAGTTACGAGCTCGAGACTGAAAACAACACCTTTAACTTTAATAGGTTGTAGAATGTACTAGTAGAAAAAATAGGTGATGAGACCAACACTACTAGAAATTTGATAGAACCAATTCTCCAATGATATCTTGTTTTCCCAAAATAATAGTGTATACCCAAGTTATGACCAAAAGAAAAAAGGCCCCCTTTAGGGCACAAAGTGGTCTTGAAAGGGCCATGCAAGCCAACTATATAGATGACATCATTAGGAATATACTGGGAATATTCTTTTGCTACGATTTCAAGAAAAGTGTTGTAGATATTTTATTAAAATAAAATTGTTTTAAAAAATCAAACCTTCAAAGGATTTGCAAAAAAATTTAAATGTGCAATTTTTTTTGAAGAAATCCCATGTGATTTTTTCCATGTTGCAATTAATGGAACTACAATATGGTGTATGGATCCATACCATTGTACAATTTTTTACCTCATAGAACATGCCAACAAAACTCACCTCCATTTTTTTTTTATATGTGCGTGAAAGAATAGTTGATCTTTAGGCTTTTGGCCACTCTAGATGCAATGGTAAGGTCTTGTTTGTGCCAAAGTGCTCTAAAAAAATTTCCACCTCCAAAATTTACAAAAAAAGAAAAGGGGATTCAAATTTGAAGCCTATAACCCTTGTTGAAGAAAATACCTCATAAATCAAGAAGGGGTTCACAAAATCTATGCTCTAATACCATGTTAGAATTGTGAAACAAGCACAAAATCACAAGCCATAGGATCAAACAACAAACAAATACACCTTCCACAAAAGAGATCTACAAATAATATATGCAATATTCCTCAACATGAAAAAGCTACAAAAGTAAGAGACTCTAAAAAAAATATGAAAGCTTGAGATGATAATTCCAATGAGGGTTGAGTGCTTATAAGAGAAAAACCCTAAATGAGAAAGGGATCAGATCATGACAAGTGTCAACATCACATGAGATGAGACAAAATGATCTAATATTATCTCAACTAATAATTATTAAATTCCTTCATAAATTCCTTTATTCAATCTTCTCAAAATCAACAACACTTGAAGAAATCAACATTATTCAAATGCAGCATTCAAATGCCAAACAAATATCATACCATAGGTTCTACTTCAATATACCACTAACTACTAAGAATATATCCAAACCATTTTTGGGTTATGTTTCCCTCTTTACCATATTTCTAGAATAGTTTGAATTTTAAAATTTTAGTAAGAAATGACAAAATTATCACAGTTTTACTATGACAATAATCTATAACTTAAAAAATGCCTCAACAAATCTCCATTCTTCATAGCCACAATATAATCAATTTGATACCATGATTAACAATGGTAAAATAAAGATATAGAATATCAAATCAAATCATTGTTACACATAATAAAAGACATAACATAAGATATTGATTATTCAATTCTTTGGGATAATAATTACATTGATGTGCATTGGATTTAATAGCCTTACATTTCTTATACCAAACTAACTAATGGGAAAGTAACTCCCAAAAACTAACAACTAAGATTATTTGGTTTCTAACTATTAACTACAAGTATTCATTTATAAATTTACATCTATATGTTTATTTATTTATTATTATCTAGTCTGATATCTATCTAATGATGTAATGAATCCAATATTTTGATTATGAATCAATCAAAGACTAAAAAGGTGAAGCGTGCTTGCACAAAGCTAAAATTTCATGCATCCTTATGGTGGGATCATGCAAAAATAGAGAGATAAAGAGAGAAAAAGAGAAGATGAATTCTTGGGATCTAATCATTGCTAAATTTAATATGAAGTTCATATTGGTGAATTACTTAGTCTACATAAAATATTTTTAAAATTTAAAATAAAAAGATTCAAATAATAAGGACTATATAGAGGAATTCTATAGGCTTAATGTTCAAGATAACCCCACATAGAGGATATTGGAGAAAATATCTCTATTTATATAAATGGATTACAAGTATTAATTCAATGTGAATTCAATATGATTAAAGTGAGGTTAATAAAAAAGGTTTATCAATATGCCTTAAAAGGTAGAGGAGAAGGTGACAAAAAAAAAACTCTAGAGGAGGAGGAAGATTCTTTAGAGGAAGAGAACGATACAATAGTGGTAGAGGACAAGAAGGAAAAGGAGAATCCAACATAATATTGAGAAAAATTATAGTCAAAACACAATATACAAAAAGTAGGGTACACATGATAATAAGGGTAGCCAATCAAAGATATGGAAATATCAAATTACATCATGATAATTGATTTGTTATAAAATTGGGTTAGATTTGAGACATGTAGGCTATTGAAAATATATTGTAGCCATTGAAGAACTTTATATTTCTAGTGCATGTTGTAATGATTTGAACTAAAAGAAATAGGGTGCTCCACCTTTTAGGAGGTGGAACACATAAGGGGGGCCCTCCTATTGCATTCTTAGTTCATTAAAGGTAACCTTAGAGATCTAAACCTAATGATTCAATTAGGAAAAGAGAATGTTGCAAGGTCTCCTAAGGTGTGATTAAAAGGGGGTTCATCACTAAGTAAATTCTTAGAAAGAAAGAGATGAAAGTATTATGCAAATATAACTATATAACCTAGAATATGAAACTTGAAATCATAATAATAAAATTTAGAATGAATAGAGAAACACATAGAAGATTGGAGATTCTTGAAACAATGTCTGCAATCTTGAAATTATGAATTTTGATGTGAACTACGATTCATATGCTAGACGGGGTGATTTATTCCTAGTTTAGGGTTTCTGGTTGAATTTAGAATCTACAATTGGAAAACCAGGATCTACATAAAATTGTTGAAAAAGTGGTACACTGGGACTCATACGCCCAAGGTGGTGATTTAGTCCTAATATTAGGGTTTTTTTAAAGCTTTTCTATCCTCTAGTGATCTTCTATAGCTTCTCTCTGGTCCAATCTCCAAGTCTGAAATTTTGAATTTTGGCTTGTAGGTTACTTTCTGTGAAGATGAAAACTTTTTAACAACTTTGACAACTTTATTCAACCTCACAACTTAGTCTTCAAAGGGATCTTCAAGTCCAAAACACCTAGTTATGCAATCACACATGCAAGGAGGGAAAAATGTTGATTTGTTAGTGGATAGGGATTTTCCTTGGTCAAACCCCATTTTGGTAATCAAACCTTGAAAAAAAATGAAACAGAATGATGGAAAGATGAATGAATAATATGCAACATTGCAACTCACCAAACACTTGAGATTTATGCTACAAACTTTTATGAAATGGCTAGCATGAATGTAGATCTTGACTCTTGATTGATGATATGGGATAATGTCTTTGAATGCTTGCTTGAATCATTAAACCTACATCACAAATATAGCTAAAAACACACATGATGCATGAAGAATTTTACATGATGCTTGATCTTGAATTGATGCTCCAAAATGCTTGATAATCAACTCTTGAATGCTCTTGATCTCATAAACTTGCTATAATGCTTTCTCATTAAAGTTGCTAGGAGAAAATATGTGAAATAACCTTGTATTTATACTTGTTTATGCCAAATTTCCTAAAATTACAACACTACAAGTCGACATTAGATCTAAGAGAATAAAACCTTGCAAAGAATTAAATTCAACATAGGTCTAAGATAAAGCAAGACTCATATGCCCAGGGTGGCGTATGAGTCCTAGTAGCCTAAGCTTGGGACACAAATTACAAGAAAGGCTAAGTTTTATGCCATATTCGGGATCAGGCCCTCAAACTTAGGTGGGACCCATACACCCAAGGTGGCATATAAGTCCCATATCACTAAATCTGGGAAACATAACCCAAAATCATTAAATTATGATTGGTCATTTGATAAGTTTCAAGATTATCCTAAAAAAATACATTAAATAGGGCTTATGGATGCAAAATAGGACCAAATAAGGCATAAAGAAGCCCAATTTTAGCAAGGAGGGCCCAAACAAGTGTGAAAATATAAAGGATTACATTTTTCTACACTACATGATCTACAAAAAAGTAAAACAATTTTTTTTGATTGTTGATTTCTTCCATTTTGGTATTAATTGCATTAAAAATATGGTTTGGTTGCTAGTTTAGGCTATTTTCCCCTCAAGATAGACTAAATCATTGTGTGAGCACTCATAACATTATTTTACTTATTGATTATTTATTTTTCTATTGTGAAAAATAACTCTATTATGCTATTTTATTTTAATATTATTGTTAGAATAGTTTTATTTGATCTATTTCTTGTACTAGGTTTTGGGTAGTTTTTCTTTATTTTTGAATCTAACATAAATAAATATAATAAAATACTTATTTTATGAATTTTACTTTGAGGGATATATTCTTACCAAATTTCATGTCAAGATGACTTTGTTTGATCATTAAAAGGGTGATCTAAAATGATAATTTATATCTAATAAAATCTTTCTATGTGACTTTGAGGGAAACTAAGACCATGTAGAATTTTTAATTAACACACATACACATTGAAAATATTATCTAAAATAAAATAGTATACTTTTCTTTGTGTCCCTAGATTTGGGAATACTATTTTATATAATTATTAAATCAACATGCATCTAGAAGTGGGATAGGGATTCCCAAATAGGTATTTAAGGTGCTAAAAAGGTCAGATGAATGGATGATATTAGTGGGTAAGGAGAAAATAAATTTTACTAATTAAATGAGAGGAAGATGGAACAATAATGGAAGTTGTAATAGCAAGGACAATAGAAGAAATAACATGAGAAGTGGTGGCAACTCCAAAAGTTGTAACATGAGAG
>VDFB02281492.1:284377520-284434636 GCA_007258455.2 Sequoia sempervirens
GTACTAAACGTAGATAATTCTCTTTCTATCTCGACACATAAACACGTGGTTCCATTGTGATCTTGCAAGTGCCCTCCCAAAACATGGGTTGCCTCCATTTGCATAAACTTGACATATGGCAGCTTTGACATCAGGATAAGTGTTTTCCATTAAAAGAAAAAAATGGTGCATTCTTACATCCTGGCTAATGGGATGTGCATTTAATAATGTTAATCCAATGACATCACTATCGAGCATTTCTTAATACGGTCGATTATTTGGATGCATTTCAACACAAGCCCCATCTGATCACCAACTACTTAACTGATTTGTCATTAATGAGAAGGTGGCTATGTAGTACTTCAATGATGAGTTGGCATGTATAAAAAATGGTAATAAAGTTCTTTAAAGTTGATTCAGTACCTCTCCTAATGAGAAGTAAATCTGGAAATAATTTCCTCCACCCGAAGCATGGGAGAATGAACTGAATTGCTCTATTTAAAGTGGAAGGGAAATATTCTCACTAATATATAATTCTCATAGCTTCTTTGGGTTCATGTTGAGAATGCACACTCATGTATGCCTCACATGCTCATTTCACTAGGTGGCCTTTGCAAGTTCTATCACAGACCAATGATTGAAGGTGCTAATGAAACATCCCACTAGCATGGACCTAAAATTGGTTAAGATGATACAAGTGGTGCCAATTTCCTAAGGGATGTTGATCATTATAGGGTAAACACAAATATTACATAACATTTTGTGGCTTCCCTCTTAGATCTAGGAGAGAAAAAGGAGTTGGTGGGGGAATTGACAACAATTTTTTTTAAGAAACACAATCTAGGTGAGCTCGCGGTAATCCTAGAAGCAAAAAGGAATGGGGTTGGTGTCCTGTGGTTGTGAGATATCTAGCGTGTGTGTGAGGAGGGTGTAGAGGTGGAATGGCTTCCATTCCTAGGGATTTTTTGCATGGTGTCACAAGCGCAACACATAGTTCTGGCACACATGGGTAGTTGTTTCTTAAAGAAGGTAGACATAAGGAGCTTGTCTAATCTCCAATGGATAGTGAATTTCAATGCCACCCCTGAAGTGGTGTGAGGAGTCCACTTAATCACCTACATAAAATATGCTTTCTTTGTGTTTTTCTCTTACTCTCTAGTACATATGGCTTTTGTCTTGTATTGGCCTCCATGTGTAAAACAATTTGTATATGGGGCATTTTGTTTTGGCCCCCTGACTATCTTTACTTTGTAATATTTTATGCTATATATATGTAATTTCAAAACTTTTATATTATTAATAATATTATAGGATTTTTTTCTTTTATCTAAAAAACTTATTTTTATAATTCATAGTATTTTTAATATTTGATATTTTATTCCATAATAGATAATTTTTTTTTTCTAAATAGGATAGATTAGATCATTAACATTGATCTATCTAGTGCATGTATATTTTTCATAATTATTTTTTACATGTTTTATTTTTTATTATTTTTGAATTTATATTAACAATAATTCAAAATAATCTTATTCCATAGCACAATTGTTTTTCTTTTTCAAAACAAGGACATCGATATAGAGAGCACACATATGTTTAGAATTTTCCTCTTATTTATTTATTCACATGCATGAAACAATTTGACCTTTATTCTTTGTGAAAAAATTATGCTCACTAAAAAATAACAAATAAAAGTATAATTAATTAAAACATATATATATATATATATTTAACTTTTTAGAAATATTATTTAAAGGGCTACAATCCGACAAAATTTAATGTAATGGTGATTCTATTTGGTTTTCTAATCCTTGATTTGAAACACATATTTCTTTTGAAAAATATGAGTTATAGGAGAATGATATAAAAAATATCCTCAAAGAAAAGGTCTTAATTTAAAGGTTTCCACCTTCATTTGAACCCCCCTCATTAAGATGTCATGATGACACCACCTTTGTTGGAAGGTTCTTAATTTGAAGGTATATGTTCATTCAAATTTATTTTTACAAAATTTGGCACCTTGGACTAATTGTTTTCCCATATCAAAAGTGTGACATACTATTATGAGATCACCCCATCTAGACATTTATCTACTAGATATTTCATATATACTTATGGAGCATTACCTTTTGGATTTAGATGATGTTATTCAATATGTTTGTATCCTCTATGATGGAAAAATGATAGAGTTGTATCTTCCTCTCTAGACGTTATTTTTGCACCTCTACAAGGTCACATTTTGACACCTTGTATTGAGAGTGCCTAGTTCTTGGTTTAGTTCTTATATGAGTATTGAGAGAATTTTTAAGTCCTATTTGTTACCTTGATTGATTTTCACTTTTCATAGATTAGAATTAGCTTCATTAATTATCATTTGGAGGTCAATGTTCTTACTTTATCTTATAGGGGTTTTCTCACTCTTTCATTGGGGGGGCATGCATACATATGGGTACCTTAGATGGCCTCATTACTAGGACCCACTTTTGGTTCTATTTATTTTTGGGAGGGCCTATTCTCTTTGGATATAATGAGGGTACACATAAACCCTCCCACTCTATCTCCTTTCAATTCTTTTTTTTTTTCTATCTTTTATAGTTAGGCCTAAGAATCATGATTAAACTTTGACACATCTAAAAACTACCCTACAAAGATGTGAGCATTTTCTAGATATATTCATTATTTTTTGTTCCCTTCAATCCACCTTTGGAGTAATAATTTAGTATTTTGATAATGTTGATATTTATTTCTTTTGAAAGGAAGGTGTATATTTTGTTGCTCAAGGATCTACTTCAACACTCATTTTTTTTTTTTTTTGCATTTTCTTTCTTTACCTTCTATGTGGAGTCATTAATTTTTTATGGCTACGATAATGCTATATTACTTCAGGAATGCACAGTCATTTTTTAGGGGATTTTCTCTCTACTTTAGGATGGGGTCTCTTCTATCTCTATTTGAGGAGTTATCTCTCTTTTATTTTGGGGACTTCTCTATTGGATGTTTCTACACACATGGGTATCTCATAAGGTTTTAAATTTCAAGACCTATATTTCTATCCACCTAAGTTACACTAAATGAGGGCAATTGTAGGATTTTTATTTTCTTTAGTCGAATATTGTTATATTTTTATATATATTTATTTATCTTTCTTAGTTATAATGAGTGGGTCATTATGAGGCTAGATGACATCTTCCATGAGTCTAACTTCTACTTACTATTGAACAATTAGAATTACTTATCTTATTAGTCATATTTGTTTCATCTCTTTTCTATATATGTATGCATTCATACAAGTTGTTTTCATTAATGTGGTTGTGAACTTTTGGTTAATACATTTATGTTGAGCTATATTCTTATCTTACAATATTGTACTCATCTCTCATTCATGAAAATCATCCTTATTCTATTAGTTTGATTCTTAATCCATTTATTACATAAAAAATATATCTATTTTACATTAAATTTAATTTTTCATACTTTTTATATATTTTAATAATATTTTAAAATCACATATATATAGTTATTAACTTTAAAAATTACAAATAAAACAAATATCCTAAATTATAATTAAATTAATAAATTTTAAAATTTATTATTGTAGACACCTAAATTTGGACACTTAATTTATCCAAATTTATCCCCTTTCGTCTAAACATTCTTTTATTTGCATTAATTAAATAATATTACTATTATTTAATTAATACCCTTAATTCTGCCAACTCCCTAAGGTATTTAGTTAATAATTAAATACCTTATCTCTTTAATCCCCCTTTCATCAAATGAATTAAATAAATATGACATATATTTAATTCCTCACATGTCACATCCCTTCCTTAATCTTAATCAACCTCCTAATTCCATCATTAGGAATGTGCACATGCCTAATCCTTGATTAGGATGTGTCATATCCTCCAACTTTTGTAAGTTGGCCCCTAATCTCCCTAGCCACCTAACCCTCCTCTAATCCTTTGTGCTTCAATTACCATCATTTTTTCAAGGAATTTTTTAATTCCTTTTATTCTTCAGAATATTAGAATTCTTTTTTTCCTCTTCCCATGTGATCTTTGAATTTTCACATCAAGTCACATGTGGACTCTTCCCCATGTGATCTTTGACTTCTCACATCAAGTCACATGTGAACTCTTCCCCATGGAATCTTTGACTTGTCTCATCAAGTCACATGTGACAAGTGCTTACTATTTTAAACACCTTCTCTTATCCAAGGTACTTTCTACCTCTCCTTTGGAATCTTATCTTATCCACAAGATTCTCTAATCATGTGAATTTAAATTCACTTTTTATTCCTCAAAGGAATCTTCTCATCTCCCAATGTACTTTCAAGGTACATGTCATTTTTCCACATCATGTACTCTCCTTCTACCTCATCACACCTTTAACCACTTCACATTCCACATTTCAAGATGTGAGGGCTTGTGAGTTCTCAACTCACCATATCCCTTCATCTTGACTTTGTTGGATGAATCTCAACCATCCATTTCTCTAGAGAATTCAAAATTCTCTATAAATACCCCCTCTTTTCTCTCATTTAGAGAGATCATTGTGCTAACCAAACTCTTGCAGTTTTATCATTTGAAGCCACACTTAGCCATATTCTCACATCTTAGCATTTGCATCCATTATTATACAACTCCAACCATCTTGCATCCTCACTTATTTTCCATCCAAGGAGCATACAACGTCACAAATCAAGGGCCAACCAAAAGACAACTCAACAAGGTGAAATTTTCCATTTTGTTTTGTTAAGCTAATCATTTTCCCAATATTGAGGTGTAGGGTGTTAATATTTGTTTTCTTGCACTCTTTTGTTTGCTGCTTTGATTTTCTAACATATATTTTTCACGTTCACATTTCTAGCATGCCGTGGGACCCTGTGGGGTTTGTATCTTTCATGTTTGCCTATTTTTTTTCCAATTTTTTGCAATTGTAGGTTGTAGAGGGTGGACCCGACCTACCCTTGAGGGTGGACCTACCTATCTAGGGGCATACTTGACTGTGAGGGTAGACTTGACCTATGATAGGTGGACTGACCTTGCTTTCCAGTGATGCCCTTGCCCTCCATAGACTCCAGAAAGTAAAAATTTGTAGTTTTTTCACAAAGTGGCGAACCTAACCTTCAGGGTCATACTTGACCAAGCAGAGGGGTGGACCTGACCTCTTCCAGGGGCGAACTTGACCCAACAGAGGGGTGGACCTAACCTGAACAACTTTTTTTAGAAAGTCAAAATTGAGTTTTAAGCATTTTTTTGGTTGTTTTGAGTGTTTCTGACCTCCTAATGTGTCCTGTTTGTGTTTGTGGAAGCATTTGAGCAACGTTTTTATGAAAAAATGAAAGAAATCACTAACAATTTTCTTGCAAAGTTTATCTATCTTAAAATTTTTGCTCGGTTATTTGTTTATGGTTTTGATGAATTTAGGAACATAGGTTAATTAGAGTCAATTAACCTTGTGTGCCATGTTTTTGGTAAGCTATTGACGTATCCAATCTCCTTGTGCCATTTGGTGATCCTGGGTGACGAGAAATCATAGTTTACCAAGTCCTTTTTGTGTCACCCTTTTTATTTTTCTTAGGGGACCTATTTGGGGATTTCATCACCCCAATGGACGATCCTAACCACGTGTACCAGTGGGGTATATAAAGGGGGGAGAGCCAAAGTTGTACCCCAATCCAACTGCATCGTAATGAGTGAAGCATCAAGATGATATGAAGAGTTGGTCCAAGCCTCTAGTATCTCACTAAGGTTCCCAACTCACACTTGTGATGGGTTGGTGTTCACGGTTTGGGACTCACGTACCATGTTTATATCGAGGACTCCTTAGCAACTATGTTCATTCTAGAATAGAAGAATTTGTTGGCCATACCCCATTCTACTAATCTTAGGATTGTGCTGCTTGAACTATTTTCCTTGTGCAAAACTAGTAATTCTTTGTTCAGTCGAGTCAGCCTTATCCTCTGATTACTATTTGTTGTGTTTTTGGGTCCTTTGCCTTAGTCTTTTTCCAAAAATCAAGTTTAGACTTGTCCAAGGGCGGACTTGACCTTTTTTAGGGGCAAACCCGACCTCTGAACCAACCCCTTTTTAGCTTATATTTTTAGTTTTATCTAAATTTTAGTCAGACAAGCGTACCTGACCTCCAGGGGCGGACCTAACCTCTTCCAGGGGCAGACCTGGCCCTTGAGAAGTCAGTTTTATCATCCATTTCATCATTTTGGACACCTGTTTCATCGTTTTGAGTGCCCGTTTTTCCATTTCAATCACTCGTTTCCCTATTCTAAACATTTATGCACCCATTCCAAGAATCCATTCCCCATCCCAAACATTCATCCCCTCAATTTGAGCATTCATTTCCTTGTTTCGTGCGTCCGTTTACCTGTTTCAAACAACTATTTTTGTATATTTTCAATTCTAGGGGTGGACCCGCCCTCCAGGGGTAGACCTGACCTTTTCTAGGGGTGGACCTTCCCTAGTAGGGGTAGACTTCACCTTGGAGGGGCAGACTTGCCCTTGGATAGGCTTCCTGAACCCTAAAACAAGCCTTTTACTTGCTTTTTTAGCTATATAATCTGTCATTTTCCATCATTTTCACTCGTTCTTCTTTGGAGGGGTAGACCTACCCTATTAGGGGTGGACTTGACCTTGGAGGGATAGACTTACCCTTGGATAGGCTTCCCAAACCCTAAAACAAGCATTTTTACTTGCTTTTTCGATTGTTTTGTCTGTCATTTTTCATTGTTTTCTATCATTTTAGCCTATTCTTCTTTGGAGGGGTGGAACTACCATAGTAGGGGTGGAATTGACCTTGGAGGGGCATAATTTCCCTTGGATAGGCTTCCTGAACCCTAAAACAAGCATTTTTACTTGCTTTTTTGACTGTTTTATTTGTCGTTTTTCATTGTTTTCGGTTGTTTTCACCCATTATTCTTTGGAGGGGAATAATTTCCCTAGTAGGGGTGGAATTGACCTTGGAGGGGCAGAATTTCCTTTGGATAGGCTTCCTGAACCCTAAAACAAACATTTTTACTTGCTTTTTTAGCTGTTTTGTCCATCATTTTTCATCGTTTTTAGTCATTTTCAACCATTCTTCTTTGGAGGGGTGGAATTTCCCTAGTAGTGGTGGACTTGACCTTGGAGGGGAGGACCTGCCCTTGGATAGGCCTCCCGGACCCTAAAACGGGTGTTTTTACTTGCTTTTTTAGTTGTTTTGTCAATCGTTCTTCGTCATTTTCGGTCGTTCTCAGTCGTTCTATCCTATTACCACCTTGTTGAGTGAGTCCCTCATCAATTTGAATGAATTTTCTTCTTACATAGCCAATCTTGTTTCCCAATCCAAGCATCCGTTCATCCATTCCGATTAATCATTTACTCATTCCAAGCTTTCATTCATCCATTATGAACATTCATTCTCCCTTTTCAATCATTTGTTTACTCATTTTGAGTAAACCTTCATCCATTTCAAACCTCCTTCTATCATTTTGAACTCTCATTCAACCGTTCTAATTAATTGTTTACTCATTCTGAGTACTCGTTCATCCATTTCGAGCACTCGTTCACTCGTTTCGAGTAGTCATTCATCTGTTTCAAACACTCATCCATTCTGAGCTTTTGTTTCCTCATTCTGAGATTCGTTCATTCATTCTTAACATTCATTTATTCATTTCAAGTAGTCCTTTATCCCTCTCGATCATTCGTTTACTCATTCTGGGTAATCATTCGTTCATTTCAAACCTTCATCTTTTCATTCCAAGAATCATTCATTTGTTGTGAGAAGTCGTTTACTTGTTTTGAGTAGCCATTCATCCCTCTTGATCATCTGTTTACTCATTCTGAGTAATATTTCATCTATCTCGAGCCTCCTCTCGTTCTGAGCAGTTGTTCATCCATTTCTATCATCTATTTCCCCAATTAGATCATCATCTTCCCCATCCAAATCCCCTGAAGTTTGATTCAGGTCATTATCCGAATTGACCTAAGTGTCTAAATTGATTGTCATCATCAACATCTGCTTAGGATTTTCATCCATCCTAAGTTAATCATCATCGTTGGCCCAATCAATTCACTTTCAATCTCCAAGTGGATTCGGTGCCACAATCATCCATTTATCCTTTAATCAGATCAATTAGTATCCTAAGTCACCTAGGGTAATCTCAAAATGGGGTTTTCCAATCCCTTTCGTCATCCTATTTGATCCATCATTCGATCTTATCCAATCCAATCCAATCCAATCACATCCTTATCCAATCACCTTTGACCCAATCAATTTGCTTCCATCTTGAGGTAGATTCAGTGTCATAATCATCCTTTGGTAATCAAATCTGATCATCAGAATCAATCCCATCGCATCATCCGATCATCCTAATCTGAGCTTTAATCCAGTCCCGATCTGAGCTTGACCTAAATCCCATTTTGAGCTTTAGTCTGTTTCCATCCAAAATCTTTGATCCATCCTATTTATCTTTTCATCATCATGAATCCTTATCCTCCATCAATAGTTGTCAAGGGAAACCCTAATTACAGTCAACGACGATAAGAAGTCTTGTTGGTCAAAACTATATGACATAGATCCCCTTGACGCTATCATCGCTAGTAAGCTTTCTCCACCTGCTTTCCAAAATACAATCACCTCTTTGAGCTATCCTGTTACATCTTCATCCATGCCTAATCACACTCCTTATGCTACCTTTGACAAGGGATATCCATTATCTTCCTCACCTACAACCCCATCATATCCTTCACTTGCATCATCTCCTTATTCAACATCCATGTCTTACTATCCTAGTCCACCATCACAATACCCCTATCTTAATCCCCCATCCACATCCTCCTATCTCAATCCTTCATCTGCATATACTCGCCATTCTTTGACGTCCACACCTTTTTATCTTAACCCTACACCCCCATCAACTTACCCTAATCCAACATCTACATATCCCTATCCTAATCCACCATCCACATCTCTCTATCCTAATCCAAAATCTCAATCTTCCCATCCTAATCCTCCATCCCAATACCCTTACTACAATCCACTAGCTTTATCCTCTTGCCTTAATCCATAGTCCATGTCCCCCTATCCTAATTCACCATACTAATATCCTTACCTTAATCCCTCATCTAATCCTAATCCCCAATCTACTCCTAGTACGACATCCAATCCCATTCCTCCATCTAACCCTAGTCCACCAATTCATAATCCTAGTCCTCCACCAATCCCTAATCCCTCATCTACTCCTATCATGCCATCTTAGCCTAGAGTATGCAAGTTTCTCACTCTAGAAGTTCTCCAAGGACTTATAATGAAGGAGACATCCCCAACTCCACCACTTGAAGTCATGGAACCACGCCCTCCCAATCCATCCTCTATGGTCATTAGTGACGGAACCCTTCTCCATCCAACACCTATCCTTGATATTATCATTCCTAGCACCACTCAACCCGTTGACACCATTGAAACCATCATTGAATCCATCGAACCCATCAATGATAACCAAATCCAATCCACTCTCTCTACTCCTAGATCCACCTAATCCATCAAAGACACCCAAATCCAATCCACTTCTCCCACTCCAAGTATCACTGATATCCCTTCCCTTGAGCTTCATGAATCCTCTATCCTTCCATCTTCCCCACTTGAAGAGTCCCTCCAAGACTCCATCATCACAGCTCTCACACACGATGAGTCCTTCCAAGAGCTTGGTCAAAAGAATATCATATCCCCTCTTCTACATCAAGATCCATTCGTCCCAACTATTCCACCTCATGATTGTGATCCCTCATCCACTACAGTCCATAATCTCCTTGTTACTCAAGATTCTACCACTCTATCTCATGAGCCCTTATCACCCACTACCACAAATCCAAATCCTATCCTGTCACCTAATCCCTCTCTTGATCCCTCACCAAATCCATATCCCGATCAAGAAGCTGGTACCCCCTCATCTCCATCTAATGATCCTCCACCACCGCCTAACCATACTATCCCCACACCGCTTGTATATCCCCTTGGTACTCTCACATTCTTCCATGGTGGTTTCCTTGCAGAAGAAAAACAAAGCATATATACCACCCATCATCCTCCTCCTAATAATGGACTCACATCATTCTTCCAGAATAACAAAAATCTTGTCATGGATCAAATGCTTAAGAAAATGAACTATCAAGGAAAAGGTTTAAGCCTTCATGAGCAAGGTATTTTAGAGCCCATCCAAGTCCAAGAGAACAACTACACATGTGGTCTTGATTATATCTCTCAAGACTCACAAACTAAAAACATTGGGACAAGCTCTATACGTCCTCAACGACCCTCTTCCAAAAGAAATATAGGCTCTTCCCATCATTCCACCAAATCATTCATTGCCATCCCCCCTCCTCCATCATATCGACTCAAAACAACTATCCATATTCCTCCTTCATCTGCTCCATCCATTTTGGGTCCTTACATCCCTCCATCCACCATCTCCCATCCTCCATCTACTCTGTCCATGTTTCCTCTAGGTCCTACATCTATTTTGGGCCCTTATATTCCAAAATCACCTCCTCCATCTCGTCCTATTCATCCTTTCATCCACTTATCACCTATCCATGTCATCCATCATAAACATGCCACTCGCATGTCCCCTAATTAGGATCAACAAAGGAACATACCTACACATCCTCCATCTACACATAATCCCCACAATCCTACCTCCATCACTCCACATCATCCATCTCATCATACCCATCCCATAGCTACTAAAAGCACTTTGGATGTTAGTATGAAAATGAATAAATCTAAATATCCACATGAATCTAAAGCTCCTGATGTCCCCTCAAAACGACATGTTGAAGAAAAGAAAAATCAAATCCAAAATCCAAATCAACTCCGTAGGCCGCAAAGTCCCAACAAAGCAAAAATAAAAACCATGTGGATCCCAAAGAAGAAGGATGCAATGCCTTCAAATAAAAAATATGTAAGAAAATCCAAAGTTGCTACTCCAAAAGCTAATCATACACCCCCTTCATCTCCTAAAAATGTTTTGGGTCCTTATGTCCCAAAACTCACTATCCCATCTCCACCATTATCCTCACATTCTCCATCCATTAATCCTCCTATCATTTCACATCCACCACCCTATGTGCCAATGTTGGTCCTGAACTCATCACCCCATCACACACCTACCCCATCATTTTATCCATACCCTTTCTATCATCCCATCCATTATCCCAGATATCTTCCCCATCAAATCCCTATAATTCATCCTCTTGCATAATCCATTCATCCTAATAAGGTTATACCAACATCAAATAGTCGCTTCACACATGGGCTCTTAATACCTTGTCTGAAACTTGATGCTTGAGTCCGTCATCCTTAGCCCTATCGCATGTCTTCTAAATCCGCTTATTCAGATCTCTATCCTTATCCATCTTCATATACTATCACAAAAGTAAAAAAAAGTCAAAAAATTCAAAAAAGAAGTTAAATAAGTCAAAATAGTAAAAAAAAAAGCAAAAAAAATAAAATAAAAATTAAAGAGAAATAATGCTTCCAATGGTGAAAAATTGACAAACAAGCACCTTGGACAAGTACCATGATGAAAACTTGGCAAACAGGTGTCATGCGTAAATCCCCATCCATCCTTTTCCACACTTGGGGGTAGCTTCTTGATATGCATTCCCTCCATTCGTTATGCTTCCTGCTATGCACCCATCTTCCTACTATACATCCTATTCATTTATCCCCTCCATCCCACCTATCTTTTGCATCCTACCATCATATCCCATTTATCTCCAATCCCTTCATCCTTCTTGATCAAAACAGGGGCACCTATCTATACTTGCTTTGGACACCTCTCGGTATAAATTTCCTTCATCCACGCCCTATCGTATTCCTTCTTCACATCCATCTACCTTCCCTTCCCACGTGTCATGCTAGCATCAAAATCCCTTCCTTATCCCATTATCCTACATTCATACATCAAACTCCCTCAGTCACCCATCCTATCCTCCTCTATTTATCTCCTTTATCTTCCCATCCACTCATCTTCCATCCCTCCTACCTCATGACACATGACATATCTAGAGTGGGGGCACCTATCTCCCTTTTTAACATAAGTCTAGGTTGGAGAAATTATTCATCCATCCATTCCATCCCCCATCCTTATCTTCCCATCCAAACAATCCCTTCAATCTCCCCATCCTTATCTTCCCTTCTAAACAATCTCTTCCATCCCTCCATCTTTATCCTCGTCCCATCTCATCATCCTTTGTCATTGGTATCTGGCTATAGGCTCCTCCATCATGCAACCCAATCAAATCATCATCATCATCATCAGGATGTATCCTTCCCAATCCTTTGGTGTTGTTTTAGGATGTATCTTTCCCTCATCAACAACCCTTGAATCGGGATGTATCCTTCCCTATCCTCGATCATCTTTCCAATCTTTTATCATTTCTCATCACTCATCTCTTCATCATGTCATTCTCTTAATTCATCTTTCGATGTTTTGGATAACTATCCCATCCCTGATCTTTGTGTAATTCCCATCATCAATTCTATCTAATCCACCAAGTCTATCTTGTCTCATCGTATCGGTACCATCTTTTTATTTACTTATCCTAGTCATCTCATCATCCCTTGTCCATGATTGGTTGAACTATGTTGCCCCTGCACTTTCACATAGGCAAGGTTGATCATTTGATTCGCCCCCAGGGTTACTTTATCATCTATCATCGGTCTTTCTATTCTTGTCCATCCTGTATTGGTCACCCATCGAGGTCTCCATCGTCCTCTTTCCAATTTTATCCTTGGTCAGTCGTCAGCTTTTCATCGAACTACGAGGGCTCTGCACTTTCACGTAGGAAAGGCTAATATTTGATCGACCCCCAAGCCCCTAGGTCTTTAGGGCGTCATCTGTTTTGTGTCTTGTCTTCCTTGTGTCGTGTCGCCAAGCTATGCCCTTATTTAGCCGATTCTTAACAAATGAGATCCACTAGTATCAACAGATCTAATCGGTTCTGAGTATCCCGCATCATATCGATCTTTTAGTTTAGTATCCATCATCGGTCTCAACAGGATGTATCCCTCCTAACAGACCTCATCAATCCCATCCATCCTCTTGATCCTATGGAAAAGGACTTTTGAACTCGATTGTGATCTTTTGATGCTTTTGGATTTGTTTTATCATGTGAACTCCCTATCATCACTTTTCAGGGCTGCCATGATCCATCATATTATGGTGTGTTTTGACTGGTCAACATAGGGGCATATCTTGATCTTTTCTTTGTTGTTGTCTTCCTGGTTCTCCCATGTAGTACCCACCAAGACTCCTGTAGTCTTGTGTTACGCTAGGGAATCCTTTTGTGCTTGTGGTTATCCCAATACCTGGCCCGACCAAGGTCATCATGACTTTGAGGTGTTGGGATAGCCTTCTTGTTTGCTGTGTTTGTTTCATGCATTAGACACTAATCTACCTTGGTCCTTTATACCTTAGTGTATCATGTCTTCTACTATAGCAAAAATCTGTGCTCCTAAAGATGGAAAATGGCATTTGGATTGCATTTCATCTCCCATTCCATCCTCTCATCTATCAAAAATCCCCCCCATCCATTCATCCTTCATCTATCTCCCTCCCTTATCCATCCAATATTTTATCATCATCTCTCCAATCTTCTTAGAATAATATCGATTAGTTATTCCAAGCATCTTGTCCCCCATCACTTTTCATCCTCTTCCTCATATACTTTTGCATCATTTCATCCATTTCGAGAGCACACCCATGTTCTCTTGACTCCGCATGTCTTCTTAGGGGGCATCTTCAATCCCTAACCTTCATCGTCACTCCCATCATCTTTCTTCCCAGTCACTCCTTTGATGACTAGGGAATCTTTCCCAATCTAACCTTCTTCTTCCGGGTTCTATGTTTTAATATTCTTTGAAATGATGCTACTTCATAACACCATCTCAAAGAGGGGCAAAATGTAGACACCTAAATTTGGACACTTAATTTATCCAAATTTATCCTATTTCATCTAAACATCCTTTTATTTGCATTAATTAAGTAATATTACTATTATTTAATTAATACCCTTAATTCTGCCAACTCCTTAAGGTATTTAGTTTATAATTAAATACCTTATCTCTTTAATCCCCCTTTCATCAAATGAATTAAATAAATATGACATTTATTTAATTCCTCACATGTCACATTCTTTCCTTAATCTTAATCAACCTCCCAATTCCATCATTAGGATTGTACACATGTCTAATCCTTGATTAGGATGTGTCACATCCTCCAATTTTTGCAAGTTGGCCTCTAATCTCTCTTAGCCAACTAACCCTCATATAATACTTTATTAACTAGCCTAATCATTTTCCCAAGGAATTTTTAATTCTTTTTATCCTTCCAAGGAATATTAAATTCTTTTTTTCTCTTCCCCATGTGATCTTTGACTTGTCACATCAAGTCACATGTGGACTCTTCCCCATGTGATATTTGACTTGTCACATCAACACACATGTGGACTCTTCCCATGAAATCTTTGACTTGTTACATCAAGTCACATGTGACAAGTGCTTACCTTTTTAGACACTTTGTCTTATCCAAGGTACTTTCTACCTCTCCCTTTGGAACCTTATCTTATCCACAAAATTCTCCAATCATGTGAATTTTAAATTCACTTTTTATTCCTCCAAGAAATCTTCTCATCTCCCATTGTACTTTCAAGGTACATGTCCTTTTTCCACATCATGTACTCTGCTTTTATCTCATCACACCCTTAGCCACTTCACATTCCACATGTCAAGATGTGAGGGCTTGTGAGTTATCAACTAACCATAGCCCTTCATCTTGACCTTGTTGGATGAATCTCAACTATCCATTTTTCTAGAGAATTCAAAATTCTCTATAAATACCCCCTCTTTTCTCTCATTTAGAGAGGAGATCATTGTGCTAACCAAATTCTTGCAGTTTTATCATGTGAAGCCACACTTAGCTATATTCTCACATCTTAGCATTTGCATCCATTATCATACAACTCCAACCATCTTGCATTCTCACCTATTTTCCATCCAAGGAGCATACAACGTCACGAATCGAGGGCCAACCAAAAGACAGCTCAACAAGGTGAAATTTTCTATTTTGTTTTGTTAAGCTAATCATTTGCCCAATCTTGAGGTGTAGGGTGTTAATTTGAGTTTTCTTGCACTCTTTTGTTTGCTGCACTAAAAGAAGATAATCTTATTGATTTTTTCTTAATTTCTCTTCGAAATATATTTAATCTAAGCTTAATAAATTAATATTTCAACTAATATTATTAAAAGTTAAATAAATATAAATAGTCAAGTTATTAAATTGATATGTAAAAAAGGAAATTTATAAAAATGGAAAAGAATTTTGTATTTTAAATTGACTGATGAATGGGATGCGAGGTTAGAATGGTTCATATATAATTATAATGAATTGGTTTTATTAATTTAATTCTCTAGATAAATCAAAATAATGATTATGACCTTCCTTTTTCACCATCTTATTTTGCTTTAGCGATCCCATTTTTCATTCCTAAAAATTTGTGAAGATTGCTTACCCTTGCTTGATATTTGAATTTTAATAGAATGACATTAAAGAACACATTTAAGAATTTTCTATGAAAGAATTTAAGTTCACCACTCCTTTGTATCTTACTCAAACCTCACTTTATTGTCTTATTCAATATAAAAGATAAATAGTTAAAATTTTGTTCAATTGCTTAAGTGCTTTCCTTGTGTACAAGTTAATGTTCTAATATTGTGTTCTCACAATCGCTTAGATTTTGAAACTAGGATCATATGACATGTCTTTAAATATGTAACTTAGACTTTACTTCAGATAAGTTTAGTGTACAAGTAAATGACGGTGAATTTGTCATGGCCGTGAATTTTCCCACAATGAATTGTTGATGGTGAATTTTTTGTGGTGAATTGTTGGCGGTGAATTTTTCTAGAGCCCAAATAAATGAATGATAACATATATTTTAATTACAAACAGATTTGAATTTTTAGGAACATGATCTTATCTAAGAATGTAATTGTGATAGTGACCACATCTAAGAGGTGGCATTAGATGAATGATGGAATGTGTGAGGGAATGGAGGTGTAAACAGATGGAGGAGTGATTGTTAAATTTTGTTGATTTTTAAATTATTAAATAACAAAATACACTAAAATTCAAAATCAGCCTACAAAAATGATCAAATTCAAAACCTTAGAAGTGAAGGACGCACAGAAGATTTATTATTAAAATATACCTTTACCAGTCGAAACCTTATAATCACTTTTACGAAATGTTTTCACTTGATTGACTTTCAATACATCTTAGGTAAGAAATCTTGGACTGGACTCCGAAGCCGGAACGAAGAAAACCATAACTGATAACTGTACAGTTCAATGTCCGTAGGCCCCGCAAAAATGGAATCTGTTAAAAAAGAGGGCAGAAATTCCCCGACTTGGTGGAAACTGAGTTCTGTTAGGTTGAAAATCATTTTAATTGAAAACTTGGTTGGTTTGTTATTGGTAACAGTCCCCACCGAAAGCCGGCCGGAACGGATTACTGATTTGACAGGTATCTGGTCGCCTCAGGGTTATATACCTTTACCCACCAAGGAACCTTCAATATCATGGCGGTAACGCATGCCGATTTAGCCATTAGCCGGAAGGGCACAGCTCTGGGGAGCAAATTGCCCACATGCGTCTTCGTTCTCTGTGCATTATTGGGTCTCCTGGCATTTGTATTTGGCTTCGTTGCAGAGATCACCAGAACACAGGTAATTGGTCACATCCTTTCTGTTCGTCAACTTTAGATAATTGATGAGATTTCGTGTAATTGAATTGATGGGTATATGTAAAATTTACAGATAATATGGATTGAGAGCGAGGATATGGGAATGAAGTGCATGTACAGTAGCGATGGGTGGTCTCCCCTGGTGTCTGCGTTGAGTTCAATTGTGTCTCTGGGGATGGCAGTGGGCATCGGCCAAGCTTTTATGTGGCTGGTCCTCTGCACTGCTGCTGAAAATGATCGGTTTCGCCTTTTGACAGCTTGGACAAAATCTGATTCTAGTTGTTATAAATCGCTCCGATGGCTGGCTGCTGGCTCCTTCTTATTTTCCTGGTAATTAGTCACAGTTTCAGTCTGTCAGGTTATGGCTTCTGGTTTTTTTAATTTTAGAATAAACAGCCCTTTTTTCAAAATGGCCTCATTTCTCATAGTATTGGGACTTTTCACAACATAAGAATTGATTCTCTGATCCTTGAAGTAGACTGGATGGTTGAGCCATTGAAAAACACTGACAGTGGTAGCGAATTTGAGCCTAGATTTTAATATTATGTTCAATTTGTTGAGTTTTTTATGGACTAGTTAGGACTCGAATTTAGAATCTTTGAACTACGGATACGATCAGTTCTAATAGCTGTTTGATTCTTCTAGTGAAAAAATGGCTCTAAGAAAATTCACCTCCAACAGTTCATCACTGGAAAATTCACCGCCAATAATTCACCGCCCAACAATTGATGCCATGAATTATCCACAGGGTGAATTGTTGACAGTGAATTTTCCACAAGATGAATTTGTCATGGCGGTGAATTGTTGGTGGCGAATTTTCCACAAGATGAATTTGTCATGGCGATGAATTATTGATGATGAATTTACCTGAGACCCAAAAAAAAATGATCACCAGAATAGTTTTCCTGATCCAAAGATGCTAACGAATAATTAATTACCTTCCTCTTAATCTATTTTCATTGTTTAGTTTGATCATGTAACTTGTTTCGTGTGTTGGGAACATGATTTCAGGATATGTTTTGGATTGGCGGCTTTGCTTTTGGTGGTTGGTATTGTGGTGGAAGCAGGGCATGTAGAAAGATGGGGTGTGGAAAGAGATGAGTGCAGAGTGGTGAGAGAAGGGGTATTTGCAGCAGCAGGCGTGTTTGGGTTGCTTTCAACTTCGATGGGTGTTGGATTCTATGTCTGTGCAGTGCAGACTGAGAGATCACTGCAGGAAGAAGAAAGTATACGCAGAGAGGTTATGGAGGCCACTGCGGAATACACCCCTACTTCGCCTGCATATCCATCCATGGAAGAGCTTCCTCAATCCCAACATAAGTGATTATTCTGTAAAAAGTGAAAGCCACAATGCTTCTCTTTAACTCTGTCATTCTTCATATTAGTCAATACAAATTACACCCACAATTCAAAATGGATTTCATCGGAAATTTTGGTTACGGTTTTATGCATTGGTACTACCTAGTTGTCCTCCGCTTATAGCGCGGTCGTAGGTAGTTAGTTACCTACTCTCTTTCTTGATTGACTGTTTAAACTTTTCTATTCTTTTGTCTTTTTCTTTGCTTTCTTTTTTTAGTGCTTTTATTAATTTTATTCTATTTATTTGTAGTTTTTCAATGTTAATGTTTAGAATCTTTTTATTTTTAATTTAGAAGGAATGTTAAAAAAGAGGGAATGAAAAATGTGTGATTATGTGGCATATCTTTTTTAATTTTAATTATTATTTATTTATAATTCTTTCTATGTATCTATAATTATTATTATTTCCATTTTTAAATTATACTTGTTCTATCATTTTTAAGAAGATTTCATATTATACACTATAATTAATTCATTTTTTTTCTTCCATTAGATCTTTATTTTTTCTAGAAAATGAAACAAGAAGCAACTTCATGTAATTGTAAAGTTAACAATACTCAACAATCATAAAGAAAATAGTTCTAAAGTGATTTTATTTAAGATAATGCATCACATAGAATTTGCTGCAGATAAATTTAGTTTTTTGTTAGCAGATAAAAGTGGGTTTTGAAGGTACTTGAAATCCTATAATTTCTAGTTAAACTTCAATTAAACATTGGGTGAACAATAACAAAACAATAGCCAAATAAAACACACAATAGAGTAACAAAGAAAAGCTTAAAGTTTCAAAATAATATGAAGGAAATTAAAGTCTTCTAAAGTTTCTATAGCCCGTAGTTCTTCTTTATACAAGCTCCTATGAAGGTATATATTTTTTTTTAATAAAAAGAGGGGTACAAATTTATTACAAAATCAAGAAGTACATAAAAAGTTGAGGAGCACCCAGGGTCTCCCAAAGGAACCCCAAAAAGAGTCCATTACATAGTCGTCTCCTCCAAAATCATCTTTTCCAAAGTCACCCCATAATCCAAGGGAAAACTACCACAATCCCTAACATCCCATCCCGCCTTTGCTCCAAAGCCCACTTGGCCAAGCAATTTGCAACTCTGTTCCACTCCCTACTTGAATCTGATGAAAAGAGATCATCTCTAAAGAACTACATAAGCTCAAAACCCGCCTAACCACCATAACTAGTTGCCAACTAGCTCCTTCCAACCTCTACTCATTTAACATGTGCACAACAATCTATGAATTATATTCACAAATAATCTGTCTCCAACCAAGGGAGCATCCTCTTTCCATCACATGGAGAATAGAAAGGTCCTCCATAAGATTATTGGTCTACTTCCCTTTATACACAAAAAAGATAAACACCACACCACCTCCACTATCCCCACCATTGCAACCAATCCTTGTATGCCCAAGGTTCCCCCTAGAGGACCCATCAATTTTCACCTTTAAAAACCCACTGGGTGAAGGGTTCCACTTACCCTCCCATTGAATTTTCTGCTTGGTATGGCGAGGCCTGCAACCAAAAGGGGATCCCATCCCATAAAACCTCCAACTTCAAGTTCCTTATGATATCAATATCACTACAATCCATAGTCTCAAACAAATCACATTTTGCAGAAATGGTCTCCTTAAGCCGACCAAGAATATTTTTCCATAATTGGACTATCACCATTTGCACACCCTAAAAAATCCTTTGATTCCTTTCTAGCCACAAATTCCAGATAATAAAAGTAGGGCTAATAATCCAAGCAACCTTAAGGAAAGAGGTCTAACCAGGAGAACCATCCATACCATCCTTAGGTTCCACTAAAGAAGTGGCATGAATGCAAGCATGTTTATGTTACTAATTTTTTGCTTCCTGCATAAATTAGTGAAGTTTTAAGGGGAAGTTATTTGTTGGAGTATAAGAAATTTGATGTTTTGATATCCTTTAAACATCTACTTTCTAAGTGAAAGGTTTTATAAGAACTAATTTATCAGAATTATCCTTTGGAACAGTTTCAGTGAAATTTTTGAACAATCTAGAAAAAAAGCAGCAAACATACTTCATTTAGAAAAGAAACATTTAGAGGATATTATGTAAAATTGAGTTGTTTTTCTACAATGTTTGTCATTGCTAATTATTAGAAAAAAATTGCAATTCTAGAGCAAAGTATGCTGAAAATATTACTTCATTTTGATTAGAAAGCATGTGCTTAGAACAAATTCATATTAGTTATTTCAGATTATGTAATTGAGAACAAGTTCAAATGGAGACACAAGTCATTACATACTTTGAAATAACTGATCTATTAAAAGCCATTGTTTTTGTAACCCCACACAGGCCATGGGTATGACCAAGTTGATTTGATTAAACAATAAGTACAAACCATACATCTGAAGATCAACTAAAAGAAGAAAAACACATAAGAGGAAGGTCATGTCCGTCATTTCCTTAAGGGTTGGCATAGGGTTGATTCTCCAGCTTGATCTCTAGTGTCTTTAGCTTCTTTGCTCTTGAATTCCATAACATGGAATTCATTATAAATTTTTGTTAGAGCTAAGGGCATGAGATCCAATTACATGCTTATAAACAAATATATGATTTATAGTTATTATCAAATTGAATCAACTAAGTCATTATCTCAAAGATAAATGAAAAAGTGCAAGATCAAATCACCAAAAAGTATCATATTCACTATTTTTCTAACTTGTTTGCTTCATGTGCAGATACAGGTCAAATTTTGTTACTGTTTCATTTGTTTTCAATATGAGTGGTGGAAAATGTGGCTCCCACAAGGGTTGAGCCCAACTCATAATAATGGCATAAGCGTAGTATGAAGGAAAAACAATTAAAGTAATCTATGCAACTTTTCAAAGATAGTGAACATGCATACATATTAAGTTCACAAAGTATTTCAGCCTTCAAAAAGCTGCTATAGGAAAGGCAATCATGAATAAGGAGAATGGAAAGACATCAAATTCTGCTATAGGAAAGGCAATCATGAATAAGGAGAAGGTACAATGGATTTTGCTTAAATCAGAAATAAACAACAGTGATAATGTCATATTTTTGTCTTGGGAGTTTTTTGTTGTGAAGGATAATATTTTATCATTTGCTGAATCTTTGTCAACTATCAAATGTAAAGAGATGAAAGGCAACCATGAAAGGATTTCAGTAAAGGATATTACTTATTCACAAAAGCAACAAAGTGATAAATGTAATGCCATCTTGGAGAAATTAGTGTGATTGGAGGATAAAGCCAAAAACAGTGATTATAAAATGCTTTATTATCATCAATAAAGGAAATATCCATCAGTTTCAACATGACAGTTCAAAAGAATCATGATTTTTGATCAAAAAATAGAAAATCTGAAATATAATATCTTAATAAAGTACAAGGAATTGTGTCATCATAAATAGACAGTACATCATAATGTCAATGTTTTCAAATGGAAGTGATTTTTACAAAGTAAGAAGACTACCTGAAAGATACACTTATGATGGAAAAAAAGTGATAAACATCTATTACATTTTAAAGGCCTTGACTAATATGCAGTGCTGAAAGAGAAAACAATAATGAGTAAGGGAAAGATACAAAAGCACTGAGATATTGAGGTATCTTTAGGGGAGTTGCAAGGTGAGAATGCTATTTTTTTTAATGATAAACTCCATAAAAGTTCACATTTTACAAATAAGGAGTAACCCAGAAAGCTTCAAGCTAGGGTTTTGTAGAAAAATGAATTCATTTTCTAACATAAATCTAGATGGAGATCAAATACCCAAATTGAGAATTTAGTATGGCTATAACTTATTCATGAGAATCAATGCACAAAATGAAGGAAAAATGTGGAAACCCTCACGAATGATGGAGTTTCTATTTAAGGAGAAACTCAAAATTGTCATTGAGGCCGCGACCTGAAATTAATAAAAGGTTTGAAACTCTTGCAAATGGGGGATTGAACCCTTCGTATAAATACCCATATTTCTAATGGCGGACTAAAAATTTGTCTATCTGTTAACAAGAAATGGCCCTCAAAGAAAGAAGAAATGTAAGCTCTTAGCCACAACTTAACGATCATAATCCATGTACAAAGGAAAATAATATTCATTATTTAATTCATTTCTAGATTCAAATTAAGCATTTTTTGTAGATTAAGTGAAAGAGATGAATTTTCAACTTACCCATATTTCTGTATGAGGAGATACCTTTCAAAACCTGTGGGGTTTCTTCTATTTTTTCCTCAAAAAGACTCATATAGAGTTATCAATGGCTACCAAGCAAGAAGACACCAGTTGAAATGAGAAAATGATTTAGAGAAAAACATCAGAAAATAATAGAGGGGTCGCGGCCTGGAAAGATTTCAAAAGCTTTTAAACAAAGGAGAACTTCCAGATTCAAACAAAATCAGACTTACTATGGATGCAATCTCCAAGAATTGCAAGAAAATGGCTTCAATACAAAAGATTCCCAGTCAAAACTCGCACCAGGGTTTCATGGTGGCGGCGGCCTCTTTCCTCAATTAGCAAATGAAATGAAGATAAAAATGAATGTTTCCTTTTGTTTTAGGTTTTGACAAACCCTAAGAGAAGGTCGATGGAGGAGAGGCATTTTTTCCTTAAGTTTAAGTTTTTGTTAAAAACTTTATTCACTTATGCTGGGCCGTGGCATATCTCTATGCCTTATGTTTTATTTTTGAATGTTTTTTTTAAATATCTCATAAGACTTAATCAATATAAGTCTTTTTATGTTTGATTAAGGACTCTTTTTATTTTGCATTTTAAATTCAAATGAGTATGTGCAGGATCATGATGGGCCAAAAAGTGGCGATATGATGGGTATGTGGCTGGCGATTTTTTCTTTACCCAAAATTGATGAATCAAAAAGGGATTTTAAAGGACATTCTTAGCTTTCTGCCAATATAAATTATGATTTACTTTGAATTTAATAAATAATTATTTTTCATTTTCTATTTGAATGATGACTAAAGTCCTAATTGATAGGCTGATTGAAAAAAATCTATAGCTTTCAAATGGTATCACATTTTTTGAATTTGAAACATGCATCACATACTATAGGATTAAAAAAAAATTGAATTTCATGAAGTTTTGACCAAGTTAAGGTGGTCAGACATATTTTTTTAAAAGTTGTAATAAAAAATTCATAATTAATTATTTACTTGGAAAAATTACAAAAAATATGCATCACATCTGACATGAGTCCTCTACTTTATCTAAAAATCTTAAAAAAATATTATCATTTTATTGTGGTTAGGTGGTAAGAAAAAACATCTACTTATTTTTTCCCTAGAATTTAAGTACTAGATTGAAATTTCAAATTTTCACCAAATAGATTTTTAAAAAATAAAAAAAAATAAACCTAGTAGTTTAGAAACTACATTCAATTTGCTACAGATTCTATTCTTACACATTTTTGAAATAATATAGATTTAACTTATTCAAATTTTTACGTCAAGTTGCCTAACTCTATTTTTTTTGAATTTTTTGCCACTTTAGGGCTTGATATTTCCATGATGATCTTGCACATACACAAATGTAAAACTTTATTTTAAGTGATAATTATAAATCACTTCTAATAAATGTTATTATTGAATGCAAAGTAAAATATCTTATGATGTAACTTTCAAATGATGGATTTGAGGGGATTAATGGATCCTTAAAGTTTTGCTTTAATCTTGGAAATGGTTGGAGAATCCAATGCCAACATGTGGAGTGAAATCAGGGATTTTGAAGTAGTTAATTGAGAGTTCTACTTCAGTTAAGGATTCCAATTGATGGAGCTTCAATCAAGGAGCATTTTCAGGCATATAACTCCTTGATTCATTTAGTTACAACCCTATTTTGGAGGGGTTTTCAATTGCATACGACCCATGAGGTTGTTTTGAGTTTCACAACTCTTTATACATGTTTTGAGGAGTTACTTTCATTTACATGCCTGATTTGAAGGAGAGGAAGGACAACACATCATTTCTTGGAGCCAAAATTCAAAATTTGAATTTTTGGAACCTTTTCTTTAAGTCTTCTTTTCTCTCATTTCTTTCTCGAGTTCTAAGTTTGGTGACTGCTATAGTAAGTGGCACATGCTTTGTAACTCATTTCTTATGAGTACTACACATTTGCAATGCAGTTGTCTCCTACTTTTCAATAAAAAGCTTATTTCCTTCTCCATTATTCTTTGTTCTTTAGTATTGATTGTGAGTTATATGATAGAATATTGTGTCATATTTTATTTTCATTAGATTCCTTCAATGCTGAATGCAAATAATAGCATGTCATAGTGCAGGTCTGTGTAAGTATTTTTATTCTCTTGGATAAAAATCGTGAAAACATTATTGTTTTCCTTTTTTAAACATTAGAAAAGTCAAAACCTTTCATAAGAATTATTTTGGCAGGAATGAGTAGCAGAGTTGTGAGATTGTATAACTTTATTTGTGGAGTCATCTTGTGAGATTTTAAAAGCAGGTTCAAATCATTTTTCAATTGGTGAATCACCTCATAGTTTAGTTTTCAATTTCTGCATCATCCTTCTTACCCTTTTCCAATATGAATCAATAGTGTTTAAAGAAATATTCAAAGGGAGCTAGCCCATAATATGGAGGTTTGCCCTCATTATAGGATACCCACAACCCGAGAGTAGTCCCATGTTGCATGGGATTTAGGAGTTTTTCAACTTGTTTTCGGGTGCAAATCCCTATGTTAACAATTTTGGCACACCCGGTGGAACATTGAACTGATTCATCAGTTCAAAAAGAGCTTATTTTGCTGATGTTATGGTGTGAGCAATGGTTTTCCAGTCTTTAAGAAGGAAAAGTTTTCACACTTGGCGACTCCATAGTTTTGGTTTTAGCAGTTTCAGTGAACGAGCACATGAGAAGTTATCGTATTAGATGAAGTGCAAAACCTATTGAGCATTCAAAGCTACCATCAAGAAGTACCAGAGTTATTAGGAGGGAAACAAGCCCTGTTTCAACTTTCAGTAATCCTTTTTTTTCTAATTCTGCAGTACAAATATCAACAAGTTCTAATGTTTCTAGTAGTTCTTCAAGTAGTGCTAGTTCTTCAATAGTCAATATGGCTCATCCACCACCTAGGAATCAACCTTTTGTCTCATTTGATCAAGGAAGCCCCTTGAATTTAGCCCAACATAATGACATTCCAATAGTAGCCCTTAAGAGCTTACCATTTTTTACTAGTGAAGATCATACAACAACCATTGAGGACATTCGAGATGTAGCTTCATTGTGTGGTTTACATCATATTACTGAACAAGATATTGTAGTAAGGCTCTTGGTAGCCTCTTTGAAGGGTAAAGCTTTCCAATGGTTTAGAAGGCTACCTGTAAATTTAGTTACAACATGAGACCAACGAGGAGAGAGACTGAATAAACATTTCAAAGAGAAATCATACCATCTATCATTGGTGGAGCAACTCACTACCATCAAAAGAGCTCCACATGAGCACTTGGTGGACTTCAATTACCGTTTCAAGAAGAATTGGAATAAGATTCTAGCCTCAGTAAAGCCTTCTAATGATTATGTATTTTTTGTTTTACTTGAAAGCCTTAAATAGTGATATTTCACTTGCAATATAGTCTATGGGTGGGGATTCTTTACCAGCAACATTTGATGTTGCTATTAGAGCTAAAAATAGTTTAATCCAGACTGGGAAGTTATCACCTAGGCCTCCAATGCCATATTTTGCTGATATACAACCAATTGTCCCTGTATTGCCACCCACTGTAGCTATTGTTCCTTCATTTCCAGCTTTTAATACCCAAGTTGCAGCTCAAGAGCATGTTGTTCCCAACCAATTACAAGAGTTGATAAGCATAAAAGAACAAAATGATAATATACAAAAGACCTTGCAGACCTTTATTAATGAGTTGGTTAATATTAAAAAGTAGCAATGATATCAACCACCTTACCAAGCACCCTTCCAGTCCAGTCCTCAAGTTCAAAGGAGGAATTTCAATCAAAGGCCTTTCTAGCCTTATAATCCCAATGCGCCTAGTTCTTCTAAAGAGGTAATGCCAGTGCAAAATAACATGGAAGTTGATTATGAATGGTGTTTTCCATGTAATCAACCACATAATCAGTCTACTTGTTCTAATGGTATTTTGAATCAAGCATTAATGGTGCAAAGTAGTGTTGTTGTTCCAAAAAAATCATCTCAGGAGGCTCATGAACAACAGTCTGCTCATGTAGAACAAGGGAATCTAGATGTCACTTTCATGAATTGGCAAGGTGAGGAGTTTTGTGGGTCAATAATGCACAAAATTAGTCAAGTGATCCTATAGCAGCCAATACAAGGAGTAAGAAAAGGGCTGTGGACCTGGAGAAACAAACTATAATGGGAAAATATCAGCCTAAATCACAAGTTCAACCAACACAAGTACAAAAGGATTTTGCTATTCTTAAAGGACAACAAAAGGTTAGTACTGGTAACTTTAATATATTAGATCATATGAAGAAAATACATGTTAGTGTTTCCATGTGGGATTCTTTGGCTCTTCCTGGGAAAAAAGATCTTTTACATGAGGCTTTGTTAAAGTTTTCTTTATCCAATGATGCGTCTAATCAACAACCTTCTAAGGTTGTGTTTACCAATGATTCTCAAGAAAAGAAAGAATGTTCAACATACCAAGGTAGTTAAGCCACCCCCATTTTACGTAACTCTGATTGTTGGCCAACATTTAATACACAATTATATGATTGACTCACGAGCCAGTAGTTCTGTAATGCCCAAGAAAATCATGGATAAGTTGGGAATAGAGTATGAGCCATTAGAAAAGGGGGTAGTTCAACTAGATGGTACTGCTGTTAAAATGGTAGGAGTCATTAAGAATCCGAGTCTCACATTGCACGCATGCCCAAACTTCTCAATACCTTAAGACATTTATGCCATAGAGTTACCTCCATATTTTTCCATATGTTTATCACGAGATTTTACTGCTAAAATTGGAGGATACTTATCCTCTGAATGGTCTCATATGCTATTTAAGACCAGGTATGGAACCAAGGTCACTATCAAATCAAAACCTATTCCCAAGGACCATATTGAACCATATGCAAGTGCCATTAATAAAGCAACTGCTGTTAATTGTGCTCTTTTTGATCAAGAAGACAATCTTGTAGCTAAAGAGACTAGTACACAGATAGAGAATATCCCTAATGTTTTTTTGGATTACAGGGCAGCTGAGAATGTTCATAATTCATTGAATGAACAACGTGAGGAGGTAAATTTGGGAGTTTATTTGATGTATGAATATGATTCTGCCATGCCTAATCTTGTGAAGAATATTGAACAACAATCTGATCAGCATGTTAATGAGGTATGGAAGATGTTTTTCGATGGTTCAAGGAGTAAAAAATGGTGCTGGAGGTGGTTGCATGCTCATTTCTCCTACTGGTGATAAGTATTATTTTACATTTAGGTTCACATTCAGATGCACCAATAATAGAATTGAGTATGAAGCTCTAATTCATGGTCTCCAGTGGGAAAAAAAGAGAGGTATTTGATGTTTACAAGTTTTTGGTGGTATAGAGTTGATTTTCAATCGAGTGAGAGGTCTCCATACTACTAAAAATGATTTTCTGAAGTCTTATAAGCATAGAGTATGGGATCTTATTGAAGATTTTCAAGCTTTGAATTTGTTGTCAATTCCCAGAATTGAAAATAAACATGCTGATAGATTAGCTGCCATAAGCGCTCAATATGATATTCGTAATGATATGAACAATTCTAAAAAATAGCAGTATGTTAAAGTGATTGTCAGATCATCTATTCTTAACAATAATGAGCATTGGCAAGTCTTTGACAACGATCAAAAAATCATAAATTTCTTGAGAGAAGAAGTAGAATTTTCTAATGATAATCAGGAGAAACTCAAAGAATAGTATGAAGATATGATCATACAGCTAAAAACCAATAAACTCCCCAAAGGCTTGGTTACATTGGATTCTATTTTCAATACAAATGATCAAGTTAGAAAAGAAAAAGCTAGTTTGCATATCAAAGAAGATCATTATGAAGGTGTTGAGATCTTCAAAGATAAGCTTTTAAAGCTAGGTAAGTTATGCACATTAGAAGAAAGGCATGCATTTGTTTTACTTTGTCAAGAGTTTAGTGACATTTTTGCATGGGAATACTCAGATCTGAAAGGTTTTAATCCTTCTATTACCCAGCATACCATTGAGCTTGAGCCTAATGCTAAGCCTGTAAGACAAAAACAGAGGCCAATTAACCCCAAGCTTGTGCCCCTCATGGTCAAAGAGTTGAATAAGCTCATTGAGAGTAGCATTATCTTTCCAATTAAACATACCTCTTGGGTATCTAATCTTGTTCCAGTGAGAAAGAAAAATGGTGAAATCAGACTTTGTGTTGATTTCAGAGACCTTAATAGGGCTTCCCTGAAAGATTGTCACCCTTTACCTTCCATGGAACAAATTCTTCAAGTTGTTACAGGTTTTGAGAGATTTGCTTTATTATATGGTTTCTCAGGTTATAATCAGATCCTAGTTAAGGAAGAAGATTAGTTTAAGACAAAATTTACAACTAAATGGGGCACAATGGCTTACAAGAGGATGCCATTTGGTTTGTCGAATGCTGGAGCTACTTTTAAGAAAACTATGGACATGGCTTCCAAAGGTTTGATGTATAAGATTGTATTAGTTTATTTGGATGATATAACTATTTTCTCAAAAAATTCAAATGAACACTTTGATCATCTAAGAAATATCTTTGAAAGATGTAGAGAGTTTGGTGTCTCTCTCAACACAAAGAAATATGTGTTTATTGTACATGAAGGTAAATTGATGGGATATATTATATCGAAACATGGCATCACCATAGATTTAGAGAGAGTAAGTGCTATTCTTTCTCTTCCTTTACCAACACACAAGAAGGGACTGTAAATTTTCTTGGGTAGAATCAACTTTGTTAGAAGATTTATTCTAGATGTTGAGTTATTGATACCTCTTACTTCAATGTTAAAGAAAAATGTTTCCTTCAGCTAGACTAAAGAAGGAAAAATGAGTTTTTAGCTTATCAAAGAAGCACTTGCAATTGCTCCTACTCTGTTAAATCCAGATTTCTCAAAAGATTTTATACTGTATGCATATGGAAATATTGATAGTATTGCAGCTATGTTAGTTCAGGAGAATGATCATGGGTTAGAATAGCCTTTAGCTTTTTTCAGTCAAAGTATCAAAGATTATGAGCTTAATTATTCCTTTGTTGAAAAGAATGTTCTTGCTACATCATTAGAAGTTTAAAGAAATTTAGACACATGCTTTCTAACAACAAGATTAAATTTTTGGTTGCTCATCCTTCAGTTAAGGAATTTTTGCTGAATAAAGACAGTTTAAATAGTAAAAGAGCTAGTCAAGGGTGACTAAAGTGATGGAATATGATCTTGAGATAAAGGTTACTAAGCTGATAAGAGGTAAAGGTCTTTGTGAATAGCTTATAGAGAACAATAACAACAATATAGGAGAAGAAGAAAATGTTGTTCTATCTCATCGAATGAAGAACAAATTGTTGCACCTATTTCTTCTATAGGTTGGGTGAAGGGCATGAAGTTGGGTACCAATTTCTAGCCACTTATGAATTTTTTAAATTGTGTCGATTATAACGGAGCTGCTATAACACACACACGCTATTTCGCATTAAAAAAAAGAAAAAAGTGAAATTATTTGCCTTGGAATACCAACCCAAAGGCTTGGAGGGCATTCCCAACAAGGCTAGAGACGTGTTTTTGCAAATTCTACAATTTTTCACATAATCGGGTATGTGCTCACCATCAAGATTGCATCTAGTTCAATATTGACAAAATCGAAAACATGGGTAATGTTAGGTTCTCTCTTAGCTATCCAACGATGTAATTTTTTTCACTTTTGACAATGTTAAGCCTTTCATCCATAATTTCTTTTGTTTGTATGTCTCTTTTTTGCAAAAAGTAGTGTTTGTGTTTTTTTGTTATAAATTAACCGCTCATCAAAATTTCAAATAAATTACATTTTTAGAAACTAGACTCCATTCTACAATTTAAAAAAAAAAAAAAAAATCAATTATTTCAAAATTTGTAGGGGGAGCACGGCCAAAATTTCTTTTCAAGAAGTGCCCACTTAGAAAATTAGTAAAAATCAAATATTCATTAAAAAATTATTAGAAAAATTGTGCAACAACTAGATGCTATTAGCTAATTTCTGACTATAGCGATTTTAAAAATACTACAAAAAGTTCACCATGCTTAGGTCGTACAAGAGTTGCTATGTTATGTTTTTCTGACAAAAACAACACCAATTTCTGTACATCCCTCTTTTGAACCCCTTAATCTCAACCATTTTCAAAATAAATTAGTAGTTTAGAAAGTAGACTCAGAGCACTTCGATCCTTGTTTTGTTCCATCTCAAAATTTTGAGTGTAACTATCCTCAATTTCACTCCAAGGTCAGCATTTCCTGATTTAAAAAAAAAGTGGCCACTTAAGCCCCCTTTTTGGGAACCATCTTGGTGAACTTACCCCAAAGAAATGACACATTTCTTGTTAATTGGTGAGTTTCCTCCTTATTTGAGTAAATAAAAAAAAGGTACTATAGGATGCAGTCAATACCTTATGTAATTTTGAATGGTTTGTTGTTTAAAAAATATTTTCATGGTGTTATGTTAAGATGCATAGAAGTTGATCAAGTTGATAAAGTTTTACATGAGTTTCATGAAGGATCAGTTGGTGGTCATTTCTCTCCAAGAGCTACAACTCTTAAGATAATGAAAGGAGGCTATTATTGGCCTAGTTTATTCAAAGATGCACATTCATGGGTGAGAAAATGCAAGGAATGTGCAATATTTGCAGGAAAGGAGAAGTTGGTAGCCCTTCCATTGCAACCAATTCAGATTGAACAACCCTTTATGAAATGGGGTTTGGATTTCATTGGAGTTATAAAACCACCTTCAAGTGCAGGGCACAAGTGGGTGCTCACAACTACTGATTAATTTTTAAAATGGACTGAAGTTGTAGCACTTAAAGAGGCTAATGAGATAGCCATTCTAAACTTTTATGAAGAGCTGATAACTAGGTTTGGAGTTCTTGAATTAATGTTTTAGATAATGCACTTGCTTTTATAGGAACTAAGATATCTGAGTGGGCTATTAGAAATGGTGTTTATCTAAATACATATTCTAACTACTATCCTCAAGGAAATAGACAAGTTGAGTCCACAAATAAGAACCTTCCCAGGATTATCAAAAGGACTATGGAAGGTAATCAAAGAGCTTGCAATACCAAGTTGAAATTAGCCTTGTGGGCTGATAGAATTACACCAAAAAGATCAACATGACTATCACCATACATGCTTGTGTGTGGAAAAGAGGAAAGACTGCCTATTTCACTTGAACTTCCAACACTTGATCTAGTCAACCAACTTGACATGATTGAAGAAGAGCCTATGACAACAATATTGGCTCAATTGATTGAGCTAGAAGAGATTAGAGATGAAGCAATGAAGAAGATTGAGCAACACCAAGCTCAAGTGAAGAGGTCATTTGATAAGAAAACATCCCCAAGAGTATTCCAAGAGGGAGATATAGTGCTGAAATGGGATGAACTTAAAAGAAAACCTGGAAAGCACTCCAAGTTTGATGCATTCTGGATTGGGCCTTACATTATAACTGAGCGGAAACAACATAATGCCTTCCAATTATCTAAGTTGGATGGTGAAGTGGAGCTAATCCTAGTGAATGGGATTCACCTCAAGCATTTATTTTGAGGTATGATCTAAATCTGTACATATTTGAGTAGATTCTAGATGTTTAATAATTGCTACTACACATTGATTAGTTGCATCTTTGTTTTCTCTAAGTGTTGTTTTTCACAGTTGGTTTAGTTTACTTTAAGTTTTGCTTGGGGGAAAATAAGGAAAAAATTTGCTATAACTCATTATGGTTCAATCAAGTAAACATCTCTCATTCATAACATGGAATGGGGATTCAATGTCATGAACAACACATGTTTAATAAGTGGAACTATAATTAGTTGCAACAAAGTATCAAATAGTTACAACAATATGAATGAACTTTGTACCAAGTTTTGAGTTAGAAAAAGGTAGAAATGGACTCCATACCCAATGGATAAGCAAGGCAACTAGCCTTATCTATTTATTAGGCAAACACCCTTGAGAGGTTGGAAAAAATGTTACTAATTTTTTGCTTCCCGCATAAATTAGCGAAGTTTTAAGGGGAAGTTATTTGTTGGATTATTAAAACTTTGATGTTTTGATATCCTTTAAACATCTGCTTTCTAAGTGAAGGGTTTTATAAGAACTGATTTATCAGAATTATCCAACAGTTTCAGTGAAACTGTTGAACAATCCAGAAAAAAAGCAACAAACATACTTCATTTAGAAAATAAACATTTAGAGGATATTATGTTACAAAACTGAGTTATTTTTCTACAATGTTTGTCATTGCTGATTATCGAAAAAGAATTGCAATTTTGGAGCAAAGTATGCTAAAAATATTACTCCATTTTGATTAAAAAATATGTTCTTAGAACAAATTCATATTGCTTATTTCAGATTATGTAATTGAGAACAAGTTCAAATGGAGACACAAGTCATTACATACTTTGAAATAACTGATAATTAAAAGCCATTGTTTCTGTAACCCCACACAAGCCATGGGTATGACTAAGTTGATTTGATTCAACAATAAGTATAAACCATACATCTGCAGATCAACTAAAATTCTAAGAAAGACACATAAGAGGAAGCTCATGTTCGTCATTTCCTTAAGGGCTGATGTAGGGTTGATTCTCTAGCTTGATCTCTAGTGTTTTTATCTCCTCTACTCTTGTATTCCAAAACCTGCAGTTGATTGTAAATTTTTGTTAGAGTTGAGGGCATGATCTATCCAATTACATGCTTATCAACAGATATATGATTTATAGTAATTATCAAATTGAATCAACTAAGTCATTATAGATTAGAGATAAATAAAAAAGTTCCAGATCAAATCACAAGAAACTATTAGATTCACTGTTTTTCTAACTTGTTTGCTTCATGTGCAGATACAAGTCAAATTTTGTAACTATTTCATTTGTTTTCAATATGAGTGGTGGAAAATGTGGCTCCTACAAGGGTTGAGCCCAACTCATAATAATGGAATAAGCACAGTATGAAGGAAAAGGAATCAAAGTCATCTATGTAGCTTTTCAAAGATAGTGAACATGCATACATATTAAGTTCACAAAGGATTTCAGCCTTCAAAAAGTTGCTACAAGAAAGGAAATCATGAATAAGGAGAATGGAAAGACATCAAATTATGCATGAAAAGCATCATCAAAAGGTACAATGGATTTTTCTTAAATCAGAAATAAACAACAATGATAATGTCATATTTTTGTCTTGGGAATTTTGTTTGTTGTGAAGGATAATATTTTATCATTTGCTGAATCTGTGTCAACTATCAAATGTAAAGAGATGAAAGGCAACCATGAAAGGATTTCAGTAAAGGATATTACTTATTCACAAAAGCAACAAAGTGATAAATGTACTGTCATCTTGGAGAAACTAGTGTGATTGAATGATAAATCCAAAAACAATGATTATAAAATGCTTTATTATCATCAATAAAGGAAATATCCATCAGTTTCAACATGTCAGTTCAAAAGAATCATGATTTTTGATCAAACAATAGAAAATATGAAATAGAATATCTTAGTAAAGTACAAGGAATTGTGTCATTATAAATAGACAACACATCATAATGTCAATGTTTTCAAATGGAAGTGATTTTTACAAAGTAAGAAGACTGCCTAAAAGATACACTTATGATGGAAAAACAATGATAAACATCTATTACATTTTGAAGGCCTTGACTAATATGCAGTGCTGAAAGAGAAAACAATAATGAGTAAGGGAAAGATACAAAATCAAAAAGATATTGAGGTATCTTTAGGGGAGTTGCAAGGTGAGAATGCTATTTTTTTTAATGTAAACTCCATACAAGTTTACATTTTACAAATAAGGAGCAACCCAGAAAGCTTCGAGCTAGGGTTTTGTGGAAAAATGAATTCATTTTCTAACATAAATCTGGATGGAGGTCAAATACCCAAATTGAGAATTTAGTATGGCTATAACTTATTCACGAGAATCAATGCTTAGAATGAAGGAAAAATGTGGAAACCCTCACAAATGATGGAGTTTCTTTTTAAGGAGAAACTTAGAATTGTCATTGAGGCCGCGAGATAAAATTAACAAAAGGTTTGAAACTCTTGCAAATGAGGGATTGAACCCTTAGTAGAAATACCCATATTTCTAATGGCAGCCTAAAAATTTGTCTATTTGTTAATAAGAAATGACCCTCAAAGAAAGAAGAAATGTAAGCTCTTAGCCACGGCTTAACCATGAGAATCCATGTATATAGGCAAAGAATATTCACTATTTAATTCATTTCTAGATTCAAATTAAGCATTTTTTGTAGATTACATGAAAGAGATGAATTTTCAACTTACCTATATTTTTGTATGGGCATAGACCTTTCAAAACCCATGGGATTTCTTTTATTTTTTCCTCAAAAAGACTCAGACAGAGTTATCAATGGAGACCAAGCAAAAAGACACCAATCAACATGAGAAAATTGATTCAAAGAAAAAAATTAGAAAATAATAGAGAGGTCGCGGCCTCGAAAGCTTTCAAAAGCTTTTAAACAAAGGAGAATTTCCAGATTTGACCAAAATCAGACTTACCATGGATGCAATCTCCAAGAACTACAAGAAAATGGCTTCAATATAGAAGATTTCCAGTCAAAACTCGAACCATGGTTTCATGGTGGTGGCGGCCTCTTTCCTCAAGCAACAAATGAAATGAAGATAAAAATGAATATTTCCTTTTGTTTTATGTTTTGACAAACCCTAAGAGAAGGTTGATGGAGGAGAGGCATTTTTTCCTTAAGTTTAAGTTTTTGTTAAAAACTTTATTCACTTATTTTGGGTCGTGGCATATCTCTATGCCTTATCTTTTATTTTTGAATGTTTTTTTAAATATCTCATAAGACTTAATCGATATAAGTATTTTTATGTTTGATTAAGGATTCTTTTTATTTTGCATTTTAAATTAAAATGCAAAAAATTATTTTAAGTGATAATTAGAAATCACTTCTAATAAATGTTATTATTGAATGCAAAGTAAAATATCTTATGATGTAACTTTCAAATGATGGATTTGAGGGGATTAATGGATCCTTGAAGTTTTTCTTTAATCTTGGAAATGGTTGGAGAATCCAATGCCAACATGTGGAGTGAAATCATGGATTTTGAAGCAGTTAATTGAGAGTTCTACTTTAATTAAAGATTCTAATTGATGGATCTTCAATCAAGGAGCATTTTTAGGCATATAACACCTTGATTCATTCAGTTACAACCCTATTTTGGAGGGGTTTTCAGGTGCATATGATCCATGAGGTTGTTTTGAGTTTCACAACTCTTTATACATGTTTTGAGGAGTTACTTTTAGTTACATGCCGGATTTGAAGCAGAGGAAGGACAAAACATTATTTCTTGGAGCCAAAATTCAAAATTTGAATTTTTGGAACCTTTTCTCTAAGTCTTCTTTTCTCTCATTTATTTTTAGGGTTCTGAGTTTGGTGACTACTGTAGCAATTGGCCCATGATTTGTAACTCATTTCTTATGAGTACTACAGATTTGTAATGCAATTGTCTCCTACTCTTCAATAAAAAGCTTATTTCCTTCTCCATTATTCTTTGTTCTTTAGTATTGATTGTGAGTTATATGATAGAATATTGTGTCATCCTTTATTTTCATCAGATTCCTTTAATGTTGAATGCAAAGGATAGCATGTCATAGTGCAGGTCTATGTAAGTGTTTTCATTCTCTTGGATAAAAATTGTGAAAACAGTACTGTTTTCCTTTTTTGAACATCAAGAAAATCAAAGCCTTTCATAAGAATTATTTTTGTAGGCATGAGTAGCAGAGTTGTGAGATTGTATAGCTTTATTTGTGGAGTGATCTTATGATATTTTAAAAGCAGGTTCAAATCATTTTTCATTTGGTGAATCACCTCATAGAACTTAGTTTTCAATTTCTAAATCATCCTTCTTACCCTTTTCCATTCTAAATCAATAGTGTTTAAAGAAATATTCAAAGGGAGCCAACCCATAATTTGGAGGTCTACCCTCATTATAGGATACCCATAGCCTAAGATTAGTCCCATGTTGCGTGGTATTTAGGAGTTTTCAACTTGTTTTTGGGTGAAAATCCTTGTGTTAATAGTTTCCAAGCCTCCGACTAGAGATGCCAAATCTCTCGAGTAAAGGGGCACTAAAAGAACAAGTGAGGGGAATTGTCCTCACAAATCCTATAAAGGAAATAGATAGAAGGGCCCAAAAAAAATCTCTTCCACAAATTGTCCCAAGTAAGGCAATGATTCTGGACCACTAGCCATAAAAAGAAATTACATTTAGGCCAAAAAAATTTGTTCCAAACCTGCTTCCACCAAGGCACCCCAAATATCCCATATATCTATCTATCTAGCTCCAAATAAACTAATGCATGTTCAAAAAAAATTCCCTTCGGGTCAGGACCCAAGAGAAGATACCCCTCCTTGAAATGGAATTACAAAGCTTGCTAGCTAGAATCTTAGCAAGATCTTGACGAGCCTCTTTAAAACCGCCCTGGAACAGACATTCCTATGGATCCTTCCATCTCCTGAACTCCACCTACCCCAAAGAATGAACTGATGTAAAATCTTCCACCCTACTCCAACCAGCTGCCAAAAAAGTGTCATAGAGGGGAACTTGTATGTGCAGGAACCTCACCAAAATGAGGGGGTGCCCATCCCATGAATCATGCCAGAAGAGAGCATTAGACCCTCTATTGTAAATCTGAATGAGACCCTTCTTGATGAGAAGAGCCCCTCTTTTGAGGGTATCCCAAATCATAGACCCCTTCCTGAAAGGAAATATTGAGGAACCTCAATAAAGATCACCCCCAAAAGATACATAAGATTGAGAATTCTAGCCCAATTTTGGTCCTGACAAGTGCACCAATGCTGGTATAACTTAGCAGCCAAAAATAAACCACTCAAACCTACAGGATTGAGCCCAAGATTTCCCTCCTGTTTCAGCTTGCACATAGAGTCCCACTTCACAAGGCTCCATTTTGTAGAAGATAAATTACTAGCCCAAAGGAATTGATGAGAAAGAGCATCAAATTCCTTGATAAAGAATGAGGGAGAACACAAAACACCTATAAATAGGAAGATCTTGGACAACCAACCTCAAAAGAGTCATACATCTAGCTATTGAGAGCTATTGAGAGCCATTGAAAGTCCAATGACTAAGCTTCCCATGAAACTTATCCAAGACCACCTACCAATGATCCCATGGATGGGGTCCCACCAAAATGGGAATCCCAAGATAAGACAAAGAGAGAGAACCAATCTAAAACCGAAGAGTTCGAGCAATCCTATTCTAAATAAGATGAGGAGTATTGAAGAAGAAGATTGAAGACTTATTCTCATTGATATTTTTCCCAAAGACATCCAAGTAGATATCCAAAGTCTTCCTCAAATTCACAATTTCCTGAATCCTAGCCATACCCATCAAATAAGTGGCATCTACAAACTAAAAGTGAGAGTGAGGAGGCGCCCTACCAACCCAACACCAACCTTGGAGCAATCCTTGATTAACCCAAGAATTGATAAACCTTCCCAAGCCTTCAACCATAATAATGAGTAGGTAAGGAGAAAGAGGATCCACTTGGCGAAGACCCTTGGAAGCACCAAACAACTCTGACAACTCACTGTTAATAAGCATAGAGAAAGAAGAATATGTGACACAACTCATTACCCAATCAATTCACTCCCTATAGAAACCAAAATCTTGGAGAATTTTCTACAAAAAGGCCCATCTAACCCTATCATAAGCCTTAGCAATATCAAATTTGATAAAAATAGACTTCTCCTTGGAATTCACCATATAGTGAATAGTCTTAGTAGCAATCACAACCCCATCCAAAATTTACCTTCTAGAAAAAAAACCATCCCATTATTCAAAAATCAAAGAGTGGAGCCAAGGCTTTAATTGGTTAGCAATCAACTTAGTAATAATATTGTTGACGGTGAATTGTTTTATTTAATGTGATGAATTATACACGACAGTGAATTGCTCATAGTGAATTTCCCACTAGATGAATTTGTCATGATGGTGAATTGTTGGAAGTGAATTGTTGACGGTGAATTTGACTGAAGCCAAAAAAATTCATCATCAAAATAGTTTTTCTGATCCAAACATGCTAACGAATAATTAATTACCTTCCTCTTAATCTCTTTTCATTGTTTATTTTGATCATGTAACTTGTTTCGTGTGTTGGGAACATGATTTCAGGATATGTTTTGGATTGGCGGCTTTGCTTTTGGTGGTTGGTATTGTGGTGGAAGTAGAGCATTTAAAAAGATGGGGTGTGGAAAGAGATGAGTGCAGAGTGGTGAGAGAAGGGATGTTTGCAGCAACAAGAGTGCTTGGGTTGCTTTCAACTTTGATGGGGGTTGGATTCTATGTCTGTGCAGTGCAGACTAAGAGATCACTGTAGGAAGAAGCAAGTATACGCAGAGAAGTTATGGAGGCCACTATCGAATACACCCCTACTTCGCCTACATATCTATCCATGGAGAGCTTCCTCAATCCCAACATAAGTGATTATTCTGTAAAAAGTGAAAGCCACAATGCTTCTCTTAACTCTGTCATTCTTCAGATTAGTCAATACAAATTACACCCACAATTCAAAATGGATTTCATCAATTTTTTTAGTTATAGTCCAGAAACAACAAAACTAATTTTATATGGATTGTAGAAATCTAATTGCATGGATTGCTACTAGTTGTCCTCCAATATAGCAGGGTCTTAGGTAGTTAGTTACCTACTTTTTTGATTGACTTTTCTATTTGTCCTTTTCTTTCTTTCTTTTTAGTGCTTTGTTTAATTTTAATCTATTTATTTGTAGTTTTTCAATGTTAATGTTTAGAATCTTTTTATGTTTAATTCAGAAGGAATGTAAAAATAGAGGGAATGAAAAATGTGTGATTATATGGCATATCTTTTTAATTTTTATTAAGTTATTATATGTTTCTAATTCTTTTCATCTATCTTCAATTACTATTTCAATTTTTAAATTATAATTGTTCTATCATTTTCAAAGAAGATTATATATTATACATTCATTTTTTTTTTCTAAAAAATGAAGCAAGAAGCAACTTCATATAATTATAAGGTTAACAACACTCAAAAATCATGAAGAAAATAGTTCTAAAGTGATTTTATTTAAGATAATGCATCACATAGAATTTATTGCAAATAAATTTAATTTTTCTTAAGGGATAAAAGTGGGTTTCGAAGGTACTTGAAATCCTATAATTTCTAGTAAAACTTCAATTAAGCATTGGGTGAAAAATAAAAAAACAATAGCCAAATAAAAACACAATAGAGTAACAAAGAAAAACTTAAAGTCTTCTAAAAGCTTCTATAGCCTCTAGTTCTTGTTTATACAAGCTCTCATGAAGGTATAACTTTTTTTAATAAAAAGAGGGGTAAAAATTTATTACAAAATCAAGAAGTACATAAAAAGTTAAGAAACACCCAAGGTCTCCAAAAGGAACCCCAAAAAGAGTCCATTACATAGTTCTATCCTCCAAAATCATCTTTTCCAAAGTCACCCCATAATCCAATGGAAAACTATCCCAATCCCTAACATCCCATCTTGCCTTGTGCTCTGAAGCCCACTTGGCCAAACAATTCGCAACTCCGTTCCACTCCCTACTTGAATATGATGAAAAGAGATCATCTCCAAAGAACTACATCAGCTCAAAACCAGCCTAATGACCACAACTAGTTTCCAACTAGCTCCTTCCAGCCTCTACTCATTTAAAATGTACACAACAATCTATGTATTAGATTTAGAAGTAATCTGTCTCCAACCAAGGGAGCATCCTCTTTCCACCATATGAAGAATAACAAGGTCCTCCATAAGATTATTGGTCTGGTCCCCTTTATACACAAAAAAGATAAACTCCACACCATCTCCACTATCCCTACCAATGCCACCAATCCTTATATGCCCAAGGTTACCCGTCGAGTACCCATCTGTATTCAAATTTAAAAATCCACTAGGTGAAGGGGTCAATTTACCCTCCCACTGAATTTTTTTCTTGCTATGGCGAGGCCTGCAACCAAAAGGGGAGCCTATCCCATAAAACCTCCAACTTCAAGTTCCTTATGATATCAATATCACTACAATCCACAAGATCAAACAAATCACATCTTGCAAAAATGGTCTCCTGAAGCCGACCAAGAATATTTTTCCATAACTAGACTACCACCATTTGCACACCCTAAAAAATCCTTTGATTCATTTCCATCCACAAATTCTAGATAATAAAATTAGGGCCAATAATCCAAGCAACCATAAGGAAAGAGGTCTAAGTAGGAGAGCCACCCATACCATCCCCGAGTTCCATGAAAGCAAGCATGTTTCCAAGCCCCCCACCAGAGATGCCAAATGTCCTGGGAGTAAAGGGGCACTTAAAGAACAAGTGAGGGGAATCATTCTCACAAATCCTACAAAGGACACAGATAAAAGGGCCCAAAAAATATCTCTTCCACAAATTGTCCCAAGTAAGGCAACGATTTTGGACTAGTAGCAATAAAAATAAATTACATTTGGGCCAAGAAAATTTGTTGCAAACCTACTTCCACCAAGGCACTCCAAATATGCCATACATATGTCTATCTAGCTCTAAATAAACTGAGGCAATAGAAAAATTTCCCTTCGGATCAGGACCCAAGCCAATATATCCCTCCCTGAAAGGGAATTACAATGCCTACTAGCCATAATCCTAGCAAGCTCTTGATGAGCCTCTTCCAAACCACCCAATGAACATTCCTATGGATCCTTCCATCTCCTCAACTCCACCTACCCCAAAGCATGAATTGATGTAAAATCCTCCACCCTACTCCAAGTAGAAGCCAGAGAAGTGTCACAGGGGGGTTTAATATGTGGGAACCTCACCAAAATGAGGGGGTGCCCATCCCATGAATCATGCCAGAAGAGGGAATTAGAACATCTATTGCAAATCCAAAAGAGACCCTTACTGATGAGAAGAGCCCCTCTTTTGAGGGTATCCCAAATCATAGACCCCTTCCTCGAAAGGAAATATCGAGGAACCTCAATAGAGCTCACCCCCAAAAGATACTTGAGAGTGAGAATGCTAGCCCAATTTTGGTCCTGGTAAGTGCACCAATGCTGTATAACTTAGCAGCCAAGACTCAACCAATCAAACCTGTAGGATTGAGCCTAAGATCGCCCTCCTGTTTTGGCTTGCACACAAAGTCCCACTTCACAAGGGTCCATTTCGAAGAAGATAGATTACTAGCCCACATAAATTGATGAGCAAGAGCATCAAATTCCTTGATAAAGAATGACGGAGCAACCTACACAAAACACCTATAAATAGGAAGAGCCTGTACAATTGAACTAAAAAAAGTCACACATCCAACTGTTGAGAGCCACTGACAAGTCCAATGACTAACCTTCCCATGAAACTTATCCAAGAACACTTACCAAAGATCCTAGGGATGGGGTCCCACCAAAATGGGAATCCCAAGATAAGACACACAAAGAGAGAACCAATTTGAAATTGAAGAATTTGAGCAATCCTATTTTTAATAAGATGAGGAGTATTGAAGAAGAAGATTGAAGACTTGTTCTCATTGATCTTCTTCCCAAAGACATCCAAGTAGATATCCAAAGCCCTCTTCAAGTACACATCTTCTTGAATCCTAGCCATACCCATCAAATCAGTGTCATCTACAAGCTGCAAGTGAGAGTGAGGAGGTGCCCTACCACCCCAACACCAACCTTGGAGCAATCCTTAATTAACCTAAGACTTGATAAACCTTCTCAATCCTTCAACCACAATAATGAACAGGTAAGGAGAAACAGGATCCCCTTGGCGAAGACCCAAGTGAAAGCACTAAAAAACTATAACAACTCACCATTAATAAGCATAGAGAAAGAGGAAGATGTGACATAGCTCATGATCCAATCAATCCACTCTTTGTAGAACCCAAAAGCTTGGAGAATATTCTACAAAAAAGGCCCATCTAACCCTATCACAAGCCTTAACAATATCAACTTTGATAAACATAGAATTCTCCTTGGAAGTCATCGTAGAGTGAATAAACTTAGTAGCAATCACAACCCCATCCAAAATTTGTTTTCCAAAAACACAACCACCCCATTCTTCAAAAATCAAAGAGTAGAGCCAAGGATTTAATTGCTCAACAATCAACTTAGTAATAATGTTATAAACCACAATGCATAGGGAAATAGGTCTAAAGTGATTTGGGCAATTGGATCCTTCTTAGGAATAAGAGCTAGAAAGGTAGAATTCAAGGTGCACAACATTTTCTAGTTGCTATACGACTCTTGAACAACCTCAAGAAGAACTAAGCTAATATTTCCCCAAATGTTTTGAAAGAAATCAATAGGAAAGCCAATTGGACCTAGGGCTTTCCCTTTTTTCATTTGGAACACCACCTTTTCTAATTTAGATAGAGAAATAGGACGCATGAGGTCCTTAGAAACTAAGGGAGGGATACAATCCAAAATAAGATTATCTTCACCAGTAGCAGAGGTAGCCTCCTCAGTGAACAACTCAAAAAGGAAACAAGAGGCCTCCCTAGAAATCTTCCCCCTTGATACAAGCAGCACACTCGTCAGAGACACCAAGGAGGGAATGATATTCCCAATCCTTCTAGCCTTATCAAAATTATGGAAAAAGACAGTATTATGACCACCCTCCTAAAGCCATTATACCTGATACTTTTTATTCCAAAATATCTCCTCCCACAACTCCCATTCTTCAAGCTCCTTCACTATAGTAGCCTCGTTGGACTAAGTAAATCATTAGTAAGACCATGGTCCTGTATCTAGTGGGTAATAGTGTCAAGTCCATCTTGAGCCAATAATTTATTGAAATGAAGGTTTCCAAAGCACTTCCTATTCCACCTCCTGACTCTATATTTTACAAACTGTAATTTTTTGACAAAGGAAAACATTTCCCTACCATGATGAGGCTTCCCTTGAAGCCATCAACCACTCATAAGATCATAGAGAGATGGATCCCACAACCACATTAGCTAGAACTTAAAAGACAAGTTCCTAGAAGCTGTAAAAGAAACAACAAAGAACTTGATTGACCACTGATTAGACCCTTTCCAATCTAAAATCTTAGAGCTATTGGTCCACCTTTCACCAACCTAAAAACAAGGAACAAGAAATCTATCCAGCCTCTTAGATATATCACTATCCCCACACCTCCTGTTATTCCAAGTAAAAATATCATTACTTGGCTTGTGAAGGTATATGAACTCTTGATCATTTTTCTCATTTATTTGGGCTTTTTTTTGTTGCTTCCTATGCTTGAGCTAGGACCAACTATAATTTATTTTCTTTCTATCTAGCTTTGGTTTCAAGGACCTTTGAGTCCTTAACTGAATTCTTCAATTTTCTATAAATAATCTTAAGGCCCATCATGTTATTTTTAATCTTACACATTTTTCAACCTCAACAACATTATTAATATTGTGCTTGATAGTTTCTAAGTTATTTTTTAGGACTAAAATTCCTATGCTCTAATTTTCCTTAACCTTCTAGATTTCATCCTTAAGACTCAACTTGTTTTCTTTCTTGTTCACTTGATTAGAAACTAAATCATTCAAATTAGGTAAATAAATTGCATTCTATATTTTGAGGATTTTTCATCTTTCTCAAAGGGTCTTTCCCCTTTCAACTTCTTATCCATTATAGCCAATTTAATATTTAGTTTACTTATCTAAAAAAAAAAAAACCATTTGGTAAGGTTACATTGTGCATTAGAAGCTTCATGAATAATTTCCAACTTCTAAACTATCGTATTAGCCACTTGCATCACATACTCTAGGGATTCTCAATTGTTGAGGCCCATATGGAAGAAAACTTGGGGGGGGTGAGGTAGAGTTCTTGAATATCAAGGAAGAATACATCAATCAAAGGTCTAGTGAAGATTTTGGTCTTTTGTTTACTTCCATCATCCTACTAATTGTTTCCACACTTTTTAGGACACTCTTGAACACTTTCATACAAAAAATTCTCACCTATTTTTCATGGGAATATGGGTGTAGGGAATATGTCTATGGGCCTCCATTATTTTTAATTTTTATCCTTTGTAAACTTATTAAATTTACAAAAACCTACCTCTTCTATTCTCTTATAGGACTTGACATCATTGTCAAGTGATAATAGGATATATATTGATCTTCAACTCTAACACAATGCCCTTACTCTCACTCTCACATTTTTTTTCAAGGATAAAGGGATATTACCAAGGGTTTCGAATCTAGATTAAGTAATTTAACAACCCTTTACCCTTTGATATTACTTTTCATGTGTATATTTTAGGAGATAGGAGGATTCTTTGATCTATGTTGAAAATGAGAAAGATCAAACCTTGGTACAAGATGATAATCCTATGATTTATTTCACATTCATTTGTAGAGTTTTCTAGAGATCAAAGAAAATAAAATGTTAAGAAAACAAATTTGTTAAACTAGAAAGGGTTTAACAACATAAAGTGATAAGAGTAAAGGGGTTACACCTTCGTCAAGAGTAGCATACCTCATTATTAGAGAACTTATAATATTCCCAAAGTGGAGCTTCTTCAGGTCCTCTCCAAGTCTTAAGAAGATAAAAAAATCATCCTCTGCTAGTCTTATGTATTTGAATATTTTTATATTAAATATCGAGACCTCAATCACCTCTATAATTAATTCCTTAATCACCTTTATTTCCAATCCATGAACTATAAACCATGCCTTTTCCTTACTTTTACAAAGCCTACAACCAATGAGGTATCATACCCATTAAGTCTTCCCAAGAATGGTGAAAGACCACCATTAATTAGGGTTATCCACATCTTATGGATTTTCTGCACTATATTTCCATAAACGAAGAGTATTTACCAAAAAAAATAACATTAGGATCATCTATAAATAAGAAATATAATTTTTCCCTAAGAAATCCTTTGAAGTCATAATTATGTAGGGACATTTCTCATATGAAATCAACGGGGAAGTGAACTTTTGGATGTTTGAATTTTTTTTGAAGTAGTCACTCAAATGTATATCTCTATAAATTTAACTATAATATTCCCCCTTTACAACTTGACCAATTTTGTAGGAAAAGGAGGTAGAAGTGGATATCACTTTAGATTTTATTTGGTGTCACATCCAATATCATTTTCCAAAGAAAAACTTTGCAATATTTTTAAAAATGAAATAAACACTTAGAATACTCATGATTAGGATGAGAATAAGTAAACAATATGAACCAAATCATGTCCAAAAATAGTTTAGGATCCCACAACTTCACTTTTACAACCATTTTGACATTCTACCCACTTGCAACAAAATTATGTGAGAATGAGTTCTAGATGTTTGGATATTCAATTTTTTATACTTATTATGTCGACACCCACATCTAAATTTTATAAAAATAAAATTATAAAGAAATAAATACTTACAATCCTTGAATTTTTCAAAAAAAGAGGACTTTAGGAGGTTAATAGAAAATTGTAGCAATCCTTGAAAAGTCTATAAATTTTAAAATGTTTTTTCACTTGGCATTTAAATGAAACTCGCTTGATAACCATGCTAAGACACATGGAAACTTAACACCTTTATAAATTTACTTAAAGGAGAAAGAAATGCTCACATAGTGGAGCACAACCTATTCTAAGAAAAAAAGTAAAAAGAAAGGGTTCCACATTTTACCAAAAGAAAATTAGGGTATGTGTGTGATGCACAATAGTTTTGAAATTTATTTTTCCATTTGAAAAATTCCCACCAAATAACAAAAGAAATAGGTATTGGATTTTATCCTTGGATGCATTGGCTTCAATATTTTTAAGAGGTCAGTCCCAACCATAATTATATCATGTGCAACATATGTCAAAGAAATGAAAGTGAATTTTTAGATGTCATAAATAGGATATTAACCTCTCAATTGTATACAAAATCTAGAAATGTGCAAGCACATATATAGACTAAATAATAATCTAACTCTACATAAACCTATCCACAATTATCTCCAATAGCTAGATTTGTTTAAATGATCTAAGATCTACTTAGGCACATTTTGTACACCAAGTTGCACCCATCTTCTTCTATTAGTGATGCCTCCAAAGATTCAACCTTATTTCATTCTTATATATGATGTAGTTGTAAAATATCAAGAATACTACAATGACATAAGGGATTTAGTTGAAATAGGGAAGAAATTGCCATATGAAGTTGTGCAACTTTGGACTCAAGAGTTGTTATGAGTGGAGACTTCAATGCAGGAAAGCCATGCATGACATCTCCTGATAATTCTTGCTTGTCGACATATTATTCGATAATAAGCTGAGACTGCCTTATTCGAGTGGTCCTCTCATTCTATTTCCAAACATTTGATTAAAAGACAGAAAACTACCAGGAGGAAAGAAAGCAGCCATGGTTCAAGAAAGATCATCAGACACCAGCTCTAATGACGCAGATCGGCCTTCAGGAGAGCTTACGCAGCCCGGATATTATGAAAAGCTTCTTAGAATTTTGGGGCAGGTATTGATGTATCTTATGTTAGAGGCATACAAGAATTTTAGCGGGAGCAGTTAACTTCAATCCACAACAAAGCTCGCTTATATCTCACTCATCCTCAAGTTGGAAAGTTTTTGCTCATGCATGACACGCCTGAAGAAGAAGACAAAGGCACTCATGAAGCCACGGAATCTGCAGATGAACTTGTTCCAGTGAAGATCAAGGATTTGGTAATCGGGAAGAGGAATGCAGGTTGTGTGGTTTATGGCGTACTGTGTGTTAAGCCTTTCAAATTTGGAAGAATCTACACTCTGCTGGAGGAGGTGGATACAGGGAATGCAGTACTTCTTTCTATGTTTCTGGAGATCCGACTTCTCTGCATCAGGGTTTTGCAAGAGATAAATATCCTGAGGGTATGAAAATTGCTGTGAAGGAGCCTGTTCTTGTTGGATGTGACGGTGGGATCGTATTCATTAATCTTGAGAATCCGCGGTGTATTGAAGTTGCACAGAGGCTTCCTGCACCAGAAGTCGATCAAAGAAAAGTTGACGACTCGATAGCCAGGGGAAATGCTGCTTGGCAGGCAAAAGATTGGGAGATATGCAGACGACTTAATACTAAGTCTCTACTTTGTGTTTCGAGAGGAAAGATTGAAAATCCAAAAGATGTTCGGCAGTTGTACAGTCAAAAATGGTCGGCGAATATTATGCTTGGCCGATACAACGAAGCGCTTCACGATTCAGAATGGATTTGTCGCTACAGCGGCCCTTCCGAATGCGTTGGAATCCAGCATCAAATTCAGTCGCTCTTATCTGTGGGAAGATATAAGGAAGCATTTCGTTTCTTCCAGAGCTCATGCGCTTCCCTGAAAGAGAAGGAGGCGGCCATTACTGGGACATATAGAAAATGGTGTGTAAAGTATGGTCACCGTCATTATTTCAAACCAGATGGGGGTTTCGTTGGCCCGGTGGAGAACAGAATGGCAAGCAATGGAAACGGCAGGGGTTTGTTTGCCACGGAGAATGTTGAGACAGGTCAGACGTTGTTGCTCAGCGAGCCTTTGGCATTTGCTGACAAGGCTATGCAGGATCCCATTCAAAACCGGCTGCTTCGAAATGTGAAAAATGCACTAGTTTCCTGTGGAGACAAAACTCTGCAAATCTTTCTTTCTCATGTTAGCTGTGAGCGGATTCCGAATATGCTGGATTTCTTCGAAGACGAGAGTCCGGAACCTTCAAAGAAGCCGCGCAAAAAGTTGGTTGGGAAGGACGATGAAATTCTTCACATAATAGAACGCATTGCGTTTGATGACAGGTCTACTAAAGTGATGAGAGATAATCGACAAGATCCGGTGATGTGGAACCTTGTTCCAACCAGACTGTATTATGGAGTATGGTTGCTTCCCTCTTTTATCAACCACTCCTGCGCCCCCAACGGTGCAAGAGCAACCGAACACAAAATCATGCCGATCCATGCAACCAAGCCCATTGAAAAGGGTGAAGAGATCACCATTCCCTATTTTGGGGTTTTAGTCCCATTTCCTTATCGTCAACAGTACTGCAAAGCCTTCGGCTTCGACTGTATCTGCGAGCGATGCGAATTCGAGAAAAGGTTTCTGGATTGTGAGTCGAAAGGATACAAGTCCAAGATAATTTATAACAACTACAGCAATGCGTTGAACTCCAAGATCCAAGATCGGCCTATCCTATTGGAGAAGCTTGTTAATCAAGTAGAAAAGTGTTTGGGTGTTTTGAGGCAGAGAAAGAGTATTGAGCTCGACAAAAATGGTGAAGCCTGGATTCGATCTTCTTTTATGGCTGCCTATTTGGCCCGTATTGCTCGCATTAGAATGAGAGCTCTGAAAACATCGCCAGGAAGAGACAATGAAACATTTTTAGCAGCAGCATGGGCCATAAGGGAAACTTGTCCTGGGGATGTTCATTATCTGACATTTTGCGAAGGTCTCCTCGCCATCTGTACAGATATGCGCATGTTCAAAGAAGCCCTTTCGCCTTCGGAGAAAATGGCAATTGGGAAATGTTCAAAATCTGCTTTCGAGCTTTTGAAGGAGGCATTTTTTTCTGTATTTGCACAGCAGATGGAAGATCATATGAGGCCTGGTATGATAGTTCCCAGTCATTCATTGTAAGTCCAAAGATTTTTTTTAGCCATTAATTGTAAATTCCGATTTTGTCATACCAATGGAAAATTTTGAAATAACAAGAAAGCACGGGTTGCAAAAACTAGTTGAGATGTCTGTTATCTCTGTTGCGAATTTGTTTAAATTATAACTGTTTCCTTTTACGATTCGATCTGACAACAGTTTCTGTTATAGAGATTCATGGTTTAAAAATTCAAAAATTAAATATTCTGAGTCTCTTCGTTTACATTGGGAATGGTTTTGTTATGTTCATTTAAAAAAACATTAACTAAGATTTTATATTATCTTTATAAAATTGTTTTGCATGCTTTTCTTTTTTGAATTTATAAAAACAAAAATCATTTATATTGAATCGACTCGAGTCTGAACCAGGTCTGCGGTTACTCTGGCCTGCTCTATGAAAATTTTATGACAGTTTGGTCACTTAAGTGTCTTTCCATCCATAATTTAATAATAAAATAAATTAACAAAATAGATTTATATAAATAGATTATATAAATTTGTATTTAATGACAGCATTTATCATCATCTATCGGTCTACAACATGTGTAGCAGCCTTTCTTGACATATTTGTAATGCCCATTGGGCTCATTAAACATTGTAGTTGCTTTTCTTGACTTTGTTGTTTTGCATTTAGTATTATGGTTGAGTTATTGGTCATTGTGGTTGTGTGCCATAACTCTTTGTATTTCTGGATCTCTATATAATAGATGCCCTGCCTCTATCTTATTAAGGCAATTTGGGGCTTTTGTATGTTTGCTTGTTTTGTGATCAGCAGATCACTTTGTTTGTTTATTTTTCCTTCATCTGGTATCAGAGCCAGCTCAAGAGAAATCCACCAATCACTGTAGGAGATCGAGAAGAGATCATAGTGTAGTTTATTTCGGTGGAGGAAGATAGCTGGACTAAATTTCTGGAAGTGTTGATTGAATATTGCAGTCCCCAGTCAAAGGAAACCGATGTAAGTGTTCTTTGTGTTTTTTGTAAGTCGAAAAGAGATCCATTTGCAGGAGGCGGCTGTTTGAGAGTTCAAAAAGAGATTGTCGTGTGTAATTGGTGTTGTTCGTGTGGAGGCCTGTAAGCTACAACAGAAGAGTTGGCGTGTAGGCTGTATGCATTTTTTTTTTTTGCCCGTCTGAAAAAAAAATTCAAACTGCAGAAGAAGAGAGTTGCCTGTGAATCTTTCTTCCTTTGATTTCCACACAAGTTCAAAAGAAGGCTCTCTTTTACTTTAAGAGTTTTCAAAGTATTAAAGTTGAGAGGTAGACGTGAAAGTCATTCTCTCCATTTCTTTTAAAAGTATTTCTTTTAAAAGTCTTTTTTCACTTTAACCTTTATAAGGCCACGTGAAAAGTAGTTTCTTAAAGAAAACTTAGAGTATGATTTGAATTTCAATATTTTATTTTGAAATCTTTTTCATTTAGTTATATGAGAAAGTAATATATTGAAAAATAAGAATTTTCTTAGAGGGTTATCAAAAAAGTGTTGTTTTTTAAATTCAATATTGTGTAATTAAGTGCATTGTCGATTGCAACTGACACTTAATCTGATAAAATCAATACAATATAAAAATCTTTTTGTGTGTGGGTCCTATTTGAAAGGACAAGGAGAGTATCCATTTGCAGAGATCTCTCTAGGTTTTTTGTGTTGAGCTGTTGATTCATTGTGCACATTTTTCATGGCAAACATGGCAGGAAATGTTATGTCTAACATGTTAATTCCTGTATTTGAAGGAGATAACTTTACATATTGGTGTACTAGGATGCAAACCTTACTCAAATCTAAAGATTTGTGGGAAATTGTACAAGTAGGGTATGTAGAACTAGATACAACTGCATTTAATGCATTAAATGATCAACAAAAAAGAGAATACAAAGCAAGTATAAAGAAGGATAATGAAGCCCTATTTCTGATTCAAGGTGCAATTAATCAAGCAATTTTTCCTAGGATAAGTGGTGCTATTCATTCTCAGCAAGCATGGAAAATATTGAATAATGCATATCAAGGTGCACAAACTGCAAAATTATAGACAATGAGGAAAAATTTTGAGAACGTAAAGATGACTACTAGTGAATCTGTGAATGAATTTCTAACAAAGGTAGAAGGTCTAGTAAGTCAAATGAAAATTTTAGGGGAAGATGTAGATGACAAGCATGTCATTGAGAAAATTTTAAGGAGTTTGATTTCTAAATTTGATGGTGTGGTTTCTACAATTGAGATTTCCAAAGATCTCACAACTATGCACATAGATGAACTAAGTGGAATATTGTTAACTGCTGAAGAAAGGATGAAAAGTAATGAAGAAAGTCTAGAACAAGCATTTTCCTCTAAAGCAAGCATAAGAGGAAAAAGAAACACATTTTTTAGGAATCAAAATAAGAATGAATACAAAGGTGAATCCAGTAATTTTAGAGGAAGAGGTAATAATTTCAGAGGAAGAAGTAGCAACTTCAGAGGTACTGGAAGAGGAAGAGGTAGAAACAATGGGGGAGACTATGATAAAAAGAATGTCCAATGCTTTCATTGCAACAAGTTTGGACACTATGCATCAGACTGTTGGAGTAAACAAGGTGAAACAGAAAAAAGAAATGCTCATAGTATTGTTGAAAATAAACAAAATTTGTTTATGTCTTGCTTTAATGCAAATGCCAGTGAAAATAATGTATGGTATATTGATTCTGGATGTTCTTCACATATGACATCTAATGAGCATTTATTTGTCAATTTGGATGAAAAACATCAAAGTACGGTAGTACTAGGAGATAATCAATCTCATGGAAGCAAAGGTAAAGGTACAATTGCAGTTACAACAGAATATGGTGAAGTTAAACATATTAATGAAACACTATTGGTTCCGGCACTAAAAAAGAATTTGTTGTCTGTTGGACAAATGCTAGAACAAAATTATCAAGTGACTTTTGATAAGAATGAGTGCATAATAAGAGACAAGTTAAAAAGGAATGTAGTTGTTGCAAGAGCAAGGATGACAGGTGATAGGATGTTTCCTCTTCATTTCACTCATGGAAACCAAGCATTGAGGTCTAGTGAAATGAATGAAAGTAAAATTTGGCACCAAAGATACGGTCACCTCAGCTTTAGTGGGTTAATTTTACTAAAGAGATTCAAAATGGTTGAGGGTCTACCTTTCATTGAAAATACAAAAGAAGTGTGTGAAGAATGTGTTGTCGGCAAACAACACAGAGTTAGCTTTCCAATTGGTAAATCCAGTAGAGCTAAGCAACATCTTGAGATAATCCATACGGATTTGTGTGGTCCTATGGAAACACCTTCTTTGAATAAATCTAAGTATTTTCTAACCTTCATTGATGATTACTCAAGAAAAACTTGGGTATATTGTTTGGTTTCAAAATCAGAAGTGTTTGAAAAATTTGTAGAATTCAAGAAGTTGGTTGAGAAACAAAGTGGTAAGTACATCAAAGTGATAAGGTCAGACAATGGAGGTGAATACAAATCAAATCAGTTTCTAGATTTTTGCAAAAATCATGGAATCAAGAGAGAGTTCACTACTTCCTACACTCCACAACAAAATGGAGTTGCTGAAAGGAAGAATAGGACAATTGTTGAAATGGCAAGGAGCATGATGAAAGAGAAGAATTTAGATAAAAGTTATTGGGCAGAAGCAGTATGCACAATAGTGTATCTTCTAAATAGAAGTCCTACAAAAGCAGTTAAAGGAATGACTCCTGAACAAGCATGGTCTGGGGTAAAGCCAAGTGTTAATCACTTGAGAGTATTTGGTTGTGTTGCTTATGCACACATACCAAAAGAAAAAAGGTCTAAGTTAGATGATAAAGGCCTAAAATGTATTTTTATTGGGTATGGATCCGAAAATAAAGCATATAGATTGTATGACCCAATAGGAAAGAAGCTTGTTATAAGTAGAGATGTGGTATTCAATGAAGCAGCAGAATATAGCAAGGAAAATGAAACAAAGGGAAAAGAGATAATGATTGATGAAGTTGAAGAAGGAGAAGAAGAAGAAAATGAACCTGAGTCTTCTAGTACAGGAGCAAGAAGGTATCAAAAATATCAAAGAAGGACAGAAAAGAATCATCCATCAACTCTTATGTTAGATTCAAATTTTGAGAAAATGACAACAAGATCACAAGCAAAAGTGAATTATGCTTTGATGACTCAAATCATGGAAAGTAATGAACCACAAACATTTGAACAAGCTCAAGAAAAAGAAGAGTGGGTTGAAGCAATGCATAGTGAGATAGAAACAATTGAAAGGAATGACACATGGGATTTGGTTCAGCTACCTCCTGGTAAGGAAATTGTTGGTACAAGATGGGTGTATAAAACTAAGTATAAATCTGATGGAAGCATTGATAAGCATAAGGCTAGATTGGTAGCCAAAGGATACACTCAACAGGAAGGTATTGATTACACTGAAACATTTGCACCTGTAGCACGCATGGATACTATCAAATTGGTTTTGGCTTTGGCAGCTCAGCAGAGTTGGATAGTTTATCAAATGGATGTAAAGAGTGCTTTTTTGAATGGATATATTGATGAGGAAGTGTATGTTTCTCAACCTAGAGGTTTTGAAATACCCTCTAAAGAGCATTATGTTTACAGATTAAAGAAGGCCTTGTATGGTCTTAAGCAAGCACCAAGAGCATGGTATTCAAGGATAGACTCATACCTACAGCAGAAAGGTTTCTTAAGAAGTCAATCAGATCCAAATCTTTATATTAGGAGCTCAAATAAGGATATTTTTATCTTAGTTCTCTATGTTGATGATCTTATCTACACTGGGAACAATTCAACTTTATTTGCAGAGTTTAGAGCAGCTATGGTTGCTGAATTTGAGATGACAGATTTGGAATAGATGCACTATTTTCTTGGTATAGAAGTATGGCAAAACAAAGATGAAATATTCATGTCTCAGAAAAAATATGCTTCAGACATCCTACAGAAATTTCAGATGAATATTTGCAAACTAGTTGCAACACCTATTGAAGTTGGACTTAAATTGTCTAGCTTAGATGTGTCAGATCTAGTGGACCCTACTCTATATAGACAGTTGATTGGTAGTTTGATCTACTTAACTACTACTTGACTAGATATCACATATGCAGTGAGCTTGGTATCTAGGTTCATGTCAGAACCTAAGCAAACACATTGGAATGCAGCTAAGAGGATTCTTAGATATGTCAAAGGGACATTGAGTTATGGACTCAAATTTCAGCATTCAGAGGATAGCAAGTTGGTTGGTTATACAGATTCATATTGGGCAGGCTCCACAGATGACCGAAAGTCTACTTCTGGTTACGCTTTCAGTCTTGGTTCAGCAGTTTTCTCTTGGAAGTCTAAGAAACAACTGTCTCACTTTCTACAGTAGAGGCCGAGTATAAAGCCGCAACATTAGCAGCTTGCCAAACTGTGTGGTTGAGACGACTACTAGAGGATTTACACCACATACAAACTGGACCTACATTGTTGTATTGTGACAACAAGAGTGCTATACAAATGACAAAGAATCCAGTATTTCATAGCAGGACCAAACATATTGAGATTCAACACCACTACATCAGAGAATTGGTTCAACAGGGATTGATTGAGATTGTGTACTGTAGTACAGAAGATCAGCTAGCAGATATTTTCACAAAGTCTCTAGCTCGTGAAAGGTTCCAAAAACTCAGAAATCTACTTCATGTTCTTCCCAATGGTCATTATGGGGGTGAATGACAACATTTATCAACATCTATAGGTCTATAGCATGTGCAATAGCTTTTCTTGACTTATTTGTAATGCCCATTGGGCTTATTAAATATGTAGCTATCCTTTCTTGACTTTCAGGTTTTGCATTTAGTTTTATGGTTGAGTTATTGGTCATTATGGTTGTGTGCCATAACTCCCTTGTAAATCTGGTTCTCTATATAATAGATGCCCTGCCTCTCATCTTCTCAAGGCAATTTGGGGCTTTTGTATGTTTGCTTGTTTTTAGGATCGCCAGACAATTTTGTTTGTTTATTTTTCCTTCATAACTATATTGTAAAATGTACCAAATATAGTTCTTAACTATTGAATAAGTGACATAAGGCTAGTACGCCATGTATAGACATGGATATATATAATTCACTTAGGGATCGATAATGGATGCATATATATTTAGATTTGTAGTTTATATTACTATGCACACAATAATATTGTAATACGCATAAATAACGAAGAAAATAGTAGAAGATACTCTTATATATACCTCATAATTGCAATGATTTTGGGATCCATATTATATTTTTCTTATGGTTAATATAAACCTTGTTTACGTCCAAGAATTGTAAGAAATGTAGGTAAATACTATCAAAAAAGCTTAGAGTAGATCAAGGTAACAGGTCAGAAAAAAAAACCCACAAAACCCCGCACACTCACTACACAACCAGACCAGGCAAGAAATGAACAGCACAACCAAATCAAATGAAAATACACCTCCAAGCATAACATAGTCAATGAATTCCATGCCCAGACATGGGCAATAAAACCTATCTATTAGCTACTTGAAATTCTATGATATCTTCCTACATCAATCTGATTGCACTCAAAGGGAAATTATTCAACCAACATCATACTTCAAGATAAAACCAGTGTTAGCAGCCCAATCAGTTACCCAATTCCTAGCTCCAAAACTATGTCAAACTCTTTGACCAACCATATAGGTCACTTGATAATCACTTATAATTTGGAATTCTACACTAATCCCCCTCAACCCATAACTTATTTCATCCCTTCTACCTTGTAGTCATTAGACCCCACAATAGAGCATGAGTACCCATTATTGGACTCAAACCATGGCATAAAACAAAAGAACCAACAAGATTCCCATTATTATCCTGTGAACACTTCCACCGTGAACAATAGCAAAGATGCAAAAATTATGTGAAAAATGCAAAAAAGATGCAAACTACACTCCAGTTTGGAAAAATTCATGAAAATGATGATAAACCCTATCTTCAAGGTGAAATTAGGGAAAAAAACCCTAAATTTCTAACATAAATAGGCTAAGAAGGTTCACTTTCAATTCATTTTTGCATTCACTCCTTCAGGAATTCATGTGATTTGAGCTCTGAATCTCTCAAGATATGGTGTGACAAGAGTTACCACAACACATTTCTGATCGAGTTCAAGAGTACCAATGGATTCCATGCTTAGGACCATCGATATGTAACTCAAAACTCAATTTGAAATTTGACTATTTGATGCATTTATTGCACATTAAAATTTAAAATTTGGTAGTGTCACTATATAGAGACACTCATTTTAGAATCAGAAATGCTAAAATGAATTATAGCAATGCACTTCATCATTTAAAATTAGGGTTTCCAATCTTGAATTATGATGCATATGTATATAGTGACACACTTCCCAATTTCAAAATTAGGATTAGGGTTTCAAGTTTAAATCACAACACATGTCTTTAGCGATGTCATTTGTGATTTGTAATTTGAAATACCTTCAGCTATTGCAATATGGAATTTGAAATATAGTGATGCTATTGCAAATAGTGACACTACTATAATTTTTGTGCTAAAATTCTAAACAAAGTCAAATTTTTCTTTTCTTTTTACATCGCGGGCTTCATGGATGTAGGAGGTCATTCCACCACTAATGTCGCATGCGCACCAACCCATAGATTTGGAGAGACTGGGTAGTTTATCTGAGTTGCACCAGGAGCATCTAGGAGAGATTGGGTTATGGTACATCACGTATGTGCCCATTGTCCAAACTTATTTAGCTATGATGACCACATTGTGTGAGCAATGGCATAGTGAGACTTCATCATTTCACCTTCCCACCAGTGAGGAGATGGTGACCTTAGTGAATGTATGGTGGATTATGCATTTTTTGATACATGGCAAGTGAGTGATTTTTAGTGTCGACACCAGATATGATGCCTATCACGAGGGGATGGAGATGGAGACCATTATTCTCATCACTTGTCAGATTGACTTTGAGTCATACAGAGGTCACGTGCCCACATTTTGATTGATCATAACATCCATTATTTTAGGTTTGGTTATTCCTGACCGATGGTGCAAAGGGTTCAGCCTAGGATTGGGCTTATCATGACACAGGATGCTCCATAGGAAGAC
>VDFB02281492.1:284434736-284777734 GCA_007258455.2 Sequoia sempervirens
TATCCACCATATGTTTCTAATAAATTTCTCTCAAATTTTGATTGATATAAATGGTTAATAGAATTGCAGCTTGACAAGGTCTCATGTAGAGGCATACTTAAATTTTTTTATGTGGTCACTACTTAGAAAAAATAGCAAGTAATTTTTAGATGGACTTATCATGTTATTTTATGGTCCTTTTTTAATGTTTCACATAAAAATTTAGAAGGAAAATGTAATCTTATGTGGGCATGATTTTAAATTTTTTGTTCACAGTTAAAATTGCCCATCAAATCTCAATTATTTTTTCTCCATGTTTAAAATTGGTAACAGCTTGGTTTTTTAGAAAGAAAAAATTCTCTTTTAAGATTCAGATAACAAAAATATTGTTTATGATGAATTTTTTATGTTTGTTCAAGTTTTATGATAATGGCTCATTGTTTAATACAGTTTAAATTTGATTTATGAAACTGGAAGAAATAAATAAACAGAAAACAATGTAAAATAATAAGTTTCATAATTTCTATTTAAAGAGAATATAAATTCAATTTTAATTTTTTGTGAAAGCTAATAATATAATATAATATAAAAATATAATATAATAATATGAAATAATATTTTAAATATCATTAATAATAATATTATAGTATAAAATAGTAATATATAATACATAGGGATAATATTTTATTTTTTTTGGATTCAATACACAAGAAAGAACCTCTCGAGGAACAATCATAATCATTTATACAAATTTGCTTGAAAAATGATGAAAACTACAAATGTTAATTTTTTTGAAGAGGCACTCTCCTCTTTTAACATCTCAAGTAGATATCTTTGATTTTACTCTCATTTTCCTATGCAATATGCAATAAGCACTTATATTTAAATATTTTAAATTCAATTGATAAAATGGATTGTTGTAGAATATGATGTTTATTATACAAAGTTAGAATGTGTGGGAATTGAGGATGTCAATTCAATTCACAAGAAAGAACCTTTTGCACAATCATAAATATTTATAAAAATATGCTTGAAAAATAATGAAAACTACACATGTTAAATTCAAAAAAATAGTTATTAAAAAAATTATAAGCATAAAAAGAGAGTCAATAATATTATGGGTGTAATTATTCTCAAATAGGACAATAAGGTATTATTTCACAAAGATATCATGATCACAAGATTAAAATTTAATGGTTTTACTAGCAACAAATAAATTTGTGATTATGGCATAGGATCTTAATAACTATGAGCTGGGGTTTGCTATTATGATTTTTCTCCAATCAAATATATTAGTTTTTTTTATAATCTTTATTTAATAAATCACTCCTTTGTAGCTAGCATTATACATTAACTATAAAACCCAAATTCACATTATGTTATTAGTGACTATAGGACTATAAATCTATTAAGGATTTACATTGTTTATTATATTATGGTCATTAAGCATGATTACATTCTTATTTCACTTGTAAATTTAATAATAAGTATAACATAAAAACTCATATGTAAATCATGTTTATCAATATTAAATCATGATTGTTAATATTATTTAAGGGTTAGGGTTAAGATTCAATTAAGGAACTAAGGTTATGGTTATGGTTCAAATACAATTATGGTTACAATTAGTGTTGTAAGATAAAGTTTAGAATTTGGATTAAGGTTAGGGTTGGGATTAGGTTTGTGATTAGCATTCATTTGGGGTTGAGGTTATGGTTCAAATAGGGTTATAATTAAATTGGAATTAAGATTATATTAGGGTTAGGGTTCAAATAGGGTTCTTTTATTTTCAACAAATAATTGAATTTAAAATGGGAGATTTACAAAACGAATCAGAAATCATAGTTGAAAGCCCAACTACCTTGTAAGGTCAAATGATTTTTTTGAAACCCTTGTCGACAAACAATTTTAGAGTATTGCAATAAGATGGTCAAAGAAATTGAAAATACAAGCTTAATGATCGATGATGTCGAAGAACTAGAAATAATGACAATGGAAGATGTTGCAAAAAAAGTTCATGAGGCATACACTTTAACAATGATTATATGTCTTATAGATTTTTAGTGTGTATATATATATATTCAGTGTGTGTGTATATATATATATATATATATATTAGAGTGTTTTTTTTTCATCTAATTCGTTTTGTGATTCACAAATCATGAAAATTTAGGTGAATGAAAAATTTGTTGAGCTCCAACGTAGAAGCACTCAATAAAGATGATAACTCTCGACGTATTTTATATATATTAATATTTAATATATGTATGCTAGTTATTTTAATATTGATATTTTGACATATAAATTTGGTTGGAGGTGTTTTCATTTAATGAAGGGAAAAAATATATGTTTAAGAGTCCAAAATGGTGTTTTTTATATATAAAAAATATTTCATTTCAATTGTATTTTTAAGGCATGTAATAAAAAAGAATCAAATGGGAATCTAAGTGCCACATACAACAAGAGAAATGAAAGGTTTTTGAATACCCTTCAATGCCTCATATGGGAATTTGGAAAGAAGTTTCATATTGGAGAAGTGAATGAAAAGAAAATGTTGCTACAAATTTGAGGTAGATTTCTCCAAGGGAGATTGAGAGATCTTAGCCCATGAGAGGGGTTTGTGAAGGAAATTTGTTGTGAGAGTGTGAGAGGAGAGGAGTTTTTCATAGAGTTTGAGAGGCTAATTTTGTTGCAAACTTTTATGATGTGATATTGTATGTAATTTTTTGTTGATTTCAATAAAAGGAATCATGCATGTTGCTTGCAATCTATTTGAAATATATTTTTGTGAGTTGTGAGTGTGTGAGTTTGGCAAAGGGAGTCCCTTTGTATTATTTGGTATCAAAGTCAGTTGATCTTGAGAGTGTAGATGATACACCAAGACTTTTGGGAAGTGTGAAGTAGTTGTGGAGAGCTCAAAAGAACTATTGTAGGTGTGTGAGGAGTCTTGAGCAATTAAGAGCTAAGAAGCCATAGAGAAATAGTTATGTGTTTTGCGTAATTTGTGGATTAAGCAAGTGTTGACACAATGATAAAGAGGAAAAGATGAGGATATGTGTGAAGAGGCATGTTATGTGGACAACTATGCAACAATATCAAAGGAGGAAGATATTTGAGATGATGGAGAACATAATTGAGAGAGTGGATAGATTGGAAGCCCTACAACATGGAGAAGTTGTAGAAGAAATAGAAGTAAAGGAATGTGCAACAATAAATAGAGAAGAGATTGCATCGATAAAAGATGAGGATGCAAATGTTGAAGACAATAAGGCTACAATGGAGATGATGTATTTTGATGGTCCTAAATATGATGAGTAGATTGGCAAAGTTGAGGATGATTTCCTATTGAAAGAGGAGATGGAAAGAATAAATATTTTGTTGGAAGGAGTTTTGACAATTGAACATAAGGATGAAAAGCTTGAAGATGAGAAGAAAGATGCAAATAATGAAGTTACAATAGAGTCTAAAGAAAGAAAAATTGCAACTGATGATGGTGAGGCGAATAAAGTTGCAGTAGTAAGTTTTCTTGCATATTGTGATGATGTTTATTTATTTGAAATAGTGAGAGTAGAAAGGGTGTAGAAAAAGAAGTGAATGCAAAGAAGCAAATGGATGTATTCTATTTAGATTTATATGTAGATGCTACAATAGGTGGAATAAATGAGACATATGGGAAAGAGGGATTTTGGTGGAGGAGGTCGGATGATGGTGGGTTGGATACCACAAAAGAGGAGAGGAGAGGAAAGAGTATTTAGAGGAGGAGATCGGTTTATGGTGGAAGAAATTCTACGAAGGTAAGGATAGGTGATGTGCATATTTGTGGAGATGAAGGGTGAATGTTCCAACCAAATGTTGGAAGAGGAGGAAGAAAAAGATAATGGAGGTATTTGGTTCAATGGTGGAGTTCATTGCAGGTTGTTTACAACCTAGAAGGGTAGTCCTATAATCTCACTCCATTTTGTGAGCCCAAGCTCATAAAATCTTCTTACTCGGCATGTCTGATGCAAGAACATCCAAGTTCATAGGAAATCCTGTATTTCCCAAAAAACTATTTTATTTTCACAATTTTGGTATGAATTTTGGTTTAAATTGGTGTTCTTGGCGTTTCTCAGCATTACAAAAAATCTCATTTGTTCAAATTTGTAAATTGGAGTTTCCACACATACGCAGTTTCACCCACTGGGGAAATTTTACAAAAAAAAACAAAATTAGTGAAGGTTGAAGATAAATTATTTGAGGGGGGATAATATTAAAGGTTTTTCTCTCACATTAGTGAAGGTTTCATGGAAAAATTCCTCACGGTTTGAGAGATACTAATGTGTCAATGATTTTATGACATTTTTAATTTTGGAAGATTCATATATGTTGGGGGAAATTACTTTTAAGGGAAGCTTAATGAGGTCATTATACACTTCTTGGAAAAATTTCACATAAAATGGAGCTTTTGGAAAATAGTTATGGAAAAACTCATTTTTCATTCTTCTCGATGCACTTTGTCACTGTTGCATAAAGGAATTTTTTAAAAGTTTATGTATGCAAAATCAAAGGTATTATTGGAGGGATTTTAATTATTTTAATATTAATATTTTGATATATCAATTTGGTTGGAGGAATTTGCATTTAATGAAGGGCAGAAAATACATGCTTAAGAGTCCAAAATAGTGTTTTTATATATAAAAATTATTTCATTTCAATTATATTTTTAAGGCATGTAATAAAAAGGAATCATATGGGAATCTAAGCACCATATACAACAAGAGAAATGAAAGGTTTTAAAAGACCTTTCAATGCCTCATATGTGAATTTGAAAAGAAGTTGCAGATTGGAGAAGTGAATAGAAAGAAATGTTGCTACAAATTTGAGGCAGATTTCTCCTAGGGAGATTGAGAGATCTCGGCCCATGAGAGGGGCTCGTGAAGGAAAGTTGTTGTGAGAGTGTGAGAGGAAAGAGAGGAGTTTTTTGTAGAGTTTGAGAGGCCATGAGAGGCCAAGTGTGTTGAAGATTTTTATGATGTGATATTCTATGTAATTTGTTGTTGATTTTAATAAGAGGAAGCATGTGTGTTGTTTGCAATTTGTTTGAAATCTATTTTTGTGAGTTGTGAGTGTGTGAGTTTGTTGGACGGAGTCCTCTGCATTAGTTCCACTACCAATGGTTGGTGACTTGCGGACATGAATATTTAATATGTTTTCCCCACATGTAGATGCCTAGAATGGGATGTTAAAAGAAAAATGAAGTGGACAAATGAGTGATTGTTGGGCTTCTCCAAGTGGGTGCTTAGAAAGAGGGAACATGTGTCTCTTGGTATTTCATATTTTATGACATTTAATGTAATGTTTCATTTCCAAGTTTTGGTGCCCAATTTGGAGGGAAAGTATTGGAGCCAAAAGTGATTTCATTTCACATTTTGATTAGTCAAATGAAGAGTTGGTACATTTGGAATGAAGATTCATATTTTGGCACCATGTTTGGTGCTTAAGACCTCTTTACAAGTCTATAAATCAGCTCCATGGATGCAAAAATTAAGAGGAAAAATTGAATGTACAGTTACTCTACAAGAATAAGGATAGGTTGAATCATAAAGAGGTTGTACATAGGTACACAAGCACTGCCATGTTGGAGGAAAAGAGGAGAATGGAAGTGAATGTATTGAAATCTTGAATTTATTTGAAGATAATGCATACTTGGCAACTCTTCTTGGTGGAGTTTTTTCTCGCAAGGGTCTTTCCACATAAATCTTGTGTTATGTGATACCTTTTATGTTTATGATTTGTAGCTCTTTACTGCTATCTCATGGTGATTTTATACTTTATTCATTTTTGTTATAAGTTCACATAAGGTGGTGTTATTAAACATGTTATGTTGGTTGTTTAGCATCACAAAGAAGATGGATCCAATAATGGTAATTACATATTAATGTCACTTAATTTCATATTTGTATTTTAGTTTTATATTTTCATATTATAGTATTCCAGGAATTGTATCTCATCCATTGAAATCATAATTTAATTATTTTGATAGAGAATGAAATTTCCCAACATTTGGGATCAAACCTGAAGATTAACTTGGTTCTAGTTATTCCATTGTTTTTTATTTATTAGCGTATAAAGCTTGTGGGAATCTATTAGAAGGAATTGAAGGTTGTTGGAGGCTTATGTGTTGTCGTGAATATTTAGTGAGTTTACATTATTTTGTAGATCTATGAGGTTGGAAGCCATGGATATTGTCAATGTGATTTATGTTGAGCATTAAAAGCTCATTATTATAGATATTCATGGAGTTGGTTATAATTTTGTAACTTAGATCTCTTGTTTGATATATGTAAGTATCCTTTTGTTTGGTGGGTTTGTTCCTTTAACTTATGATGATGTGCAATGAGGTGTTCATGTTGGATGGGTACTTTTGAAATCTTGGTCACATGGAGAAACACCTACTATTTGGATTATGAAATGGAGTGCTTGTGTTGGATTCATGTTTTTATCCCTTACATGAAAGTGCTAGAAGACAAGCCACTTACTCTTTGTGAATTATGGGGTTGATATGTTTCATATATTATAAGCACCTAAATAACTTGGTTTTCCTATTGGGTTTGCAGTTGTCTCTTGTTTTTCATTTGTGAGTTTGTAGATTTGTGCTTATTCCATTATTTAGACTGTTGAAAGAATGAAGAAGGTTGTCATTAATGAGTTTCCATTGATGTCAACACCACATGATGGATTTCAACGTTGTGTTAAGGATTATTGTAGAAGAGTTATTTTGCAAGAGGGCTTGATCCACACGTAGAAATAGTTAAGCACTTATGCTAAGTGTCTACATCAGAAATTTAGTACATAGAGCCCTATAGTAATTTGGTTTGCATTTGTTCACCCTTACAAATTTACTTTTTTTATTCTGATATGTTGTTCATGGATATCAGTAGTATCTTCATTCAAAATTTCACTTGATTTGGATAAGTGGTTTGTAAGTTGCAAGTAACAAAAGATTGGCATATAAGGTTTACATAGTTTTATGTGAAATGGATATGATTTATTTGATCTACACTCCTCTGTGGATTTGAGTTAGACCTTGTGATTTTGGAAGAATTTTAACAGGTTTCAATGCATTATGTTTTCCAGTTGGCATGAATTTTTGAGGTCCATGTGTCCTATGGTAATGAACAATTGGAGTATTTTGCTTTTAGGTCTTATGCCTAGCTGACCTAATGAATGTAAAAGGTTGCAAAAATTAAATATGTGATGCAAATGTAAGAGGGAGATATTATAGGTCCATGCCAACCTATATTAAATTTTTTGGGTGTGAAGGAATTTTTATTTGAATTAGGTGTCGACAAGGCACATTTTGTATGTTTTAGGGGTACATATAATTAGGTTGACCTAATTGATGTTTGTAATGAATTTTGATATATATACAAGGTTTTTTTGAGTTTGTACACATGAATTTTGAATATGTACATGATCGAATGCAAGAGGTGATGCAAAATTTTGTAGAGGAGCGAATACGTTGTGAAAGGTGAGAAGAGGTGTGTGAATGTAAAGCAGAGTAGAGATTTGTAATCTGAGTTGGATGAAGTGTATCTAGTCAGCATTTTGAGCTTCAAACAAACTAAATCCAACATATGGTAGATGCATTTTGTATCAATTCAAATCTTGGTTGTATAGTCCCTTCTTTCTCTCTATCCTTTCTTTGTGGACAATGAGTTCACTTGGATAGTGAGCCTTTTTGTAATATACTATAACTAGCTATAATATATTGTGAGCTAATCCTCACCGTGGTTTTCCCATTTTGGATTTTCCACATAAAAATCTTGGTGTTCATGTGTTATGTGTGTTATGGGATTTTCATGCTTTCATTCCTTATAACAATTAAATATGCTTTGGTAATTGGATGGTTAATGATTAGATGGTTTAATAGAATATTGATTCACCCCCCCCCCTCTCAGTATTTCGAGTGTTCAACACAAATGACATTTTTGATGTGAATGTTTGAATGTTTAAATGAATTCCAAATTTATAGAGATGATTTTTCAAGCTTTACATGTTAACCAAAATTTGTGGTATGTAGATTTGTGATGAGATTGTATTTAGGGTGTTATGGATGAAGGTAGTTATAGGCTTGCATGACTTCTTGAAGGTTTCTTAGTGATCTATGGTTATATTATGTAGGTTTGTTTGTAAAATCAAGTCTAGCAATGTTCTTGTTGTTTGAGTCTTGGAAATCTACATGTTATACCTGATTATCTCTATTTTGCATGTGTAATAATATGAGATTGAGTCTATTTTTTAGTTATTTGAGATTGGAGCACTGATTATGTATTTATCCTTTGAGATGTTGCATATGTGTAGATCTTGTAGTTTTTTTATATGGATTTTGTTTGGTAGGAAATATTCTTGGTCACCATTATTATATTGGTATATTTATTAGAATGATAAAATTTTATTGGGGGTACCTGATATAGTTGCTCATTTGAATCTATAGCAAAAGTTTATGGTGCATGATAAGCTCATTTTACTTTCAATAGAGTGTTGTTAATGTATTTTCCATGATGTCATGTATAACTTGGTATTATTTTCGGTGGGAACTTTATCTAGTTACATAACTTTTTTTGTCTTCTTTGTTTCAAGATTTGGTTCTAAAAGTGCAATGATTTTTGGTGTCATAAGAAGCTCTTGGATTCTGCCCTTAGATTGTAGTAGAAGTTTAATGTCATATTTGGTTCTATTGGTAAAAAATGTGTGCATTGGTGAAAGCGATATCATAAGAGGAGATGATAAATCATTCTTTCATAATATGTTCTTAGTTTTATGATTGGAAATTTGGCAATGGTTTTTTGGTTCTCTTTGGTTTTGAGTATTAATCATTTTCTTAAAGCTTCATGATCTTGCATGGTTGCATTTGAAGTTGGAATGAATTGATTGGTGGATTCTCATGGAAACTAGGGAGACTTGGGTGAGGCGAAGATATCTCTTATTTATAGAGATTTTATGTTGAGATGGTTACTCTTTAATGAGGTTTCAATAGAAAGACCAATGATCCTACACCTAGTTATGGATAGGAATCCATTATGGACATGAAAGAATATTTTAATTGCTTGGTATTGTGTGGACAAGACAATCTTGTATAATACTCTTGGTCTACTCAATAGGTGAATGATTTAAGAAGTGTTTCCCACCTGATTATTTGATGCATTCTTTATATTATATATTATCTTCTCATATGAATTAGTATTGAATATAGAAGTTATAAGGACTTATTAAGAAGAATATGCATGGTTATATGGATTTTTGTTGCTCTCCTTGTTTTGTTCTTGAGCTGTGGATCTATTTCTAAGGACTTATTTGGAGAGGTATAGGAAATGGTTTATGGATTTGGGCATATTCCTTTTGTTGTGGAAATGATTGGTTTTTTTTATTTACCTTTGGTATGAGAGGTTTACATCTATTGATGCCATGTTTTTATTGATTCGAATGTTAGATGTTGCTATCATATCAGTTTGGGAATAGTGAAGGAGATCTTACTTTTCATAGCTTGGTACATGTTAGTGTGGAAGAAGGATATGGTTTGATTTGTAGGTTCTCTTTGGTATTGTTGTTCTTTCTATATTTTTGAATTCACATGATATTGTGATGAGGTTTTTTTTGGATCTATGGTGATCACTATGTTTGTGTTCATGTGTTTTTTATTCTTATTTCATGACAACATGGAGGTTCCATGATCTCTTTATTTTGTTGAGTGTGAAGAACTTGGGAGAGATATGGAGACTATTTGTGAGAGGTGTATTACAATATATATGCTTGCATAATTTTCATATCATTGTATGTTTCCCTCACAATATATAATAGAGGAATTAACCACATCCTCTATGTGAAGTACTATATGTAGACTTGGTATGCCTCAAATCTATTTTCTACTAGTGTAGTGGGAGTTCTGGATATATGTATAATTATCCTCTTTGATATTTTAGTTTTTCTACTACTCGTGTGATAATGAGTTTTCATGTTTCATTGGTTTGGATCTATGATTTATGCAGATTGTGGATTAGCTACCCATTTTCTTGGAGTGGGATGAATTGGATATGGACTATTTATATACATGAAATCATTTTAGTGTTAATGCAGACTTTGTTAGTTAGCCTTGTATATGGTCATTTTTATATTGGTATGTTACATTTGAGATAGGAGGATGGGTATTCAAAGACTTGATTACATATTTTGGGTTGATATATTGATTGCATGAAGTTCTATCTATGGTTTGTGTACTCTTGTTTGAGCTATGGTTAGCTTGGATGAGTTGCAATTTACTATGGTTGTTATTTTAGCTAGTATGAGTAAGACATGTACTTAGAGCCTTTTGTATGATTTGAATTTTATAATTATGTTCATGTAAATATTGGTGAAAGCTTCATCATATATGGTATGATTCACCTTGGCATGTTCCTTTTTCTTCCATAGGTGGAATATTGGAGCACATGAGGAGTTTTTTTCTTGATGATGGTTATCATGGTTTCTTTTGTCGGTCTTTTTGGAGCATGAGAGCATGGTGAATATTTAGGTGGTACATGATCAGCTAAGGGATGTTTTCCCCTTCTTTGTGATTCTTATGAGTGTATTTACAATGCATGAAATCAAGTGGGAGAATGTTAGAATTAAGGTTTTATCTACCTTGTCAATCATATGTCATGGTTCCAACATCCTTAGAAAGTGTCCCTAGGAACTTAGGGTGTATTGGGAAAATAGTTTATAATATTTATTCTCACCATTATTTATAATACATTCATAAGGAGTGATGGGTTCCACTAGTTCTAAATGGTAAAGGTGACTGTGAACATGAATGAATATTTTATACTTTTACCCTACATGTGAATTCCTAGAATGGGGTGGTAAAAGATAAGTGAACTCAAAAAATGAGTGACTGTTGGGCTTATCCAAGTGGGTGCTTAGAAAGAGGAAATATATGTTTCTTGCTATTTTATCTTCTGTGGCATATAATGTAATGTTTCATTTCCAGGTTTGGGAACCCAAGTTGGAGGTAAAGTATTGGGGAAAAAAATGTTGTCTTTTCACATTCTAAGGAGTTAAATGAAGGGTTGGGACATTTGGAATGAAGATTCATCTTTGGGCACCATGTTTGGTGCTTAAGACATCTTTGCAAGTCTATAAAATTAGCTCCTTGGATGTATAAATTAAGAAAAGTTGAATGCAGAGTTACTTTGCATGAAAAATAATATGTTGAATCATAAAAAGGTTTTCCATAGGTACACAAGTGCTTCCATGTTGGAGGCAAAGAGGAGAATGGAAGTGAATGTATCATAATATCATTTATTTTAAGATAATGCATACTTGGCCTCTCTTCTTCATGGAGTTTTTACTCGCAAGGGCTTCTCCACATAAATCCTATGTTATGTGATTCCTTTTATATTGTTGATTTATGCCTTGTTTCCACTCTCTTATGGTGATGTTATGATTTATTTATTTCTATTATAAGTTCACATAAGGTGGTGTCATTAATCATGTTTTGTTGGTTATTTTTTAGCATCATAAAGAAGATGAATCTAATCATGGTAATTCCATATTAAGGTCACTTAGCTTCATATTTGCATATAAGTTTTGGATTTTCATATTGTAGCAGTCAAATCCTTGTATCTCATCCATTGAATTCATAACTTAATTATTTTGATAGACATTTAAATTTCCCAACACTTTTCACATATAAAATATACAAGTCCAAAACATTTTAAAAAAATAGTAACTAACAACACTAGAAACAATCACTCTTAAATCCACACAAAACTAAAAATACCACACAACAATAATATTGATTTTTTCTCCAACTAAAAGAAAGATATTTGAAACACTAGAAGCTAATTGTTGTAGAATAATGAAAAAATAGCATTGATCTACAAAAGAAATATTGGTAAATAATTTTCGTCACTACAAAAATTATCTAACTTGCCCAATGGGTAGTGACAATATTCACCAAAAAATGGAGAAATCTCTATGGGGTTAGTGATTCTCCTCTACATTTGAATTTTAAAGGGGTATTCTTTTGACTAGAAATTAGTAAAGGAAAGACTACAAATGGGTAAAGTAACTTTGAAAATGATAACTGAATAGTGATTCAGAGACAGTTAATTCAAAAATATATGTATGTATGATAAACTACAAATTTAGTTTAAAAATGATAATTAGTTCAAAGACTAATATACTATTTCAAGATTTATTTGTTGACATGAAATGAATTCGAATATAAACTAACAAAAAAATACAAAATACTGAAAAGAATTCTTAAACACACAAGAACAATAATTTTGAAATAAATATAGGTAGCATATAGACTCCAAAAATCGATTATTTATTTCAGCTTTTTTTGAAAATCACAATCTCACAAGTTTTCCCATCCTTGTTTTATAAAAACTAACTCCCCTATAAACAACTTTTTGTTTTCAAATAGCCAAAAAGACCCCCCTCAAGAACAATTACAGGCATTTATAAACACTTTGGGTGTGGAATATATCAATAATTTTTCCTCCAAGGTATAATTATAAGATGATGAAAATTGAAGAGACACATGGTTGCCTCTTTATATTCAACCCCTTTAATAAACCACTAGTAGTCAAGTGATCTTTTGTCTCCAAAAAAAATTGTTTCATCGGTTCATATTCAACATCTGTTGTATGAAGAAGATGGGGAAAATCACATGTTAAATGAGATCTTGTATGAATTTCAATCCCTATTACTACTGTTGTTGTAATAAAATTATCAAAATTAAGTTTTTCATCAAATGGAATTGCAACACCAAGCTATATTCCATGTTAAATTTGAGTGTCTTTACAACTCCCTTAGAAGAGCACACACAATATCCTATCACAATATATATTACAATGTGCTTGCATTGTATGGATTTCCATGCAAATAGCCCTACTACTATAAAAAAACTAGAGGAGCAGAATCCATACACATTTCTAGTTATCTTCCACAAAGTTTTTTTTTCCACCATCATTGAATTAAATTTATCATTTATGTATGAACCAATTTTTTGCTCTATTTTTTTCTTGTTTTTTCTAGATTGATAGATTTGTTTGGACCCTATAATAGAAATATTTCCAAATTCTGAACCTCAATGTATCCCAAATTATTTTGGTCTAACTCTTCCATGATGAATGTTGTGTAATCCTCAACCTACTCTTTTAGCTTGGATAGCTTGTTTTTAGATGCACATAGCACGATAACCTCTTTTAATTCTTTTTTAGTGATACGACCATCAACATTCTTGGCAACCATATCAAAGAATATTTGAAGTCTAGAAAAAAATTATTATTAGAAATTTTCTCTTAAAATTCCTTCAATTCAGATTTTTTAATGTCAAGGACATAAATGTTTCTCCTTCTAGCAAGTGCATCATACAATTCGTTGGAAAAATTCTTCAAGTCACTCTTCTTTCTCTACAAAATTCTTGGGCTGGTTCCCATATAACCTTCTAAATTTCCATACAATGTACCCAAGCAAGAAACCAAACAATGACTCTCAACAACAAGCACTTAAGTGATCATGCATCAAGCATCGACAACCACATGGGAAATAACATGAACTAGAGATCCAAGTGTTACAACATAGGATATGATACAAAATGTAATGCCCCAAGTCCACACACTTAGAACAAAACTTGATGGAACAATTTTTTTTGAAACAACAATAACAATGTTGTTGATGCAATAACAAGTTGCACTTATGCAACAATGTGCACACAAGTGTCATATGAAACATAATGACAATGAAAATGGAAATAATATAACCTCACCATTACATAAGAAAGGTGAAAATATTGAAAGAATTAAATATCATCAGATAAACCAACTGTGGTGAACCTATGAGATAGAGGATGACACCTACACGATAATTGGTTACAACCCACAATCATATTCTTTCACAACACCACACCAAGATAGGATGAGGGAATCATCAACCTCCAATACACCCCAAGAAAACTTAATAAATCTAAACACAAGGGCTAAACTTCACAAGAGACTACCTAACCAAGAGGCAAAAACTCTCCACTAACTAGAATGACGATGAGTCATTTCTAGGCAACAACTTGCTTCCCAAGGCAAGGAGATGTCATAAATCTTCATGTATGACACTCATTAATGAAATAAAAATATTGGAAGGCTCACAAGACCAAGGATGACAAATTTCATACACAAGGTTTCCTTGAGAAATGAATGGAAGACCCTTTGAACAATGAACAAAGGAAAATAGGATAATTGAGGAAACTAGCACCAAAATAGAACACTATCGCTTAGAGGGGACACTAACACCCAAAGAGGACACTAGCACCTAAGAATTGAAATCCCTATTAGTGTGTTGTAAAATTTTAGAGGTGTTGGTATTTGAGCTAGTGACAAAATCCAAGATAGGATTTGGTCCCTAGGACATGTCAAACACCTCAAAACTACCTAAGACTATACCCGATAATTAGCAGGCTCAAAAAGAAACAAAACAACTTAAGACTAGCTAGAATGTTTTTATCTCCTAAGTACTTAACACACTAGAAACACAAAGGATAAGTTTTATATGGGGGTATTGTGACCTCCCAAACACTCCTACCATGTCCTAAGAAAGAAAACACATGGAGAAAGAGATACATCACTTCCATTTTTTTTCTAGAACACACAAGGGACCCCTAAACAACCCTTAAATGTGATAATTCCCTAAGAGGAGGCACCTACAAACCAACTAGCTTATTCACACTTACAACACCACACAAAACCATTTTATAACCACCAAGGTTCATTTTAAAACCAAATAAATATTCCTATGTTCATTTTAAATCTAAATAAAATATGATCTAAGTTCATTTTTAAACCAAAACATGAAAGCATTAAAGGCATACAATATTACATGCATGCTTAGCTCCAACTCTGAGGCATGTAACAATATATAATAATGGTGCCACTAATAAAATATTACAATCCATCCTAGAAGGAGGTCCAATAATTATATTACAATTACAAGAGGACTCAAATTTCCTTCAATATCAATTACATCAAATAAACCAAATGGAAGAAATCATGAAATAATATTCACCACTTGAAGTCATCTTTGACACCAACAATGATCCTCCAATCCCCAATGGTGGTTTCCATGCCACCCAACATCATGGAATGAAAATATCCACTCCCACCATGCTAGGAGATAGTCACATGGGCCACAAGCACACACACTCACACCAAACACATAGGGAGAATACTTACACGCACACCATACATGAAGTATACACTCAACATGCACATCATACAAAACACTCATTCACAAGAAGGATCAAATACAAGTCCTCATTGGGCACAAGCACCAATAATACATCACAAGATCATCATCGGGAAAACTCACCAATGAAAGAACACAAGATCATCATTGTGAAGACTCACCACTGGAAAATCACAAGGATCTCATTATTAGGAAAACTTACCAATGGAAAAATACAAAGATCATCATTGGGACAACTCACTAATGACATCACATACACACTAGACACTAGGATAAAATACTAAAGGGCTGGTTAGGGAATGTCATCATGATGCTCAGGGGTATGGATTCATGTGGAACTTAGTAATCCTCCCATAGAAATGAGGATACTTGATATTACAAGACTTGAGCTCCTCGAGTTGAAATGTCTTCCCTAACATCCTTAGTCTATACTAGCACTCAAGGCATGTAAGGGACATCCATTATCTTGGTTAATTAATTACACTTATTCATTAATTTCCACTTGATTACATTACTCCCCACTCGTGATCAACATGCAAGCCACTTTGTGATAGGAAAAAATTGGGAGACACTCCCTTAACCCTCTCTAGTACCTTCATCCTAGGCTCATCACACTCACCAATGAGTGCAACATGAAAAACAATCATGCACAATTTCATTTTTCAACAAATTTTCATAACATGATTTCAAAATATTTATTTCAATATTTCATGTACACATTCATTCACAAATTCTGAAACATAATAATTCAATTCAAACTTTCATAATTTTCCAACATATCATATTGTTCTAGAGTAAATAGGTCATCACCTAATAATTAATTAATTATTAGACACATTTTACTTTAATTACTTAAGCTAGACTAAGGAGTTATTTTTTATTATTAGATTGAGATATATTTAGAGCATGTTGTCTCAGTGCATTGGATGATGACACTTGTCCCAATCTAATGAAAACCTCATCTAGGTTTTGCTTTTTGGTTTTATAAGAATTCACCTTTCATTGTAATTATTCATTTAGGTTATTGCATCAATACAATTTGTCAGGTTTTTGAGCACATCATCTTGCTTTGATCTCTATTTGTGATAGAATAATTTCTTGCGAGTGACTTATGGGAGCTATAGGGTTCAATCATTGACTCTAACACAAATGACCAATAACCAAGAATTCTTCAAAACACCATTAAAATAGCTTGAAATTTCTTCAAATTTTATGTTTTCAAAAATCAAAATTATAACAATACCATTTGGTGTCAAAAGTACTTGACACCCTTCCTAAACTATAAATATCACCTTTCAATCATTTCTCAAAAAATTGGGCATTGTAACAATACTTCAAAATGGTAGTTCAATAGAATTTTCAACATCTCTTAGTCACTTTCTCCCCTCTCCCACTCCTATAGTTTTGAATTGTCTACACACATGGTAGACTCTACCCCCATGGCCCCCCCTGTCCTCTTCTGATCAAATGACACATGTTGTTTTGAAATCCTTGGGGGGCTCTCATGTGATGTATTTTGTTGGGGAGCTTGTGATTCCTGGTCAGCCTGTTGATGGTGTGCAAGTGATCCTTGTCACTATGGGTTTAAAGGGATGGAAGAATGTGTTGAATAAATCAAGTTTGGTTACTAAGACTTTTGTTCTTAGTCGTAATGTGGAGATCTCTATATCGAGTACTGATTTCTCTATTCCTAAAGCTATTAGCGATATGATTGTTTCATCCATGGAGAACGCGATGATGGGAAAATTCTTCTCCTTTCACCCCACTATTGATATGGTGAGAAGATGGGCAACTACAAAATGAAACCTTAAAGGAAGTGTGATTTTTTGTGCCGTAGTTGGTGGACTCTTTCTTTTCAAGTTCATGGTTGAGGAGGACTTTATTTCAATGCTCTCTTTGGGCCCCTAGGTTTATGGGAAACATGGTCTATCTTTGTGCTGCTAGAAACTAGGTTTTGACCCTGCTATTGATCTCAACAAGTCAGCTCCAGTGTGGGTGCATCTACCAAGACTACCCTTGGAGTACTAGGATGATGTTTTATTTGAAATTATTGGTGGCTCCTTGGGTCATTTCATCACCTCAAACTCCATTACCAGATCTAAATCCAGGTTAGTGTTTGCACGTTTCTATTTCAACATTGATATTAATAAGACTTTACCCAATACTGGGAAGTTTTGTTCCAAATTTGGGTCCTAGACTCAACGAGTCTGCTATGAGAATGCTATGATTTATTGCCAAAAATGTGCTAAACTTGGTCACCTTATTTCACACTGTAAGTCCATGATAAATCATAACCCCAGCCCTAGTGATCCATCTAAGGATGTCCTAATAACAGCTACCCTTTCGAGTCTAATATCCTTAAGATCATTGATTCCCCAACTAAGGTTGGGCTTGTTGACCTACTAATCTTGGTGCCTCAGTTTGTGGATATGGTTTCTATTGATTATGCTTCGACGTTAAGTGGGTCCTCTCCTAATAGTGTGTTGGATAGTAAGCCCCCCTGTTACCTATTTCTAAGGTGCTTGTGGTGTCTTTGGTTGAAATAGAGAAGTCCCTTTCCCCTAAGCTTAAGGATCTTGAGGAAGGTGAGTTTTGAGATGAGGGAGTGACAAAGTGTCCCTTGGTCCTAGATAGACTGTGTTGGACACCTTGCCCCTAGTTCAAACCATAGAAGAGGAGTTTTGGTCAAATCCTAAGAGGAAGGGTAAACAAAAGAAATCAAATGTAGGAGGAGACTCCAAACCTAGTAGACTCAACTAGTGATAGACAAGGAATAAAGAGACAACAAAATAGATTGATATTGGTAAATAGAGGACATTGGAAGTGTCCTCAAAGAAATTTTCTAAATGAAAGTTCTATCATGGAATGTGAGAGGGTTAAATAGCCCCCACAAGTAGTTGGCCCTGAATAATTATGTGCTAGAACACAAGGTTGGTGTTTTTCTATTACAAGAAACCAAGATGAAAAAGACTAACTTTGAACCCATAGCTAGGTATATCTAGTCGAACGCCCTTTTTTCCTATAGTGATGTGGATGGGGCTTCAGGTGGGCTATCTAAGATGTGGAATCCTAATAGGATAATTGGGACTGGCTTATTCCATTCCAAGAATAGTGTGGGAGTCCAGTTCTCTCATGTTGGGGGTTATTAGTTTATTATTAACATTTATGCCCCAAATTTAAGGAATGTGAGTGTTGGATAATAGATTGGGCACCTTGAAATAATATGACTTTATGCCCAAAAAGGTGCCTAACAAACCAATAGCTCTAAATATCTACCCTTTTAGAAAGAGCAAATATCCTCTGAATTTTATTGAGGTACAACTCCCTCTTATGATTTTCAGTGAATTGAAAGAACAAGAAATAAACACAATATTTTATTTTAACCATAAATTAGTAAAGGAAAAACCTAATATCAAGAAGAATCCTAATATCTGATGGGAAGTACAGGTAATAAAATATTGGAAGAAAGACTAGTTTAACTTGGAAATTAGTAAGAATTAAAATAATGAATTCAATATTAGTTGAAAGATGAAATCTATTATGAAGAAAACTACATAACTCACACATAGGTAAAGTGTAACATTAAGATACTCCTAAACACACAGATTTAAGAATATCAAATTATCTTCACAATCTAGATGCACATAGACAACTAGCAATTTCATTAATAGAAATAGCAGCAAAGTCTAAAATATAATATTGAGCTTTCAAAATGGTGTCTAGAGAGTTTTAGTTTGAAAATAGATACATATAAATAAGCAGATGGGTAGGTACTTCTTTCTTGCCCATAACTGATTAAAACTAAAAATTTTTGAATAAAGCAACTGAAAATTCAAGATGGTGTTGATTCACTTCTTGTTCCTATGGGTACCACAGGACTCTTTCGCAAAGCTTGGAAATCCTTCACAGTATGTAACAACTCCTTATGTTTAGGGATAGTCACATTAGTCGTACGCACTTTCCATGCTAGCTGACTATCTTTGATGGCTTCGATACGCTATTCACAAGCCTTCATAAGATCAATCACTTGAGATGAGACAAGATGTAATTTGCTGAATTTCTTTAAATGCTCGGCATTAAAGGAATAAGAGTTGAGTATCCCCTTGACAATTTTCTAGAAGTTTTCTACCAAGACTTTGACGTTTGCATCACCTCTTATTTCTTCTTTGTCCTTTTGCAACCCCAAAGCAACTAAAGTGTTATGTGCTTCATCTTATACATCAATACATTTGGTAATGATTTCCTAAAGCTTTTGCAAACCTTTCTTGGCGATTTACAACTTCTATTCTACACCTTTGTTCCATACAAGGCAACAAGAGTTTGTAGCATTGGGTATGATTTGCTTTGCTGCCAATTTTTCCATACCCCAATTCATCATTTCTTTCAATTTAGTCTGGTGATGAGTCCATGTCTTTTTTTCCTTTTCAACATCAACAATGTCTTCTTCAAGAGTAGACTTTAAGGAATTTACTTTCTGAAAACACTTTATAGACTCATAAATAATAAAATTTACCTTCTTGATTAAACACTCACTCCACTCTTCCACAACATTACCTAGGGTTTGGTAGTTTTTCATATTGATCATTGCTTCTTTTCCAATCATAGCTAGGGGAATTGTAGAGGAGTCAACCTGAGAAATCGGTTGAAGGGAAAGGTTGAAGACATACTCCAAGCATTCAGTCAGAGCTTGAACTTGCATCTTCAATTCATCTTTTCTTTCCTTATCCTTCTTCGATCGTTCAACCATTCTTGCTACATATACTTGAAATATTTGAACATCCCTATCTCTTGTATGAGGCCCAAGATCAATTTTTTCAACTTCAAAATCACTCATAGTCACTTGAGTGATCTCCTTTTGTGTTGAAGGATGTGGAATTTCCAAATGAAGGTTTCCCGAATCAACATTGTCCACTAACTTTGCAATGTTCTTTAGTTTCTTCAGCTTTTGAGTTGAGGTTCTTTGTAGTAACTGACCTACCATGTCCTTCTTCAATAAGCTAGGTTGCACAACCTTCCTTTCCCTTAAAAAAGTATCTTCCAACTAAATAAGTGTAATAGGCACATTAGTTGCCTTAGAGCTTGAAGACTCAAATAATGTTTTGTGTGTAGGAGGAGTGTTCGCTAGTGTGTTTTCTGATGTGAGTGGAGTAGTCTTTGACTTCAGTGGTGAACTTAACTCTCTAGCAGATGACTCATCCTAAGAAGGAGAAGAGTTAATGTCAATATTTTCTAAATCCCATTCGTCTTCTTCACCTTCTTTTTCCCTTTCTAGATTGGGTAGGTCAAGGATATCTTCCCCACATGTTTGTTGGAACATATTTTTATCAGGCAGATTGTCATCACCTTCTCCCTGGGTTCTTGAAGGAAATGACTATGAGGTGGTGCTAGTTGTTCTCACATTTGGAGAAGATTGGGCAGTACTCCTGGAAGTTTGAGTATTTTGTGACCTAGTTAGAGGATAGGACTAATATGTTCTCTTTTTGGTCATCCATTCCTATGTCCTAACCAAAACATTAGTAGTTCTTGATTCAATAGTCTCCTTTTCTTTTTTGCTCCAATCCAAGGCGGGAATAGGGTGATTCTCTATCAACTCAATATAAATTGAGTCTACCATATCATACCCATCTTCTATGATGCCTTGCAAATCCTAGCCTAGACCATAGATGATAATTTGTTCTATACACAATCTCATCCAACTTCTTTTTTTGACTTCATTTTCATCAAAACAATTGGCCAAATAGTCCTCCATACTAGGCCGGTGAAAGAAATTAGGACTTAATTTCAAATTGTTCTTGACATAATCTTTAAGATCAAAAGGGAAATGTTCATCATATGAATGAAAAATATATTTGGATAACTCCCTCTCAATATTTAAAGCATCAAACATGGATTGACATGTGTAGGGACTGAAACCAACAGGAAAACAAATGGTCACTCTCCTCCTTTCTTGACATATCATGTTTACATCTGGTAATTGTCTGCACACTTCAATCATAACCCATTTGTCCTCAGGGTACCTTGGGAGTTTAATGGGAAAACCAGTGAAACCTCCAACTATTATGTAGGAAAATCTTTGGAACTTGAATGAAGTGACTACCATAAAAATTCATAAATTGTATAGCTTTAGGTGACAACCACATTCCAATATGCCCTTGTAATTCTCTAACCATCCTCATGGTGAAAGTATCTATTATCCTTTTGAAATGAAGGAAACCTTTATGAAGTTGCAACTTATCAAGGTAGTCATAAATGGGCACCTTTTTAGGAGGGAGATTCCTTGGTCTCAATCCAATCCAAGGTCTTGTATTGGAAATGGCGTAAACTAAGTACGAGGACATATAAAAGGATTTGTTAAGTGTAAATAAAATCATCAAATAGTGCATATAGTCAATGATAATTTTCGTCCAGTCAAGAAATTGCTGGTCTAATAGCATAATCTGGATGAAGAAATACATCCATTCCTCAAACCCGTGTACATCCTCATTTCCCCTTACTCTATGCAGTAGTACTACAATATCAACTACTTCTTCTACAAAATTATTTCTATGTAAATTTTGAGGCAATAGAGACCTACCCCGCTTAGGTTCCGCCAACTAATTTTTCACCATTTCATTCTTGTATAGTCTCTTCTTAGCAAAAAACTCAATCTAGGAATTTGTAATGGTCAAAGATGAGTAATTATCTTTTTCTGGAATCTTTAGACATGATGCAAAGGTGGATTTTTGAATTTTTACCACCAAATAGTTATCCTTTATCTTGATTTCTCATGTTTGTGAGTTATTATGCTTGATGCATTCTAGGATAAGTTCAAGACATTGTACTGCTATAGGAATGGTAGCAGCTTGGACTAATCCACTGTTAATCACCTACTAGGTGATGGGCGGTGGGTTTGGACTGTTGAATTTATCTTTTTGTTTACTTAAATTCACAGATCCTAAATGGGTATCCCCAATATCGGGTCTATCACAAGTTAGCCCAGATATATACTGATAACCCATGCACTTGAGCTTAGCCATGACTGTAAATTTAGGGCTCAAGCAAAAGTATGTTCAAGGAGACTACAATGCAAAGAGAATTAACCTAGGGAGACAGACTTTGAAAAGTATGGATATTTGAAAATACCTCTAATGGCAAATTTTGTAGTTGAAAAATTGCGTCGATACATTTCATCAGTTTCCTCCTCGAAAAATTAGCACCACAATGAGTAGTGTTTGTCTTTCACCTAAAAATTTCTTTAAAATCCCATAGAAAGTGTGTGAGTAGATGAGCATTAAATTTTACTTCATTGTTGTATAGGAACGTGTCCGCTTTCACATCATTTTTTATTGCAACCGCTTTTCAAAAATTTGAAAAGGAGCGGCTAGGGGCAGAAAAGTGAAGTGTTTGAAAAACTTTACAAAAGCCTGCCAAAGTTCACCCTTCATTGTGAAACACTGCCTGGTCAAAGGAACATTGACTTAAATAAGACTTGCTTAGGGCAGGGAAATGGGAAGTTAGATGAACTTTACAAAACATCGCTAGCATGAAATTAAATTGTGATAGAACAAGGTGGGAAGTACTAGGGCTAGGCGGTAAAGCAGAAAGTTAGATGAACTTCACAAAATACCACCCAAGTTCACATAATTGTGCAAAACACTACTCGACATAAGACTTAACTATTTTGGATAGGGTGAAATACCTCTTGCAAGACAGCAAAATTTTGGGGTAAAAGTGACTCTGATAGGGGATGAAGACTAACAAGGATGAAGCAAGGAACCCAGACACAATACTTGTAAAGATTAGTGCTTTATCCATTGGGAAACAAAGTCAACATGAATGAACTACACTATCAAGCATCTAGGGAACAAAATAAAATTGAAACAAAACCCCTAAAAAAAATGTACAAGAGAAGCCCCTAAGGGGTGATCAAATTTGATAGAGCTTAAGGTCTTGTCCATTGTAGGGAATAGGCAGGGGGTATCGTCAAAGTATGCCAAGAAAAAAGTGTTGGGTTCACATTCATGAGTGATCTTTATTGGTATGTGGCGACTTGATCATGCTATACTGTACACTCTTCATGTATCCTCATTGGGGTCTGGGGCCAAGTCGGGCCCCGAGTAGGGGTTCGGGGGTGATAGCCCCCAAGAAAAAAAAATTCCCATTTTTTTTGCATCATCACCAAAAAAGAAAGAAAAATTGACATTGTAAAACACTAATTTTGGAAGCTTCTAAAAGGATTTTAATAAGGGGTTGGGATGGGGATTGTAGTAGGGCATTATTAGCGAGATTGTAATAATTTTGCACTAGATAATAAAATCATTAAATGGCTACGGTTTTGTGGATGTAGGCTGGATTGGGTGAACCACATTAAATTTTCTCTGTTGTCTTCTTTCTACTATAATTTTTTGTGTGTTTTATTTCTCTATTTTATTGATTAAAGTTGCATTTAACTGTTAGATATCTTCTTTCTAACCCTAACAATCTTAAAGGGGTCAATCTAGAGTGCATTGAACTTCTTATGAGTGCCTTTGGGTTCTCTGTGTTTGTCACATAGTAAGACTAAGTCTCTGACCATAAACTTCCTTGGTCTAGCTCTTCTATCAAAAATATTTTTAAATTTAGCTTGGAGTATGGTTATTCTATTAACCATCTCTTCTCATTATTCTTCAATCTTGGTCAAATATAAGATTCTCTTCTCTAAGGCGTCACTGAATTCATAATCTTTGATGGCAGTTTGCAGTTTGCACGTGGACAGTTCCAGTGGTAGATGGAGTACACTTCCCACCCCATACACTAGTTCGAAAGGGATCATCCCAATCAAGTTCTCTTTGGAGTTTTTTTTTTCCCACAAATCTTCATGTAGTTTCTTATGCCACTCCTTTTGATTCTTGTTTACCAACTTCTTGATGATATTAACTAAATTCTCATTAGTGGATTCAGCCTAACCATTCCCCTAAGGATAATAGTCAGCTGAATGGGATAAGGATATTCCATAATTATAATAGAAAAGCGATGTCTCACTAGAAGAGAAGCTCGTTGCATTATCAATAACTAACTTGCAGGGGACTCCAAATCTAACCAGAATATTTTCTTTAATGAATTCATAGACTACCTTAAAAGTGGTTCTCTTGATCAGAACTACTTCTACCCACTTAGTAAATTAATATGTAGTTGTGAGGATGTGAGTGTGACCACTACTAGACTGAGAACTGATTGGCTCGATGAAATCAAAATCCCATTGCTGGAATGGTACCTCAATCATGATAGGCCTGAGTGGTAAAGCTGCCAATTAAGGTCTCCTGGCAAATAATTTGCATTTTTCACATCTAGCCACCCAATGATAGGAATATTTAAACATTCCAAGCCAGTAATAGCCATTTCTTAAAATCTTAAATGCGGTCATAGTGGAGGATAAATGACCTCCACAGGCTTCATTATGAAAGATGGTGAGTAATCTTTCCTATTGAATTTTATCCACACACTTCAAGAATGTCCCATCTATGTTTTGTTTATATAGAGTATCATCCCAGATAACATATTTAGCCGCTTTCAACTTTAAATTTCTTTTTTGTTTACTTGAGAGGTGTTTTGGGCATTCTCCATAGGTGAGGATATAATCTATGTCAAAAAATCATTTGTTGTGTAGACTGAGAGTTAGAACTAAAGGAAAATCTTCGTCGTCATCTGATCCTTTATGATCTTCTACCATCAGTTTGCAAAATCCTCTTCCTCTAGCCAGTTTCATGGGTTTAATATCTAAATAATATTCCTACACTTTTGCAATCCAACTTCTCCTTCTATTGCAACCAATATCTTGTTGTGTTAAAATGCTCTTAATAGCAGGGTATGGTACATACACAATTGAATGTGAATGTAGAATATAGAAATGAAATTTCTTAACCACCTTGACTATTGCAAACACATGCTTCTCAATTTGGGAATAATTTAGTTCATGCTTTTTTAGTGGCATGCTCATAAAATCAATAGGCGCCTGCACATTATTTTCATTTTCTTGAAACAAAATAGTGGACATAGTGTGCTCTGAAGCATAGCAATAAATGATGAAGCCTTTTTTCAAATCAAGACTGACCAAAATAGGAGCTTGGGAAATCGCCTCTTTAATATCATTGAAGGCTTGCTTCCCAATTTCACTCCATCTGAAGACTTATTTTTCCCTCATCATCTCCATGATATGCTTAGTAATTTCAAAAAAGTCTGAGACAAACTTCCTCAGGAAATTTACTTGGCCAAAAAAAGACTTTACTCCAGTCCTACTAGAAGGAAGACTTAGTTGCAAGATAACTTTGATATTTTAGGATCTATTCTCACTCCTTCTTTGGACACAATGTGGCCCAAAAGTTTACCCTCAGTGACAACAAACACAAATTTCTTAGGATTAAGGGATATACCATGTTCTTTGCACCTTTGCAAGACTTGTTCCAAATCTTTCAAATGATCTGCTCTCCTTTTAGAAAATATTGTTAAGTCATCGAGATAGATAACTATTATTTTATTTTTGAAGTCTCCAAAGGATAAGTCCATAGCCTGTTGAAATGTATCTATTGCATTAATAAGCCTGAAAGGCATCTAATTGTAAGAAAAGGTTCCCCAGGGCGTGGTAAACATTGTTTTATGTTGATCTTCTCCAACCACACTAATCTGGTTATAACCAGAAAAGTCATACAGCATGGACATCATCTCTGAGCTAGCAACTATTTGTAGGATATGGTCCATATTCGGAAGCGGATAATTTTATTTCAGTGATGCCTGACTCAAATTCCTAAAATCCATGCATATCCTTATTTCTCCATTTTTCTTGTGGATCAGAACAATTTTCGCCACCCAGGTGGAATGGTGTATGGGATATATTATCTGAGCCATCAGCATCTTGTCAATCTCCCTACAAATTACATCTATCACTTTAGGATTACAGTTTCTCTATTTTTTCCTAAAAGCAACTATCCCTTCTATTAGTGGAATATGATGCCGAAATTTCCCATTCATGAAATTCTTTAGATCATCGTAGCACCAAGTGAAAAACCTCCTTATACTTGATGAATAGGGATATCAATTTTTCTCTTTCTTTTGGAGAGAAACATTTCCTGATATAGACCATCTTTGGATAATCAGGATTTCCAATATTAATTGCTTCGAACTCACTAGAGTGGTTAGCAGATTCACTTATCTTCCATTTTATGGATCGATCGTGGAGGTCAAATAAACCCTAGATAGGGAGACTAACCCCTTAGGAATCTTGTTACCTTTCATCTGAACGATCCCATCCTTAAGGTCGCCCACATCGTTAGGACAAAATTATTTGCATTCATTACTGCTTCCTTCGAAGAAAGCTTGGGAAAAAACTTTAGCATTTTCTAAGAAGGCCTAAATTTGTTTATCATTCTCAAAAACCTGCCATTGGTTATCATTATCAAGGACACTAGGTCTATAAACCAACTCAATCCTATAAGATTTGTCCCTAAAATATGGATGTGGGAGCAATAAAGAAGCAGAGACTACTAATGAGTCGACTCTATAATTTAATTCCTTGGGATCAAATTCTATTGAAAAAGCATCAAAATCTTCAATGGAATTTCATACATGATTCTGGTAATGTCTCAATCTTTCATTCTTCACAGCAAAAACCTTCTATACTTGTTTAACAATCAATTCTGCATCTCCCAAAACCTTAAGCATCTCTATTCCCATACCTTTTCCCTCAGCTAACCCTAATAGGAGGGCTTCATATTTCACATTATTATTTTTATTTGCAAATTCTAACTTATAAGAAAAAGGAAAATGCTCACCAAGAGGAGAAATAAGTACCATGCCTTCCCCTGATCTAGAATTGGAGCAACTCCCATCAAATTCCATTATCCAAAGCTCGAGTTTTGAATCTGTGATACCTATATTATTTCCTTTATCTTCATTTGAAAAAGCATATAATTTCCAAATTTCGTTTCTTCAAAAAGGATATGTGCTTTAAAATCTTCATATTTCACCATTGTTATCTTAGCCTTTGGCTCAAGTTTAACACACACTTTCCTATTACCAATACATATGGAAGCATATGACCAATCCAACTATATTTCTCCCCCTAAGTCTTTGCAAAAACTTCTTCTCAAAAGAATGCTATAGTTGGTAGGTATGTCTGCGACGAAGATGGTGAGCTTGAGTTGCTTGTTTAGATAATCTGCAAGTGCAAATTGAGCATCTTTAATCTTTTTGATTAAGGGAACTTGTTTAGAGTCCATAGAATAACATTTCCCAAATGTTTTGGTCATTTTCAATCCCATAGCTCATGCAATTTGTGCGGGAATAACATTGTTAGAAGCACTTAAGTCAATGATGCAATTACTCACTTTGAACCCATTTACAAATAATGATACATAGAAAGGATTGGGTTTTTCGTCAACAGTATGCAATGAGGACATCTTACTATTGGATGCCACATTGTTCACTGAATTTTGAGAGCTAACCATTTTCTCATCTAGACATGTATGTGACTTAGAATGTCCTGGCCTAACATATTCAATCAACCTATCTAACTCTTTAGGGTTCATTCTTAAATATTCTTCTTGTGAAATTTGTACTTTGGAATTTTTACTGAACTCCACAATATCAAAAGTCTCAGTTGGTTTTTCCATGGATGAAACACTTGAATTTTTAGAAGAGTCTTCAGTTACACTTTGTGATACATTTTCTCCTTTCAAAATTGCACTTGCTCTAGTAAGTAAAACCTTAGGAGAATTTTGGGTACCTTTTCTATTGGTATGTTGTTGAACTCTAGTGACAGTGGCACATGTAGGCTCATCCAAAGTGATGTAGATTCCCCCTCCTCTATCATCACCAAGTTCAAATTCTAGGTATCCATTTGCAGAGTCACCATATTGATTGGATGGATTGTTTTCTTTCGTGACATCTTCAATAACTTCCCTCATGGTGGTCAACTACATAAACCTGTTCATTTCAAGATATTCAACACCATCATAATCAGATGTGAGGTGAAAGAAATGCATACTCTTTTTATTGAATCCAAATGGGGCTTCAATCACCAGCCTATGTTGAGTTGAAGGCAAGGAAAGTGTTTTATTTCCTAGTTGAAAATTTTCCTTTCTCAAAATATCTTGATAAGGCTGATTGCTTTTTGGTAGTTTTCTTTTTAGAGTGATGATATCATTAGCCAACCTTTGAATCATAGGATCTGATGAAGTGGTCAAGAGTGCCTTGTTCATATGCATTTCTCTTTTCCACTTTCCAACTAAGATGAAATCTTCTTCTAACTCAATGGCAAGCACTTGTGTGGCCTCAAGAGTATTCAGTGGTTTCCTTTTGAGGAGAAGACCAATATCTAGTTATTGTGCATTAATGAAGAAACATTTATGCATTTCTTCGAATGGCCTTTTAGAAACATTAATTCAAGACACCACTCTATTGAATTTAGAAACGAAATCCCTCATAGATTCATTTGCCTCCTTCATCTGAGTGACTTGTGCTATTAAAGTGAGGTCATCATCTATGCTTTTGAATCTAGCTTCAAATTTACTATGCATTATTGCCCAATTCCTAATACACTTGTTAGGTAGTTGATAAAACCATTGTGGTGCCACATCAACCAAAGATTCCACGAAGAGCCTAACTACCACATCTTCTTCTTGTACTGCAAGCACACTGCAATTGGCATAAAAAGGATCAATGTGTTCCTTGAGAGAGATCTTTCCATCACCTAAAATTGGGAAAAATTTTACAAGAACCCTTGGTAAAATCATGCAAATATTCCCCAATTGTAAAGGACCAATAGTTGCACCCCATGGAACAGGTGGCAGTGGGTTAGCCATATTAAGAGGGAGATTAATTACTACCAGAAGGACTCTCTCGTGTAAAACTAAAGCTTGGGGAGTAGAATGATTTGAAGGTGTTCTGGTCAAAGAGGTGGGTCTACTTCTAGCCCCAACCCTTTGTCTAGAGGGAATGATATAAGAGAAATTACTTCTTTGTAGTCCTTCAAAAATAAGATAAAAAATACCCCTACTTCTTTCCCCTCTGGTGAATCTTTGAGAATCCAAGATTGATTTGAACTACTTGTATAATATACTTAGATAGGAAACCCAAAACTATTTTAACTCATTCATCTTCCCTAGCAGAGTCACCAAAAATTTGTTGGCTAACAGATTGGGCACCTTGAAATAATATGACTTTATGCCCAAAAAGGTGTCTAATAAACCAACTCTAAATATCTACCCTTTTAGAAAGAGCAAATATTCTCTGAATTTTACCAAGGTACAACTCCCTCTTATGATTGTCAATGAATTGAAAGAACAAGAAATAAACACAATGTTTTCTTTTAACCAAAAAGTAGTAAAGGTGAAACCCTTATCCTAATATCAGATGTGAAGTACAGGTAATAAAATACTAGAACAAAGACTAGTTTAACTTGAAAATTACTGAGAATTAAAATAATGAACTCAATATTATCTGAAAGATGAAATCTATTATGAATAAAATTGCATAACTCACACACACAAAAAGCATAACATTAAGATGCTCCTAAACACATAGATGTAAGAATATCAAATTATCTTCACAATCTAGATGCACACAAACAACTAGTGATTTCATTAACAAAAATAGCAGTAGAGTCTAAAATATAATATTGAGCTTTCAAAATGGTGTCTAGAGAGTTTTAATTTGAAAATAAATATTTATAAATAAGTAGATAGGTAACTGCTTCTTTCTTGCCCATAACTGATTAAAACTGAAAAGTTTTGAATAAAGCAATTGAAAAGTCAAGACAGTGTCGATTCACTTCCCATTCCTGAGGGTACCACGGGGCTCTTTTGCAAAGCTTGGAAAGCCTTCATGGTATGTAACAACTCCTTGTGTTGAGACATAGTCACATTAGTCATATGCACTTTCCATGCTTGTTGACTATCTTTGACGACTTTGATACGCTGTTCACAAGCCTTCATAAGATCAATCGCTTGAGATGAGACAAGATTTAATTTTTTGAATTTCTTTAAATGCTTGGCATTAAAGGAATTTGAGTTGAGTATCCCCTTGACCATTTTCTATAATTTTTCTACCAAGCCTTTGACATTTGCATCATCTCCTATTTCTCCTTTGTCCTGTTGCAACCCTAGAGCAAGTAAAGTGCTATGTGCTTCATCTAAGATGTCAGTACATTTGGTAATGATTTCCCAAAGCTTTTGCAAACCTTGCTTGGCGATTTGAAACTTCCATTCTACACCTTTGTTCCATATAAGGTAATGGGAGTCTGCAACAATGGGAATAATTTTCTCTGCCATAAGTTTTTCCATGCCCCAGTTCATCATTGCTTTCAATTCAGTCTAGCAATAATTCCATGTCCTTTCTTCCTTTTCAACAACAACAATTTCTTCTTTAAGAGTAGACTTTAAGGAATTTACTTTTTGAAAACACTTTATAGACTGAGAAATAATAAAATTCCCTCGATTAAACACTCACTCCAGTCTTCCACAACTTTACCTAGGCTTTGACAGTTTTTCATATTGCTCATTGCTTCTTTTCTAATCATAGCTAGGGGATCCATAGAGGAGTCAACCTGAGAAATCGGTTGAAGGGGAAGGTTAAAGAAAAACCTCAAGCATTTAGTCAAAGCTTGAATCAACGTCTTCATTTCATCTTTTTTTTCCTTATCCTTCTTCAATTATTCAACCATTATCATTGCAGATACTTGAAATATTTGAATATCCCCATCTCTTGTATGAGGCCCAAGATCAATTCTGTCAACTTCAAAATCACTCGCAGTCGCTTTAGGGATATCCTTTTGTGCTGAAGGACGTGCAATTTCCAAATGAAGGTTTCCCAAATCAACATCATCCACTAACTATGCAATGGTCTTTAGTTTCTTCAACTTTGGAGTTGAGGTTCTTTGTAGTAACTGACCTACCATGTCCTGCATTGATAAGCTAGGTTGTACAACCTTCCTCTTCCTGGAAAAAGTATCTTCCAACCAAATAGGTGTAACAAGCACATTAGTTTCCTTAGAGCTTGAAGACTCAAATAATGTTCTATGTGTAGGAGGAATGTTTGTTGGTGTGTTTACTGATGTGAGTGGAGTAGTCTTTGACTTCAATGGTACACTTATCTCTCTGGCGGGTGACTCATCCTGAGAAGGAGAAGAGTTAATGTCAATATTTTATAGATTCCCTTCACCTTCTTCACCTTATTTTTCCCTTTCTAGATTGGGTAGGTCAAGGATATCTTCCCCACATGTTTGTTGGAACATATTTTTCTCAGACAGATTGACATTGCCATTTCCTTGGGTTCTTGAAGGTAATGAATGCAAGGTGGTGCCATTTGTTCTCACATTTGGAGAAGATTGGGCTGTACTCCTAGAAGGTTGAGTATTCCATGACCTGGTTAGAGGACAAGACTAATATGTTCCCTTCTTGGTCATCCATTCCTATGTGCTAACCAAAACATCAGTAGTCCTTGCTTCAATAGTCTCACTTTCTTTGTTGCTCCAATCTTGGGCGGTAATAGGGTGATTCTCTATCAACTCAATATAAACTGAGTCTACTATATTAGACCCATCTTCTATGATGCCTTGTAAATCCCAACCCAGACCATAGATGATAATTTGTTCTATAGACAATCTCATCCAAAAAATTTTGACTTCATATTCATCAAAAAAATTGGCCCAATAGTCCTCCAAACTACGATGGTGAAAGAAGTTAGGACTTAATTTCAAATTTTTGTTGACATAAACTTTAAGATCAAAAGGGAAACATTCATCATATGAATGCAAACTATATTTGGATAGCTCCCTCTTAATATTTAAAGCATTATACATGGATTGACATGTGTAGGGACCGAAACCAATAGGAAAACAAATGGTCACTCTACTCCTTTCTTGACATATCATGTTTACATATGCTAACTGTCTGCATACTTCAATCATAACTCATTTGTCTTTAGGGTACCTTGGGAGATTGATGGGAAAACCGGTGAAACCTCCAACTCTTATGTAGGAAAATCTTTGGAAATGGATGAAGTGACTACCATAAAAATTCACAAATTGTATAACTTCAGGTGACAATCACATTCCAATATGGCCTTGCGATTCCCTGACCATCCTCATGGTGAAAGTATCTATTATCTTTATGAAATGAAGAAAACTTTTATGAAGTTGCAACTTATCAAGGTAGTCATAAATGGGCACCTTTTTCAGGAGGGAGATTGCTTGGTCTCAATCCAGGCCAGGGTCTTGTACTAGCAATGGAATAAATTAAGTACGAGGACATATAAAATAATCTGTTAAGAGTAAATAAAGTCATCAAATAGTGCATACGATCACTGCTAATTTCTGTCCAAACAATAAATTTCCACCCTAACAACATAATCTGGATGAAGAAATACATCCATTCCTGAAACCCATGTACATCCTCATTTCCCCTTACTCTATGCAATAGTACCACAATATCAACTACTTCCACAAAATGATTTTTATGTAGCTTTTGGGCCAATTGGGACCTACCTCGCTTAGGTTTTTCCAACCAATTTTTTGCCATTTCATTCCTGTGTAGTCTCCTCATAGCATAAAACTCAATCTAGGAATTCATCATGGTCAAAGACGAGTAATTATATTTTTCTAGAATCTTTAGAAATGATGCAAAAGTAGCTTTTTGAATTTTTACCACCAACCGGTTATCCTCTGTCCTTATTTCTAGTGTTTGTGAGTTATAATTCCTAATGCATTCTAGGATAAGTTCAGGACATTGTACTGTTAGGAAAAGGTGTGTTATACACCTTGCATAATGTATTTAATGTAATTATTCTTGGGGCCACTTTATGTTGCATGTGACATTGGGACATAAGTTAAGTTGCTAAAAATATAATTATTTAATAGTGGGGAAAATAAATAAATAAAGTAACCAATATTAAATAAGGGGAGATGGTTTTGTAATCTCATGGTTTTAGTCACATGGTTTTGTGTAATACCACTTGGTGGTTTTGTGGGAGCTTGCTTTTATAAAAGCAATCACGAGGGTAGTTGTTTAGCATGGGAAGTTTGCATGTTAGCTCTGGTTATCATTTGTGAGGGTTTGAAGCATGGCATGGGATGTGTGGTTGCATGCTTGTTCACATGGATTGCTTGGAGATGGCTTGTTGCTTCAACAATGTTCATGGAGACTCTGAAGATGTATTGTAATCTTTATTGTTGAATAATACATGAGAGATGGATGCTTTTGGAGGTTGGTTTTTTTCCCTCTTCAGGGTTTTCCCAGGATATATCTTGCTTCATATTTTCATGGGTATGTTGTATATTCTCTTGCATGTGGATTATGAATACTTAATTGCATAGATTTCTCTTTTGGGTTATGTGGAAATTTTATTTAAAAGGATGTAAATTTCCAACAAGTGGTATTAGAGCCATGGTTGTGGTTGTATAACCCTTGGTAGAGAAAACTTAAAAAAATCTTGTTTAAGTTTGAATCTATGCATTGCATGAGAGAATGAAAGGCATGGCAAGATATGAGGGTTTTGTGATTGTTGTTATGATGGGTTGTCTATAGATTTTGGGTGTGAGAAATTTTGGGTGAAAAGGGTTTTTTGGTTTTGCATTCAAGTGGGGGTTTTGTGGGGGAAAATTTACAGAAGACCTCCTGGAATAAAATAGACCTCATAATTGGATTTGGGTTCACTGAGAGACGAATTTTGATATATAATTTGCCCTATTTTGATTATTGGAAAAAAAAAATATATTTTTTTGTAAAAACCCCCTTTATTGTAGTCGTACAACCGTGAATATTTTATTCAAAAAAATAAAATAAAATCCCATCATGGAAAAAAAATTTCATGCAAAAGAAATAAAAAAAAAATCAAAAAGTAAAAGTAAATAAAAAGTTTAAAAGAAAAATTTATTAAAAAAAAAGTTTTTTGGGGAGGGACGGACCCCCCCTGGCCGACTGTACCCTGTAGGCGACAAGGTGGTAGGCCCTGTCGGTAGGGTATTGTTGGCCGACAGCTAAGCTACTAGTGGGTACTCTGTCTGATAGGGGTGTCGGACCCCACCATAACCACCGACAGGTATGACCCACCACCCCTTAAAGGGGTTTTTTCATAAACAAAAAATTTATTATTAAAATCTTCGCCTATGTTTAAATTTTGCAGTGAATTTTTATTAAAGGGCCCGATCAAATTTGAAATATTGAAAAATTTAATTCTTTTGAGATTTTATTTTGGGTCCACCACCCAAAGAGCGACGTCGCCTAGGTGGGGCGGCCGCCCAGCCACCAAGGGTGGCTAATTTTTTTTTGCCTTAGGAGAAAACTAGTGTTTTACTTCCAAGGGGCATAACTTTTGCCTAGGTGCTCCACTTTTCAACTTCTTGGACTTGTTGGAAAGCTGAATCAATGCTCTACACTGTGGTAATAGTGATTTTCTGATATTTTAGTTTTGACAGTGTTTTTCTAACTAAAAGTTAGGGGTTCATTTTGAGCTTCAAGAGGTGATATTGGGTGCATACAGAGTCAGATTTTGGACTTTGAATAGTCAACGAAAAGCTTGTTAGAGCACTACACAATGTATCAAGTTTGGAGATATTTTGGCATGGTTTATTTTTTGTTTTCTTTATATGAGTTGTTTATGGGTTACTTTGACTATGGTGATACTATACGTTTATGGATGATCGGATCTTGGAGATTTGATGTTGGATTCATTGTATACTCAGCTGTACATCTCAGATTATTCTCTCATTTGGAATGTTTATCACTTTGTTTATATTTGTATGTTGCATTGTTGTATCTACAAGTTGTGCAATGTTGTAGGCAGTCTATACTTGCATGTTGCATTTATGACTTAGACATGGGTTGTCTTTGCCCATTGACATTTCAGTGTCGATGCATTTTTCAGTTTTGGTGGCTTGGTTTAGTCACTTGGTTTGCTGGTTTTATTGTCATATTGAGGATTTGAGATGGTATTACCAAGTACAATCATGATGTGAGACCTATGTAGTTGACTATGTTATGTAGATATGTGGACATGATTGTATTGTTAGTTGTTGGTACATTTGGTGGTGATCATGATGTCATGGATGTTTCTTGTGCTTTACAGAATTTAGCATGCCATGATTGTTTATGCAGGTGCATTATTGGTGGTGTGTTTGGTTCCTTAACTATGGTACTTGAATATGGACATGTTTGAAAAATCAAATCAAAGGTTGATTTGGTGTTTGAGTCATTTGGTCTATATGGTTATTCTCTTAGATATCTCAGTTTGTAGTTTATTGATGTGATGATGAGTTTGCATGTTTCAGTGATTAGATCTACAAGTCATGTAGGTTGTGGATTAGCTACCTGTTTACTTGCAGTGGGATGACTTGGTTGTGGATTATCTTTATTCACCAAGTTTGATTCCTTGTTGTTGCAAACTTTGACAATTGGACTTGTTCTTGTTCATTTGTACACTGGTATGTGTGCTTAGAGATGAGAGGATGGATGTTACTTATAGTACCTGGAAAGTTGTTTTTGGGACTTATAGAATGTGGTTTATCATGATGTCATGGATAGCTTGATTACACTTTTCAATGGGAGCTTTTGACAATGATGGATTGGTGGCGATGGATATGTTTATGATGGTTTGGTGGTTGTAGGTATCTTCTTGGCTTGGAGATTTTGGTTCTACTTGTTATGTTACTAACAGTTCAGTTGTGCATGTAGACTTGGATGATCTTCATGGAGAGGATGGTTGTCATGATTCCATGTGTCACTCGATATCACAATTTAGTGGGATTTGTTGGCAGTGATGTGGATTCACCATTTGATGGCGGATGATCTTCTACAATGATTATTGGTATCATGGATGGACTCCTGGATTCTACTTCTATGCAGTAAGGGTACATTGGCATTTTTGTTTTCATTAATAGAGGATGGTTATATTCATATTGATTAGTTATGTTGTATCTTGTTTTAGAGTTTTTTGGTATTGTGTTAGAGTTTTGGCATGATACTTGTTCTCTTGAGACCAGGATGTATGCATTGTTGTATGTGATCTCCTAGGAGGAGATGGTTAAATCAGATGTCATGGTTATGTTCTTGATTTAGCCATTAGTACTTTGACTATTGATCTTGGTGGTTCTCTTGGTATTGAATACATTGATCATTTGCTTGATTAATTCATAATGGTGCTATATTTCATTTTGATTTTGGCATGGATTGGTTGGTTACAGGTACTCATGGATTCTTGGAGACATAGGTGAGGCTTGAGTTCTCTTATGGTTAGAGGCATTTGTTGAGATGGTTAATCTTGATAAGATTTCAGCAGGAAGTCTGAGGATCCTACACCTTGGTTGGGCGTGAGTTCAACATGGACCTATGACGAGAATGTTCTTGGATGAGTCATGATGACTTGGATATCTTGGAGGAGCATTCCCATTCCCCACTCATGGTCCTCTTGGTGGTTTCACTTGACAGGTATTGCTCATTGTTACTTTTAGGTGTTTTATGTTTTATGCTTTATCTTCTCATGCATTTGGATCTTGAGCTATGGATATATGGTTTTGGAGGGTTCATTTGAGGAGTGTTGGCATGTTTATATCATTATGCATTGTGATTACATTCATTGATGTTGAGTTTAGGAGATGTATTTGGGCTTATTTCCTTTATTGGGAATGTATTTAGTTTGATCTTCTTTGGTTTATGAGAGGCTTACATCCATGTTGATTACATGATACATATGTTATGTTTGATCTTGGTGATTGAACGGTTGGGTGTTGTTGTGGCTTTTCTTTTGGGGTATTGTGGAGGAGATCATACTTAACACAATTGGCATTTATAGGTGTATATAGGAGTTTTTTCTCTAGGGAAATGATGTGCAAAATTTCTCTCTTTGGTCTTGGTTATATCTTCTTGGATGTTCGGTTTCACATTACATTGTTTTGAGGTTTGATTGGAGCTATTGTGATCACTAGCTTGTGGTCATGTGTTTTTCACTTATGTTTTTGGGTGATGACATGGAGGTTCCTTTATCTATTTTCTTTTGTTTGGTGTGGATAACTTGGGACAACTATGGAGACTTGTGGTGAGAGTTGTTCTTACAGGTTATTGATTTACAGGTTTCACATATCATTGTGGATGATTCCTTGGTACTACATGACATTGTTTACACTTTCTATATGATGATATTGGTAGACTTGGTATGCCTTGATATTTTTTAGATTTTCATTACCCATGTAGTGGGAGCTCTTGGATGTGTATGTCATTCTTTGACAGGTTTTGCACATAGAGTTTATGATTGTAGTTTATGGGTGTATATGTTTATGGCATGAGTTTACTATGTTTTGTATACCTTGGAGGTATGGATAGTTGGATGTATTGGAACTTGTTGTGGGTGTTATTTCAAATTTTGGTTTGTGTATCTTGACAGCTATTGGTGCATATTGTTACCTTTGGATTGAATGTATGTTTTTGGGATATCAGTTGAGTAGGACTTATGCTTCGTTGTGATAGATTGTGTGGCTTCTCTATTGGATGGCTTCTTATATTTGTGCATTGGCATGATGGAGGATGAGAGAATTCATGCTTAGGATGGTATATGTGGCTATATGGATTGTTCATTTGATTCATGTTTTGAGGTTACTTGTTCCCCTCATGCAATGTATACAAGTGGGAGAATGTTAGGAAAAGGTGTGTTGTACACCTTGCATAATGTATTTAATGTAATTATTCTTGGGGCCACTTTATGTTGCATGTAACATTGGGACATAAGTTAAGTTGCTAAAAATGCAATTATTTAATATTGGGGAAAATTAATAAATAAAGTACCCAATATTAAATAAGGGGACATGGTTGTGTAATCTCATGGTTTTAGTCACATGGTTTTTTGTAATACCACTTGGTGGTTTTGTGGGAGTGTTCTTCTATAAAAGAAACCACAAGGGTAGTTGTTTAGCATGGGAAGTTTGCATGTTAGCTCTGGTTAGCATTTGTGAGGGTTTGAAGCATGGCATGGGATGTGTGGTTGCATGCTTGTTCACATGGATTGCTTGGAGATGGCTTGTTGCTTCAATGGTTTTCATGGAGACTCTCAATATGTATTGTAATATTTATTGCTAAATAATACATGAGAGATGGATTCTTTTAGAGGTTGGTTTTTTTCCCTCTTGAGGGTTTTCCTAGGATATATCTTGTGTCATATTTTCATGGATATGTTTTCTATTCTCTTGCATGTGGGTTTTGAATACTTAATTGCATAGATTTCTCTTTTGGGTTATGTGGAAATTGTCTATAAAAGGCTGCAATTTTCCAACAAGTGTACTGCTATAGGAATGAAAAAAGCTTCAACTAATCCACTATTAATCACTTGTTGGGTGATGGGCGGTGGGTTTGGAATATTGAATTTATCTTTTAGTTCACTTAAATTCATAGACCCTAAATGAGTATCCCCAATCTCAGATATATCACAAGTTCGCCCAGATATATTCTCATAGCCTATGCGCTTGATCTTAACCATGACTATAAATTTAGGGCTCAATCAAAAGTATGTTCAAGGAGATTGCAATGTGAAGAGAATTAACCTAGAGAGATAGACTTTGAAAAGGATGGAAATTTTAAAATAACTCTAATGGTGAATTTTGTAGTTGAAAATTTGCGTCGATATGTCTTGTCAGTTTCCTCCTCAAAAAATTGGCACCACAATGAGGAATGTTTGTATTTCACCTAAAAAATTATTTAAAATCCCATAGAAAGCATGTGAGTAGATGAGCATTAAAAATAACTTCATTGTTGTATAGGCATGTGTTGACTTTCACATCACTATTTTATTGCAACCGCTTTTCAAAAAATTGAAAAGGAATGGCTAGGGGGGGAATAGTTGAGAGTTTGATTATCTTTAGAAAGGCTGCCAAATTTCACCCTTCACTATGAAACACCGCCTAGTGAAAGGAACATTGACTTAAATAAGACTTTCTCAGGGTTGGGAAATGGGAAGTTAGACGCACTTCGCAAAACATTGCTAGCATGAAATTAAGTTGTGAAAGACCAAGGCAGGAAGTACCAAGGCTAGGCAATAAAGTGGAAAGTTAGACAAACTTTGCAAAACATCGCCCAAGTTCACAGAATTGTGCAAAACATTGCCTAATATAAAACTTAGCCAATTTTGGATAGGGTGAAAGACCTCTTGCAATACATAGCAAAATTTTTGGGTAACAACAAGGAAATCCCTTTGGCAAGAAACTACTGATTGGATTCAGAACAATTGGGGCTCGATGGCTACTGGCTGGAGATTTCAACTCTCCCTTATACCCCTTAGAGAAGTGTGTGGATCTGATTGATTACTCTTATAGCATGGTTGATTTGGCTAATTTCTTAAATAATATTGGACTGGTGGAAATTGATTTGCAAGTTCAGGCTTACACTTGAACTAATAGGTGTTTGGGGGATGGTTTCCTCTTCTCTCCTAATTAGACGACCTTACTTGGCTCCAATCTGTTGGTGTTGCCCCATACTGTTTCATACCATAATACTTTGTAGTTGGTCTTGAATGAACACTTTGTTGTGGGTTTGCTCCCTTTTTTATTTAGATCATGTTGAATTCTCATCCCGATTTCAAGAATAAGATTGATTCTTGGTGAAACGTTCTTGTACATGGCTCCCCCATGTTCTGAATTTTCCACAAGCCCAAGTATATCAAAGATATGGTTATGGGGTGGAATAAATGGGTGTTTGGGGATGTTTTTCATTAGAAAAAAATTCTTGTAGATAAGCTTAGGGTGTCTCAAAAGAGGATGGAGGATGGGCATACCAATGTTTAGAAATTTCAATAGGAAAAGGTTGAACCCATGGAATGGGAGAAAATTTTGAAAAAAGAAGAGATCTTCTTGAAGAAAAATTCCAGAATTCAATGGCTGACTGAGGGCAACTAGAACACTTCTTTCTTCCATGTTTCACCCCTTAAACATAGGAAAAGGAATCAAATAAAAATGTTGAAAAATGAGGCAGGGGATGTTATTACTACCCCCACCCAGATTGGTCTTTTAGCTTCGGGTCACTTCAAACGTGCTTTTTCAGCTCCTATTGAGGCACCTAATCTGGCTATGGATGACCTCTTGTTGGAACCCCTTCCTACTTCTATATCCCAAGATCATAACGAGTATATTTTTGGTGTTGTTACTCCTGAGGAAGTCTGGATGGTTGGGTTCAATATGGGGGCATACGAGGCCTCAAGACCTAGCGGTTTCCCCTGGATTTCTTCTAGATCTTTTGGGACATTGTGGGGGAAGACCTAACTCTGCTAGCTAGGGATTTCTTCACTTCTAGAAAACTACTCAAAAAGATGAACCACACCTTCCTTGCCCTTATTACAAAAATTGAGGAGCTGCAGACCATGGTTGAATTTCATCCTATCAGCCTATGTAATACTATTTATAAGATTTTCTCCAAAATCCTGGTGAACCGCTTGAAACCCCTTCTAGAAAAAATGATTAGCCCAAGCCAAAAAGGCTTTGTTCTGAGTTGCCATATCTTGGATGCTACTATTGGCATGCATGAAATTTTGCATTCTATGGATCGGTGCAACAGGTGCTAGTATGGAGTTTAATCTTGACATCAAAGGTTGATTAACATTATTTTGGAATGCATTACTATTGTGAAGTATTATGTTCTGGTCAATGGGGTCCCCCATGGGTTCTTTTCAGTTGGGAGAGTTATAAGGCAGGGTGACCCCATATCTCCTTATTTGTTCATAATGGTTGCTAATGTGCTAAGTAGGAATGTTGCTAGAATTTTGTTAGAGAGCTCTATTAAAGGTGTTAAACCAGACTCTACTTTAAATTCAACTGTCATTCAACAATTTTTGGATGACACCATTCTGTTTGGGAAAGCTTGGTGCTAGAAGCAAGGAAATGGAAAAGTTGTCTCAACAATTATGCGGCTTGCTCAAGTAAGTGCATAAATTACAATAAAATTATGATCTATTTCTTTAACTGTACTCCTCTCCTGCAATATCATGTGACCACTATTATGGGTTGTGTGAGTGCCTCCCTTCCTTCAGTGTATCTGGATCTCCCTCTCATTGTTAAGGAATTCACCCCCACTTTATGGGATATTGTCCTTGAGATAGTTCAGAGGAAGCTGGCAGGGTGGAAAGGTTCAATCCTTATTCATGTTCGTAAGTTGCAACTCCTTACTGTAGCACTTCAAGGGATTCTGGTGTACTTCCTTTCCATGTTCAAAATGCCTAGTTACATTGCTGAAATTTTTGAAAAAATTCAAAGGAAATTCCTCTAGTTTGGGAGAAAGGAAAAAAAGAAGATGTCTTTGGTTAGTTTGGATAAGTTTTTCCTTCCTAAAGGTGGTGGAGGGATTGGTATTAGGAAATTCCAATCTACAAACAAATCCTTTCTTGCCAAGGTGGGGTGGGACCAGTTAAGGAACAAAAAAGAATGGTGCAGGATTATGAATGCAAAGTGCCTAAGCAACTAGCCCCTAATCAGATGCATCTTGAATGAACACCCCCATGGGTCTTTGGCTTGGAATAATATATGCAAGATGAAGGTGTTGCTACACTTAGGGTTGAGATGGAAATTGGGGAATGGTAGTAGCATTCATTTCTGGGAAGACCCCTAGTTGTCAAAATTCCCCTTGTCCTTATCTGATTTCAAGAATCTGATGGAACCTACACCTCTTTTCTTTGGCAGAAATGTTATTGATTACCTTCATGGTCTGTAGGGCTATAGGAAATGAAAATATTTAGGATTATTCTACCCCTTTCCCTGGATTTGATATTGTTGGCTAAATCCTTATAGGACATCCTCTCCCTAACAAGAATTCTCATTTCCAACATTTAAGATGATTTTTTCTAGAGTAAGGAATGCAAGGGAAACCTTTTTGTTAGGTCAACTTATGGTTTGCTGTCAAATAAGGGAACTTAAAAAAAACTTTGGAAACGGGTCTAGAACAGACACTTGACACCAAAATAAATTTCTTCTAGTGGACGACATATCACAATAGTATTCTAACCCAAGATAATTTAAGGAAAAGGGGATTCCAAATCCTGAATAGATGCATGTTATGCAAAAGCAATGAAGAGTCGATTGACCACCTATTACTACACTATTCATTTGCTATTGAATTTTGGATTCTAGCCTTTGGAAAATTTGAGACTCATTGGATGTTGAATGGGGACTTCAAATCCTTTATTGAAGGATGGTCAAGCCCCTTCCAACGCCCTCTCCCCATGGAGATCTAGATTCAAACCCCCCATCATTTGTTAGTTCTTATGGAAAGAGAGGAATAACTAAATCTTCAGAGATACCAAGAAAATCCCCAAGGAATTTTTTGGCATTGGGTATAGACCTATTTCTAAGAATGTCTCTTTGTACGCTTGGAAACCCCCGAACAAACCCCCTACTGAATGGGAGATCAAGATGGAAAAATCTTGGAATCAAAACCGAGAGATCAACTCCTTTGATAACTCTAAGTCTCTGGCAAGAAGGGACATGGTATGTATCTCCCTAGACATTGGTTGGTTTAAATTGAATTTTGATGGAATAATTAAGGGGAACCTAGGAATGGCTAGTATTGGTGGCACTATCAGGGATTGCAAGGGAAACTTTATTGTTGGGTTTATTGGAGGTATAGGCATATATTCTTCTATGAAAATGAAGGCACGAGCACTACTCAAGGGTGTTGAGTTGGTTGTCACTCTGGGAATAAAAAAACTACACATAGAAGGGGACTCTGATAGTGATTGACTTTGTTAAGTATTATCGTTTTCAAGGATGGAGCACCAGGGATATCCTTTTAGACATCAACTTTTTAATTTCAAAACTAGAAAGGGAGCTAATGAATCACACCTACCGTGAGGGAAACCAGGTGGTGAATGCCCTGGCCAACTTGGGTTCCTCATGGAGTCTTTGCAAATGTTGGTGAAGACTTGGGGCTCTACAAACTAATATACAAGGATTAATCCTTGATGAGTAGAAAAATATAACAGTTTAAATGGTGGCCTACTATACGGTTCTTTGTGGGTACAGGTGGCTCTGCATGTTAGGGCCTTTGATGATGTGGACTAAGTTGGATGATGTGGTAAAGATAATGTGGGGTGTCTTGGGGTCCTTAGCAATTATGGCTAAGTATGGTTGGGCTCTCATTAGTTTTTGTGGTTTGTCTTGTCATAAGTACCACATATCACATCAAATTTTCAGGAATGCGTGGTCACTGATGTTTATCTCCAACTTGTTGGCTATATTTATTTTGATTAAGCTTATGATGACCCTAATATTTATTGTGATGTACTTAAGGAATTCAAAATTTGGCCCTACGGCTAAAGGCCTAGGAAAAAGTGTAAATTCAAAGTGACTTCTTGCACATTGGGTATTAATTATCAGATAAGCTTCATCAAGGCTATATATCTAATCCTTCGGTACTTAAGGAATTATTATGGCCCCGTAGAGATGATTTCCTTGGCAATGACTTCTAGTGTGTGTAAACTTCTAGAAACATTAATTAAATCTTCTTGTTGGTGGTGGTTTGGAAGAGGTGTTATAAGGTTGGGTAATTTCACCGGTGGACAACTCATTTCTCAACTAAATTTGTTTTTCTAGGCTAGTTTTTGTGAGTTGTGTATTGAGATGGGTGGCAATAGGGTCAGGACTGAGCCCAACAACTATGATGAATTTTGCAGGGACCCAAATGTGTGGCACATCTGCACGGAGGGAAGTTGGTTCCTCTATTGGAAAGTCTAGTGGGCCATGATGAAAAGATGTCGGTACAATTTTTGGCTCCTAGAGGGATAGGAGAGTTATTATGGGAGGAATCTTGTTTGAGGTTAACGAAGAGGTGATAGTGAAGGCATGGGCCTTTCCTACAATGACAAGTATAAGAAGCACACCAAAACTCAAGACCTTGAAAGCCTCAATTCCTTTTTCAAGGACAATGAGAAGTCGGTTAAGAAGCAGTCATGATTTGACAGAGAGGCGCTTCCCAATCCATGGGATAGGGTGTGTTTAGCTCTCATGAAATACGTAACTTTCGAAGGAAGATTTAAGGTTTTTTACTTTTATCATCTATCATTGCTAAACCACTTTAGGCACATAATACTCTTAAGCTTTCATTTTTTTCTATTGACCTCACTCAAAAATCTGGTCAAGGAATCCCTTGATGTTGTTGGTTCAAACCCTGACCAGAAGCCTCCCCTTCCTCTTTACTAGGGCCTCATTCTTTAGCTCTATCACTTCCATTTAGCCCTATGCCCCTACCCCATCTCTATTGTTCTTGTGGAAGAATTGGAACCAACTAACCTATCCTGTAATAAATTGTTCCCTATTGCGTTTATTGGTCCTAAGAGAAAGCCCCTCGTTGTTCAGTGAACCCCATGCAGCTCCTTCTCCCAAACCCCAACAAAAAAGAAGAAGGGGGGGTTGGTTCAACCCATTCCAAGGTTGTGTTCAGACTGTGTGATCTTAAGAGTACACCCACTAGGTTGGACAGTAAACCATTGACAAAGAAGAAGGGTAAAAAAGACAATGCGGGCTAGGTGGAGGGGTCGAGCACAGAAAGTGAGGGAAAGAGTGCTAATGATAAGGATTCCAAATTGGACAATATTATGGCCAAGAGAATTGATATGGGAACAATGAAAACAAGCTTCAGGAGGTCTCATAGACTAGCAAATAAAAAGAAAGAGATATCGATGTACAAAATTTCTAGCAACTCAGAGCAGACTAGCAGCAGAAATGAGTGTAAGGACACTGTGGAGGAGGCTAAGGAGTTCATGGATGGTCCCAATCACTTCTCATACCTGAACAAAATTCTTAAAGAGGACTCCACCCACCCTTCAAATCCAAAGGATATGGAGGAAGAGATGACTCAGAGGAAGAGTGACCAGGAGGAGGACATCAACGAGCTATGGGAGTGGATGGAGAAACTTGAATGAAAGTTCACCAAGATGATGCATTTTACCATTAAGATCATCCATAGATCTATCATTGCTCTCCCCAATTTCATCAAGGAGGAGCTGGACAAGAAGAACGAGGATGAGGGCCCTAATTGGGTTGGAGATGATGTTTTAAATCTCCTCATTCAGAAATGGGATGATGTCACCAATTAGTGGGTTGTTCTATGTGTCTATGTTGTCTGAGTGTTGTGTCTATTTTATTTTTGGTTTCTGTTAGCTTTTTTTTGAACTCTAGTATGTATTGTTGATCTTGGTTCTTTTTGGCCCATCGAGCTCATTTTGTATTGGGTATTGCACCCAGTAAATGCAACTTATCTAAGCAAAAAAATACTTTTGGAAAAAATTCAAAAACAACATGAAAATCCATGAAATGAAAAGCATTGGGAGGTTTTAACACTCCCCTAATCCTATTCCAACCTTTAAAAATGTAAACCAATGTGAAAATGAAAATAATTTAGAAGCTTACTCAATTTTTTCCAAAATTCAAAATGATGAACTCTCATAACATACATCATGAAGGCATGAATACAACCACAATCACATACCCCTTCTTATTTATATTCTAATGCATCTAAACTCATCCAATACCCTTCACAATTGCTCCCCAACCTAGAAAACAAGATTTTCCAAGAGGAGGGTTTCTCCACACCCCATTTCTTCACAAAAAAATACATAACATAAAAAAACACCCTTTTTTCCTATTACCCTTTTTGAATTCCCAAATAGAATAATATAAATTTATTTTTTCATTTCTTTAATTTAAATTTCCCTCAATTTCCTCCAAAGTCCAAATAAAAATTTAAATATATTTCTGATTAACACTCCACATTTAAATTCACAATTTAAATGCATATAAGCATATATTAAAATTAAATTACAAAAATTGATATTTAAACAAGATAGCACATCATACATTCACTAAACGTCCACATAGGGTATTGTTTCTATAATCATACCAATGACAACTGTAGACACCTAAAAATGGTCTAGAGAACCTAATTAATTAAATACGGCCTATTTGATTAATTAATCTTAAATTCATCTACTTAGTAAATAAATAGAAATATTTATTTATATTAAGTTCATTATTAATTCTTCTATTTTCTCTTAATTAAATAAACAAAATTAAAAACTTTGTTTTATTTAATTATTATCATTTTCATCATATTATTTCTCTTAATTAAATAAACAAAATTAAAAACTTTGTTTTATTTAATTATTATTATCACTTTTATACTTTATCATAAATTAAATACACAACTTAAATAATTTGTGTTATTTAATTACCTCATCACATTTCTTCTTAATTAAATAAAGATATTCTAAAATCTTTTATTTAATTGTCATTTTCTTTTTGTTTTAATTTAATAAACAAACCCTATAGTTTGACTTATTAAATTATTTATTCCTCTTTCTGCTAAATTTAAATAAATTAAAATTATTTAAATTAATGCATAAATCATTTACACTATTCACTCACCAATAAAATTAGATTTTTTAAAAATCTAATTAATGCAACTTTCATTCATGGGAAGAGCTTCGGGGACAAACCTACAGGAAGTCCTCTCAATCTCCTTCCTCCAATCTTCCCTCACATCTTGCCTGGTGTTTTCATGGGGAGAAACAATCCTCCATGATTAGCTCCATCTTCTCATCCCAGGCCATTCAATTCTCCAGATTGAATCCCAGCCTCTTATCCCGTATCCCTGTGCAAATGTGCTACCGTGAAAACTATAAATACAGCTCTTTCGCTACAGGAAAAAGGATCCCAACTTGTGCAATCTTACTCTGCAGGTTTTTCAAGCATCCAGCATTCATCCAGCATTCAAGCATCCAACATCCATCCAACATTCATCCAGCACCTCAAGCATTCAACATTCACTCAATATACATCCAGCATCTTAATTATGGCAGTTTACAGTAGTTTCTTTCTTAGAAGCTTTGCTGTAGAATCATTTTAGTTGCACATTTAAATCATATAAGAATAGAATAGCTTAATTCTCATTCTCTAAGTGTCATTTCAATAGTTTAATTAGCTTCTAAATCTGAGAGCAAAGTAGATTAGAGAGATCTTTAGAGTTAGAGAGCAATAGGACAGATTTCTGAAGATTTTTAATTTAAATTAGTTTAAATTTCTTAAATCTTAGATGCAATGTCTTATTTAGAAGTGTAGATGCATTGTTAGTTTGTTTTCCTCATTCTACCACTTACAATTTGGCGCCCACCGTGGGGCATAACCCCATATTCTACTTAATCTTTGAGAAAAGTGTCTTATAGGTATCAGCGTGATAGTTTTTGCGGAACCGTGGTTTTTTACAGCGCGTCGGAGATATTCTGTAGCGCATCGGAGAAAAACTATAGCGCGTTGGTCGTTTGTTTTAGCGCGCCGCTCAAATGTTTTAGCATGCCACACAACTGTTTTAGTGCTTCAATCGACTGTTTTAGCACTTCAGGACAATTCTGCAGCACTTCGGGGCTCTGTTTTAGCACTTCAGAGCTCTGTTTTAGTGCTTCAAGGCTCTATTTTAGCGCTTCAGATTTAGTGTTTTGATAGTCAATCTTAAAATAGCCATATCTTGGTCATACGGATGTCTTTTTCGATACTTTTTTTTTTGAAATGGGGTAGAATTTCATAAGCTATGCAATGGTGTAGGTATTTATCACTTTTTTAGAGTTAAAATTTTAAATTTTACATTTAAAGTCAAATCACATTGTAACTTGGTCTAAGGTTTAGGGTTTTCTTGCTTAATCATTCATCTAACCCTTATATCTTCTTATTTCTTGATTTCATCTAACATTTGGAATATTTACACAGGTTTTAAGAAGAAAATGGAGCATTTAAGTGAAAGAAAGAGCATTTGATATTCATTGTAATAGTGTTTTCGAACACTCATGGGAAAATAACCCATCATCTATTTTGTGTCATTCCTGCTTTAGGACCAAATAACATCGATAAAAATGTATCTTTCTATCTGGATCCAACGCATCCGCAGCCAGATTTTTGTTCTTTGGTCTCTTTTTGGTTAAAATTTATCAATCCTAGGACAGAAAATGGGTTAAAATTTATCAATCTTAGGATAGCAAATGGATAAAAATTGATCAATCCTAGGATAGAAACTTCATCATTTCTTGTGGGATTAAAATTGAACATCATGCTTTTTATGGAGCAATATCTCTGTATAGATTAGATCATTTGTCTTTTGGGTTTTAAAAAGAACAACTTCTTTGTTGTGATTGGGTGATAGGTTTATGCTCTCCCCTTGACTAGGTGCATCAGAATACCAAACTCACTTTTACTTTGCACAATTTTCAAGCTTTTATTAAAACCTTTAGACAGGTCTACCGTAGTGGGAAAAAGTACTCACCCTACGGGAACAACCTGAGTGGGGACAGCCAAAAGCCATGGCATTCCAACCCAGTTTAAAATTTATGTGAATTTGGGGAAACCCTCTTTCAACGGAAGTGTGCGGGATAACCATCCCCAAAATCTTTGTTCTAAATATTGGGAGGTCTCTCAAGGGAGTTTATCTATTTTCCGCTCTGAATGGAAACCCTATCTAAAAACCTAGAAATAGAAGCACGCTTGTCAGTTTCTAAACATTGTAATACTCGGCGGTGCAGGGGCGGGGAAGAATCTACCCTCTAGCACTCACCATATAATTGCCAAGGACTGTTTGCTCAGGGGATCCGGTATCCACTTCCGTCACTCTGAGTACGCACCTGGAAAAGACAAAAACACGGGCGCCCTCTAGGGGGTGACATGGCTGTGTGAGTCGACGCAATTCCAAGCTGTGGGTCGTTCGAGTATATAGCAATGACCTTTTGTCTCTAGGAGTGAGTCTGTTTGAATTGTCTTATCTTGTCATCAAACCAGTGAAAATCAAGAGGAACCATGTTTGGTTCTTGAACATACACTCTTTGTTTAAGAATTTAGGATTTAATCAACAATAGTTCTATTTTTGCTTGCTATGTTTTCTTGTCAATAAAACAGATAAGATCATCCCAAAAAGAAAACACAAACCACCATGGCTGAAATAGATGAGGATAAATTGAATGCTTTAGCTTATCAACTGGAAAACCTTCAACAACAAATCTGGGAAACAACCACAAAGAGATATCTAATGCCAAACATCTACCCATATCCTCTTGACCAAACAATGAACATGAAACCTTCTTCACCAACAACTCCATCATCCAAGTTCAATATCTTTGAATTTTTCCAAAATTTCAATAAGCCCAAATCTCAGTACTCAAATACAAATGATATTGAACAATCTTATCATGTCATGCATTTATCTCCATCCACCATAAGCCAAAATGAACCTCAAGATTCTTTCACTCAAGTTAACAATTCCATCCAATCATCCTCTTCTATCATATCTTCTACATCCAATGATTCATGTCAAACTCTCACTCCAAAGCATGCTAGCATAGACTCTCCTACACATCAAGATCAAAATATTCTTTCCACTCCATCCATTCATTCCACAATCTCACAAAGTCTTCCCATCTTTGATCAAGATCCCATTTCTCAAGAATCTTATGATGATCCCCTCCTTTCACTTTTCATCCAAAATAATTCACATCCATCTCAAGAGACAAGTATCCTTCCAAGTTCTTTTTCCACATCATCTAATCAATCCATACCATATCATGATTCTATTGCATCACAAGATCATGATAGTTCTTCCATCCTATCTAATGATTTCTTACCAATTGATGATCAAGACATGCTTTCTACAAAATCTCATGATTCCCTTCCTCATCAAGATCAAGATATGATTCCATTCAAGGATGCCCTTTCATCCCATGAAGATGTTTATCCTTCTCATGATCAAGATATGTCTTTCATACCACCTCATGATCCTTTTCCAAGTCAAGATCAAAATATCCCATCATCCCCATGTCAAGAGCCTATCACACCTATTCAAGCTATCCATGAACCCCATACCTATAAATTTGGATCCTCCACCTTTATCCATTCTAGTTTACTTCCAACATCTAACCTCTCATCCATATCATATCCTCCCCAAAATGGACTTGCATCTTGTTTCACAAACAATACATATCCCATTGGCAAATGAATGTGTCAAAGTATGAACTACAAAGGCAAAGGATTAGACATTCATGAACAAGGTATCATAGAACCCCTTTTTATTCAAAAACACCCATATCACCATGGCCTTGGTTGTATACCTAAGTGTTCTAGTCCATAAAACTTTCCATCTATCCTAGGTCCTCATCCTAGTTCATCAAAATCTCCATCTATCCTAGGTCCTCATCCTAGTCCATCAAATTTTCCATCTATCCTAGGTCCTCATCCTAGTCCATCAAAATCTCCATCTATCCTAGGTCCATATCCTATTCCTCAAGAACAAGAAAGGCACACATCTTTGATGCCCTTTCAAAATTATACCCACATTAACTTATCCATAATACCTCCATACCAGTCATCTCAATCCACCCCTCCCATTGCTCTTGGAAGCAATTTGGGTGCCAAATATCAAAAGCTTCTATATCAAAATCCACATGTATCAAAGGATCAACATGTCTCCTCGAAGAGACATGCAAAAATAAAAGAAAACTTGATCCAAAATCAAAGGAAAAATCAAAAAGGCCACAAAGGCCCATCAAAGCAAAAAGGAGATTTTCAAAGACCACAAAGGTCCATAAATCAAAAGAAAATTTCAAAAGGCCACAAAGGCCCACTAAGAAAATATCAAAGTCAAAAATCATGTGGATTCCTAAAAGTCTCATAGAAGCAATAAAATCAAAATTGGCATCCAAATTTTCTTATCCAAAAGCTTCCTCCAATCTTCCATATAATAACCTATCACTTTCCAAATCCATTCTTCCTACATCACTCCACCATCCTTCAAGGTGTGTGCCAATGTTGAGCTTGTCATCCTTTCCATCTATCCATTATCCAACATTCATCCCCCATCATTGCCCTTTAATCCAAACCTTTGCATAAATCCTTAGTCTCTTCCATCATACCATTAATCTACCAGCATTTATGAGTCTAATCCCCATTTCCATGGTTAATTAAAGGGATGATTGGTTGTGAAACTCAATGTTAAAGTCCTTCCTCCATCTCCCTATCATCCATATCCTATCTTACATATTCCTCTTGCACTCTACACTTAGGGGCAAGTCTCATCCATCTTATCATTCATGGTCATTATCCTTTCTACGCTCATTCCTTACATTTCCACTTTTGATCTTGATAAGGTTAAGAATCTTCTTGAACATCATATATGCTTATCCTATATGCTTTATCCATATCTTTCGTACCATATCTTTTATTTCATCCATATTCCATCATTCTTACTAGATACATCCTTTCTTTTCATCCTTGGTTTTGATGAAGAATGGGGGCAACACACTTGGTCCTTGTGTATATATCTTGTCTATTTGATCTTGATCATCATCATTCATTCTTACATTCTTCCATTCCATATCTCCTAGCTTATCAAAATCCATGTCATCATGTCCCTTTGCAACCTTGAATCTTATCATGCAAATCATATTTGAGCCTAGCTATAAAACATTATCCAATCCTCATATCTTTTGTCAATCAAATGTCAACAATCATCAATCCTTTTATACTTAGAGGATATCAATAATCCTAAGTACTTATCATCATCATGCCTTAGGGAATCAATCAACTATTGTCATCTTTCAACAAGAGATATGTTGCTTGTGTGACATGTTTTGCAGTGACTTTCATTTTGATCTATCATTTATCCATGGTTGCATTACCTCTATTGTGGTTCATCTTGTTCCTTCAATCGGTCATACCATCTCATTCCAAATCAAATATCTTGAAAATCCAAAAAATCATCAGAAAACCCATCAAAATCCAAAAACATCAGAAAATCCATCAAAATCCAAAAACATCAGAAAATCCATCAAAGTCCAGAAACATCAGAAAATCAAAATTCAAAAACATCATAAAATCAAAATCCAAAAACATCAGAAAATCAAAATCCAAAAACATCAGAAAATCCATCAAAATCCAAAAACATCAAAAATCAGAAAATCCATGCAAAAACATTCAAAAATGCAAAATGCAATAGTAGAGTCTGTGTCGGTCGAACTACGTGGTCTCTGTGTGTATAACGTAGGAAAGACTAATCTTTGATCAGTCCCCGAGGCCCCTAGGATAGGTCTTTAGGTTACATCATTTGGTCAAACATCTGAGAATATCATGCAAACATCAGCACACACATTTCAACATCGATGATCTAATATGAATAATGATTTGAAAATACATTAAGTAGAATTTGAATTGTTGTACTTTTTATTTTTTTCATTTGCTTATCATTTCTTTGGAGCTACTCGATGATGTATTGAACTAGAGAAGCAAGGAAGGAGAATGATACTTTTCTTTGTTTGTTGTTTGTGAGTTAGTCATTATTATTTTGTGAATTGTCGCGGGAAGTGCTCTACCAAGTATCATGGATGACATTCTGATTCACTTAAGAAAATGATTAATTCTTGTCTGTTTACGCAAGAAATGCTCAGGTCATCATTGATCTATCTCATACCTTGATGCTTGTGTTCGCTTGCAATATCAAAAATCATGAAAGAAGTACTCAGGTCATCATTGGTCTATCTCATATCATTGATGCTTGTATTCACTTTCAACATTTTAAAGCTCAGTGATGATACGAAGCAAAATCAAAAGATTATTGAAATGACACTTAGAATTGCATGGTTAAAATAGATTGCATCCATATTAGTCTTGCATATGCATTTATAGATTGTTTCAAAAGCTATTCCCTCTCTACATCATATCACCATCTCTTCAATATTTCTTAGGATATCATCTCTTTCTTAATCATTTTCTTTCATTTCAGTCATCTCAAATTCCATCCAATCTTAATCTATTATGTCTAGCACAAATCATTTAATTGCATCCTTGGTTTTGTTCCCAACCTTGTTACAGGCCTTTATCCAATCATTATCATCATCATCGGGATGTATCCTTCCCTATCCTTTTGTGTTGTTTCGGGATGTACCCTTCCCTCATCAACAACACTCTTATCATCATCATCATCATCATCATCAATCAATCTTGGCTTGCAACTTGACTGGGGAAACATCACGTTTATCCTTGAATTCATTTGTTCTTCCTTTTCATCTTCTCCTTCCATTATCTCTTCCTCATCCCATCTCCTAGCCTATTCATCATTTTACATCATCAAGTCTCAGTACATTAATCACTCCTATACTGGGGCATATCATATCAATCAAAGAAGTCAAACCACATTGCCTAATCAAATCTGAATCAGCTCTGATGAGACTTTGATCAAATCTTGTGAGCATCTATCATTAATCCTCACCTATCATGAGGTCAATCATCAATCAATCATTGATCCTCTCCTATCATGAGGTCAATCATCAATCAATCATTGAATCTCACCTATCATGAGATCAATAATCTTCTAAGCTATCGGGATCATCAATCATCATCATAATCAACTGGAGGAATCAGTATTTCTTTATCGGGAGATAAATTGTTTCCATCATTGTTTCTTCATCAAATCATTATCAAATCATCAAGTCATCATAAAAATTCAGAAAAATCATAAAAAAATTCAAAATTCATCAATTTATCTCCTGATGGGGCATATATCATTATCATTTCAAAATTCAAATATCTGGGGAAAATTAAGACTTCAAACTTTCGTCAATAGGAAAAATTTTCTTTTGAAATGATAAGTATTACATCACCCGAAGGGGCAAAATGTGAGCACCCAAAATGGTGCAGAGCCTAATTGGTAAATGCGACCTGTTGATTACATTTAATCTTACATTCATCTACTTGGTAAATAAATAGAAATATTTATTTATATTTAAGTTCATTATTAATTCTTCTATTTCTCTCTTAATTAAATAAACAAAATTAAAACTTTGTTTTGTTTAATTATTATCATTATAAATATTATTATTTCTCTCTTAATTAAATAAACAAAATTAAAGGCACGTTTTATTTAATTATTATTATCACTTCTTTTATACTTCTATCATAAATTAAATACACAACTTAAATAATTTGTGTTATTTAATTACCTCATCACATTTCTTCTTAATTAAATAAAGATATTCTAAAATATTTTATTTAATTATCATTTTCTTTTTGTTTTAATTTAATAAACAAACCCTATAGTTTGACTTATTAAATTATTTATTCCTCTTTTTGCTAAATTTAAATAAATTAAAATTATTTAAATTAATGCATAAATCATTTACACTATTCACTCACCAATAAAATTAGATTTTTTAAAAATCTAATTAATGCAACTTTCATTCACGGGAAGAGCTTCGGGGACAAACCTGCAGGAAGTCCTCTCAATCTCCTTCCTCCAATCTTCCCTCACATCTTGCCTAGTGTTTTCATGGGGAGAAACAATCCTCCATGATCAGCTCCATCTTCTCATCCTAGGCCATTCAATTCTCCAGATTGAATCCCAGCCTCTTATCCCGTATCCCTGTGCAAATGTGCTGCCGTGAAAACTATAAATACAGCTCTTTCGCTACAGGAAAAAGGATCCCAACTTGTGCAATCTTACTCTGCAGGTTTTTCAAGCATCCAGCATTCATCCAGCATCCATCCAGCATTCATCCAGCACCTCAAGCATTCAACATTCACTCAATATCCATCCAGCATCTTAATTATGGCAGTTTACAGTAGTTTCTTTCTTAGAAGCTTTGTTGTAGAATCATTTTAGTTGCACATTTAAATCATATAAGAATAGAATAGCTTAATTCTCATTCTCTAAGTGTCATTTCAATAGTTTAATTAGCTTCTAAATCTGAGAGCAAAGTAGATTAGAGAGATCTTTAGAGTTAGAGAGCAATAGGACAGATTTTTGAAGATTTTTAGTTTAAATTAGTTTAAATTTCTTAAATCTTAGATGCAATGTCTTATTTAGAAATGTAGATGCATTGTTAGTTTGTTTTCCTCATTCTACCACTTACAAAACATTTGAGTCAACATGGAAAATTAAATAAATAAATTACTTTATTTTTATTTTATCTTTCCCCTTTCCCAAAACATGCAAGTATTTTGATAACCAACATAGGAAATAATTTAAATTCCTAACATTTTATTTATGGAAAAAATTAAATTTAAACCATTAATTAAATAAGGTCAAAATTCAAAATTACCTCTGACTTGGATCTAGGTACACACAAGGTCAAACATGACACATACCATACCCGATTCAAGTATGATCAAAGAATAAAATAAGGAGGCTAGTGTGACATCTCTAAAACAACCACTATTGGGGAATAACTCAAACCTATGTAGCTAGGTGGAGAAATAACCCTATACTTGTAACCACTCAACTCTCATCAAGGGTATGTGCTCAATGTATATACAGTTGAAGCACATCATAATCATCCAATAAGGTATAATAGCATAAAGCATAAAAGTAGCATTCATACCTTCATTATATAAATCTTGAATTTTTAATATCAATAATCAAGTTTACATTTAATCACTGCATGAATAATACACATCTCTATGAATTTAAGCATACCAATAAGCTAGGCATATAAACATATAGAATTCTCACAACTCACACGTTGAAGAACCTCATCTCAAAACATGTGGTGGTTCACACCCACCATTTAGATTAAGAATAGTAACCACAACAAAAATCACAAGGAAACAGTGAAGTTGAAACATCAATCTCACATTAAAAATTTATAAATGAGAGGGGCATTACATGGAGTCAAACTTGCAAATTTGGGTCAAGTTCACAGTCATAGATTCTCTTCTAAGTCTAGAATTTACCTCACATAATATTTACATTTTCTTTGTGATTCACCTAAATAATTTTTTCTTTCTTTTCTCCTTTATGATATTCAAATACTATTTAAGAATACCTTGTAGGGCTACCATTATGTCACTCAAGGACACATTCTCCAAGGTCAACCTATAGAAATGTGAGTAAAAAATTAAAAATACACTCTTTAGACATGTATATGCTCCTAGAATGTTTGTGCAAATCTAGATTCCTTTTAGTGCACTAATTAAAGTGTTGTAATGCCTTGAGATGAAAGAGGACTAGCAAGGTCCTTCATGTTAGGAGATGTCAAAAATGAATGCATTGAATTCCTTCAAATACAAGGACATAGCAACATATCACATAAATTTGTGTTTAGTTGACCTTTGGTGAGAAGAATAAAGGATAATTAGCCAAATTTGAATTTAAAAGGATCATGTCTATTATTGTGGGGTTGACTATGCAACTATGGAAATGACTCTAAAACATAAAAAAAATCAAACTAACAATGATAATTGGGTATATAGAAGTATGTGCATGTATATGTGTAATAAATACATGGATAAGATAACTGAAAAATAAATAAATATGTGATAAGTGTATATGAATATGTAATGAATTGGTAATCTACATAAAAAAAATAAACTTTACTTTACATAATATTATGTCATTTGTCAATAAATTTATCTATCTAAAAATGTCACTCGTAATAAACACATAACTAAATGAAAAAGAAGTGTCACACTGGGTCTGCCCCTAAGTATAATGCTAGTCATAAGGAAATCATGGGAGGGTGTTAAAATTTTCATGGATTGGTTAGGAGTCAAATCTAGGACTTCCCATTTGTTGTTAGGGTGCTCTACTTGTTGCACCCCAATTGTGAAGTTACTATTTACTATTACTACATAGGGTAAATATGAATGTAATGTGAATTCTAGAGATGAATAAGTTATGCTTGTACCTTGTTATCAATATGAATGTTATCTCATGTGATGTTATTTCATTTGATGTTATGTCAGTTGATGTTATTTCATAGAGAAATATTGCATAAATGTGAATGGATGGTTATTGAATTATTAGTCTAATTTTGGAGATGTTTATGTATACTACATATGTTATGACAATTGTCTATCATTTGCATGTGTTAGTGGATGCAAGTATGTGTTCCATTCCTCTAGGCAGAGGGGATGTATCACTCAGGAGAAGATCTTGGTCGGGTAACCGGTAAAAGTAAACTATTTGAGCATATACACACACCACATTAGAATGATTGAGTTGAGTCAATTTGTGGGTAGTTAGTAAGTCATCCTTAGTTGATATGTTTGTATTTGAGAGTCTCGTTTACTACTGCATGCATTATTGGGTGATGTTTATCTATTTGAGCTTTTGTGATCATTCTCATACTATTACAATTATATTGACAAGTGAGATGTATGTGGAAGTATGTGTATATATGCATATACATGTCAAATATGATGTATATATGCATGAATAGTATGTCAATGGAACATATATAGATATACTAACAAATGACATGTGTCATGCATGCATATATAGATATACCAAATGTTTAATATATACATATATATATATATATATATATACATCAATATAATGTGTTTGTATATATATATATATATATATATATATATATATAATGTATGTAATATATATATAATAATATATATATGTAAATATATATAAATGGTTATATATATACATATATATAATATAAATACATGATAGTATTTAAATATATATATATATGTATATAATATTATATATATATATATATATATATATATATATATATATATATAACATATTATATATGTTATTAGAATTCGACTATCTCTTATTTGATAAAAGTCAATTTATAAAGGTTGTTTATAGTCAATAGAGACTATGATAATGGAGGTCGATTATAGTCATAATAGACAATGTTTAATGAGGTCGATAAAATAGCTTATGATTGTTTGTGTAAACCGATTATCATTCTGAAAGACACGCAATATAAAACATTGTAATGTGTTTGATATTGTTGTCAATGATGAGCTTGGACTTGGTCGATGCCATTATTAAGACCAACCTTGACTTTTTCAACTACTTTAAAAGCTTTGGTCGATTCATCCTCTAAGTAGATCAATGGATGCTTGTTGTAATAAAATGGTAGTTGATTGTTTCTTTTGGTAGTTAAACCATGCCAAATAATAAGGTGAGAAAATAGAAATAGTGCCACCTTTGAATCTAAGTTGTTGTAGATTTATTTTCTTTGTGATAATTTGAATTAAGCATATGTCCAGATTGAATAAGTCTTTAGATTGTTTTCACTAAACAAGTCGACCTTTAGGTGATTATGCTAAGTATTAGCTTAAGAAGTCACCACCTTTCTACTATGTTTCATGTGTTACTTTGCATGGAGCTTGTTGTCCATTAACATGCCTAAACTGTAGGCTTTGAGGTGACCAATTTTCTCTATAAATAGCTGAACCATTTCATTTGGAAGGGACAAATTCTTCCATAAGTTTATACATCTTTTGCAATTCCTATTTCTGTAATTTTCTAGCCATACTTTGTTTTACAATGAGAGAGAGAAAGAAAGTGAGTTCATATAGTTTGAGAGGAGGTTATATTTTGAGAGTGAGATATCAACTTGAGAGGTAGAGTTTATAGTGACATTCTTGAGAAGTTGTTTACCAAGCTTGCTGCTATTGGAAAAGGCTGCATTGTTGCCATTTGTTTTGGATAAGTGATAACAGGCATGGGGATCTCTTCTTCTTTGTTATTTTACTTTTGAATGATGTATCTTGCATGCATGGTTGAGATGTCTTTCCTAGTATGTGCATTAGAGAAATTAGATTATTTTGAAAATGAAATTGAAGCTATTATATTGTTTTCATAATGTGTTTTTAAGTACTCCATAGTAGGAGATGGGTGTTAATCAGTAAGTATTATATGTTAGGTGTGATTGAACATAAAAAGCACATACAGTATACTTAAATAAGTTATTTTTTTAACTAGGAAATCTTGTGTTTACTCCTAGGATAGATAATCTAGTATGGGAGGGAGTTTGTACACTTATGTGTAAGTAGGGTTACTCCAAGTATATAGGTTATCTCTAGGGTGATGGACTATCCATTGAAGGAAATACCTAGCTTGTGTACTTACTAGTTAAGTAGGTTTACTCTAAGTAGATTATTATGGTGATAGGTTTATGTAGAGTCAAGGTGAAGATCCAACTCAATAATGGAAAATCAATTCTAAAACAAAGAACTTCTCCTTACAATGCTTCCAGCATGCTAGGCATCAACTCACCCTCAAGGGTCTCAACCCTTCAATTTTGCAAAACAAATACAAATCTCCACCAAGACCCTGAAAAAGTCCCTCAACATGCATATGATGACAATTGAGCCATTTAAATTCAATCTCAAATTCAGATTCAACAAAATCATCAAAACTCACCTTTTAACAATAGCCTTCTTGGGAAACCTATTTTTCAACCTTTTGTCCAAAACTTTCCAAAACACTTGAGAAATAAAACATGGATTCAAATACCCTTTTCAGATTTATTCAACATATCAAAGAATCAAGTACAACTCTTTTGGACCAAAAGCTTCAAAATTGATATTTTCACAGTTTTAGTCCTCCAATTAGGCCATTTTTCCAAAGAGACCTACCTCAAAACTCCTCACCAAACCTTCTAACCTCAAAAAAGTATTTTCTTTGGTTTTCATACCAAATATTTTTAGGTTTTAAGACCGAAAATGCTCAAGAAAATCCACAAACCTAAAACCCTCCTTTTAGCCTAAGTAACTAGGGTTTTGGAGCACCCTTATTATTTCTCCACATTCCCAACCATTCTAGAACAAACCAACTGCTCATACATCTATATTTAGGTCCTCTCATGCTCAAGGAACATTTACTTGGCCAATAACAATGTAGGTTTGCAACTTCATAGGTCTGACCCACCCAATTCCATGGGAAAACACATAATTTCAGCCCTTACTCTCATTGTTCAAGCCAAGAAACCAGTATTACATGCCTCCTACTCCTAGAATGTCATTCCCTATATCCAAATACACCATCCCATCGAGTTACAATCAATCACAGTAGGTGGGATGATGTTTAGAGCATTATAATGGCTTCAAAACCCTTATGCCTGCTCAAACCGGATATGGATTTTTTGTTGATTTTTAAGCCTTAAATGTTTAAATAGACCCCTGTCAAGACACCAAAAGTAGATTAGAACATCTTTCTATAGGTTCATATGGGAAAAAAATACATGTGGAGCCTGTATGGCCTACAAACAACAAGGTAGTTTGGAAAAAAATAGTGAAAACTAGATGAAAACAAAGAAAACTTCAATCTTTATTGCTTCCTTTTGCTTCAACAACTTGTTCTCGGGCTTCCCCAAGGATTTTATAACCTTTACAAACTGTTCAATCCCACCAACACCCACAACTACCAAACAACCACCTTTTGAAAGAATATAACTGTTGGAATTACAAATATGTTGCTTAATGCAACTCATAAACTTGAAACTTTATGACTTTACCTTCATGACTCTATTACATATAATCTTATATTATTTCCTTTTTAGGCTTACAAATGAAATGTATTGACTCATTTTAAAATAAGAAACCATAGGACTTCTTAGACACAAGAATTTGTACCTTGGTGATATGGTGTCCCTGCACCATAGGTTATCTAGGATGATGGACTATCCATTGAAGGAAATACCTATGTGTAGCTTAAGATAGCCTTAAGTCAAATCGACCCTGAGTAGTGTATGTGATAGATGACTTCATTCGAAGTATTGAATGAGCACTTTGGCCAAAGTTGTGTAAATGTATGAGAATCCACTTTAGATTGTGTGACTACCAAGACTACCCTGTTAATTCACCGTGATCCAATATTACATGCTAGTTCTATATTGTGGGATTACAGGGTTCTAGTTATGTAGGACACAACACTATGCTTAGTTGGTTGTCATTATCGATTACTCTACCAATCTCTTCGTCAAAGGGAAGGGCCATCTATCAAATAATAGATGTGTGAGGAACCGCATTATGAGTTCGTCATTGGGGGAAAAGCACCTGAGTGATGCTTCTCCTCCACAATAGGCGACAAAAGAACCAAGATTTGAAAGGAAAGATCCTAGACCGTCTTACAGCTATTTGTTCTAAAGCTCATTGAGCTATGTATGTAAATGTATTCCTTCTTGCATTGATGAATTTTATGGAATGAAAAGGAATTCATGTTATAATATGTTATGCATCTTGATTGAAAATTATCAATAAAGAAAAGAAAACTTTTATTACAATGGATTGTTACTTAGTTTATTTACTTGTATGGTGAAAAATTAGAAATTTTTACTTCATTGAAGGGTTAGTATGTTACATGCGGTATCAAAGCTACCAAGTTTAGCTCTAGAACCTATGAGATCGTCAATCTTTCCATCCAACATTATCTAATGTTGTGAATTCTTGTGCCAGGATGGTGCATCTTAGATTAACAGCTCAAAACTCAGTAATAAAAAATGAGTGTTACCTCAAGACCAAGAAGGAAAGGGAAGCCATTGTTAGAACAATAGAGGGAACCAACTATGACAATGCCATTTGGTTGAGTGACACTGAAACTTTTATTCATGCACTTTCTCGGATCAATGATGTGAAGAGGAAGATGAAGATGGAGGCTATGAACCTACCAACCATCTCACCAAATAAATCTGAGTCATTACCACTTTCTAGGGATATGCCTTCAGAAGAAAGTGTAAGTTCGACATTCATCTTTAGGGATCCTAGAGTTCTACCACTGGATAAAGTAATAGAAATTTCTTCAAGTAATGAGTCTGAGGGATATGTACCATGGACACTACCAGATGAGAAATGGTCTCATGAACAAATGTCTATGAAAAGGGTAGACTACATTGTTGATGAACACCATATTGACATTTCCTCTTGTAACTATGTATCAGATGATAAATCCTAAGGTTATTATCCTTTTTGGGATAGGTACAAACAAATGAGAGATGAACAAAAAGATGGGGAACAACAACTATCTCAGTCTATAGGTTATTAAAAGGATATTGATGTCCTCATGAAATGAATAAAATTATGTGTTTATCAAAAGAATCATGTGCTTAATCTTATGTGGAATTCTTGTGTGCATATGAATGTTTTTTTTATGTTTTCCATAAGATAATTGATAACATAATTTAGTCTAACATGGACAAACATTCAGGTAAAGACCAATAACATAAGGATGGTGAGAACATGAACTAATCCTGGTGGAAGTCAAGAGGTTGGACAAGGAACCATTGGAGTAGAGGCTAGGCTTGACCAAATCTTGGGAGGGTTGGCTAATCTTGAACAAGAAAGAGTTAAGGATAGGTTCGAAAAGGAAGTACTCGTTAATGAGCATGAGGGAGAAAACTCTTCCCATGGGCATAATGAAACCCATAATCATGAGAAGGAAAAATCACCTATATCATCTATGGAAAGGAATAAGAAGCTTGTGGCTTTCGAACTTTCCAGGGACATGAAGAAGATAATCCCACCCAAGTTTTATGGTAGTGTTGGAGTTGATGAGGTTGAGGTGTGGCTTGTTCAAATGGAAAATTATTTTGAAATACGAAACTATGATGATGTTACTAAAGCCACATGGGGTGTGTATTAGTTAGCAGGGGAAGCCTCTAACTGGTGGATGAACAAGAAGTTGGAACTTAATATCAACTTATGGAAGCTGACATGGGGAGAATTTGTGGAGATTTTCTGTAAAATATGGTTACCACAACTATGCTATGACCAAAAACTTTTGGATTTCCAAGGTTTGAGACAAGGTAACATGAAAGTCAACAAATACTGGGAGAAGTTCACTTGACTTCTACGCTATGTTCTCATATATCATAAGGATGAGCACTTCCGCAAATGTTAGGAAATTTATAATGGGACTTAACAGTCAAATTGGAGGGGAAGTGCATATGCATGGTCCAAAAATAATGGATCTTGTATATGAGAAAGAAATTAAGCATGAGCAAAAGCTTAGGGCTAATTCCACTCATCAAGAAAGAAGAGAGAAAAAGAAGGATGTGGAAGTTCCTAATAAGATAGTTCCAAAGAAGGAGGAATCGATGCAAAATGTTCCAAGGAAAAAGGGGAAAAGATTATGCAATAATGGAAAGGAGATTAGGAGAGAGTGGAAAAGGAATGATTCTAGCTTGGGTAATGTTTCCAATTTTCACTATAGCTCGATTGGCTGAGTTGATTAATTTTGATTCATTTCTTAAAGTGGAAGTTTCAGTTTAATTTCTATGTTTTCTTAAGCTATGGTGTGCATCAGATTTATCAAGATTTAGTTTTGAAATGCAAATGTTTTCATTGGACAAAATTTTAGAGCTATTATTCAATAAATGAAATACAAAATAGAATACATGAATGATTAAGCAAAATCATTGTTTTCATTTATTTCACAATGTTTGTTCACATTATAATATTTCATGCGGATTGCAAATGCAATGAATTGTACAAGATTACAATTAATATTATATCTTTTCAAAATGGTGATGAAAAGAGGAATTAAAGGTTCCACACAAGCCGTGGAGATAGCCAGAAAAAATTGTTACAAGAAATGAACTATACAACTGAAGGTAAAAGAAAAGCAGATAACGTAGAGCATATCCATCATTTCTTATTTGTCGGTCTTTAGTTAATCTCCTTGCAGTTGTCCCATCCTTGCTACTGCTTTTGAGTGAACCTGCATCATGTAAAAGGGGCTATTAGAGCTCTAGATATGGGCTACACTATGTGATCTACCAATAGAGATATAATTCATTCCCTACAACACATTGAATCAATTGAATGAATAAGAAAGAGTACAATGAGGATTGCAATGCAACATCATGGAACCTTTTAAACTTCATTGTTTTATGCTAACATTGTTTTTTTCCTATGCAGGTATAGGAGAAATCATGTAGTTGATCATTTCATGAAGACATAACAGCATGTGGAGTAAAATGGGCTCCCACAAGGGTAGAGCTCGACATGTTGCCCCTCAAAATCAAATGAGGGTTTTGAGAAAAGAAATGTATTCACCATACTCACATGAGGCATTCACTGAAGAAGTGGACACTTATCAACTATGAGAACATTAAGACCATTGGCCACTCATAAGAATCAAGTCCGAAAAGCAATGAAATGAAGATTATGAGTTAACAAAGAGCTCAATTAAAATACATAACCAAGTAAAATGCATCAATTTCCATATTCAAGAGCTTTTAACACTATCAAAATTCAATGCATATGATGCTTTGTAAATGATATTCATGCTATTTCAAAATGTTCATTTACTGGTATATCTAGTGTTTCATGTTTATGAATGGTGATAGTAAACAAGCATGCATATGAGTTCACAAATCAAGCTACAGAGTGAAAGAGTTTTGCACCATGGTAAGCTTTTCATGCTTCAAAATTTCCATGTATATGATTGAAAGGGGATCATGTCATTTTACAGTTGCTTCCAATAAATCATAAAAATGCATGAAGAGTACAATAAATTGTAGTTTCTATCAAGCATTGGTTGTAGATGGAATGAGGAAACAACACATTAATGCAAGAAGAGTGATAGGGTGATAGGAGCCACCAGATTTATTGCTACAAGGGATACACTATCACATAGATAAAGCCCAGCTACAGGAGATTGCTCATAATACAGAATGAAGAAAATTGATAGACACCCAGTTCTAATCTTTAATGGCCACGGCCAGAGGAGGCCCTGTTCTTTACAATAAGCAATACCCACTTGGGGTTTTGTCAAGAAAATACAAATGCATTGTGGGTTGAGCCCAGGAAATTGGAGGTGTAAAACCTTCAGGAAAAATGTGATAAGTGTTTTGTTTTCACATAAGCTCAAAACCCATTAGAAACATAGCATAAATTTTTGAGTTCATACAGATGGAAATGTTATATAAGAAAAAAGAATGGAAATACAGTGGGCTCACAATACCCAGATCAAGGGAAGGTTAGTTGCAACCTGGAGGGGTTTGTTGACCACATATGTTCATAGAAGGCGAAACCCATAGGGTTTTTCATTGAAATATCAAAAGCAAAGCAACAATATGTGGGATTTTAGGTTTTCCTTTTTGGAAATTCACCAAAGAGCATACAATAGTTGCGGCCTGCAATAAAGGAGATACACAAAAAATTCCAATTTTTTTCTTCCATAAAAGAAAATAACCTTCAATGTCATGCTTTTATAAAACTCATTTGAGTTTTATTCACAAAAGATGCAGATACAAACACATAAGGAAGCAGTGATAATGGCATACCCAAGAAGACTCACACTTCAGAAATTCCTTTCAAAGTGATTGGAATGGAGATGAGAAGATTCAGATCAAACAAGGAAGGGGTTACCATCTTTTTCATAGGCTAATCTATAGAAAAATGGTGAGGTTCGAGTTCAATATCCACTCCATAGCTCTCCCATGGCGGTGGCTCTTGCAAAGAGCATTTTCCTCAAAACACAAGTGAAAATAAGGCCAAAATCTTAGGGCCTTTGTTTTGTTTTAGGGTTTCATCTAACCCTAATTCAACTTAGGGAATTTTTACAATTTTTTTTAAATACCAAACTCCCAACTAATACCATGGTGGCCAAAAATATTCATATGCCCTAGGTCGGCCTTAGGCTTTAGTTTAAAACTCGTGTTTCCCATAATACCTTGTGGTATTTTATTTATTTTCAACCCATATGCCTTAGGGAAAAATCAAATATTGGTATGTTTTTTTTTATTGATTTTATACAAATCAACTAGAAATCAATAGTAAATATTTCTCCTACATTTTTTATGATTTTTTGGAGAAAAATCAATTGTAATTGGAGTATTGAAGTTGTTTTTTGCACATATTTCTCCAAAATCTTAAATTGCAAAAAATAGGATAAAGATGAGCTTGATTTTTGTAATAAAACTGTGAATCATGTAAATCAGTATTTAAAGCAATATCTTATAAATTGGTTTTAAATATTTGATATTTATGCAGTGAAAGCAAAAGAAAGATGGCCAATATTTTGATTTTATTTTTTCCTGGGTGAGATCCAAAAGATGGAAACAAACTAGGTTTGTTTTTTTCCAGTTTTAAAGCAGATTGAGCCTGATTTTGAAGCTTTATTGGATGGACATCTTGGAAGGAGAAAGTTTCTACTTTTCTCATGCAGTTTAGTGCAGTTTTGGAGGCTTTTTTCTCAGCTTTTCTCTTGAGCTTGGAAATGGATTAGGATGGCTTTTTGGAGAGCTTTTCACTCAGCTTTTTCTATTCTCATAGTGGGGAATCTTATGATACATATATTGGAGAAAACATAGTTTTTCTCTAAGTTCAGATATCAGTTTCTTGCTCTTACACACATTTTGAGAGTCTGTAAACTTCTTTGTACTCATATTTTGAGAATTTTCACTCCTTCATTCAATAAAATAGCAGAGTTTCCTTCCTCACTTCTTGTTTATGCTTTGCAATAGTAATTTGATGTGTTTTTTTATTCAATCTGTTGAATCCTTTTCCTGTCTTATTGTTGTAAAGTGGTTTGCAGGAGTTGCATTCTAATTGAAGTTGTGCCTTGTGTTTATTTTTAACCTTTGCACAAGTTACTTTTGGGTCATATGTGTTGTGAGATTGTGAGAATCAAGTTTTAAAGAGGTGTTGAGAGTGGGTTATTGTCAAAATCTTCTTTATGTTGGTCAATCATTTTAGGTGATAGGATTTCAATCATAAATTTTACCTTCTAACTCTTTTCTTCGCAAGTCAGTAGAGTAGGTGATTATCAACAAGGAATTCGGCCTTCTCCAGAGATTCGTTCTTGCAATGAGTTACCCACAACTCGAGAATGTTCCCATGTTTCAATAGATAGATGAACCTTCATATTCAGTAGGGTGCAAATCTAATTGATAATACGTAATACCAATAAGGCTAATGGAAATATCAACAAGTATAGAGAAACCATAGGGAAAAGAGGGCCGCCTACAAGATGTTTTATATGTAGAGGGGATCACTATGCTAAAGAGTGTCCCAATAAAAATTTTGGATCACGACCATATGATAATCCACTACCCACTCAACAAGCAATATTTTAGCATAAGATACATGTAGTAGTGGACGATCATCGGGAAGAGTACCAAGTAACTCTAGTTGAAACGCCAAGTATTTTGTTTGGCTTACCTATTTTTGTTCTTATTGATATTGGTGCAACTGAGAATTTCATTTCACCTAGAATAGCTAAAAAATTATCTAGGAAGGAAAGACACATGGCAGATTCTTGGGATGTAGAGTATGCAAACCAGACAAGAGAAAAGGTGGATCAATGTCTATTTGAGGCTAGGATAGAACTGCCTAGTTTTTCTACAGAATTTAACCTTTATGTCACACCTTTAGGATCATATGATAATATCCTAGGTATTAATTGGTTGTGGAAACATAGGGCTAAGGTAGATTGACATGCTAATAATGTAGAATGCTTAGATGATTTTGGAAATCAAGTTAAATTCCAAGGGATACCTAGAGGGGTTAGGATTCAACAAATTACAGCAATCCAACTTATAAAAGCTAAGAAGAAAGGGTGTAAACTCTTCACCGTAAAGATTGAAGAACTTAGGAAGGATAGTGATGATTCGTAGTTCCAAAGTTTATAAGAACTAGAAGATAGTGAAATAGATGAAACTGGAAAATTGGATATGGAGAAGTATCCAATATTGAGGAAATTTTTGGATGTGTTTCTAGAGGAGTTACCAAGGTTGCCTCTAAAAAGAATATTTGACTTCTTTATAGATATAATTCCAGGGCCAGAACCTATTTCTAAGGTACCCTATAGGATGACAACCACTGAACTTATGGAACTTAAGACACAATTGGATTAATTATGGTCGAAAGGATTGATAAGACCAAGTGTATCACCTTGGGGAGCACCAGTCATCTTTGTTAAAAAGAAGTACATTATATTTGTGCATTGACTATTGTATGCTTAAAAAATCTATAGTTAAGAACAAGTATCTGTTTCCACGCATTGACGACCTTTTTGATCAAATGAGGGGAGTTGTATTCTCTAAAATAGATTTGAGATATGGATATCACCAATGGAGGGTTAAGAATTAAGATATCTTTAAAACTGCATTCAAAACCATATATGGACACTATGAGTTCATTGTTTTACCTTTCGGTTTAACAAATGCACCTGCAACATTCATGAACTTGATGAATAGTATGTTTAGGGATTACCTTGAAAAATTTGTACTAGTTTTTCTAGAAGATATATTGATTTATTCTAAGAATGAGGAAGACATTGCAAGCATTTAGAAATGTTCCTACAATGTCTAAGAGAACATAGTTTGTATGGAAAACTTTCCAAGTGTACATTCTTCCAAAAGAGGGTACATTATTTAGGTCACGTGATTTCAGCAGATGGAATTGTTGTAGATCTAGATAAGACCGAATAAGTAATTGAGTGGCCTATACCTAAGAATGTTTCAGAGGAAAGAAGTTTCATGGGTTTGGAAGGGTATTATAGGAAGTTTGTTGCAAACTTTTCTAAGATTGATTTCCCAGTTACTTCTTTACAGAAGAAAAGAAAGAGATTTGAATGGACTAAGAAGTGTCAAGAGGCTTTTGACCTACTCAAAGAGAAATTAACCACCACAACGATCTTAGAAGTACCAAATCTTGAAGGTAACTTTATAGCTATCATAGATGCATGTAGGAAGGGTTAGGAGGTGTATTGATGCAAGATGGACAAGTAATTACTTATGAATCTAGGAAGTTGAAACCTTATGAAATAAATTATGCATCACATGATTTAGAATTAGCAGTTATGGTTCACGCATTGCAAATGTGGAGGAACTATTTGCTAGGAAAACCCTTTGAGATGAAAACTAGCCATAATGGGTTAAAACACCTTTTTACTAAACCTAATCTAAATGCTAGACAAAGAAGATGTTAGAGTTAATAGTTGGCTATGATTTTAATATCAATTATATTAAGGGGAAAGAAAATTGGGTTGTCAACGCATTAAGTCAAAGACGACACATAGCTTCTATAGTAACAATCCAAATCAATTTTAAGGGGCAAGTACTCCAAAGGTGCAAGGAAGATGAGTATTACTTGCAAGTTAAGCAAGCACTCACTGATAATCCACAAGATTCTAGGTATGAAGGTTTTCAATTTGAACCTAATGGATTACTTAGATATCAGGGTAGAATGTATGTACCTGATGTAAAGGAATTAAGAAATTTGGTATGGAAGGAAATACACGAAGCACCATACTTTGGACATCCTAGAGTGACGAAAATGATGGCTGATGTAAAACCATTATACTTTAGGAAGGGAATGAAAGGAGATGTCGTTAGTTTTGTGGCTAGGTGTCTTGAGTTTCAAAGGGTAAAAGTTGAGCATCATCATCCTGCAGGCTTGTTATACCCACATGATATACCAGAGAGGAAGTGGAAAGTCATAAGTATGAACTTTTTGCAAGGATTGCCTATGTCAAGGAATAAGCACAATGCCATTCTTGTGGTTGTAGATAAGCTTACCAAAGTAGCACATTTTATACCCGAGAACCTAACTGATGTAGCACCTATCATAGCAAGAAAATTTGTGTAGGAAGTGTTTAGATTGTATGGGATTCCTGAAAAGATTATTTCAGGTAGGGATACACAAGTCACCTCTAGGTTTTGGCAAACCTTGTTTACTACACTAGGGACTCAGTTGAATATTATCTCAACATATCATCTAGAAATGGATGGGAAAATAGAAAGGGTAAATCAAGTATTGGAAGACCTACTTAGGATGTATTGAATGGATCAGTAGTACAAGTGGGAAGATTACTTACCCTTAGTTGAATTTGCTTACAATAACTCTTATCATTTTGCGATAAAGATGGATACTTTCAAAGCTTTGTATGGTTGAAGGTGTCAAACTCATATAAATTGGGATAAACTTGAGGATTGAGTGAGTCTTGGACCATAAATGTTGGCTGAAATGGATGAAAAAGTTAAGATTGTTAAGCAAAGGTTAGCTAAAGCTAATGATAGACAGAAAATCTATGTTGATGCTAAGAGAGTGCCCCATAATTTTTCCTTAGGTGACAAAGTATTGTTGAGAGTGAAACCTCACAAGAGCTCCACTAAATTTGGAAAGTCTTCTAAGTTATCCCCACGTTACATTGGACGTTTTGAGATTCTAGAGGAAGTGAATCCAATAGCCTATCGAATCATGTTGTCATCAGCACTTGCCAGAATGTATAACATTTTTCATGTGTCCTACCTTCAAAAGTATATACCAAGGGATAATCATGTAATTGATTGGAATGCTTTATAGGTATGAGACCCCGAAGTAGTAACTCTCAAGCCCATCAAGGTGCTAGGAACACATAAGCTACGCTTGTGTAACAAAGAAGTCTTGTAGTGCAAATTCTAGTGGGACCAGTACACATAAGACTCGGCTACTTGGGAGGACTATGCAGAAATTCAACAAAACATTCCTCATATTCTTAATGCTTTTGAAAATGTTTGAACAATGTGTTGTTAGTTGTTATGTTTTAATAATACCTGAGGTCATTGGGGACGATGATTCATAAGGGGGGGAGTATGTTACACCTCAATTGTGAAGTTACTATTTACTATTACTACATAGGGTAAATATGAATGTAATGTGAATTTTGGAGATGAATAAATTATGCTTGTACCTTGTTATCAATATGAATGTTATCTCATGTGATGTTATTTCATTTGATGTTATCTCAGTTGATGTTATTTCATGGAGAAATACTACATAAATGTGAATGGATGGTTATTGAATTATTATTCAACTTTGGAGATGTTTATGCATACTACATATGTTATGAACAATTGACTATCGTGTTCATGTGTTAGTGGATGCAAGTATGTGTTCCATTCCTTCAAGTGGAGGGGAAGTATCACACGGGAGAATATCTTGGTTGGGTAACTGGTAAAAGTAAACTATTTGAGCATATACGCACACCACATTAGAATTATTGAGTTGAGTCACTTTGTGGGTAGTGGGTAAGTCATCCTTAGCTGATATGTTTTCATTTGAGAGTCTTGTTTACAACTGCATGCATTATTGAGTGATGTTTATCTATTTAAGCTTTTGTGATCTTTCTTGTACTATTATGATTATATTGACAAGTGGGATGTATGTGGAAGTATGTGTATATATATGCACATACATGTCAATGGGATCTAATGACATGTATATGCACATATATAGATATACCACATGTAAACACTCATCAATATGATGGTAATCGTGAATGGCTATATGTGAATTGAATGTGAACATATATATATATGTGTGTGTGTATGTATATATATATGTATATATATGTATATGTATATATATATATATGTATATATATGCATATATATATGTATACATATGTATATATATATGTATATGTATATATATATGTATATGTATATATATATATGTATATGTATATATGTATGTATATGTATATATATGTATATATATGTATATACATACATATATACACATATATATACATATATATGTATAAATATATAGTATATACATGTATCCATATATATATGTATATCGATACATGTGTATGCTGGCGAATGGACACACTCATACAGATGCATCGATATAGATATACCTACACATACGTGTACATAGAGGTATATACATTTATGCATATATATATTCATACATTCAATATAATATGTTTATTATATACTATCTTTCCTGTAATCTTATATATATATATATATGTATGTATCAAATGTATGCTTACATTATTGGCTTACGATATATATAATAATGTATATGTATATATGTAAATACATATTAATGGTTATATATATACATATATATATATATAAATACATGATAATATTTAAATATATATATATAATAATATGTATTTAACATATTATATATGTTATTAGAATTTGACTATCTCTTATTTGATAGAAGTTGATTTATAAAGGTTGTTTATAGTCGATAGAGACTATGTTTAATGAGGCCGATAAAATAGCTTACGACTCTTTGTGTAAGTCGATTATCATTCTAAAAGACACATGATATAAGACATTGTAATGTGTTTGATATTGTTGTCGATGATGAGCTTGGACTTGGTTGACGCCATTAGTAAGACCAACCTTGACTTTGTCAACTACTTTAAAAGATTTGGTCGATTCATCCTCTAAGTAGATCGATGGATGTTTGTTGTAATAAAATGGTAGTTGACTGTTTCTTTTGGTAGTTAAACTGTGCCAAATAAGAAGGTGATAAAATGGAAATGGTGCCACCTTTGAATCTAAGTTGTTGTAGATGTCTTTTCTTTGTGACAATTTGAATTAAGCATATGCAAATTGAATAAGTCTTTAGATTGTTGTCACTAAACAAGTTGACCTGTAGGTGATTATGCCGAGTATTAGCTTAAGAAGTCACCACCTTTCTACTATGTTTCATGTGTTGCTTTGCATGGAGCTTGTTGTCCATTAGCATTCCTCAATTGTAGGCTTTGAGGTGACCAAGTTGCTCTATAAATAGTTGAACCATTTCATTTGGAAGGGGAACATTCTTCCATAAGCTTATATATCTTTTGCAATTCCTATTTCTATAATTTTCCAGCCATACTTTGTTTTACAATGAGAGAGAGAAAGGAAGTGAGTTCATAGAGTTTAAGATTAGGTTATATTTTGAGAGGAGTAAGCTATCAACTTGAGAGGTAGAGTTTATAGTGACATTCTTGAGAAGTTGTTTACCAAGCTTGCTGCTATTGGAAAAGGTTGCATTGTTACCATTTGTTTTGGATAAGTGATAACAGGCATGGGGATCTCTTCTTCTTTGTTATTTTACTTTTGAATGATGTGTCTTGCATGCATGGTTGAGATGTCTTTCCTAGCATGTGCATTAGAGAAATTATATTATTTTGAAAAGGAAATTGAAGCTATTATGGTCTTTACATAATGTGTTTTTAAGTACTCCATAGTATGAGATGAGTGTTTATGATAAGTATTATATGCTAGGTATGATTGAACATGAAAAGAACATACAATATACTTAGCTAAGTTATTGATTTAACTAGGAAAGCTTGTGTTTACTGCTAGGATAGATAATTCAGTATGGGAGGGAGTTTGTGCACTTATGTGTAAGTAGGGTTACTCCAAGTATATAGGTTATCTCTAGGATGATGGACTATCCATTGAAGGAAATACCTAGCTTGTGTACTTACTAGTTAAGTAGGTTTATTCCAAGTAGATTATTATGGTGATAGGTTATCTAGGATGATGGACTATCCATTGAAGGAAATACCTATGCATAGCTTAAGATAGCCTTAAGTCAAATTGGCCCTGAGTAGTGTATGTGATAGATGACTTCATTCAAAGTACTGAATGAGAACACTTTGGCCAAAGTAGTGTAAATGTTTGAGACTCCACTTTAGATTTGTGACTACCAAGACTACACTGTCAATTCACCGTGATCCAGTATTACATGCTAGTTCTAGATTGTGGGATTACAAGGTTCTAGTTGTGTAGGACACAACACTATGCTCAGTTGGTTGTCATTATCTGTTACTCTACTAATCTCTTTTTCAAAGGGAAGGTCCATCTATCGAATGATAGATGTGCGGGAGACCGCATTATGAATCCGTCATTGGTAGAAAAGCACTTGAGTGATGCTTCTCCTCCATAATAGGCGACAAAAGAACCAAGATTTGAAAGGAAGGATCTTGGACTATCTTACAACTATTTGTTCTAAATCTCATTGAGCTATGTATCTAAATGTATGCTTTCTTGCAATGATGTATTTTATGGAATGAAAATGAATTCATGTTGTAATATGTTATGCATCTTGATTGAAAATGATCAATAAAGAAAAGAAAAAATTTATTACAATGGCTTGTTACTGAGTTTATTTACTTGTATGGAAAAAAATTAGAAAATTTCACTTCATTGAAGGGCTAGTATGTTACACTACTACTGAGCTATTGGTCCTAATTGGTCCATTTTTATTTTAGCAGTGGCTCATTTTCCAAAACCCCTCTGTCAGCCACACTGCAAGTGCTTAGGGATCCTAACTTGCCCTAGCCCCATTGACATGGTCTATGATACCATGTTAAAATTTTCACGAACCAACTAAGATTTGAACCTAGGACCTTCCATTTGCTATTGGGTTCTCTACTACTAAACTACTATCCATCTTGATCACTAGTTCATCTTCAGTTCAACTATGGCTCATTTTTCAACAAAAGAATTCAATGATTTTGAAAGACTTTTGAAGAATCCCAACAAGTATATTTTGGTTGTGTTAAAATGCACAACCCTATGAAATGGATTGAAAATTTTATATATTCTTTGGAGTTTCAAATTATGGTAATGGAATAGAAAATGATTCTTCTCCATTAAAACTAGAGCTGCCCTTCTTTTAGGAAGAAACTATCACCCAAATATGAAGATGGGGATTTTACCACCCAAAGAGAGGATTGAGGAAGTTTTTTTGGGACAATTACTATATTAATATTTTTTTTGAAAAATATCCATCATACAATAAAAAATTATAATAAGCAATTTCATGACAACTAACTCTAGAATTTGCTCATTGACACTAGTTAAAAAAATAATCATTCAATTTCACAATATATAATGCTATATTTCATGAGACCATTTCATTGAAATTAGCATCACAACTTACTGGCACTATCTAAGAAAACTTAATTACTAAAATTCACAATATCTAGTTTTATATTTTGTTAGATCATTACATTGCAAGTGACTCCAATTTTCATTGTAATTAACAACATATTTATTAATAACTCAGAAAAATTAGGACCATATTTGTGACCATTGAGTTAAAAATAAATCAATTAAAGAGTCAAAAGAAAACTAATCAACTAACCAAATGCCTTTATGAAAGATTAGATTCACTCCCACGTGCAGTATGCCTACTATCATCCATTTAAGGCCAATAGATTGGCCATTAAATTTGTTGCTTTACCAGTAGATTCAATTTTAAACATATTTTTAGAAAAAAAAAAGATTATATAATAATGAAGAAATATTTGTTTATCATCCACACTAGGGGAGAGGAGCCCATAGTGGGGCACCCTAACTTTGGAGGTCTAAGTGGAGTGCCACATGGACCAAAAAACAAAAAAAATTGCCCACCATGTCACCCTGCCACTTGTGCATCTACTAGTTTTATTTTATTTTTAATTTTGAGTACCCCACCACTTGTCATGCATCAATTCATCCATGGTGTTCCTTGCAGGCCCATTTTGGCCTCCACTTGATAGTGGAGCCCATTCACCTCCTTCGTCAATGCAAAAATCTACATGTGTTAGATTGGGCAGATGTGTGGCCTCCGATCACTTCGCCACCCCAAACAACTAGTTGGGAGAATTAATTGCTTGTCACATCCTTTGTTACCTCCATTGAGCAACTTCCTTATGTATCCCTCTACATTTACTCAGCCTGAAAAGTGCGTAAATCAAAGATCAAGGTTCATTCAATGCTCCAAATTATCTCATATCTCGCTCATTGTTATTCCTATTGTTTGTGTTTATTCTAGAGTGTTCATTTGGTTATGCACCCATACTAGTTTGACTCTCCATGATTCATTGTTTGGCTCTACACACTTCATTATTCATATCTGCAATCTTGAAAGCTCCCTTTCTCTTTGAGGTGAGGTTTTTAACCTCACCCAGTTTGTACCATTGTCTTTCATTTTGACAATATTTTTCCATGCACTTATATCATTCTATTATTTGTTGCACAAACTTTCATTGTACAAATTTATCTTTGAAAAATATTGATACTACAAAATATGGAGAGGGTTTCACTAGTTTTCATTTCATCTATACTCGTCCATGCACTTGTAATCTTGTGTTCTTCATTGCATGACATTTTAATTTGCATTTTTCTTTTAATATTTGCTTCCTACAATGAAATATGAAAAGGGTTCCATTGTTTCGACATCAAATATGATAAGGGTTTAACTAGTTTTTCATTTTTATTTCAATGTTATGATGAAATATGGAAAAGGTTTGACTAGTTTTTTGCCATGCACTTCTATTCATGTGTTCATCATTGCACAAACTTTAACTCTAAAATTTTATTTTAATATGTGTTTCTTATTCTAAAATATGAAAATGGTTTCATTGGTTTCATTTCGAAGATATTTTGCCATGCGTAAGTATTAATGTGTTCTTCATTGCATAATAATTCACACTGCAAATTTCTTTTTATATTTGACTATTACTATGAGATATAGAAAGGGTTTGATTGTTTCTCATTTTGAAGGTTTTCTGCCATGCACTTCTATTTGTGTGTTCATCATTGCACAAACTTTAACTCTACAATTTGCTTATAATATTTGTTTTTTATTTCAAAATATGAAAATGGTTTCACTAGTTTTTCATTTCGAAGATATTTTTCCATGCATTTGTATTATTTTGTTCTTCCTTGCACAATACTTCACTCTACAATTTTTTTTTATATTTGATTGTTACTACGAAATATGGAAAGGGTTTGACTAGTTCTCATTTAGATGGTTTTCTGCCATGCACTTATATTCATGTGTTCATCATTGCACAAACTGTAACTCTACAATTTGTGTGAATGATAACCTACACCTAGCTAAACATTGATAAACACAAGAGCATTAGTCATTCAAATAAGCACAAATATCATTCCCTATGAAATTCTCAAGAATGCAGAAAAAATGAAAACAAAACTCAAAAGATGAAGTAAACATGAAATGAAAGCATTGAAATCCAAATCTAAGCTACCAAAACCTCATTCCATAGGGGGATTGGTGTCACTTTGATGTGGAAAGTGGCCCCTTCCCAATCCCTTTAATAAGCTCCAAGATCCTTTGACTCCAAGTATATGTGATTGTGATGCAAATATGTTGATAACCTAGTTGAAATGATGAAAATGAGTGATTGCTATGGATGAATATGCCTATAGTAAGATTGCATGAGATTTTGGATGAAAATGGATTTGATAAATTCCAATTTCCCTCAAAGATAATGATAGCAATTGGATGAATGAAAATGAGTATAATGACTTTGCATGAGATGATCGATCCATATTCAATAGAGAAGGGTTAAAGAATTGATAAAATTGGTGGATGTGAGACTAAAATGGGGACCGATAGCATTGTGACACTTTTCACAAGGCTAATGAAGATCACGGGGATATGTGTGGGGCACATTTTGAAGAATGTGAAGAGTTAAGGCATGTAGGTGGATTTGAAGAGAATGTAAGAGAATTGAAGGCATATGGTTGAGATGTAAGAGGGACAAGATGGCATGTAAGTGCAATTAAATGCCCTTGTAAAGGGTATTTAAGGCCTTTGTAAGAGGCTTTTAAAGCCTTTTGGAGGGAAATTTGTGAATGGGTGGTTGAGGGGAATATTCCAAAGAATATGCCTTTGTGAGGAAAATAGGATAATTAGTTAATTAAAAGAAATGATTTTCATGTGCAAGTTGGTTAGCTGATCATAGATTTCTTTAACCTTGGTGAGGTTAAAAGCTAGAGAAATGGGTAATGATTATTAGGAGTTAATTAATTCAAAATTAATCAACTTAAGTGGGTTAAGGGTTTTATTACATTTATTAAATAATTAGATTTATTTAATCAAATGAGAGGACATTGGTACTTTAATTAAATAAATCAATTTATTTAATTAAATGTGATGAACATTAGTCAAGAGAGGATGAATTAATCTGATAAAGTTAATTATTTGATTAATAGTAGAAGTTGATGAATTTAACTAAATAATAAAGATTATTTAATTAATTGGTTAGTGCAAAAGTGATTTAGGAAGAAGTGATGTTAATTAATCAGAATTAGATGTGTGGTATCATTCAGGACTATTTAAGTGTCTACATTTTTCCCCTCTTTGAAGTTATGTACCCATTGCATTAATTCAAAGACTAACGCTGCCAAGATCAAAATTCAAAAAAATTATATTTTTTTTAATGCCCCATTGTTGCCCCAATGGAAGGAATTACACTACTACACTACCCCTTTGAGAGATCGAACAAAAATTTCAATTGTAGGTTGAGCTCGCAACAAAGATTCAACAAAGGTTCAGCTCAAATAGGACTAGAAAGCTCAAATGTCTAATGTAGACAGATTTGATAATGTATAGACAATCATTAGCCATGGGTAGCCTCATGCATATTTTTATATATAGCGCATAGATTTGATACTTCAATAGAAATGTTAGTAAAGATAGAAGAATAAGAAGAATAAGATGGATGGATTAACCATTGACTTTGAGATTGATTCAAAAGTCCAACAAGCCTATGATTCTTCAAGACTTTATTAGATATGGTGATAAGTGATGATGATTTGCTTATCCAGGGATTGGGACACGAATGACACAAATTTCCTTATGTTTGATAAAATGCATAGATACGATGCAACAAGGTATAGACAACTAGGATGACGTGGTATCTAGTGTTATGGACTTTCACTCAATAAATGGATAGGAGTATCCTTGTTCACACCTGACATACAAAAACCTTGCTAGGATGTACCTCAGAAGCTTCAAACATCTCAGACCAAAACACATAAGGCATGACCTCCCAATGCAATAGTCAATAAGTTTCCCAAAACACCTTCCATACATGCCTAACAAAACAAGTATTCGCCAAGGTTATATTACAAGAACATCCAACAAGTACAAAAAATGAAAGATAATGATCAATTCCACATTCTTTTCTCTCTAAATCATTTTGATAGACATCATCGAGAGGTCATAGGAATGAGTGCAATAAGATAAATCACAAGAAAAGATCATATAAACAAATAAGCTAATATTCTTCAGACCTCTAGCCAAAGGGATGTGTTTTGTTTAGGATAAGGATCCAAAGTGATTGCCAAAGATAATGCTCATTATAGGAAGGATGCATCCTAGGACATGTTAGTAGAAGGTGGCAAGTTGATAGGTTGTTTGAAAGTTCGTTGATATAAGGTTCGATTGACATGTTTGAGAATGATCAAGAGTTTGATTTTTACGTTTAAAGGTTTTACTTTTGTCGATTGTTGTACTTATTTTTTGTTTGTGTTACCAAAGGGTGAGTGTGATGATTAGTTTATTATGGATGAGATTATCATGGGTGAAATTGAAATGGGATGGGTTATTTTGGAATTTTTTGGAATATTTCAATGTTTTTGGTGTTTTTGCAATGTTTTGAGGCTGTTTTTTGATTTTGGGTTGTTTACAAATGTTTTGGTTTTCAAATTTTAAAATGTTTTTGGGTTTTAGGAGATTTATGAATGTTTTTGGATTTTGTGTCTAGGGGCTCATAAATGATGGCCTTTCCTATGTTCAAGCTCAAAGACGATGTAGTTCGGCAACCATGTTTTTGACTTTTTTGACATTTTGACTTATTTTGGGATTTTGATATGATTTGAATTTTTTTTGGATTTTTGCATGATTTTGATGATTTGGATATGGATGTGTGTGATATCAATTATCTATTTTGAGATTTTGTTGAAAACCAAGCTAGGGTTGATTGATCTAATTGATGGATTGATGATGCTAACATTGTTGAGGATACACAACAATGCAAGGATAGTGTTAAGCAACATGAGGATTGGGAAGGATATCCTAAGATGATAGTGGATTGGTTGGATTTGATTGATCAATCTTTTGAAGCTCAGTTTGGAACAAAAAAAAAATTGAAAGATTTTATGTGACGTTGAAGTGTAAACTAGATGCAACTGATATTGATTGTTTGGATTGATGTTCGATGAAAGATAAAGCTTGATAAGGAACATCTTTTCATCAAAATATGTCATGGGTTTATGATTTGGATTTTTTTCTCACAAATGCTTTGACCAATTTGATTTCACATTTGCTAATGTTCGGATCACCACATAAGTTGGAAGATATAGATCAAGATTTATTCCCAAATCAAGATGTAAATATATGCCTCCAGTGTCTAGCAATGTATGGAGTTCCATGGGTGGAGGCCTAGATAGATGCATGGATGGATGGATATGGTAAGCATGAAAATGATGCCAAGGATTATCTTGTGATAAGATAACAAGTTCAGATAGAGGATGCTTATTTGGATAATGTTTCATGGCTTGAATAATGCTGGATAAGGTAGGATAGGATCAATGATAATGACCCATGTCAAGATGTTTACCATAAGCAAGTGTAAATTGTACACTAAACTTTTTTCAAGGTCAAGATAATTTGGAAGATGGATGTAGATAGATGAGAATGGGTTGGATAAGTGGTTTATGGATGAATGGATTTATTATGGACAAGATGGATGGAATGTTGGATTTATTATGGATGAGATGGATGGAATGTCAAATTGATTATGGATGAGATAAGATGCTCCCACCTGAATTGGTGTATGTATATGCTTAATTCTACACATGACACATGTTTTCCAGGTTCTCATCATGGTACTTTCCCAAAACACCATCATAGTGGTTTTCGCTGGAGGACAATTTTTTATCTTTACTATTTTCATGATTTTTTTATTTTTTTGGTTTTTTGTGAGGAATTTTAAGCTCATGTTGAACCACCTAGTGGTGCTAATGTAGATGCTTCTATCATAATGTATCATCAATATTGTTGGAAAATGTGCCTCAAATTGTTGGCTTGGAACTTTTGAACTTGGCATTTCTTCTTTTATGTCATGGGATCGTTGAAAATTCAAACTTTAGAACTCATGTCACGGAGTTCTAGAAATTCCTAACTTTTTGACAGACCGATCGCTAGATCGCAGAAAGTTGAAACTTTAAAACCTAAGTCATGGGGTTTTTATTTTTCATTACATCTCAACATAGCGATATTGAGGTTCTCGTTGTTGATGGCATGTCACAAGTTTTGAGAAATTCATAACCTCCGACAGAGGTTCTGAAGTTTGGTTTTCTAGCAACATAGCAATTTTGTGCGGGCATTGGCTTGTTAGTGATGAGTTGTCATGTCAGCAATGGGGACCACTATGTTATGAAATTTCCCCATCACGGAAATATATTCAATCAACGGATGTGATTAAAAGAATCCAATGGTGCTCACTAATTCTACGCCCCTTGTGGTGAGTTCCGACAGACGCTTGTGGGGGTGTGTGAAATTGACTGAGCAGTGTACATTTGTCGACTCGGTAACTCATGGAGAATGTCGTGGTGGGATCCGACTGGTGTTGAGATGGAAAGTGATGGTTGTTTGTTGATTTGGAAACTAAATGGACATCAAAGTCGATGCAATTTGTGACGATTGGTGTACAATTGAAATGGTTGGTTTTCTAGAACTGAAGTGGCCATGGCTAGATGTCGAATATATATTGTAATACTCTGAAATGAAAATAGGTTTGATTGATGAGTTTCAGTTGATTGTTGTTCTACATGGTATGTTGTACAAGCATTGTAATAGTGTGAAAGAACATAACTATTTGTTGTTGTGAATTAACACCTTGGGTGGAGTCTGTAACTTTGTATGTAATTGATTTACTATAATACAAAATGGCTTTACTTGGTGTGTGGGTTTTTCTCCTGTAAGCGTTTTCCCAAGTAAAATCTCGTGTTCAATTATGTGTGTGTTAAATTGTCTATTCTCTTGTTCTGATTAATGTGCATCTTAATGACTGTAACTTGAATTAAATGATTTTTTTTTGCAATTCTTTCCTAGGAATTTTGCATTTGGAAGGAGTTTCTGCACCGAGCTTTCCTTACAAATATCCTACTTGAAAAAGTTTTTCTAAGATACGTGTACTTGAATGCAACTTTTTAGAGTTTTTTTTTGCTTTGTTGATACCAAATTTAACTTTGTCTCTATTGGCACATCCTAATAGAATGTGTTCTAAATCCTTATGATGAAGGGTGGTTGCCAATACATGGTCAATGTGATAATTGGATATCATGCATGGAGGAGTGGATGGTCGAGTGTGTTTAGGAATAGGAAATGAATTAGTTGATAGCTTGGAACCTTTGACTCTCTAAACTTGGGAAGACGAGCAATGATGGGTGGATACAGAAGTGTGTGTGGAATTAGGACCAATGACTTGATATACTTTGTACGTTGCTTGAGAAGCCCACTTTTGCATTTATAGATGTCTTTGATGGATACATTTCCCTTTATTTTTCCCCATAGTTTCTTTGACTAATTTAGTTTGATAGGGATGATCTATCTTTGTATTTTTTGGTATCCATGTGTATTTAATTTGTCCATTATTCTTCACAAATTCTTTTGCTTTGATAATGTTCTTCATGCTTTAATTCAAATCTTTCTTTTGATGTTGGTGCCAATTCGTGGATGGGGTGATGGGTGGATGAAGATTTGTGGTGTGGTTGGTTGTGGTGTTGGCATTGGTTTCATTATAAGGATTATTCGTGCTCCCTATGTTGACGTTTGCTTGAGATGAATTTTCCCCTAGTATTATGGAAGTAGTACCTTCATTCTTTGATTCTACCTCCTTTGAGATGTCTTGTGTAGCAAGCATTCTCTAATAAATGACCACTCCAGATGATGTTATTTTGATTTGTTGCTCTGCTAACTACGAAATATCTTGTTTGGTCTGACCTATTTCCTTGAGTGGATAATGTTGGATATCTTCATACATGATGTCCTCAATCTGAATTGGGGACATATCTTATCTTGATGTTGACAACTCAACCTGACTATAGGAATCAGTAACCTCTTGTTCTTGTGTAATAATATCAAGAGTAAAGGAATCTTGTTCTAAATGAAGATCATCTATGTGTCCATCCAAAGAAAGCATCTCATGGGTAGATGGAGGAGTATGTTCTATACGGATATGATCATCATTTGCGACATCTTTTATAGATTGGAGAATAACCATTATATCATTGTAGCATCTTGGAGATACAGATTCTTGATCTTGATTAATTTTGGAATTGCTTCTGATGTGCTTTGGATCAAGTTCTTGACATGGGTCAATTTCAAAGGATGTATTGCTTACAAAAGGTTCTTGGATATCTTCATTAGGCATGGGAAGTGGCTCAATATCCTCTTGATCTTTGAGTGGATTTGGATCAAGTGTTGAGTTGAAGATTCCTTCAATATCTGTATCCATGAGGTTAAAGGATGTCAATATGTCTTGTAAAGGACCATTGCTAGACTTTGGTGAAAGATATTGATCATTCTTTAGAATAAATTCTTGAGATATGTCCTCTAACTCGTTAGGTGATGTAGAGACATTATCAACCTGATCATTAGTGGATGGATCTTGAATTATGTCAATAGGGTCAAATAATGTTAACAATCCTTGAAATAGATCATTGTTGGATATTGTTGAGGGGTTTTGATCATGATTAAAATGTGACTCTTGATGTATGTTGATTTGATTGTTAGATGAGATAGAAACATCTCCAAGGTGCTCATTGATGGATAGATCTTGATCATTGTCCTCAACAGTTATTTCTCCTTGATCAATAAGGTCTTGGATGAGATTTTTGAGTTGAATACAATCTAATGTTTTACGAATATTTTCTCTATGATACTCACAATAAGCTCTTCCCTTATTCCAAGGGAGGTTTATGAATGAGTTGAAAGCACTTACTTTTGGAAGAGTGGTGAGTTTTGCATTAACTAAATTTTGTAATGCGTATTCAATTGGCTCTCCCAAAGGAGTGTATTCATGTTTGTTATCTTGTGAGGTTTGTGCTTGTTGAGATAGTTATTGTGGTGATTGATCATGTTGTTGAGGTTGTTGATTTTGATATCCAACTTCTTGGTATTGAAGATGTTCTTGATGAGGTTATGGACACAACTCAATGTTTTGATGACATGGTTTAACCAATGGGGGAGTGTGTCGATTTTGGGATGGAGATGTCTCTTGGTGCAATGAATCAATTATTTTGGTAAGTGACACAATTTGATGTCGCAAAATTTGATCTTGATTTTTATTTTGACACCCTTGATATATTTGATTTGGTTGTTGGTCAAGCATATTCAGAATAGACACTGGTGGTATTTGTATGGGATCATGTACAAATTGATTTTGGACAATGTTCTAATTTGGGATGATGTTTAGATTTTGCATTATAGGTTGGCATTGAACATTGTTGTGGTTGGGAAACACATTGCTTTGATTTAGGCAACCTTGATTTTGCATGGTGTCACTTTGATTTGGATCAATACATTGAGTTTTCAAAATATTGTTTAGATTTTGAACAACATTGGTGTGATTCACAAATGTATCCATCCCATAGTTCACCAAGTGTGGATTTGAAATGTTCATGTTTGGTAAGTTTGTATTTGGTATATTCACATTTGGCATGTATTGATTTGAAGGGATAATATTGTTTTGTTGAAGACTCATGTATTGATCATTTGGTTGATAGATTTGTAGGTTTTGACTTTGATTTAAATCTACCATAAGGAAAGGTGTTCCAAAATTTAGATTGGGCATACTCACATTTATTGTATCATTGAGGTTTGTAGGTTATAATGATCCCATGTATGAATTGTATAATTGTGAGTTTTGATGAACAATTGGTATTGTAAGGCTTTAATAGTTTGGTTGATTTAGATCACTATGATGCATGAATCAAGTTTATATTCCATGTTTTTCTTGTGTTTTGACCTTGTTGACCTCTAAGGAATTTAGGACCAATGATGAGATGAAATATGAAAGGGTAAGTGATATGGGTGATGAAATTCTAAGAACTTTGGGTAATAGTAGACTTTAGGATTTGATTTTGATTATTTTGGTTTGGATAATGAACTTGTGAATCCTAAGATGTAGATGTGATCTTAGGATGAACTTTTCCAAAAGGGGTGATAATTTAACTAAATGTGTGAGAAAGGATTCATTTCCACACACCTAACTAAACAAGGTGATTTTGATTTGGTCTAAAATGATTTACCAAAAGTCTAGCATAATGATGTTTCCAAAGCTCTAGAAAGTTGCTTGTGGGATGAAATTTTGGATAGACATTTTGGGGGATGGATGAAGTGTTTTTTTTTACCCTAGATGAACCTAGAAGGACTTTGTTTACAAGACCAAGGTGTTGAAGAACATGCTTTACCCTATGAGTAACTCAAACCCAAAAGATCAATACCTTAAATGAGGGGATCATATTGGACATACAAGTCTGGTTCATCCCTCAAAAGGTGTGTATAAAAATTTCTTACCAAGATATCTTTGTTGCGGTAAAGACCTACAATGTGTTTCTTGATAGACTTTGGACTATGATATCTAAGTTTGAAATGATGGAATGTGGACCTTCGTTTAAGGATTTTGACCTTACGAGAAATCATGACAACAAATACATGTGTGGGGCCCAATTGTGAGTTTATCTTGATTAATAAATTTCTTTTTACCACATCCACTTTTCTTGCTTAAATTTCAAACTAAATGTATATGTCTAGGAAACCTTTCATTCCACAAGGTCCATTATGTGAAAGTCAAAGATCCAAGGCCATAGTTTCCCTATGTTGACTTTGAAGAGAGTGAATTGAGATATAATCCCAAGTATTTAGAAGCCTCTAAAGATGAGATCCTTAGGGACAAGTAGTAATATTGGACTCTTCAAAGGTATTCACTTTTTTCAAAGGGTTTGAAATTTTGATGATTGTTTAATGTTTGTTTCAATATTTTGGAACCAAGCAATTTGTTTTCAACTGACTCACAAGCAACACAATCCTAGCTCAAGGGTACGTTTTTCTTGGTGGGATTGCCTCATGCCCTTCATAGTAGAAGAGATGACTTTACATGCAACCAAGGAAAGAGTATAAAGGTATGTTAAGAATGAAGTCTTAACCTCTATACTTTAACCAAGATCGGACATGGCAAGTAACTTCTTGGAATCTAAGTTCCAATGCACCACTTTGATAAACTCGTTGGATGGACTGGTTGGTTACTACAACAAGGTTCATAATGACAATATTTTGGGATAAACTGGTGCCTATACATGTGGCAAGATTAGCTCAATTAAGAGGCCTCCCAGTCCCTTCCTAAGAAAGGATTTTGATGTATCACACAAATACTAGGGGTAACACTTGTTGGCATAGGACATCCTCACCAGGTGATCGAAGACTTTCCCAATGATCACAAATATTTATATAGCAGAACAAAACAAGGTACCGCTTGGGTCATTCCCTCTCACAAGTTGGGAGGTAGGCCCTCCAAAGGTGACACAACATCAAAGAAAAAATTACACTTTTGAGTGTTTCTCTTCACCCAAGATCACACAAAGCACAAGGGGAGAGGACACACACCTAAAGTGTGTCCACGACAAAATCACTCACTTAAGACACTTGTTGTTTTTAGCCTTCAAAGCATTCATTTTAAGCACTAAACTTGAGTGTGAGTTTGCCTTGCTCAATTTTAGCCCAACATAGCAATGATTTAGTAAGTCTATAAGTTCAATTTTAACTGATTTGAAAAGCTCAAGTCAATGATTAATTTTAAACTCAAAATGAATCTAGTTGGACCTAAGACAAAAAAATGAAATTAGTAATGGATGTCCTAGGCTATTACAATGAACATTAAAAATTCTTTTAATCTTCCAAGTTGATGCTTCCCTCCAATCTGCAAAAGCGGCACTGGACAACAAAGGTGGTGTTGGACAACAAAGGAAACACTATTTTTACAAAGGTGAAACTCTGATGAAATGTAAAAGTGGCACTCTGCAATAGACAAAAATCACAAAGGCAATCTGGGACCTATAGAAGCGGTGCTGAAACAAAGGTGATGGTCTAGTGAACTTGAAAAACACAGAAAACTTGAAGAGTCAAAGGCGACGATGTATCAAAGGTGACACAACAGAGAACAACAATAGTAGCGTAGTGTGTCAAAAGTGGCACTGAAAGCAAAGGTGGTGTTGAATGTTCCTACAAAATTGGCGTGACAAGCAAAGGTGGTGCTTTAGACGAAAAAAACAACGTTGCCTCCCTGTAGCTACAAAAAATGTGATTTTTAGGGAAAAACGTGAGATTTTTAGGTGGTTTGGCCTCCTTCTGGTGCTAAAATGTGAATGATAACCTACACCTAGCTAAACATTGACAAACATAAGATCATTAGTCATTCAAATAAGCACAAATATCATTCCCTGTGAAATTCTCAAGAATACAATAAAAATTAAAACAAAACTCAAAACATGAAGTGAAAGCATTGAAATCCAAATCTAAGCCACCCAAACCTCATCCCATAGGGGGATTGGTGTCACTTTGATGTGAAAAATAGCCCTTTCCCAATCCCTTTGATAAGCTCCAAGATCCTTTGACTCCAAGTATATGTGATTGTGATGCAAATATGTTGATAACCTAGTTGAAATGATGAAAATGAGTGATTGCTATGGATGAATATTCTTATAGTAAGATTACATGAGATTGTGGATGAAAATGGATTTGATAAATGCCAATTTCCCTCAAAGATAATGATAGCAATTGGATGGATGAAAATGAGTATAATGACTTTGCATGAGATGATCGATCCATATTCAATAGAGAAGGCCTCTACTTATAGGAGAGAAGGGTTGAAGAATGGATTAAATTGGTGGATGTGGGACTAAAATGGGTACCAATAGCATTGTGTCACTTGTCACAAGGCTAATGAAGGTCATGGGGATATGTGTGGAGCACATTTTGAAGAATGTGAAGAGTTAAGGCATGTAGGTGGATTTGTAAGAGAATTGAAGGCATATGGTTGAGATGTAAGAGGGACAAGATGGCATGTAAGTGCAATTAAATTCCCTTGTAAGAGGTATCTAAGGTCTTTGTAAGAGGCTTTTAAATCCTTTTGGAGGGAAATTTATGAATGGGTGGTTGAGGGGGATATTCCAAAGAATATGCCTTTGTAAGGAAAATAGGCTAATTAGTTAATTATAAGAAATAATTTTCATGTGCAAGTTGGTTAGTTGATCATATGTTTATTTAACCTTGGTGAGGCTAAAAGCTAGAGAAATGGGTAATGAGGATTAGGAGTTAATTCAAAATTAATCAACTTAAGTGGGTTAGGAGTTTTATGACATTTATTAAATAATTAGATTTATTTAATCAAATGAGATGACATTGGTACTTTAATTAAATAAATTGATTTATTTAATTAAATGTGATGAAAATTTGTGATGTAGAGGATTGTGGGCTTCAAAGGTTTTCAAAGACACAAAGCACTAATTTTTGAAAGATCATCTAAACACTCACAAATTCACTTCAATGAAACATGGTTTCAAAGGCTCTGAATACCCCAAAAACTAAAATCAGGTTCCAAAATATTCACCAGACCCTAGAACACTTTGGTTATCATGAGAATGATAGGATTAAGCCAATAAAGCTCTCTTAAAACACTGATTCTTCAATTCTTCCATTGCTTACACCAAGAGACCTAATTGCTTGTAGTAGTCTCATAGACAAAAACCAAGCATAAATTTTAAACCAAATGAGAAATCAAGGAGCCCAAAGCAGTTCCAAATACCCATTTTGGCCCTCTAAAACATATCAAGAAACAAAATGAGGCTATTTTGGAAAGAATGGCATTAAAAATTATTGTCTTGCTTTCAAGGAGAAACCTTTAGGAAGCTTGTGCCGCTTTCAAGAATGGCACAAAGATGAATTGAATGTCTTAAAATTCTTCATTTGAAAGCTAACTCACTAATCTACCAAAACCAATTAAAATTTATGCCCTATTGATGTTGTATAGGTCGTACAGTGCTTACAAACAATAAGGAAAATGTTGATTTTGCAGAAACAGGGTACTTTTATTCAAAATTGCTTCAAGATACAATGTACTACACTCTTCCTTGCCTTCACACTAATTTTTAAACATGTTACAATAGTTATCTTTGCTGCCCTTTCTGTTTCAACCGACCAACTACCTTCCTTTACAAAAGTAACTCTTCAACTTCTTGCATTTTGTGCATTTTGCATTATTTGACAACTTGACCATAAAACCTCCTAGAAACCTAATAAAATGACTCAAATACATTAAAATGGTCCAAATATGACCTCACTACAATCATAACATGATGAAGACTCAAATTTTACAAGATTGCCTCATGGAGGCATGAAGTTTACATGACACCCTGCACTAATTAGTCAGGAGAGGATGAATTAATCCGATATAGTTAATTATTTGATTAATACTAGAAGTTGATGAAATAAACTAAATAATAAAGATTATTTAATTAATTGGTTAGTGCAGAAGTGATTTAGGAAGAAGTGATGTTAATTCATCAGAATTAGATGTGTGGTATCATTCAGGGCTATTTAAGTGTCTACAATTTGCTTTTAATATTTGTTTGTTATTTTGAAATATGAATATCTACATATATACATATATATACATATACATATATAAATATATATATATACATATATAAATATGCATATATACATATATATATACATATATATAGTGTATATCTATATATGTATATGTATATGTATATGTATATGTATATGTATATGTGTGTATGTATGTATGAACATATATGTGTACATATATATGAGTAATCAAATAAAATACTAATGAAATTCTATTCTAAATGCTCAAACCAGCATCCCATGGGGGAATCGGTGCTTCTTTGATGTGGAAAGAAACCCTTTCCCAATCCCTTGATAAGCTTAATGATGGATGTGTGATTCTTGATGCAAAATTCCAATAACCTAGCTATGGATGATGAACTCTATGCTAACTTGGATGAAAATATGGATGATGGTGGATAATAAACTTGCATAAACTTGTGGATCCCAAATCAATAGAGAAGGCCTTTATTTATAATGAAGAAGGTTTGAAGAATGAAGAATATGATGAATGCGGGATTAAAATTTGGACCAATGGCATAATGCCACTTGTCAACATGCTAATGAAGGGAGGTGGAGCACATTTTGAACAATGTGCATGTCAAATGCATGTAGGTGAAATTTGAATTTCAAGAGGTGGCTTGTGCAAGAGGGGATGTAAGAGGAATTAATTCCAAGTTGGCTCAAGGAGAGGACATGTAAGAGCTTTCAATTCCAAGTTGGAGGAAAAAAGTCCTTTTGGGGAGGAGAATTCAAATAAGTGGAATATTCCAAGAATATGCCATATTTGAATGAAAATAGGGGGAGTTAGTAAATCAAATAAATTGATTTATATGTGCAACTTGTAAAAGCTAGAGGAATGAAGGATTAGTGTTAGGAGTTAATTAATCTAGGATTAAGTAACTTAGATGAACTTAGTTGATTGTGAAATTTAATTTAAATGCTTGAATTTATTTAAATCAAATGAGAGGATATTGAAAGATTAGTAATTTAATTAAATAAATTTGATTTATTCAATTAAATGAAGAACATTAGGATAAAGTTGATTTCTTTAATCAAAGAGAGAACATTAGGATTTAATTAAATAAAGTTGATTTATTTAAATAAAGGACGAATTTTGATGAATTAATTAAATAAAGATTATTCAATTAATTGGTTAGTAAAGAAATGATCAAGGAAGAGTCTAAGTTAGTTACTCGAAATCAAGTGCATGATATCAATCAAGATATTTCAAGTGTCTACAATATATATATACACAAATATATATATATGTATGTATATATATATATATATATATCTATATTTATATATATTTATATATTAATATATATATATAGATATATATATATATTATATATATATCTATATATATATAAATGTAGATATATATATATATATAGATATATATATATATAAATATAGATATATATCTACATTTATATATATACACATATGTATATATATCTACATATATATATACACATGTATATATATCTACATATATATATATATATATATATATATATATATATTTATGTATTTATATATCTATATATATATATATATTTATGTATTTATATATATTTATGTATTTATATATCTATATATATATATATATATATATATATATATGTATTTATATATCTATATATATATATAAAATGTATGTATATGCATATCTAAATTGTCTTTGCTCTCTTCCCTATATATATGCCAACATATGTACATGGAATGATTTTCCTACCACTAGTCAAGGAAAATCAACCATTCTAATATGTCTTGGACTTCCCTAGCAACACAACACTCTAGGAAATTGAATCGTTCAGATGTGTCCCATTAGTCAAATTCCAACACACAACTATTGTTTCCTTCTCCTCTTTTTCCACCTACAACCACCAAAAAATAATGTGTTAGGGCCACCATAATCGTCCAAGAATCAAACAAGGATTGCACACCATACATACATACAACCTCTGCAATTGAAGGCACCAAAACAAGTTTTCAAATTTGAAAAAGGATGACACAAATTAAAGACTCCATACCAAACCAACATTGAACATATAAAGAGATTCACTTGAATTAAAAAATGTATTTCTCAATCTTTTCCAATTTCCATTTACCACATCTCACTTCCATATTCATATCTACATGGAGGTAGTGGAAGAAAGAGCAGAAGCATCAACAACATCACACTATAAAGTTACAGGTATTCTACTACTGTTAATTCTTTATGCCTGTGAATGCCAATATGTCATATGCTATGCAAATGCCAATTTGTTGTATGCTATGCAAATACCAATCCATTGTATGCTATGCAAATACCAATCCATTGTATGCTATGCAAATTGGGTTTTCCATTTTGATCTAAGGGTAGTGTGGGGTATACTAATTTTATATTTTGGCTGCATGTTTTTATGCTATGGGCCACTAAAAAGCGAATTGGATTGTATGTTGGTGGTGTTAGATGGGCTTTGAATATTTTGTGACATGTAAGATTGTGAATAACTATTTGTGTTTGGGATAAATATTAACCAATTATAATACAATTTTTGAAGGTATAGTGATTTGACTTTGTTGACTTTATGGATAAAATCTATTTTAAAATTGGATATTAAGGCACTCCTATACACCCTATGTTTGGAGGTCCACATGGAGTGTGAGGTGGACCAAAAACCTTAAACATAATTTCCCGCTACATGACCCTACCACTTGTGCATTTTCCAATTTTGTTTTCTTTTAAATTTCCACCACTCCCCCACTTGTCACGTAATGATTGTTCCATGTTGTTCCTAATGGGCCCATTTTGCACAAACATTAACTCTGCAATTTTTTTTTACTATTTTACAATTGGATATCTTGGGTTTCAACTTGATACTATTTACATTGGGTTTTTCATTTATATTCTTTATGCCTGAGAATTGCAATCTGTTGTATGCGATGTAAATGTTCAATTCTTAATGCTTAGCAATGCATATCTCTTCTAAAGAATGTTTTTATTTAATCTAATCTTAAATTGTTCTTCAATTTCTTCATTGAACTCATATATGTATGTATGTATGTATGTATGTATGTATGTATATATGTATGTATGTATGTATATCATAGAGATTATGGTATATTTGGCTGACACTTAGCCATTTTGTGTCTTGTTCACTCTTCTTGATCGGTGCGCAAATTCAACACATCTTTGGCTCAGCCCATTCTTCCTTCTAAACCTTGTTGATGGTGAGTTGCAATTGAAAGGTATACACTTTATTTACTATTCTTTGTGTATTAAGGTAAAAATTGCTACATGTCTTTGATTGATCCCTCCTTTCATTTGTTCTTGCAGGAAGTTAGGATATAGGTGAGTGCAACAAGACGCATCATCGACCAAATCCCTACTATAGAAGTGAGGTTTTTAACCTCACTAAGGTTGTACCATTGTTTCTTGTCAATTATCAATTTTTTTCGTACTATTTATTTGATTTGTAATGGGTGTGTTGTCTTCCATAAGTTGAAGGTTGTGTTTTTGTGTTGATGATTTTGAACATTTTTTTTGGTTTTCCATAGTTTGAAGGTTCTCTTACTTGGTGCATCCACAATGTGCTTGATGAAGTATATGGTGTCTAGGGTGTTTATGAACACTTCCAAATTTTGTGTTCTTAAACACAATCACCTTTTCAAGGAAAAATATAGTTTTGTTCAAGCATCACTGTAACTTTAATGGGTTTAATTTCTTATTTTTCTTTCCTCTCCTGGTTAGCCAAAATTTGTCTTCATTCAATTTTCAGTTCACATAGTTATATATAAATTTACCTATCTACCTATATATCTATCTTTCAATATATTTATCAATCTACCTATCTATATTTCTATCTATTCCTATAAATTCAGCTACATATCAATCTATGTATCTATATATATATATGTATATGTATATGCATATATGTACATATATGTTTATGCATAATTGTACATATATGTATGTATATGCACATATGTACATACATGTGCACATACATATGCACATATAGATATACATATGTGCACTAAATATTCGTGAAATGCAGATCTGCACAATGAATGATTATGCAGTGAAGTAAAAAATAATACAAGTGCATGGCAGAATACCATCGAAATTGAAGAGTGAATGTTTATGCAAATTTATTGTGCACATACATATATATATATGTATGCATATAGATTAGTGCATGTACATACATATGAACATGCACTAATCTATGCACATACATATATATGTAGATGGACTAATCAATTGTGAAATACAGATCTGCACAATGAATGATTATGCAATGAAGAACACATGAATAGAAGTGCATGGAAAAAAACCCTCAAAAAGAGAACCAGTCAAACCCTTTCCATATTTCGTAGTAGCAAAAATATAAAAAGAAAATTGCAGAGTGAATTATTGCGCAATGAATAACTAAATAATAGGGGATAGTATTCGAGGAAACCAATAATAGTTGAAGAGATTTGTTTATTACAAAAGCATTTTTGTGTTAAACTTTGTTTCATTATACTTGTTAAATTGATGGTAGATGCAACATGGTTTAATACTAAAAGTGCTTTGGTGAAATGAAGACTCTCCAATGCAGAGCTAGACATGTTTCTGAACTCAAACATGTAACAACAAGCATTTCATGTGACTATTTAAGATAAAATTATTTCAATGTCCACTGCAAACCTTTGCAAAAAAAGACTACATCACAATTAAAACACACATACATTAAGTTTTAAATATGAGATTTTTGGTATACTTTAATAAAATATTTATCAGTAACATATAAACATCACACCATGACATAATATAGGAGAACAATTTTCAAAGCCCATCTGATACCAAAAACATACAATCCAACAAACATAGTCGAATCACTGTACCATCAAAAATTGTATTATAATTGGTTTGTATTTGTCCCAAACACATAGTTATTCATAGTCTTACATGTCATAGAATATTCAAAGCCCATTTGATACCACAAACATACAAGCCATATTGCTTGTTAATGGCCTATAGCATTAAAAAATGCAACCAAAATATAAAATTAGTTAACCCACACTCCCCTTAAATATCACCACTTCCATTACATCACCACCAATATTTTTATAGATCCAGTGCCACGAGAAAAACTAAGAGCCAAGACTTTCCCATCACCAAATTCATTATATTATACATATGAGGTTGTTGTTGTTCATACATTCTATATCATGTAAATGATATTGCCAGTGCTGTGTACATGACTATATGTGGATTTAAGTGATATTGTTTGTGGTTGTTAATGCATAATTTGTTGTATAGATATAATTGTTATGCAAAGTGTGTTTTACATTTCATCCCAATCAAGCAATCACCATAAACAAAGTTTGAGTATAATTAAGTAGGCTTACATTTACAAGCAATTGCACTACACTACCAACATATACATCATATTGCTAAGTACGCCCATAAACATATCCATTTAATAAACCAATAAACATATTCATTTAATAACAAAGACATGATATAGGAATGTGCATAATGTTGGCAATAACATTTACATAATATAGGACAAAAAATTGTAGTATCATTTGAGATTCTAGCATTAAAGAGACTTCTTTCTCAAAAGAGCATTTTAGTGTTAAACTTTGTTTCATTATGCTTTTCAAATTGATGGTATATGCAACATGGTTTAACACTAAGAATGCTTTGGTGAAATGAATCCTCTCTAATGCAATGTCAAACTAGTATGGGTGCATAACCAAACAAACACTCCAGAATAAACACAAACAAAAGGAATGGAAATGAGCAGGATATGCAAGAATTTGGAGCATTGAATTGTATAGGAGTGAATTTGCACCCCTTGTGTAAATTACCCTTTTGCATCCCCTCACCTTAGAAAATCAAACTCGAAGGTGAAATTCCACATCACCCACCTGCTTTCCATCCACTTGGTGTGTGCTATGTGTGTTGGTGGGGGAATTTTCATCAGGGACATGAGTGCATGTGGGCATCTACATGATGTGTTGCCATCTTTGATAGATTCTTGCCTCTGGATTCCGCAAGGACATTACACTCCTCATTAGGGACGAATTCTAAAGCCTCTATGCAACCAACTAACTTGAAAATGACTCCTTCTCTTTTAGTTTGGTCTTGAAAGGTATTCATTTCACACTCACTTCATCTCTTTCACATCCTTAAGCATTTTCATTCCATCTTCTCACAATTCTAGCAACTTTCACAACTCCATTGAGCATTGCAGTAGCTTGTTACTCCATTCATTCCATCTTTGTACGTGTTATACTACCATAGAAGTTGTGAGCTTGGATTCTTGTTGTTGGGAATAGGATGCCATTTAATTGCAATCCTAAACATATTTAATGTATCTCCTAAGTCCTTGGAAAGTGTTCCCCAACACTAGGATTAGAAAGAGATTAAATTTGAATGAAATGAACATGTAAATTGACATTTGTGATTATTCCTAAATGATAGGAACATGTGGGGATGCCCAAGAAGAGCTCCTACAAAATAGGAACACATGGGGCCCACATGGAAGGTGGAATCCACCTTGTTTCAGTTAATTGTTTGGAGAATTGATAACTATTATGTAATGCATGTCTTGTTCCTACAAGTTAAGGATTGATATTTACAATGTGTGGAGTGGCACTATTAGTTTAGTATCAATTTAGTTTCAGTTCAGTTTAGTTTAGTTCAATTAAGGTTTAGTTATCTTCTATTGCATGTAGTTAGTTTGAGTTGCATGTAGTTGAATTCAGTTGACTTGAGTTGTGTGACTAATGACTTCAATTGCATGACATATAACAGATTGATGTTGGTATGTGGTGACTGATCATTCTATATTGTACACCTAGCATGTGTTTTGAATGCAGAAAGTAGGGGCAGAACAAAGGAGAGAGGAAACAATTTTGGAAGTCGTGGGAAGTCACGAGGTAAATCAAAGGACAAAAGGTCCCAATCTAGAGACAAGAGGGATTGTTGGTACTGTGGTAAGCCAGGTCATTTAAAGAAAGATTGTCCATCTCATAAAAATAAAGGAGACAAAAAAGAAGGAAATAAAGAGGAAAATATGGTAAGTAATAAATCTGATGAGGATGCTTTGATTCTTTCCCTTGATAATGTTGATGATTCTTGGGTGTTAGATTCAGGGGCTTCATTTCATGCTATGCCCCATATAAGTTATTTTCTTGATTATTTCCAAGGGGATTTTGGGCTAGTTTATTTGGGAGATAATGAACCCTATCAGATTGTTGGAAAGGGAAGAATCAAGATAAAGTTGCAGAATGGGAATCATTGGCTACTACATGAGGTAAGGCATGTTCCAAAGTTAAAAAGAAATTTAATTTTAGCAGGGCAACTAGATGATGAGGGTTGTGTTGTTACATTTAGTGATAAAAAGTGATAAAAATTGGAAGGTTACAAAAGGTGCCTTAGTGGTAGCAAAAGGTGTGAAAGTAGGCACCTTATATCTTTGTACAGGTCATATTGTTCCTTCTACTTTAGCTATTGCAAATAAAAATCAATGTTTAGGAACAGTTGTTGCAGTTCATCAAGTAGAAAATCAGACAGTTGCTATGGATTTTGAATCAACACTATGGCATAATAGACTTGGGCATATGAGTGCAAAAGGTATGAAAATACTTCATTCAAAGAATGTTTTACCAAGTCTGAAATGTGTTAATATGGATTTCTGTGAAAGTTGTGTGTATGGAAAACAAAAGAGAGTTAGTTTTCTCAAGGATGGGAAGCAAAAGAAATATGATAAATTGGAGCTTGTGCATACAGATGTATGGGGACCAGCTCAAGTATCTTCTCTCAGTGGCTCTCGGTATTATGTCACTTTTATTGATGATGCAACAAGGTATAAATTTATTTCCTTAGGCAAAAATCTGATGTATTTGAAACTTTTAAGAAATCAAGAAGCTTGGTTGAGAATGAGACAGGTAAAAAATTTAAAATGTCTCAGATCTAATAATGGTGGTGAATATTGTAGCAAAGAGTTTGAAGATTATTGTTCCTCTAATGGTATTCATAGGAAAAAAAAGGTTCTAAGGACTCCACAGGAAAATGGAGTGGTTGAGCGCATGAACAGAACAATAATGGAGCATGTAGGGACTATGAGATTGCATGTTGGGCTACCTTTAAACATGTGGGTAGAGGCTATAAACATTGCTATTTATTTAATCAATAGAGGTCGCTCTAATCCTTTGGGTTTTGGTATTCCTAAGGAAGCATGGACAGGTAAGAAGGTGAGTTATTCTTTTCTCAAGACCTTCGGTTGTGAAGCATTTGCACATGTAGATTATCAAAATAGAACCAAACTTGATGCAAAATCAAATAAATGTATATTTGTTGGATATGGCATTGATGAATTTGGTTATAGGCTTTGGGATTTTGAAAATAAAAAAATTGTGAGAAGCAGGGATGTCATATTCAATGAGAAAGTGTTGTACAAAGATCAGTTGCAACAACATGAGAAGAAAGAAAATGATTATGTAGTGCTAGATGATATACCAAATAACAATGTTCTAGTGATTCCTCATGCTTCGCAACAATAGCAACAACAACTACCACAAACTCTAGTGAATGTTAGACGATATTCAAGGATAAGTAGACCTCCAGAAAGATTTTATCTCTTTGTATTCTATTTTATTAACTGATGCTGGTGAACCAAAATGTTATGATGAAGCTATGCAAGTGGATACCAAGGTTCAATGGGAGCATGGAATGGAAGAAGAAATGGACTCCTTGTTGAAAAATCAAACTTGGGAATTATGCAAGTTGCCTGCAGGTAAAAAGGCTTTACCAGAAAAATGGGTTTATAGGCTGAAAGAGGAGGATGGAGGTAAGAAAATATTTAAAGCTAGATTAGCTGTAAAGGGATTTGCACAGAAAAAAGGATATTGATTTTGATGAAATCTTTTCTCCTGTTGTTAAAATGACTTCTATTCGTACTGTTTTAAGTATTGTGGTTGCTGAAGATTTGTATTTAGAACAACTTGATGTTAAAACAACCTTTCTCCATGGTGATTTGGAAGAGGAAATATATATGGAACAACCACAAGGATTTGAGGTCAAAGGTAAGGAGAAACTTGTGTGCAGATCGAAGAAAAGTCTATATGGCTTGAAGCAAGCACCTCGACAATGGTATATTAAATTTGATAGTTTTATGGCTGGGCAAGGCTACAGTCAGTGTAATTCAGACCATTGTGTTTATTTTAAGAGGTTATATGATGATAGCTACATTATATTATGTTTATATTTTGATGATATGCTTGTAGCAGGGTCTAACATGGATCACATAAGGGAGTTAAAACAACAGTTAACAAATTAATTTTCTATGAAGGATTTGGGGGCAACAAAGCAAATCCTTGGTATGCAAATTACAAGAGATATGAAAAATAGAAAATTGTTTTTTTATCTCAGCCTGATTATGTTGAGGTGTTGTAGAGATTTCATATGGAAAATGCAAAAGTTGTCAGCACACCTTCGCCTAGTCATGTTAAGTTGACTAAGGATATGTGTCCAAAGACACAAGAGGAGGAAGAAAAAATCTCCAAGGTACCATATGCTTCAGCTATATGTAGTTTAATGTACGCCATGGTATGCACAAGACCAGATATTGCACATGTTATAGGAGTTGTTAGTAGGTATATGAGTCATCCTGGTGTTGAGCATTGGAATGCGGTAAAATGGATTCTTAGGTACTTGAGAGGTACATCCAATAAATGTTTATGTTTTGGGGTCTCTAATACTGATTTAAAAGGCTATGTTGACTTAGATTTGGCAGGGGATATAGATACTAGGCAGAGTACCATAGGCTATATATTTACAGTTGGTGGGACAGCAGTGAGTTGGATTTCTTGGTTGCAAAAGGTGGTTGCTTTATCCACTACGGAGGCAGAGTATGTTGTTGCAATAGAGGCGACAAAGGAGGTGATATGGCTACAACTTTTCATGGAAGAGTTGGGAAAACAATAGGCTAAAAATTACTTGTTTACAGACAGCCAAAGTGTTATATATCTTGCAAAGAATTTTTCCTTCCATTCTAAAACCAAACACATACAGTTGAGATATCATTTCATTTGGCCAGTGTTAGAGGATGGACAGGTCAAGCTGGACAAGATATATACAGATACCAATCCAGTGAATATGTTTATGAAGGTGGTGGCACGGGAGAAGTTGAGCTCCTCATCAGCTTCAGTTGGCCTTCAAGGTTGAATTTAGGTATAACAGAGCACCAGGGTCCAAGGTACTTATTTCCAATGGGAGTTGTAAGTGCTACAGTGTCGTCTAGGATTAGTCTCCAAGTGGGAGATTGTGTTGGTGTGGAGCCTAATCAGTCTCCAAGTGGGATATTGTTGGTATGTGGCGACTGATCATGATATTCTGTACACCTAACATGTATCCTCGTCGGGGTTCGAGGATACATGCCAAGTGTACAATATAATTTTTTTCCTATTTTTCTTGTGTTGTCACTGAAAAAGGAAAAATCACCATAAAAGAAAAGAAAAAAAAATGACTTTGTAAAACCCTAATTATGGAAGCTTCTAAAACGCTTTTTATAAGGGGTTGGGATGGGGGTTACAGTATGTAGAAAAAGGTGATTATTCATGAGATTGTAATATGTTTTGCATTGGATAATAAAATCATTGGATGGCTGTGGTTTTGTGGATGTAGCCCGGATTGGGTGAACCACATTAAATTCTATGTGTTGTCTTATTTCTACTATAATTTTTTATGTGTTTTATTTCTCTATTTTATTGATCAAATCTACATTTAACTATTAGATGGGTGAAGCCACAATAGTGGTTTACAATTTGATGGAGGAAGGAAAACTCATAAAAAATGAGCCCATGGAAAAAAAAATGATTTTGGGGGTTCGAACGAACTTGTTAGTTCGAACAAATGAAAAAAGCGTTTGATCGAACCAGGGTTTGAGTGAACCAAATTAATGCATGCACGTACACAAAATTTGAAAACCCCTTTTGGGAAGGGGGTTCGAGTGAACCCCAATGGGTTCAAGCGAACCCTTTGCCCTCATTCTCCCCTTAGGCACTTTGAAAACCTAATTTTTTATACTTCGAAACTCAAGTTAAGGATAAAAATGGAGGAGTCTTCACAAACCAAATTGGAATCAGGTAGTCCTTGGAATGAGCTATCCAACGAATATAATTTTAATATTTTTGGTTTTATTATGTATTTTTTTTTAGTTTTATTAAACATAGGTTTTTCATCGAAAATGAAGGTCTTTGTTTTGCACATGTGGAAAAATAGCAGATTATAAAAAAAATTGAAAAATATGAGTGCACGAGATATTGAAGTCCTTAATCCAACAAAAAAATGAATTTTGATATATACAAAAAAGTTGTGTTATACGGTCGTGTTATGTCGGAATTGTAATTGGTTTGACTTTGAAACTTGATTAAAGAAAAAATATTCAATAAAAAGCTATCTAACCAAGTGGAAGCACTAGATATCGGAGTTACAAATCTAAATTCAAAAGAATTATAATTTTATCCTTCATGGAAAAAAAAGTTATGTGTTATATGGTATCGTCACTTTTTAAATGTTATTTTCTAAAAAACTAGTTTTTGTGGGAGATGGAAAAAGAAGTGCAATCTAATTCCAAAAATTTTGAAAAAAATATTTTTAGAATCTACAGACAAAACCTAACGAGACTCTAGTTTTCATCATCTTCAAATTCCTCACGGTTTACCCGCTATAGGTGCCCAAATGTGAAGATTTGGTTAAAAATAATAATTTCAATGTCCAATTTGGCCAAAAATTGTAAACCACTATTGTGGGATCACCCAGATATCTGCTTCTAACCTTAACAATTGATACTTTTAGTTAAGTGGGGATGATCAATCATGCATAATGTTTGCATGAATTAATGGAGAGATATGTTTTAGTTAACTCAGATTGACTTGGACCCACCTTGGGCACCCAAGTTGGCATCTTTCAGTTAACACCTTTTGCATGAGAAGATATTTACAAGGCTCAATTAAGTGGGCCCATTTTTGGGCACCAAATTTGAGGTGATGCTTACAAGATATCTTCGTAACCAACATTCAGTTAAGTCTTCAGTTTGGGGCACCTAAATTGATGGAGACTTTGGATTTCACAGAGAAACTCTACTTGCCCAATCTAGGCGTAGATATTTGTGAGGAGCTTTGGGATCTTGTAATTGTCAACTCTTTGGAGTTTACAATGCAAATATTGTCTCTTAATTGCAACAAGTTGAAGAGAGTTTCATCAGAGTTTATTTGTAGGTTGTGAAAAAGGATTGTTGAAGGCAAGGAAGCATACCAATCAAGGATTGATACAGTGTTATTGTAATCTTGTTCTAAGGTTAATTAATACAAGCACTATTGATTTTGGTGGTGGATTTTTTTCCCGAAAGGGTTTCTCCACGTATATGTTGTGTCACTTTTATCTTCTTGTCTCATTCTTCTACAATCTTTTGTCTCTTTCTACAATTGGTAAAATGAATCTAAAAAAATAATCATCCACAGAGAATTTGTAACTATTGTCAATAGATTTGCACCCTGCCGAATGCAATATTCAGTAATCTACTAAAACATGGAAACCTTCTTTAGATGTGGGTGATCTGAACAAAGAAGGAATCTCCAGAGTGAGCTGGTTCTCCGAATGATAAATCCTATTCTAAAACAACCTCTGAGGAAAGGGATAAAAAGATGAATATGAAAATAAATCTGAGCCTAAATGATGACTTCAAAACCTGATAATGATTTAATGATGGTAATGACCTCTTCCTCACAAACAACTTTCAGAAAGATGCAGTATTTTCACAACTTCTCATGGATAGTTAATACATAAATAATTTGCACGAAGACCTGACTTGAAGCACAATCATGCAACCTGTATTCTGAACTTTTTGCATTAAGAATTACAATTTAAGGACAAAACAAGGACTCTGTAAACAGAAACCACAAGATAAACTCAACCTGAAATTGTAAATGGACATAGAAATGAGAAGTAGGAATGTTGTCTTTATTCAACTGAAGGAGAATCCACAATCTGAGAACTGAGTACAAAAATGGGTTCACAAGCTCAAAAATGTGTATGAGCAGGAACTCTGATCTGAACTACTGAGAGAGGAGAGCAAAAAGACTCAGTCCTTGAAAAGAACTCTCAAGAAACCCTAATCCGAGCTCAGAAAAAGCTCAAGGAAAAAATGCTTCAAACTACCTCAAAAAACTACCTAAAAGCAGAAAAAAGCATGTTGCTTTTATGATCACACTGTCAAGCCTCTAAAAATAGGCTAATCTTGCTTTAAAAGCTCAGAAAAAACCCTATCTCTCCAAGATAGGTCTGAAATCCGACCAATAGGAAAACTCAACAAAAATCTGCTAAAAATAGCAAGAAAACACAAAGCAATTTATAGAATATCGCTTTATGATTCTGCTTTACAAGATGCAAATTTCCACAATTAATCTATTTTTTTGCAATTAAAGATTTAAAAAAAAAAATCTTTTGCAAAAAAGAAAATCTCCTTACTGCTCCATTACAATACTTTGATTTTCTCACAAAATCATAAAAAACATTACACATCATATCTCTTCTCTCCTTATCAAAAATCCCATTGATTTCTTTAAAATCAATCAAAATAAAACCCTAAAGAATAATTGACCCTAAGTCATAGGGTATTCACAACTCACCCCTAATTGATTTTCAATATTCAAGCCCTTCAAAATTACTAAGGAAATAAAAAGTCTTAAAGATTTAACCTTCAACCTAACAAAGAGAAATTGACCCCCTCATATACATTTAGACCCAAATTTTAATAAATCATAATGCAAAGGTTCAGCCTCCATTGAAATTCAACATGTGTTCTAATCGAATATTCTGGATCATCATAGGGTCGAATTAGGGCTTTGATCAAAATAAAGTCAAACCCTAATGATCACTCATTTTTCACTCTCTAGTTTGAAGGAAAGAAGCTCTGTCGCCGCCATGACTGAGTTGAACTCGATCTCGAATGGTTTGATAACCTTCTCCATGTTCTTCAGATAGCTAAATCTCTAGTGGGTAAGCTTTCTTTCATGGTATAATAGGCTTTTTCACTTCATTCTGAATATCAAGAGACCCCAAGGCCGCGGTCTATCACATTTATCCTTGATCTCTCCTTGCACCTTCTGTGCATTGTTTAGCTCGGCTGACCTGCTATAATCTTGTGTTTATCTCAAAAGCTCTAAGAGGAAGCCCACCTTGTGGGTTTTGTTCTTCTCTTCCAAGCATGAGGGTAAGCCATCTGCACACAGCTTCATAGCTTTTAATAGCATCATATTTTGTTCTTTTGGCCCTGAGGCCGCAGCTATACACAACTTCTAATACATTTTTCTTGAATTTTTTGTGTTGGCAACTCGAATTGTTGTGTAAGCTCGACCTTCATTGAAAGCTTGACCATCACTTAAGAGCTCGGACCCAAGGCATTTGGAAGCTTTCTGGAACTCTGGTCGTGGCTAGGGTGCTTTTCCATAGATCTGGACTGGTAACTTTATTTGCTAACATTTGCTCTCCGGAGACTTAGAGGGTTTCTTCTCTACTCATAGATTTTGGCCATATCAGGTCATGCCAAATGTGCATTGTAGAAAGCATTCTCTTGAATTTTGGGCTCGACCCAGAACAACAAACTCCTCTTTATGTATATCTGAGTGCATATCTGCTTGTGGATATCATAGAAATTTGAATAACACTGTCCTTGCTCCCTTTTGTTGCTAGATTCATTACAGAAATTACATTTTATTGTTATTCCCTGCAATCTCTTTCGTGGGTATTGTGAAAATTAGATGAAAGCTGCATTCCCTCTACTTTGAGGCTCGAACCAGTACAAAAATTTGCATATTTTGTAGTTATACTGCTTTTGAATGTAAAACCCACATGTGGGTACCATAGATTATTGAGAATAGGTCTATTTCGTACTCCTGAAACACAGATATTAGTCTATTTCTGAAGAAAACTGTATTTCTTCACTCTGAAACTATTCATATGGCTCAACCCAAAACAATTGATGCTTTACTTCGTTATTCCTGTGTCCCTCAATTTTGAAATGAAGATAGTCTAACACTCTTGGAAATACTGCATTGATTAGAACTCTATATATTTTTGAAGACACTGATACCCACATGTAAACCTTAAAACACTTAGGTATATGAAAAGACAACAAAACAATATAAGAAAAACAAAATTGAACCCGTCTGTCAAGACATTCTACCCTCCTCAATTGAAACAACCTGATATTCTGGAAATGAAGCTCACATATCTGAAACCTTTCCGAAACTGAAACAAACATTTACTTGATACTTGTAACTCTTTTGAAGACATAATAGAACAATCCTTGCCATGCAATATTTGCTTAAGATATAAAAGTTAAGATCCCAACAATATTGCAAATTCTGGGCTTCTAAGGCATTTGAATTTTGTTAATTCCAGCATGATTCTATGCTTATGTATTGTGAAGAGAAAGACTTCTTAAATATACTGTACCCATGCATGTTTTTCTGTACGCTCAGCAGTGTCCCTTTGATTTCTCTCAACTTTAACACAACTTTTACCTTTTGTTCTTGAACTCCATAGAGATTTTAAAATTGAAACATTGCATCACTTTATGGACTACACCTTACTTGACCTTTTCCGCATATGATTAACACCTTCTGGAGCATTCTGAAATGATCATGTCAAATTGCATTCTTCTAATGTTGCATTGTATTGAAAACTTGATATCCCTTTGGCTCCCTGTCGCCTAAAACTTCCACATATCTACATTTAAAAGATTCCTCTCGTGCCTTCAAAAGTCTGATTTTGACAACTCTATTCAAGTGTGCCTAGCTGAAAACCATTTGAATGTACAATGATTGCTGCCTCGCCCTAAACATTGATACATGATTTTGTTTGAAGCACCATCCCAACCAAATTGAGTTAGCTGTCTTTGCTGTAGCTTTTCATTAACCAGTGCTCCATATCCAGGTACTGTATCACTGATGCTTGCTACTATATCAGGTTACTTTCCTTTGTACTCATAAATGTTCTCCTTTTGAAAACCTTGATCTTACCATACAACAACATTGCTTTCTACTCCTAAACTTTAAGTAGAGGCTTATATTGAACATTGCAACACCACGAACCACCTCTACTCACCAATCCCTATGCATATCTAAAGCCTTAGAAGCACCATTCTGGAATGAAACTGTTAAACTAGAAGTGGCTATCATTTGTCATTTGAATGCATTGTCTGTCTTTTGTACTTTTGGGCAACATGGTACTCTTCATGAATTTTTATGTTCCACTTATCAAACTGCTTTCAAAATCTATTCTCTTTCATGATAAAAGTTAAAACAAAACATTAAGGCATAATGTATGCATGTTCACTATCCTTGACTGTGAATAGAATGAATTGATGAACTGAAACTTGCATGACGTATATGATTATGATAAGTACAAAACATGAACTTATCTAGCAACATCTGATGTAAATGTACTCAGCAGAATTCATTTAGTGAACTAGACTCACTGTTCACCTGTAGCCTTAAGAAAACAAACCCAATTGTTATGAATACATAGTTGGTTTAGTTGCTCGATGGATAATTTTTTTTTACTCTTTCAGTTGTTCTTCATTTCATTTGATGAATATGATAATGTATCATTAAATCATCCCATTTAATGAATAGGGCAGCATGCCGAGCTCTACCCTTGTGGGAGCCCGTTTTCTCCACATGCTTGTTTTTTGAATAACGTTCAGCTTCATGATTTTACCTATACCTGCACAAGGAAGCAAACAACGTTAGCATAAAAAATAGAACATGTTGATCATGACATTGTTATCTCTCCCTCAGCTCATTTCTTTCATACTGCACGCGATTGATTGTTTCAATGCATTTTTAATAGTATGTTGCACTATTGTGGGTGCCTCATATAGGTTTCTTCATAATCAGAGCCACTGACACCCCTCCTTTCCTCTTACAGGTCGACGGAGCTCGAGAAGACACGGTGCACCATTCAGCATCAAACGTCGATAATCAGGCAATGATGATTATGCCGTCACTTATGTATTTTACTTTCTGCATCTTCAGTAGTGCAATGTGCTATTAGAAATGTATTGTAACAGTCACATCCACGACTTGTGTGGATCTTTGATTTCAATTCTTTGCTTTTTGTTTGAAAAGAAAAATGAATTTTCATGCAATGTTGTAAAATCATTTTGATTGTGAAATCAAATGAAGCCTTGTAAAATATGAGTTTCTTCATGAAATAAAAGAAAGCATGTGAAATGCTATTTGCTCATGTTATCAATTCTATATTTCTGCCATTTCTGGAACACTCGAATGGCATTATGAAAACTTAGTTTCTGAAACTCTATTTCTCTTTTAAAGATACATAACTGTTACTCAATGCATAATAATGATAATGTGAAACATCATTGAACTCAAATGCAATTCCACCTTATGATAAATAACATTCAACCGACTTCACCAATTGAGTTGAGGCAAAAATTTGGTAATAGTAACAAAGAACAGTTAATTAAATTTGGTGTCTCATAGTTTTACAAGATTTAAAGCTACATAATTACCTCCATTATTCAACATTTGGTATCAGAGCTAAAGGTTGGGTAGAGTTTGGGACACCTTTCTCTTAAAATTTTGAAGGTTTTTTGGTTGTAGTGGGAGCGTTTACTATTTGTTATTGCAAATTTTTTAAAATAAGTTTGTTAGAATGAGTTCTACTTCTCATCTAGATATTGAAAGATTCAATGGATCTAGTTATGAGATGTGGAAATAAAAAATGGAGGATCTCCTTGAAGAGAGAGATCAATAGTTAGTTGTTTGTAATGATAAAAATCCATCTACAATGATGTCAGATGAGGATTGGGCTAAGCTTGATAAGAAGGCGAGAGGTACCATAAGATTATGTCTTGTTGATGATGTTTTCTTGAATGTTTCAGAAGAAACTACTGCATATAAATTGTGGAAGAGGATAGGTGATATCTATCAAACCACAAATCTTACTAATAAGTTGTATTTGAAAAGACAATTGTATTCTTTAAAGATGAAAGATGGTGATTCTATTGCACATCATTTAAATGCTTTTAATTTGATTTTGAGTCAGTTAGTATCTGTAGATGTAAAACTAGAAGATGAAGATAAATGCATTTTTTTACTTTGTTCTTTACCAGAGTCTTGGGAAAATCTAATTGTTGCTATCAATGGTAGTGGTGCATATCCTAAGATGGATAATATAATTCCTACTCTCCTATTAGAGGAGATGAGGAGGAAGTCTAAAATGGGATCCCAAGATGCCTTGTTTGTAAGAGGCAGGCCTAAGGAAAAGGAACCTAAGGGAGACAAGAAAGGAAGGGTAAGTCAAAAGGACAATCTAAAACCCCTGGTAAGAGTAAGGTAAAGTGTTGGAATTGTGGGAAACTTGGACACGTAAAGAAGGATTGTAAGAATAAGAAAAAAAGTTCTGATGCTTCTATAGAGAAATCCTCAGATGACGGTAATGATGCATTGATCATTACATCTAATATTGTTACTGATGACTCTTGGCTTATTGATTCAGGTTGCTCCTATCATATGACTCCTAACAAGGAGTGGTTCACTAAGTATATTTCATATGATGGAGGGAATGTCTTCTTTGGAGATAATAGCACAACAAAGATTGTGGGAAAAGGAGAGGTAAAGTTTTGTTTCAGTGATGGCAGGGTTAATACCCTTAATGATGTTTTACATATTTTAGGACTTGCTAGAAATTTACTTTTTGTATCTAAGTTCAATGATTTTGGAATGCATGTGACATTTGACAAAAGTGGTTGCTAAAGGATCTCGAAAAGGGACTTTGTTTAAGCTTGATACCTCCAATTTGAATAAATCAACCAATGTAACTGAAGCTAAAAATACATGTATGTTGTGGCACCATAGATTGGGCCACATTGGTGAAAAAGGTCTTAGGACCATTCTTAATAAGAAATTGGTTGACGGTATTCCTGATTATAAAATTGGAAACAAATATTTTTGTGAGCATTGTGTGTTTGGAAAGCAATCTAGATCTTCATTTCCTAATGGAAAAAATAAAGCTAAAATATTATTAGATATTATTCACTCAAATGTTATGGTCCCTGTGGATATTGAATCTATTGGAAAATCTAGATATTATGTCACATTTATTATTGATGTCTCAAGATACACTTGGATCTATTTTATGCATAACAAATCCAATGTGTTCAATAAGTTTAAAGAATTAAAGGCTTTGGTTGAGAAACAATTAGATCATAAAATAAAAGTGTTGAGATCAGATAATGGTGGTGAATATTGTTCTAGGGAATTTGATGATTATTATAAGCATGCAGGAATTGTGAGACAAAAAACTAATCCATATACACCTCAACAAAATGGAGTAGCAGAAAGGATGAACTGAACCTGAATGGAAAGAGCTAGGAGTATGTTAAGTAGTGCTAAGCTAGATCGGTGCCTTTGGGCTGAGGTTGTAATTACTTCTTGTTATTTAATCAATGGATCTCCTAGTTCATCTAATGAAGATAAAACCCCTTATGAAATGTGGTTAGGTAGGAAACCTAGTGTTGCACATTTAAGGATCTTTGGTTGTGAGGCTTTTGTTCATGTGCCTAAAGAAAAGCAGTCTAAGTTGGATCCAAAAGCATAGAAATGTATATTCATAGGTTATGGTGAAAATTTAAAAGGTTACAAGCTTTGGAATCCTCTAACTCGAAAAATTACTTTATCAAGAGATGTGATTTTCAGGGAATTTAGAGCTTATTCAGGAGAAGAACAACCAAAGGAGAAGGATACTTCTTGAACAGTGCATTTTGAGACAAAAATTGAGAAGTATGGAGATGCACATGTTGAAGAACAACTAGATGGATTGGATGAGGAGAGTTCACAGAGCTATGAGATAGATTCTCATGATGAGCATATTGAGGAATAAGAAGAACCTTCTTTGAGAAGATCCACAAGACAACATAATCTTATTGATAGGTATAGCCCACCTAATTTTCATTGTATTTTTGCTTTAATGAGTACTAATGATGTATCTAGATCTTACAGGGAAGCTTTGTCTTCAGATGAGAACAAGCTTTGGTCACAAGCTATGCATGAGGAAATGGATTCCTTGGATACTTGTAACACATGGGATCTTGAGAGTTTTCCCAAAGGAAGAAAGGCCATTGGTTGTAAATGGATCTTTAAAAAGAAAATTGGAGCAGATGGTAGTCTCAAAAGGTACAAGGCTAGATTAGTAGCCAAAGGCTACTCCCAAAGAAAGGGAGTTGAATTTAATGAAATCTTCTCTCCTATTGCTAAATTAACTTCTATTAGATTCTTTTTATCTATTGTTGTTGCTTATGATTTTGAGATAGAGCAAATGGATGTGAAAACTGCTTTTTTTCATGGGGATCTTGATGAGGAGATTTAAATGAAGAAACCTAATGGTTTTGTTAAAAAAGGAAAAGAATTATTGGTTTGCAGGTTAAAGAGATCTTTATATGGATTGAAATAGTCACCCAAAATGTGGTACCAAAAGTTTGATGTTTTTGCATTTAAAATTGGTTATGTTAGGAGTGAGGAAGATCATTGTGTTTACATAAAATGTATTGATGATCAACTTTTAATTATTATCTTGTATGTTGATGACATGTTTATTGGTAACAGCGAGGTAATGATCAAAGAATTGGACACACAACTCTCTAGCACATTTGAGATGAAAGATCTAGGGGCTATAAAATATATCATTGGTATGAAGATCAACAAAGATAGAGGTAACAAAAAGCTTTGCTTAAGTCAAAGCAACTATGTTGATACTATTTTGAAATGGTTTAACATGCATGATAGTAAACCAATTAATATTCCTCTACCATTTGGAATAAAGTTAAGTTTAGACATGTGTCCTAAATATAATTTTGATCATGAGGAAATGTCTAAAATTCCATATGTTAGTGCAGTTGGTAGTTTGATGTATACAATGGTTTGTACAAGACTAGATATAACCCAAGCAGTGGGAGTTCTAAGTAGGTTTATGTCTAACCTTGGTAAAGAACATTAGACTTATGTTAAGAGGGTGTTTAGATATTTACGAGGTACTTCTGATTACTATTTGGTTTATCATGGTGCTAATGATATTTATATTCTGCACAGATCATTAGACATACATGGTTTTGTTGTTTCAGATTGGGTGGAGACCTAGACAGTCGAAGGTCGACAAGTGGCTAAGTGTTTACTTTGTTTGGAGTTGTGGTTAGTTGGATGAGTAAGAGGCAGCCCATGGTCACTTTTTCCACCACATAAGCATAGTACATGGCTGCTACACATGCCTCTAAAGAGGTGGTTTGGTTACAAAGACTTGGGAAAGGTATTGGTTTTAATTGCAAACAAATTAGACTTGAATGTGATAGTCAGAGTGCTATTTGTTTAGCCAAAAAACCTATGTATCATGCTCATACTAAGCATGTTGATGTTCAGTATCACTTTGTACGAGAAATGGTTGAGAGTGGGAAGGTATTGATTGAGAAAGTTGACACTTTGATCAATGTTGCAAATTATCTTACGAAACCAGTTCCTACAAATAAGTTCTCTTGGTGCAGGAAGGCCATTGGCCTTGAGTCCTGTACTTGATTTATAATAATGATTCCTTGTTTAGAATAATTGTAATGCATATTGTCAAGTGGGAGAATGTTGGGAATAGGCTGCCATTTAATTGCAATCCTAAACATATTTCATGTATCTCCTAAGTCCTCGAAAAGTGTTCCCCAACATTGGGATTATAAAGAGATTAAATTCAAATGAAATGAATATGTAAATTGACATTTGTAATTATTCCTAAATGATAGGAACATGTGGGGATTCCCAAGAAAATCTCCTACAAAATAGGAGCACATGGGATGCCCACATGGAAGGTGGAACCCACCTTGTTTTAGTTAATTGTTTGGAGAATTGATAACTCTTATGTAATGCATGTCTTTTTCCTACAAGTTAAGGATTGATATTTACAATGTGTGGAGTGGCACTATCAGTTTAGTTTCAATTTCAGTTCAGATCAATTATGGTTTAGTTATCTATAGTTGCATGTAGTTAGTTTGAGTTGCATGTAGTTGACTTTAGTTGACTTGAGTTGCATGATAGATAACGGGTTGCTACTTTTAGTTAAGTGGGGATGATCAATCATGCATAATGTTTACATGAATTGATGGAGAGATATGTTTCAGTTAACTAGGATTGACTTGGACCCACCTTGGGTCCCCAAGTTGGCACTTTCCGTTAACACCTTTTGCATGAGAATATATTTACAAGGCTTTGTTAAGTGGGCCCATTCTTGGGTGCCAACTTTGAGGTGATGCTTACAAGATATTTTCATGACCAATGTTTAGTTAAGCCTTCAGTTTGGGGCACCTAAATTGATGGAGACTTTGGTTTGACTTTGGATTTCATAGAGGAACTCTACTTACCCAATCTAGGAATAGATATTTGTGAGGAGCTTTGGGCTCTTGTAATTGTCAACTCTTTGGAGTTTACAATGTAGATATTGTCTATTAATTGTAGCAAGTTGAAGAGAGTTTCACCAGAGTTTATTTTCAGGTTGTGAAGAAGGATTGTTGAAGGAAAGGAAGCATATCAATCAAGGATTGATACAGTGTTATTGTAATCTTGTTCTAAGGTTAAATAATACAAGCACTGTTGATTCTAGTGGTGGATTTTTTTCCCAAAAGGGTTTCTCCACGTATATGTTGTGTCACTTCTATCTTCTTGTCTCGTTCTTCTACAATCTTTTGTCTCTTTCTACAATTGGTAAAATGAATCTAAATAGATAATCATCCACAAATAATTTGTAAGAAAGAAAACTTAATTAAATCTACAGTCTCATAGTTTTACAAGATTTAAAGCTACATAATTACCTCCATTTTTCAACACTTGTGAGACCTCCCTTCATCACCACTGCGGCTGTGACGACTTTGTGAAGTTCGTTGCTTGCATTCTTCCTTCATTGGCCTTGAGAGCCTTTGGGTGGAGGTGGTAACACTTCATCTTTCCTTTTGTGGTTTGATAGAGTAGCTTAACATCTTTTGTAGTGTTCAATATTTTCCTTTCCATTTCCTTTATATTGTACTTTCTTCTTCGTGGCTTATTTGGTTGTCTGTGGAGGAAGAAACACCAAAGCATGGGTTTGACTGAGGAAAACCCCTATACATCCCAACATTTTTCTCCTCTTCCTTGTGTGTAGGTGAATGTGTGTGTTAAGCTCACTAGTGAACTAGAGCTTTAGTGGGTTGATCTTTGTCACCCTTGTCTTTATCTACTTAATTTATCATTTACCCATTTACTTTTCATACCTTATTGTTTTGTTTGTTTTGTTAAAACTAGCTTACTAGGCAGTTAGTAGGTTCTTTGGAGTTTTATTTGGTACGTTACAGTTTTTAGTTGTATGGACGCCAGTACGCGAGAGAGACGCTAGTGTGTTGCATTGTCATCCCAGACCTACACTGTGTCCTCAGACAATGAGTTGTTTGAGGTACAATTTAGACTCCAAAAAACTGGCTCATTTAGCCTTGTTTGAAATTTTGGATTTGTAGAGTGACAAAAGCACTTGAGAGTGCCCTTCATTCTTGATTCTTACTCTAAACATCCATTAGTTTGAGGTAAGCTAGGGCATCCCTCAACTCTCGGCTCTCCATGACCTAGAGCCTTGGTGTGGTTAGTCCCCCTCTCTTACATTTTTTGGTGAACTCGACGTGAATCATTTTGGTTTTGTTTAGCGGTGTTGAAGGCTCCTTTCCTTGTATCCTAGGAGTGTTGTAGGTGTGAGTGTTGTGAGGCATTTTGCCTTACAACCCAACCTGTGACCCCTAGTAGGCATAGTTGGAAGGTTTTGTATGCATTGCAAAATAAAGCCTTAGTTTGGTCACTATCCAATTGCAAACCTTTAGGGGCTTTGTGAAGGTGTTGTTTAGTGTACATGATGACTTCCTTTTTTCATTTTCTTGTTCCCTCTACACAACTTGCAAGTAGTTCTCTTGGCATAACTTTCACCTCATAGGACATGTTGATGGGTTTCAATAGAGAGCCATCTCCTCTTTATATCCTTGCGCAAATCAACGAAAACACTGTGACAGGTGTTCTTGTTGACCTGAAGTGTCGAGTGAATGTGATTACTGAGGAGATTATGTTGATCAACTTCCTGCATAAAGATGGGTATGACGCACCTGAAAGTACAATTCGTACACATAATAGACTTTTCATACCTCCCCTGGGTAGCATCACCTTGTTGGTCCTTGTTGGACTTAAGTCTGTAAACTTTCTTTTTGACATAATCTCGGGGTCCAAACTCTTCAAGGTGAAACTAGGTATCCCCTGGTCAGTCGCTATGAATGCAGTTCCCTCGATTGTGCATAAATGTCTGAAGTTTATCCATGAGGGTTTAGTGCATGAAATCCATGACACCAACTATACACCACTGGTTGTGCATGACAACTATTCTTTAGACCACTTTTGCCCTGCACCGATTGGTCCGCTTCTGCCTAGGATGAATCTCTTGTACCGAACCTATGAGAAGTACAAGAAAGGGCACTTAATGCGTAAGGTGAGGTACCCTCTATCTCCTTGTGTTGTTTCACATAAGGCATGTTTGGAAGCTGACAGTGATGCCACCATGGCCCAGAGAAGGGAAGAAGAGAAGCATTCTTAAGGTTCTTCTTCCTCCTCTTCTGCTATCCAACCTACTACTTCCTCTTGCCCTGCTTTGGTATCATCGGATTCTGCTCCCTGTTTGTGGTAGAACCCTATGGTGCCCACTTGGTGAAAGCCTGAGCGGCCTACATTTGAACTTCCCATTCTACCCACAGAACCTAGGCCCATTAAATATGGTAGAAGGAAAGGTCCCCACAGGAAATCCTATATGTCTCGGCCTCTATGGCCTCCTATTGCTCCTACCCCCAAAGCAATGAATGGGAAGATGCCCACCACCGAGGCGTTAGAGTCGACTCCCTCATCATTATTCCAACCTCTTCTTTGTCTCTTCCTCCTGCTCCTGTCTAAGAGTCTCTCCCTTTGTTGGAAATGGTTGTGATGGATACTCCTATGGCTGAGAAGGAGCCTTTTATTTTGACAGCTTTCGGTCTTTGGCTCCTAGAGTCACAAAAACTACCTTGTGTGCGAGCTCAAGCGTCGACAAAAGGCTCTGGTAGTTGAGCAGGCTATTTTGCAGAGGAAGGAAGGGGAGCTAAACACCCTTGTTTCAAGGCCTCCTAGTGTGTCCTCCTCTCCCATCCCCTCTGTCTTAATTCAATTGAATTTGGTTCTACTTTTGACTCCTACTACGAGTGCGAACACCCCTGAACCTAAAAAGGTGTAGGTGTTTATTGCTCCCTCTGTCGAGTTGCCTCTCTGGATGTCCCTTTCAATATTCCTACCATTCTCAAAGCTCGTAGACATGTCAAATACTTTAGTGGTGTTTGTCATGATTTTCTCCTCCTCCTTGATGCCTTTTGCCTCATCTGTGGGAGTCTCACACCCTCCAATGAAGTGGAAGGTGGAGGTCGGGCCTTCTAGCAATGGGGGGCATGAGAGGAGTCCACCCTCTTCAAGGGGTGGTTTTGTGTTAGTATGGGTCATCCTTGTGATGGAAGAAGCTTCGACGTCCCTTGAGTTCATCACTACTCCCGAGTCACTTGGTGAGCTTAGCAGTGAATCTCTGACATTGCCTCCCTCACCCATTGAGGTAACACATGGCACTCTTGTAAAGTGCATGTTTAACTCTTTGGACGAGGTCCCGACCTTGTTAGTGATCTTCATGAAATCGCTAACCTTTGCTCCACAAGAACCGAGTGGAGGAGACCCCGAAGAGTCTCCTTCCTTGACCCTTGTTGCAGGAGGGTTGGAGGGTTCTCCCCTTAACATTCCACCATTTCAGGCTTTTCCACCTTCCTCGTACAATGACCTAGATTGGGAAGTAGATGACCTCTTGTTCAATGAGTGTTAGGGGGGCACCTCTTGTTTACCTTTAGATTAGGTGTGTGTTTATTGTGATGTGTTCCCCCATGCTTGTGTTATGTGTTATTGGATGACCCTTGTCACCCTCATAGGTGCTTGGATATAGGAGTGATTATGTGTCATAAAACTTCCTCTATTTGTGGCATCATTTTTCCTTTGTTATGTGTATTGATTTTTGGGAAATTGGGGACGATGCAAAGTGTTGGGGGAATTTAGGCTTCCCTTCCATGTTGACCCAATTTTTTATTTTTATTTTTACTTTGTCTTCTTGTGCATTCTTTATACGGTTTGATATAGTAGGGGGTTGATGACAGTTCATCTATATACTATTACTATACTTTTATATATATATATATATGAGCATCTCTGACCTCAAAATATCAGATCGCCCATGTGCCTTTTGTTTGTGATGTTGTAATCTCTTTTTGCAGTTTTTGTTATCTTTCTCTCTTCTTTGCTTGATTTGTCCCTTGTGTGTGCGACAACATCACTTTCATAATATTTCAATTTTCAAAAAATGCATTCACATCCAATGAATCTTTTCTAGAAAATCCTTGCAACTTTTTTTCAAAAAATCACATTCTCAACTAGGACCCCTAGTGGAATGTGTTTCCTTCATCATGGGTTCGCAAAGAAAGAACTTGAAGAACTTTCCTCCGAGGAGGGAGCAAATTTTCCTATGGGAGAAGCTTTGACCTTCCTCTTGTGAGGGGGAATTTTGTTCCTTTCGAATTCCTTGATGAAGTGAACATCTTTGGAAAGGACTCCTTGATGATTGAATCAATTTGCAAAAAACACTCTTTCACTTTCAAACAACGTGTCCCTTCAGTGGACCCCTCTTCTTTTGAAGTGTTCCAGAGGGACCCCTTTGAAAGCCTTTCAACCTTTTTGACTGTCTGTGTGACTATCTTCTTGTTTTCATGCATGGTTGCTTTTTGATTTCTAACATGTTTTATCTGTGGATTAACATGTTGCTTTGTAGGTGCACCTGTGAAGCCGCTTTCCAGTCCTACTTTGTAGAGTCCCCTTTCACTAGGCTTCCTTCATGAGAGAGTACTTGGGGGAATGCCTTCTTTGTAGGTTCAAGGGCCTATGAAGTGCTTGCATCCTACGAGATTTGTCCATTGTTGGTCTGCAGGCCTTCAGTGTACTTTGCTCAACTTCATAGTTTCGTGGAGCTATAGAGTCCTTTTATTTGAATCTCCTCAGGAGAGAGTACCTGTGGATTCCTTTGCCTACCCTATGATTTTGAGCTTGCTAGATTGTGGTCTGCTTCCTCGACGGTTCAAGTACACATTTCTAACTCTTCGATCTACTTTACCAAACACTCATCGATATTTGTGATCGCTAAAGTGGGAGCAAAATGTATAGGAGAGAATTTGCACCCCTTGTGTAAATTCCCCTTTTGCATCCCCTCACCTTAGAAAATCAAACCCAAAGGTGAAATTCCACCTCACCCACCTGCCTTCCATCCACTTGGCACATCCTTTGTGTGCCGGTGGGGGAATTTTCATTAGGGAAGCGAGCATGACACTCTGTCATCCCTGATAGATTCCTACCTTTGGAGTTTGTAGGGATGTTACACTCCTCATTGGGGACGAATTGTAATGCCTCTATATGACCAACTGACTCGAAAAATAGCTCCTTCTCTTTCATTTTGGTCTTGAAAGGAATTCATTTCACACTCACTTCATCTCTTTCACATCCTTGAGCATTTTCATTCAATCTTTCACATCTTCTCACAATTCTAGTAGCTTTCACAACTCCATTAAGCATTGCAACAAATTGTTACTCCATTCATTCCATCTTTGTATGTGTTGTGCCACCATAGAAGTTGTGAGCTTGGAGTCTTGCGAGACCTCCCTTCATCAATGATGAGGTTGTGGCAACTTTTCCAAGTTCGTTGCTTGTATTCTCTCTTCATTGGCCTTGAGAGCCTTTGGGTGGAGGCGGTAACACTTCATCTTTCCTTTTGTGGTCTAATAGAGTAGCTTAGCATATTTTGTAGTGTTCAATATTTTCCTTTCTGTTTCCTTTATCATACTTTCTTCTTCGTGGCTTATCTGGTTGCCCATGGAGGTGGAAACACCAAAGTGGGGGTTTGACTGAGGCAAACCCATATATAGCCCAACATTTTTCCCCTCTTTCTTGTGTGTAGGTGAATGTGTGTGTGGATCTCGCTAGCAAACTAGAGCTTTAGTGGGTTGATCTTTGTCACCCTTGTCTTTATCTACTTACTTTATCATTTACCTAGAGTTACTTTTCATACCTTATCATTTTGTTTGTTTTGTTAAAACCAGTTTACTAGGTAGTTAGTAGGTTCTTCAGAGTTCTATTCGGTACTTTACATTTTCTGGCCCTACAAATGCTAGTGCACCAGAGAGATGCTAGCATGCCACGCTGCCATCCCAGACCCACGTTGTCATACTCAGACAAAGAGTTGTCTGAGGTACAATTTAGACTCCATAAATTGGCTCATCTAGCCCCATTTGAACTTTTGGATCTATAGAGTGACAAAAGCACTTGAGAGTGCTCTTCATTCTCGATTCTTACTCTAGATATCCATTAGCTTGAGGTAAGTTAGGGCAACCCTCTACTCTCGCATCTCTGTGACCTGGAGCCTTGGTGTGTTTGGTCCCCCTCTCTTACATGAATGGAACTTGATCTCTAAATTATGTGCTTGTGTGGCCGAGTAATTGCAGAGGGATGTGTAAGGAAAGTTTCTCAGTGGAGGTAATGAAGGAGGAGACAAGTGATTAATGCTCTCAACTAGTTGTTTGTGGTGGTGAAGTTGTTAGAAGCCACGTGTTTGTCCAATCCAACACATGCAATTTTTTGTGTTGACGAAGGAGGTGGATGGGCTCCACTGTCAGGCAGATCCCAAAATGGGCCCGTAAGGAACACCATGGATGAATCAATGCATGATAGGTGGCAAGGTACTCAAAATTTTTAAAAATTGGTAGATGCACAAGTGGCATGGTAACGTGGTGGGAAATTTTTTCTGGTTAATAACAAGATATTACAATCCCCAACAACAAAAGTAAACAACCAACAATTGAACTATATCTTGCTGTCTGGAATGTACATCAAAAAAGTAGTTAATAATTCATAGAGTTGTAGGGATGTTCCCTCCCAACCTCAATCAAGCATGCCAAGAAAAACATCTGGAGATGTGTTCTCATCTCCTACCACTACGTTTTGAGTTGTCGTTACATGATTTGGATTTGTATTTGTAAATTGACTACAACTTACATGCAATGGTGCAGAATAATTATTTCCAACACAAAGTGGAGTACAACTTACATTTGGGCTGAGACTCGAAATGACATCACCAACACCAAACAAAGGGATGTATATGCTCAATATTTCCCTAAACAAGGCATGGTTCTTCGGTAATGGGTTTGTAGGATTGCTTATCTATCTTTCTCGCTACAATGACCTATGGGCCACCTCAATTTCTCTTTCCTTCCTATCTTGTTTCTTTTGAGATATCTCTTGTTCCCTCTTCTACTCTCTTTCCTTCTTTTCTAACTATTTGAGTTGCTATGTTTCCTTCACAAATTTAGTGATTGTCAAAACAGATTGGGATTCGATTGTTTTAATCACCTGGCTATCAATGTTATCCTCCTCTTCTTGCCAATACCTTGAGTTTCCTTGCTTAAATCTACATAGTAATTTATGATTTGTGGTATGGGAAATGTGGCAGGTGGAGATGGAAATGAATAAGTTCCTTGCTCTTCTTCCCACTACAAGTTAATACCCAATTTCATAGCTCCCTTTTCCAACCAAGATAGTTGGGTAGGGGTCGAGGGAAGACTTAAAGTGTCATTACCCACATTCATAGCTCCCTCTGCCAATCAAGATGGTTGGCTAGAGGTTGAGGCAAGATTTAGACTATCATTACCCACATTCATAGCTCCCTCTACCAACCAAGAAGGTTGAATAGGGGCTAAGGGAAGACATAGACTATCACTACCCATAGTCATAGATCCATCTGCCAACCAAGATGGTGGGCTAGGGGCCGAGGGAAGACTTAGACCGTCATTAAGTTCCCCAGGCTAGCCATCCACCATGCCATTAAATTATTGATTTACTGTCTCATTCATTGACAATTCCCATTGTCGTGTCACTGTTGTTTGCCAACTTGCTAAAGTAGTAATTACCAAAACTATCTCCGCTTGTACTTTTTGTTCTTCTTCAGGGGAAATGTAACCCCTCTTTTACCTATAGGCCACCTTGTCACGACTCTCTTCTTCATTGGTGTGGTCCTCTTATCAACTTTATATTGCACCTACACACATTAGGGAACATGTTTCAAACAACGATAACAACCATCAATGAACACCCTTAAAGTCAGAGTGATGCATGTACATATTATTTTTCTTTATTGTGTGTGTTGATAGTTTATAATGTAAAATTTGGTAACAATTTGATTTATATTTGATTTTACTACTTTGTTTGAATTGCACAAGTTTAAGATAGTTTGGATTGAATTGAAAGGAGTTGGCCTTATGCACTTCAACATATTGAAATTAACATTTTAAAGAACTAAAATACATTGACATTTATTAATAGTATAAGTTGAAATCCCTGATATTGAGTTACAAGTTTGTGTGAGAAACATTTACATAGAACAAATTGGCATTCCTAGGCATATAGAATATAAATGAAAACATTGGAATTGAACTGAAAACAGTTGATGTTATGCGCTTAAAGCATATTGGGTGAAACAGTCACATTATTTTGAATTAGATATGCATTGACATTCATAAACAGTATAAGTCAAAACCCCAGATAATGAGTCACAGGTTATTTTGACCAAACATATTGGCAGTACGAGGCATAAAGAATAGGGTGTAACAATCACATTGTAAGGAACAAAAATGCATTGGCATCCATAAATAGTATAAGTTGAAACCCTAGATATTGAGTTATAGGGTAGTTGGTGACAAACATTTATAGTGCAAAGAACTGATATATATACCTAGGCATATAGAGCATAAAAGATACCCAAATTGAACTGAAATGACTTGACATTCATAAATAGTGTAAGTTGAAACCTCAAATATTGAGTAATAAGTCAGTGCATGACAAACATTTACAGTGCATAGAACTGATCTATATTCCCAGGCATATAGAACATAAAAAAACCCACAAATTGAACTAAAATGACTTGACATTCATAAATAGTGTAAGTTGAAACCTTAAATATTGAGTTACAGGTTATTGCGACAAACATTTAGATTGCATACAACATATTGTCGTTCTGACATAAAGACTATAAATGAAAAACCCTTGAGGCAAACAGTATCAGGGTGGAACCCCAGATATTTACAGTATTGTGAAAAACATTTGCGTAGCATACAACAGATTGGTATTCGTAGGCATACACAATTAGTAGCAGTAGAATTCTTGTAACTTGATAGCGTGCTATTGTTGCTACTTCTCCTCTTTCTTCATCTGCCTCCAAGAAAATGTAGAATTGAATATGAAAGTGAGACGTGCTAAATGGAAATTGCCAAAGATTGAGTAATGTATTTTTGAATTTGTAAATCTCTTTATATGTTCAATGCTGGTTTGGTATGGAGTTTTTAATTTTTGTCCTCTTTTTTCAAATTTGATTTTTTTTTTTGGTGCCTTCAATTGCAGAGTTTGTATGTATTTATGGCGTGCATTGTTTGTTTGCTTCTCAGACAATTTTGGTGGCTTTAACACCATTGTTTTGGTGGTTGTGGGTGGCAAAAGAGGAGAATGTGCCAATAGTCGTGCGCTAGGATTTGACCGATGAGACACATTTGAATGATTGATTTTCCTTTGAGTGTTGTGTTGCTAGCAAAGTGGGAGAGGGGGTGGGTTCAATTGGATTTGGTGATGGGATAATCTTGGCTCTTAGTTTGTTCTCGTGGCATTGGATTTATGAAAATAGTGGCGGTGATGTAATGCAAGTGGTGATATTTAAGGGGAATATGGGTTATACTAATTTTATATTTTGGTTGGATGTTTTAATGCTACAGGCCAATAACAAGCAATATGGCTTGTATGTTTGTGGTGTTAGATGTGCTTTGAATATTCTTTGACATGTAAGATTGTGAATAACTATTTGTGTTTGGGACAAATATAAACCGATTATAATACAATTTTTGACCGTATAGTGATTCAACTACTCTTGTTGACTTTATGGATAAAAATTGTTTTACAATTGGACGTTACAACACTCTACTATGGGGCCCATGGGGGACTACTTCTATCCCCACTATGTGATCCTGTGCCACCGACGACCCCTCTCCCCTACATAAGCTAAAATAATCGAGCACATAATAGATGGATATATAAATATATTTATTGTATGGTCCCATGGGGGGCTTGGGCTTCTATTTTCATGGATCAAACAGTCTCATGAAGCAAAAAAAATTATGCTCAAGGATTAATTGGAATATTTCTTGAAAAATAGCAGCCCCTACCTTTTAGGACTGCAAATTTCAGTACGTGAAATTGAGGTGGGGCTAGAAATTGCCCCTACAACTTGTGAATTTTTTCTGCCCCTTGTCTATCACTTAAAATTTTAAATTCCTAAAAAAATAAAAAATGAGAGAATTTTTACTTTTTTATTAATTTTTATCAAAATACTCCAATTTGTTCCTTAAATTTTGAAGCTCAAACTTTTAAGCTGAATTGTAAAATTGAATTCATGGGACCACCAATTTTAAAATATTCCTAAAAAATCTAACACCAGTAAATTTTTTTAGGAAGCCCGCATGGGACTTTACCCTTAGAATTTTTAAATAGGATTACCACTTTCACGGAATATACAATCTTCACTATTACAAAATAATATAATCTAGTAGCAATAGTGGGATGTACTAAATTATAGTGATCTTCCGAACTCTTTAATTCGGTGGATCCAGGCGAATGTGTGGCTGTGATTTTTAGTGTACGCTTCGCAGATCTTTGTAAACTATCCATGGCAAATGATGTAGGGTATGGAAATCACTACAGGGGAAGTTCAAGAACAGACAAAAAAAGACGTGGAGCGGGGGAAGTTCGGATTAGAGTCAGTCACACTTATCATTTAGGTCTCCTGGGTTCAATTTAGAATTGCTTCCGGTTGTTTTTGAACTAGACACATTGTTGAAAGGTTTACAAGAAAATGCTTTAATAACTGGGGTTTCGGTTCAATTGCTGAACAGTTTGTTGGAGGACAGTGCTATTTTTCCACGACAAACTTCATCCAATCTAGAAGAATGTTAATAATCCAGTTGAGAATTTTCATTTTTTCTGGTACCTACTTTCTTTTTGTTCCCAGTTAATGTGAATTTGATGATTTTTTAAGTTTAAAGTTTCAAGACAGTTCATCATACTTCTGCAATGTCATTTACTCCTGCTTGTCCACGATGGCCATTGAATGCTCTGCATTCTCTGGCATCTTCAACGCATTGCAATGGTGCGTGTCTGCAAACATCAATAAGCCCTTTCTTGTTAACATCAAAACCTACAATAAATAAACAGATATGTACGAACTCCTCTTATAATATCAGCAAACAGAAAACGCGCTCAAACAATCCTAGGCATCTTAGTGGTAAAACTGACAGGCTCTGCTCAGAAAGGGATAGTAGGCAGAAACAAAAGTACCCATGGAGAGGAGAAGAAGAAGAATCAGAAAAGCTTCCATGGCAAAAGGAGAGCTTATCTCCAAAGAGGCACAATGGTCCTTATTCTTTGAAGAATCCATCCAGGGATAACAAGAAAGCAGACAACCTTAGAGACAAACAAAATACAGAATTCAATTCTTCGAGAGGGAGACTGCCATTTGGCAACGGCCCTATTATGCCTACTGCTCCCTGGATGCAAGGATGGAGCAATGTTCCAATCAAGGACATCAAGAAGAATGCCGGAAAAAATAAAGTGGATATGGATTCTGATAATGATGACTTGGGTCAAATTCAGCATTTCGATGGAGGTAAACGGAAAACTGCAATGCACAGGATTGTTGACAGGCTTAGAAATCTTAGTAATATTGAAGAAGCGAAAAAAAGGGACAGAGATGATAGTAGTTCAGGTTCACCTGAAGGAATATATTTAGCGGAAAACAAAATCATGCCCAGTAACATCATTGGAACTTTACTTGAAAAAAATTGGGGTGAAATGGACCAGGGTATTCAAGAAAATAGAAAGGGGTCTGCGAATGTTCCATTGCCTTGGGAGAGAAACAATGCGAATGCAAAATCGGCGAAGCCTGAGAGGGAGAAGAGAGTGAAAGCCCCAACATTGGCGGAATTTACAATTCCGGACATAGAGCTAAAGAGGCTGAGAACGCTTGGAATTGGACTGAAAGAAAGAATTAATGTACCAAAGGCTGGACTTACTCAGAATGTTCTTGACAAGATACATGATCAGTGGAGAACCTCTGAGCTAGTGAGGCTCAAATTTGATGTACCACTCTCTGAAAATATGAAGAGAGCTCACCAACTCTCAGAGGTCAGCAACTCTCTCTTTCATCTTGACATTTGCATTACTTTCAATTTCAAATAAAAAGAAATATATTTTAAATTTTCCTTATGCTTTCGTAAATCATATTAAGTTTCTTTGCTACAAAATGAGAACTTTTACTACATCATTGGGTTCTGAAAATCTGTCTTATCTATATCGCTACCAGTATACTGGTAACTTACAATGCATATATCTTTATAGTTTTATGACAATTCAATTTTTTTATTTCATTGTTTATTTCAAGGCTTATCATATACATCAGCTTTCTATGGAAAATAATTTGTATTTATTAGTCTTTAGCATCATGTGTTTACAGGATAAAACTGGAGGATTTGTTATTTGGAGGGCAGGGAGTGCTCTTGTTCTTTATAGAGGAAGTAACTACGAGCCTCCTTCTGTAAGAGCTGCAAAGGCTCAGGCTAAAATCAGTTCAGGTGTCGGTATACTGGTTGCAGATAACAAACCATTTGTACCTGATACAAAGTCAGCTGACCCAGTGACAAGAGGGAAGACATCTGATGTATTGGGTGGAGATGCATCAAGCATTTTGCTTGCCCGTAATGCAACCAGTGCTCAACTTGGCCATGAAATTATTACTAATGAGGCACAACTCCTTCCATCAACAGGCAAGTTGGATCCTGAAAAGGAAATAAATACCATATTAGATGGATTGGGTCCTCGTTTCATTGATTGGTGGGGAAATGATCCCTTGCCAGTAGATGCTGACTTGCTTCCCGAAGTGGTTCCCAATTATAAGACACCTTTCAGGCTTCTTCCTTATGGGACAAAAAGGTCAAAATTGACTAACTCAGAAATGACCAATTTGCGTAAGCTTGCACGGCCGCTACCGATCCATTTTGCCCTTGGTAATCTCAGAAAAATGTCAACTATGCTTTTAATATTGACTACTTTGTTAGTTATCTTCTCTATGAGTTTTGTTATTTAATCATGTTTCATTGTTTATGAAAGGGAGAAATAGGCGTCTTCAAGGATTGGCTGCTGCTATTATAAAGCTTTGGGAAAGAAGTGAAATCGCAAAGATTGCTGTCAAGCGGGGGGTTCAAAATACCAATAATAAACTAATGTCTGAAGAGCTTAAGGTGAATACCATGTTTTCACCTGACATCAATATCTAGACCTAGGTTGAGCTTTGATAGGTAGAAAAATGATGTTGATTCTGTTAGAAATGATGGTAAATCATAGTTTATTTCTCTTACCGCAATATTTATGAACAGTGAAACCTGTCGACATAGACACAAACATGCTTTGTTAACGATTAAGATATATCATATTTCTCCCTTTCGTGAGCTTTGTTTGTGTTGCTAACAAAATCTAATCTTTAAATCCATCTCTCTTAAATAAACTAGATCACCCTATCATATTTTTATCTCTTGTTTTTGAGGGGCAATGAAATTGATGAATATTGTTCAGATCAGTGAAGGGCATTTGGCCTGTCTTTGGAAAGAAGATGCTTCTTATAGCAGATAGAATTGAACGTTGCACACATTTGAAACAATCACTCAGAACTTTCATCATAAGCCAAATTGGAAAGCAATCTCTCATTGCACTCTTGCAAGTATACTTATAAAGTTACAAGCATGTTAGACATTAGGTGTAGTAAATATGAGTTTTGGAAATAAATTCAGCTTTCAGATCCATAAATTGGATTTATTGCTGTCGCTTTGCAACAAATAATTTCAATCACTGTGCCCTTTTTGGACTAACTTAAGATGAGATACTGTGTGAGTTGAATCTGTTATTTGTCGCACTTGGCGTTGCTTGTGGGTCTGTGCAGATGGCTGCATCCTCCAATGTGCAGACACTTTGGGGTTGACAAGGCACTTAAGCACCTTAAGACATATTTCTATTGACTGAACACATGCACAACTGTTGATAACTATATCTGCTAGTTTGCTTTTTGCAGCCAGTCTATGCCTTCTAATTGGAATCTTGGCCTGTTATAGCCGTTGCCATTTCTTCTTTGATCACATAAATATTTTTTCCTGAATTTCATTAGCAGTTTGTTAATGACCCGATAGTAACATGATTGTATCTTTGAAATAGTGTGTCATTTTTCCTAAATGGCTGTATTCATTCTTTGTAGAAAACTTTGATGTATTTATGACAGAAAAGCTCTTCTTCTAGCACATTGGAAGATACTATGAGTTGTACTTACCATCATTTCAGATGGCCACTTCATATGCCTAAACCGTTTTTGCTTTTGTATCAGTTGCATTTCTTTACAACTTTGACCCTCAGACTGATGGTAAGACTAAAGCCATAATCAAACCCTTGTGCAGGCCTTGTGCATATATGGTCATTTCAGTAGGCACTGAGATAAATACCTCTACATCATCCAACAAAATCCTAACAGGAAACTGTATGTTTCTACATGTCACTAATCTTTCAGGGTCTATTACACTTTTCAACACCGTGCATCATATTAATTCTTGGTTTTTCTCTTAGCTCCTTAAATATTGCATGAGGAAAATTAGTAGTACATGCCAATGTTTTCGTAGAGCAGTTAACACAAGTATGAGCTGAAGGAAAATAATATTCTCCCTCAGACTTGGGAAAAAACTAAATTCGTATTGGACAAACAGTGAGTCTGATATGAATTAAATTGGGATGCAGAGACTGACAACACTTAGATTAGCATATGTTCAAAAAATAGCAGAATCACAAATTGAAATTTGAATCCTATTTAATATGATTTCTGTATCTTTCTACAGGTTTTTGGACTTAACGCCTTCCACCTTTACTAGCTCACCTATGGCTGCTTGCTGTGGTCAACAACATCAATTTTATTTATGGGAGCTGCCATGTTTAGAAAAGGAGTTATTTTTACATCCACTGTATATGATTATGATTACCAACCCTTTTGTCATCCACTGTATATGATTATGATTACCAACCCTTTTGTCCCAACAGATGTGCTATTTAATACAAAAACACTAATAGAAACAGGCAAACTACAACATACCTGTTCAGCAAAAATAGAAGCTTTCCTTCACAAGCTATTTGGATCTCCCAGATCACACTTGAGCATCACATTACCCATTCACGACAGAAATTGGTGACAGTCTCTTTCAAATAGGGAGGAAGTGAGGAGCACTTTAGAGTTGTAGTGCTCACATGTATTGTTTTATGTTAATGTACATAATATTTGCTCTAGTATCTAGTCTCTAGTGAAATTTGTAAATGTGATGTATAGGAGGTACTTTGGCTCTGCAATTTGGAATTACATTGTTTTACTTTTCACTTATGAATGGTAACAGCAGAGTAGGAGAGGTCTTACCTCTATAAATATCCTGAATCCTCATGAATTATATCATTGGTATTAGTGGATTCAGAGTTCAATCTCTTATAACAAGTATCTTTTGTCTTCTTTACACTTTGTAGGTTCCGTCAAGGATTTACAATCTTGCAACACCTAAGTTTATATCAATTCAATGGGATATCATTTGTTGGGTTACATTTGCTGCTTATCCACAAAAAATTCCTTTCAAATTTATCAAAATCATAAAGATTCAAGAACCCTTTTGATGCTAACTAAAAGTGAAAAATTGACAGCTGGAGAGATTTAAAGAATTAGTTCTATTAGAATGTATCTTGCTTGAAGGTTGAGACCATAGTTGAATAACTCTGCACGTGAAGGAATAACTTGCAAGTAAGCGCGAGTGAAAACTGCTGGCGATTTAATCGTACCATAACTCAGCGCTGAGTAACTATAAAACTTTCGGTGAGTTTTTCTTGCAAAACGTGCAAAAAATCATGATTTTTGCATGTGACTCGCCCAAAAACGCGTCCAACAAATAAATATTAATAGGAATCACGATTCATTTTAGGGTTTTCAATTTTTTGAGACATGACTTTCAGACGTGATTTCCAAGGATGGTTTTGAGACACATTTTGCATGGTGATACCACAACACAATTTGTGCAGAATCTTGTGGTAAGTTACTGGCCATGGTTTTAGTGATTTTTGTTTTGGTTTCAGTTGCAAACCTCCAATAGAGAACCATCTAATAGAGAATGGATTAGAAAAGAGAAACCCGTATACATTTCTCTTTTCTAATCCATACTCACTAATCAGGCCACACAAATAAAACCTGCCCCCATGCTGAGAGTTTGTAATTTACAAATAAAACTTGTCCCCATGCTGAGTGTTTGGAATTTTACAAACACTTAGCATGGAGATAGGTTTTATTTGTGTGGCCTGATTAGCGAGTATGGATTAGAAAAGAGAAACTCATACATATTTTTCTTTTCTAATCCATACTCACTAATCTGTGGCCTGATTAGTGAGTATGGATTAGAAAAGAAAAATGTATATGGGTTTCATGGTTGTTCCCATGCTGAAAATTACAAACACTCAGCATGGGGACAGGTTTTATTTGTGTGGCCTGATTAGTGAGTATGAATTAGAAAAGATAAATAAATATGTAAAAGGGAAAAATAATGTGGTGGCTGATGCACTATTTAGGAAGCCATATTTGTGTTCTATGAATGATATATCTACTGATTGGAAGGTTTTTCTAATATTTGAATATGCCAAAAACACATTTGCTATTGATTTTCTGCATGGAAAGCTACAAGATGGTAGGTACAAGGTGGTTGATGAGCTCATTCTTTATAAAGATTGGGTGTATCTTGTTCTAAAATCAAAGATGAAGGAGAATTTTTTTAGGGCATGTCATGACACACCACTAGCTGGTTATTTGGGGTACTATAAGACATATAAGCAGGTAAGGGAGTGTTTTTCATGGAAGGGACTTAAGGGTGATGTTTTGAGGCATATTAGGGAGTGTTTGGCTTGTCAACAAAACAAAGTAGAGCATGCATTTCTAGCTGGGTTGTTGTAGCCCTTACCTATTCCAAATCAAAAATGGGAGAGCATATTCATTGATTTCATCATAGGTTTTCCAAAAGTGCAAGGTGAAAATTGCACCTTTGTGATTGTAGATAGACTCACTAAGTATGCTCACTTTTATGCTATATCTTCAAAGTACAAGGCTCCACACTTTTATGCTATATCTTCAAAGTACAAGGCTCCACAGGAGGCTGATTTGTTTTTTAGAGAGATATTTAGATTACATGGGTTGCCAAAGAATATTGTGAGTGACAAGGACAGCAGATTCATTAGTTTGTTTTGGCAAGAACTATTTCGATTGATAGGTACAGAATTGACTCCAAGTATTAGCTATCGTCCTCAAACATATGGGTAAATAGGGATTGTGAATAAATAGATAGAGGGGTATTTGAGGAACTGTCTTATGGGGCAGCAAATAGTATGGATCAAGTGGCTCCACCATGGGTAGTATTGCTACATTTTCACTCATCACATGTCTATAACTATAAGTATGACTTCTTTCAAGGCAGTCTATGGTTATGATGCAATTTCTTTCATGGATTTGATTCTTTTGGATAGTAGAGTTCTTGGAGTTAGAGATTTGATACAACAAAGTTAAGACACTTTGAATGCACTCAAAAAGAACCTACAACAAACCCAAAATTAGCAAAAGATGTATGCTGATTGCCATCGTTCAGAGAGAACTTTTGAGGTAGGGGAGATGGTTTTCTTGAGGTTACAACTCTATAGACAATTTTCCATCAAAAGAAGTGCAGAAAGGCTCAAGCCATGGTTTTATGGACCTTATAATATCATAAGGAGAATAGGTAAGGTTGCTTATGAGCTAAAACTTCCAGAAAATAGTAGGATTCACAATGTTCTCATGTGTCATGCCCTAAGAAGGCCCTTGGATAGTAGTTCACATCTTCATTAGAACTGCCATCACTTGATGACAAAAGAAAATTGATTTTAGAGCCCAAAGCTAAGCTAAGAAGCAAAGAAGCAAAGTCTTTTCAGAGTGCTTTGTGAAATGGAAGAATTTTCCACTTAAGGATGCTACATGGGAAGGAGTGGAGATATTTGAGCATCCAAGTCTAAAATTGCTTGAGGGCAAGCAATTTGGGGAAGGGTGGACTGCCATGTCTCTTCCAACACCCACATTAAATAAAGGTGTTTTTTAACACCACAATATGTATATATTTAATTAATAAATATCTAATATAAAATATATAAATTTTAAATTTACTTTCAATTTTCTATTTAAAAGTGGGAGCCAACCTAGGGCCAATGGGATCTAATAGTTGGGCAGGTATATAGGCAGGCCAACTTGTCATTTTGAGGCATCAATAATCATTTTATCTGCTATTGCATAACTGGCATTTTCCAGTGGAGTTGCAGTGAGGACGGAACCCCTCATTTACAGACCTGAAGCAGGACACAAACCCTCACCTCATCCTGCAGTCCAGATCCAGGGTTGCCACTGTGCTAATTGAATTTCTTGATATTTTCAGGTCTAATCTCCAAGCTTGAAGAGCATCTCTCAGGACAAGACTGTTGGAAGTAGTTCCCAACTTGCTGAGGCGGTGCCACTTCACATCATTTACGTATGCCTTGAACTGCAGGTTCATTTATCTTCTGGTTTCTCCAGATCTGGCACTTTCACAAGCATCATAGGTCCATTTCGGAGCAACAAGGGATAGTTCAGGGAACAAATCTTTGGCAGCAGCTTATTAATCATTTTACAGCAATATCCTCAGCTTCCCAACAGCACTAGGCTACAAGTGTTTGAGGGTTGTCATGCCTCAAACACTAGTGTTGGTGGCAGCTTATTATTCATTTTACAGTGATATCCTAAGCATCTCAACAGCACTAGGCTACAAGTGTTTGAGGGTTTTCATGCCTCCACATCTCAAACCCTAGTTAAGGCTCCGGACTTGGTATATCCATCAGCAGCTGGGTGAAAGAACCAAGCAGATTTGCTGCCCCATCTTTCTTCCACACAGCTGAGCAGCAAAGAACAGAGGTACACATCAGATCTGGACAGCGATCTGATCTCTGAAGTACAGGTTTGTGTGAAACAGATCAAACCCTAGGCATAATCCTAACTAATTGAGGACTGGATGCCATCCTAAATCTAAAGATGGGAATAAACCAGCAAGTTGTGGAGACCCATTCTGATTCTAGCATTTCCCTCACTTCAGCGCAGGGAAGATATTGCACTCAGATCTAAACTGTAGAGGCACAGATCCTATTTGAGTGACTACCTTGCTACGGCAACATTCAGATTGTGCCTTGAATATCTGCTTTGTAAGTGTTGTTACCCATTGTAACCGACTACTAAGATAATAATTAATTATATTAGTTTGAAAGGGGTTTAATGCGGCCAGGTTCAGTGAATTCAGATAAGATTGTAATTCAGAAATTTCTATTGCCAATTTAATGGTGGCAGCAATGTGTTCTGTATAATTTTCTGTCTTTAATGTGTGAATCAGAACTGTAGCTCCTCTGGTTTCTGTTAATCTTGTTTGATCATTTAAACCTTTAATTTTTGAAGAAATCTGGGTGATCAGAACTACTTGACAGCTTGCTAACTAGGAATCAAATCATACCTGCACCTCATATCATAACCTAGGACACTACACTTTCTTATCCCCAGTGAAAGGGAGTTGTGTCTGTTAATCATTGCCAATTCATCCTTATATACGTTAAAACTAGGTTCCTTATTGTTACGCTTGCTGTTTAAATTTTTTTTTGCCTCATTGAATTTTTTTGCCATGGATGCCTTCATTGTTTCAAACAGGGGAAAGATTATCTTTAATGATTCAGCTTCATTCCCTCAATAAAAAATCATGGTACTATTCTCCTTATGGAACATATGATTTGTAAAATATTTCTGAGTTTTATCTTAAAAATTCGGAGAAGTGTGAAATGTTCAGGAAGAGGCTAGTGCTTTGTGATTGCTTTTTGGGCATCCAACTATTGAGTTCAACTGGATTATTATTTCATATTGTACATACCAAATATTGCTTAGCTTACTAGCTTTGAATTTCAAGTGCTGATAGTTTCAGTCTTAATATTTTCTTCCTTTTTGTTCTCTCTAGGAGCTTCAGATCACAGGATCTGTTCCTGAAAAGGCCATCATAGTTGATCATCTTAAGTTGGCATATTTTATTTGGAAGAGTCATATGCATGGCAAATATTGCATTTAAAATGGTGGTGCTATTAATGTGTCTTCTGTTAAATTCTGAATAATACTATTATTTGTTATATTTTTTAACACAAGAAACCTAATTCTTCAACCGGATATAAGGCTTTCTTTCAACATAAGAATTATTCCTAGAATCCCCTACACTCCGGCCATGTTGCTTATAGGGTTGATTATCGATTAGACATTTTATGTCAGTTCTGTTTTAGTTATTCTTGCTGTCGTAACTTAAAGTGATAGAATATTAGATTGTCAGTGTGGCATGCAACTTTTTGTGGATAATCTGGATTGTGTTTGCTATTTCCTTAAATTTTTTTCTTGTGTTAAATTTGCAGGAACTCACAGGAGGCATCCTACTTTTACGAAATAAGTATTATATTATAATTTATAGAGGAAAGGACTTTCTACCTCCACTTGTTGCCAATGTATTAGCAGAAAAAACAGCAGAGGCAAAGGTCTTTCAAGATGAAGAAGAAGAGGCAAGGTTGAAAGCAGCTGCAGCAGTGCAGGCGAGGGCTGATATAGGAACTAGTTTTGCTGGTACACTAGCTGAAACCTTAGAGGCCCAAGCACGTTGGGGGACAGAATGTGAAGATCCACAAAAGACAAGGGCAGCAGCTGCTGAGGCCAAGAAGGCTGAAGCAGAAAGGAAGCTTCAGCAGAAGATAGCTACTGTAAGTTAGTTTAACAACCATCTTCAATCTTTACAGTCTCAAAATAGAAGATCATAAATCTGTCATGTTAATGGAATAGCAGCTTGGCTATACATGTGACAAAAAACATCGTATGCCTTCAGAGTTATGCTTCAAGTTGGAACTTAGACATTATGTTTCAGTTAAGATTGAGGACACCCTTGAGAATATCTTTGTATATTCACTCCAACTTTTGGTTAACAGGCCCAACTAAAAAAGCAGAAAGCAGAGAAGGAATTGTCTAAATTAGAAGCATTTTTGTCACCTGCTGAACCACCGGAAGATCGAGAAACAATAACAAATGAAGAAAGGTTTATGTTTCGCAGACTTGGCCTGAGAATGAGTGCATTTTTACCTCTGGGTGAGTCTTGATTGGATTAGAAATGCTGTCAGCTTGAGTCATTTTGTAATTTGTTATAATCAATAGCACTAGTTTCAGATAGAATCATTGGTACATTGTGAAAATCTGTTCTGGTCTGTTCCAGGGAGGCGGGGAGTTTTTGATGGCGTAGTTGAAAATATGCACTTGCATTGGAAGCATAGAGAATTGGTGAAAATTATTTCTAAAGGAAACAGTTTTGCATGTGTTGAAGACATAGCAAGAACCTTGGAAGCTGAAAGTGGGGGAATATTGGTAACAGTTGAGAGAGTATCCAAGGGTTATGCTATGATTTTTTACCGTGGGAAGAATTATCGGCGTCCAACTAGTTTGAGGCCACAAAACCTGCTAAATAAGAGAAAAGCATTAAAACGTTCACTTGAGCTCCAACGGAAAGAGGTACCTTTTATGTTCTTTGACATGAGCTTTTGTGCTGTTATTTTTTGAGGGTAAATTTAGGACTTATTGAATTGAATTCACATGGGAAACTGAAACAGTAATTATATGAAGTTGTGGTCTCTCTGCTCTTGCTGCTGTTCGTATAAATATATTTGTCTAATTATTGACTAGCAATGTTTTTTGTGGACAAATTTACAGTCACTGAGTTTTCACATATACCAGCTGGAGCAGAACATAAAACAGTTGAAGTTGGACCTTGTATGTTTCTTTCTACCTGGCTGCTCAGTATTGGTTTTAAAATCTATATAAATTCTTGACCATAACTGGTTTAGATGGGTGCTCTAGCAATTGTATTAGCTTTATCAATTGTTTCTATAGGTAAATTAGAGTGCTTATGTACCAACTTCAGCATTCATTGTAAACCTACTGATGAATCAGGTAAGTGAACAGTGAAGGTGGGAATCAATTATAATAGGTTTTCTGCTTACTGTTTTGAGATAATGACATTTAATATATTGTGTTTCTATCTATTTTCAGAACAAGGCAGACTATGTCAATGAGGATACACATGCTTCAGATTCAAACTCAGAACTGGAAACTGCATATTCTTATACATTTTTAGAGGTGTGAATTGCGTAAAATTTAGCTATAGAATTGTCAACAATTTCTCTGTTTTTAAACTACCAACATGGAAGGCCAAATGTTTCTAGTCTCCTGCTTTTGTTTCATAACAAAAGATAAACAAAACTTGCTTTGTTGCCATGCAGACTGATGATGAAGAGTCAGAGAGCGAAGATTTTTACAGTTATAGTGAAAACGAAGATATATCTTCTGGACATGACTCAGAGATGGATGAAGTTGAGGCAGTCCAAAACTATGAGCCTAAGACTGAATTACAGGAACATATTAGCGAAGAACTCGATCCAATCTTTAGCGGTAAGAGCAAAGACCCTTCCAAATTAAGGAATATCATGATGAGAATGTTTGATGTTTTGAAAGGCTGAGTTGGTATTCCTAGCTTAAGCTTGTATTATGAAATTTATGAATAGCTATGTTCTGATTGAGTTTTCAAAAATATGTTTGTCCATATAATCCAGGATGAGTCAGTGGAGAGAAGTGATTGGAATAAAGTTATAAAGCTTGTTTTGATCCTTAAAATGAAGGAGCCAAAGGTATTGAGAAGGAATAGAATCTGTTCTTTCAGTGCAGGCATTCTTTCAATAAGAGTTTTTTGTGAAGATAACCAGGTGATAATTATGAATGATCCAAAGCTTTTGGTATTCTGTGGAATCTATACTACCATGGTTTCCTTGTGGGATTTGTACTAGAATTTGGTAGCACGAGGGCATTCAAATTATCAATTAAACAAATCTGCTACTTTTAATGGTCTTGTTTTGGCCACATTAGCCATGTGCTAGTTGTACCATCTGTTGCGAAATCAGGGTTTCTATGCTTGGGCCTTAAGAATGACTGAAGGCCCAATCTTGGTTAATCAAAATTGCTATCTAATAGATATTTCATTCAGTTCAACTTTCTTTCTTATCTTTGAGTCAGTTACTCAAGTCCTTTGACAGCCTATTGTTGCATCTTATAATCATGACTTGTGATCATGTTATGCAAATGCATGGTAAACATGCATGTAGAATGACCCTGACCATGGTTCTTTTTCATTTTTCCACAAAGTCTCAGAATGGGATGGAGGGACGGGTTTTGGGACAAGGGGACCAAGGGCCTTTTTTGGGGGATGGTGGGGGGAATATATATAGTACTTGAATAATTAGTTATTAAAAAAACATATGAAACTTTAAAATGCTAAACATATTGCATTGAACAATGAATATGCTGATTATTGACATATTTATATTATATTCAAAGTGATAAATACATTCAAAATTCAAATACAATTGGCCAATGACCTGGTTGGCACCAAATTTGACTATCCAAATTGTACTTGTCTTGACCCCTTTGTACGTTTAGGCCCTACTTTATCCATCATAGATAAATATGAGAAATCTCTAGTTGGGTCCCCTTGGTTAAATCTTGCCTAAGTACTCTTGAGTTGGCCTAATGGTGGAAAACTTGTACTCTTGAAAGAGAGGTCACAAGTTCAAATCTTGCAAGGGGTAGGGTATGTACGTCTCATTTGTAGCACAGTTAGTGCCTCCTGCATGGATTACAGGGTAGTCCCATGTTACTAAGCCATCTATGGACCAAAAAATAGATCGCTCAGTATTGTGGACTATAAAGGATACATTTCCATTTCCATTTCCATTTCATCCCCTATGTGTCCCTCATATGTTGGAAAGTGCAAAATTCCAAAAAATCTCTAAGTGCAGGATGTGTTTTGTTTAGTTTTCAAGCTGTGCAAGTTTTTGGAATTTAGAGTTTTGGTGTTTTCCCACATGGGGTACCTCTTCTCCAAACCTCGCCTTTACCCCCTTTTTCCTATTGGGAGTTTAGAGTTTGCCTTTTGGTCATGCCTTTCCTTTGACCCTTTCTTTTTCTTCTGTCTTTATTTGAGATGCAAATTTTACCTTACCAACATTTTTTAGAACCCCAAACTTTGATGCTTTGTACTAAGTTACCTTTTAGAGTCAGAGTTTTAGTTATCTTCTTTTTTGCATCCCTTGTGGCATGAGGTATAATGTCTCTTTGATACCTAAATCCTTGGCTTTTTACCTTTCTAAATCCTTTAGAGTCAGACTTGTAGAGTTTCCTTTCCCACAATCCTTTTTGGTAGACATTATGAGTCAAATTTGATCCCAAATTCTTGATCCATTTTATTATGTTATATTTCGGAGTTGGAGTTTCAACCATCCCTTTATCCTCACCTTTATGGCCTTGGTTATGAGGTATCTCCAATTCATGAACCTCAACACTTTGCATTGTATTATTTTTTGGGTTTGTTGATTTAAACTTATTCTTACCTACATACTTTGAGGTAAGAGTTAAGGTGACTCTCCAATCCTCAAATCCTTAACATATTGCCTTATACATTCTTTTGAAATTGAAGATGTAGAGATAGCCCTGTTTTCCTACTTTTATCATGAATAATGAATTGTCCTTGATCTTTGACATCCTATCCTTACTTTTTTTGAGATTGGAAGATCATTAGTCCTTTTAAAGGTATGTCAACAAGTTCCTTAGTTCTCTAACTCCTTGATGGGTTGGCAAGACCATGTTGGAGGTTTGCCAAATTTTCTAACCTTCAAAGCCTTGCCATTTTTCTCTACTGTTAGGTGTATGGGGAGTAGGAATGAAAGGAATGCCGATTGCATTAGTTGAGGCATTTGACTCGTGGTAACCAAACCATCGATACTACTAAGATTGATCTAGGTTGGAAATGATAGATCAACTAGAGGGAGTGTTAGCAGGTCAAGGGCCAGAGTGGATGTTATTGTAGGCTACTACTAAAGGTCCACGAAGGCTAGAAAAGACATTAGTTGTAATTAGGAGACATGTCCCTTCATGGGAATGCACACACACACACACAGATATACTATATAAGATATATTGTGAAGCAGAGACTAAGACCTGCTCTTGTATGGGATTATGATATAATATAAAGGAGTTATAAGGATCATATATGTGTAATGAATGTATGAGTGTTTCTTTGGTGGTTGATATGATATGCGTCAAGTATTCCTTCTAGAATCCTACCGCAAATGTTTGCTTCTCTTACTGTATCCTGTAGGGTATAAATTGACTACATAAAAAGTACTAGGGTACAGATCTCTGGATTGTACTTCCCCATTCTTCTTGCCAACATTGGTTCTATTTTTGGGACCCTGGAGAGAATAGTAAAGAAAGTATAAGCATTAAAAAGGAAAAAATAAAGTTAGCATATTTTTTTTGTCAGACTTAAGGGCCAACTCTGTGAGAGGGGGGGTAGGCCATTAGGGGACGGCGAATGGAAAGGGGGGAGGGATTGAAAAGATCCCTAAAAAGGTGCAACTATTTCAAATTTTCTTTCAAAACATATATAAAGAGAGACTAATGGAAGTCTGGACCTAGAAAACATATGGGAGTAGGCGATAACAAGAGGAAAAGAGAGATACTTGAAATCATTAAGCTAGGGATGGAAATGAATGCAAAAGAAAGGAGGTTAAAAAAAATTCAGAAATGATAGAAAATATACTACAAAAGAATGGAAGAGGCAAAAAACAAGGCTAAAAGGAAGAACCTAGAGGTTGCGATAGAAAACCAAAACAAAGAGAGTAAGGCACCATGGAGGGTGTTGTTGAGCGTGCCAATGTGGGCGCTGTCAGAGAAGGAGAAGAAGAGTGCGCCATAGAGGATGCTGCTATAAGAGATAGGGAAGAGATTCCATAGCTAGGTTCTAACGAAACAAGATGAATCAAATTCTTCAAAATCTAGAGGGAGAAATTGAGGATTACGAAAATTCTAGAAGAGAAATGGAACAAACGGTAGTAAGAATTATGACACCTATAAGTAAGACACCAAGTATATATCCAAAATAGAAAAATATCCAACTAAAGATAAATAAAGATTGGTCACCACTAGAAACTTTAGAACATAACATTTGATGACAATTACTTGGATGAATTAGTCACCAGAAATGTCTTAAAGGTAAGAAATGATGTGGCAATAACAAATGAGGATTATATAAAATTAATACCTTGTAATGAAGCAACACAATTAGTTAACCAACTGACATGAACCAATAGACGAAGATCCCAAAGAACAAAAAGAAACTTTGAAAAGATGCAACCCTTGAACTAGGAGTCACCCCTAATGCCAATAAAGGCAAGATGAATATCTACAGAAGAAGTAGAACAACAAGAAGAGAAAAACAATATACATAATGGATACAATTTTGATATAGGCCACACATATAGTGATTCAAAAGAAGAACTAACCATGAATACCACAATGAAATTACCCATGTTTGGGCAGGATACAACTAAAGCAATTGCACGTGTTCATCCTGGAATCCTTATGACAAAGACATAACTTAACTAGAGATGACATCAAGCTATTTGACTTCCTTAGATCAATTTGAGGAGAAACATTACAATGGTACTAGAAGAACTATCCAAAGCATAACAAAGATTGGGATACAATCAAGCAGGATTTCCTAGCAAATTTTGCTACACTAGAATTACATAGAGGAGTAAGTAAACTTCAAGAACTTATGCAACAAGAAGATGAATCAATCAAAGAATTTGACAAAATATTTAAAGAGGTCACTAGACGCTTGGAAGAACCTCTAAGCAACAAACAAAAGATCAAATGGTTCATTTTCAGAGTCCTATCGGAAATAAGAATGACACTTGATGGAAGACATTTCAACACATACTCAAAATTGGTTACATTCGCCTACTAGATTGAAAATCAGTCATGGCACAAATAGGATAAAGAAAGAGAATACAAAGAATTAGCGAAACTTAGACTAGGGCTTGAAGAATTAAGATTGCAACAAAACATTATGACAAAGAGAGACATAGATGCACCTACGCCTAACATATAGTGCACTTACTATGGAAGAGGTCACATTATCCATGAATGTCTCAAAGAACTAGGAGAAAAGAAAGACAATGTGTTACACACAAACCTCCAAACAGTACCTAGGAAAGTATATTCAGTCTATTGCAGAATGTGCAAAGAGTGGGATGACCACAATACTGAAGACTGCCCATCACAACTATTCTGGTTAAGAGAAGATCCCACTGCAGTTAACAATAAAGATTGACACACATTGACATATGTAAAAGGACTGACATAAAGTAAATTATATGCACATGATACTAGATATAGAGCACTATCATGGCAACAAAACCAAGGAAATGGAAACAATAGCCAAACCCAGAGCAATACAATAATAATGGTTTGTCCCACAGAGGAAGAGGTCGAGGCTAAGGAAGAGGAAGGAGATTAGATACTGCATGCTTCAATTGTGACAATCTGAGACACTTTGCAACCAAATGTTGGGGGAAAGAAGAAAACAATGTGGATTCGGCGACCAAGAAGATCATAATTCCTTCAATTGTGAAAAAGCATGTCAATATTATAAAAACACATCACCACAAACTCAAATTGATGAACCACAGAACTCTAATACAAACAAAGGAGAAAGACTTCTCCAGAAGGTACCTAAGAATCCATAAGAAGAAACAAGGGGATGCCAGAAGGAAGGAAGGGATGAAGGATGCATTGCAAAAGATAGTAGCACAAGAGATGAGTACCACAAAGACCCTAGAACAAAAGAAAAGGGTAACGCAACAGTAGTGACTAGACAAGGTACCAATACCAAAAAACAAGAAGAGGTACTGATAGAAGAAGAGAGCTCAGAAGGGGAAGAAAGTTTCCACCTCACCAAGCAACAACATGACCAAATCCTAGAATAGGCTTGGAAAATCATTGAGTAAGAATAAGGAAAGGAAAGAGAGCAGAATGGATTTTTCTCAAAACAAGGATACTGAAACAATTAGCATAGATGGTAGGGAAACATGACTTACCTAATAAAATTAAAACAAATTACTAAATACTAGAATAAAAAATCCATTCCACAAGTCAGGATAGTAGGGAAACACTGGAAAACCAGGCCTATTATGGTTAACCTCCGGATTCATAATCAAAAGATCTCTCGTTTAAATGGTTGATTTAGGGGCATATGTCAATCTAACCCCAAAAAGGATATGGGAATACCTAGGAAGACCCACACTAGAACCTACCCCATACAACATCAGTCTGGTGGATGGTTCCAGAATGAAAACCTTAGGTACTTGGAGACAAGTGGAAGTGAACATTAAAGGAGGTAAATAGATTGTAGATTTTGAAGGAGTCACAATTAAAGAAACATTTGATTCCTTTGATGCACTTCTGGGATTAAGATGGTTTGTAGACTCATGCAAAGTAATAGATGCAAGGAAGGAAGAAATTTCATTTGTAGATAACAAAAGGATAGTACACATCCCCTTAGGGAAGAATAAGATCAAACCTACATAGAAGAGGTAAATGCAGAGGAATATGATGATGACAAAAGGCTAAACACCATAACTAAGTTGCCTACAATTGAAATTTGGGAAGAACCCAAATCGAAAGGGGACTTGGCGATAGATGAAACTGATGAAAGCATAGATAGTGAAACTATACTAGAAGCATGGCTACAAGATGAATTGAAAACATATTCTCACAAAATATTTGGCTCGAGAAGGATATTTATGGTAAGAAAGACGCCAACAAAAGAATCCTCCACAAAAAACATACTGCATGGTATTGGTGCAAATACAAAGAATGGAGAGGAGGAAGATAATGTCTCTCATCAAGTTAACCACATTCCACATGAAATTTCAAGCGTCAAGCTACCTAAATATTTCAAAGTAGGAGATTTACTGGCATACCTAGGACAAATAGTGCAAACCTTCCCAAATGAAACCCATAGACTTGATACCCTACTGCATACCCTTGCTTGCACTGTCACATGCTAATATAACACACATAAGAACACCATTATCAAATGGGAAACCTTCAAAACCTTGATAAAAGCAAGATTCCTACCAGAAATAGGAGAATACAGAGACATACCCACATATGAGGGAGATATCCTATCGCAACATCATTTGGATATATGTATTTACTACTGGGAAGAAAGATATGAGTGTGATGGTAGACTATACATTCAACTTAACTCGGTGACCAAAGCATGGTCCATTGACCAAGAGAGATGTGCAAACACTAAAACATGGAAGATAGTAACACCAAACTTTCTCCATACCTTTTCTTTTTCTAATAAAGATCCTCAAATACATACTGCATTTACTACAAATGAAGGAGATCATGTTCAATTTGGAAGAAGATTAGAAAATAGCAGTACCACAACCTCCTTCCACACCACCCAAAGAAGATATATATGAGTACGTTAATTGGTTGGACTGGGAAGCAACCAATACAGAGAAACATTTTTGTGCGGTACAAAATGATGAAGAAGAGTAGATCCTAGAAATAAAAATAGACCAAGGAGAGAGAAATAGAAGAATCCATCGAACCTAAGAAAAAATACTATAATGACCCCATCAAACTAAAGGAGGCAAATATCGTGATAGAAGGGGATCCCAAGATAACAAGAATAGGGGACTACTGGGATGAAAAGGTAGTAGCTAAGACAATAGAATATCTCTTAGAATTCCAAGATTTATTCCCTAGAACATTCATTGAAATGAAGGGAATCAAAGAAGAGGTAGGAGTAATGAAAATCCAATTGAAGGAAGGTGTTAAAGCGGTCTGGAAAAGGCCTTATAGATTGAATCTAAACATGAAGAGAAAGGTCAAAACAAAGATAGAAAAAATGCTAGTTGTCTTAATCATTAAACTGGTAGAGGATGCTGATTGGATAAGTCCCATGATGGTCCAAAACAAGAAAACCAAAGAGAAGGATATGTGTAGATTTTTGGGAGTCGAACAAAGCTTGCATACATGATCCCTTCCCAACCCCATTCATTGAGGAAATTTTATAATCAGTTTTGGGAATAGAGATTTACTCATTCACTGATGTCTTCTTTAGATATCATCAAGTTAAGATAAAAGAGGAAGATCAGCCTAAAACCACTTTTGCAACAGAATGGGGATCATATATGTACACTGTGATGCCTTTTGGGTTGAAAAATGGCCATGTGGTATTTAGTAGAATAATGATTAACACCTTTAAAGAATTCATAAATGATTTTCTAGTTCAGTCTTCTTGGATGATTGGATTGTTTATGGGCTAGTGAAAGATCATATACAGGTACTTTGCATGATGCTAAATAGATGTAAAAGCATGCAAATCTCAATGAATTTGAAGAAATGTACCTTTTCGGTACCCTTTGGGACCTTATTAGGCCATATCATATGTAAAGAGGGATTAATGGTGGACCCTATGAAAGTTGCATTAATGCTAAACTTACCACCACCTAAAAATGTGCTAGAAGTTAAGAAATTCTTGGGCTATACAGGATACCATAGAAAGTTTATAAAGGGATATGCTGGTATTGCTACACCATTAGAAGATCTATTGAAGAAGAAAACTGGTAGGAATATTCAATGGAATGAAGAGTCTCAAAAAACATTTGATACATTAAAATAAAAGATTGCGGAAGCACCAATCCTTATATTTCGGGATTGGAACAACCCTTTCCATGTGCATGTAGATGCTTCTAGTATCGCCATAGGAGCGGTGCCTACCCAACCTAAAGGAAACATTGACCATCCCATAGCTTTTGCTAGTAGAAAGTTGTCTGCTATAGAAAGGAATTATACCACTACAAAAAGGGAAGCATTGGTTATGGTGTATGCGTTACAGAAATACATACACTACTTGCTCTCCACACCATTTACATTCTTTACAAACCATTAACCACTGAAATGCTTGCTTAATAAATTGGCAATCCATGGGCGCATATGTAGATAGTTGTTGTTTCAAGAGTTCAATTTTAAAACTATGGTAAAACTCGATAGAATAATCAAGGACTAGATTATTTTTCTTGAATTGAAACCAAAGAACCAGATGCCCAGGGGGAAGATTTACCCAATGCACACCTATTCCACATCACTATGGTATTAGAGGGGCTAGAAGATATTGCCATTTTTCTTTCTACAGGAGAATTTCCCAAGGATCTATCACCATAAGATAAACAATCACTAATGCGGAGTGCTGCGCCACACCCTGGTAGAAGGAGAGCTACACCATCTTGGGAGAGATGATATTTTTAGAAGGGTGGTATACAAACATGAAAGAAAGTCTATTTTAAGAGAAGCACTTGAAGGGATCACAGGAGAGCATAATTGTGGAGAAACCACAACCAGAAAGGTACAACTTGTAGGCCTATGGTGGCAAAACTTCTAGAAAGATGCCACAAATACACAAAAGGATGTGATATTTTCCAAGGGGTAGGGAAACCTACCGCACGAGATGAAATGCCACTTAGACTATTATTAGTTCAAAATCCATTTGAAAAACACGAAATAGACTTCATAAGCAAGGTTCATTATAACCGGAGTAGAAAACCTTACAAAATGGGTGGAGGCAATACCTATAGGGGATTACATTGCAAATATTGCAGCAAGATTTTTATATGAGAATATAATTACAAGATAGGGATGTCCATTAAGTATAGTGAGTGACCAAGGAAAACACCTTGTAAATAAAATGATAAAGGAATTACTACAAAAAATTATGATAACGCACAACAAAATATGCCCCAATCACCCACAAGTCAATGAAGCAAGTGAAGCATTGAACAAAATCATTGGTAAAGCTCTTACTAAAATGTGTGCCAAAAATAGAACATATTGGGATATAAAAGTACTTGCGGTACTCTGGGCATACCATACATCATATAAAAGGACTAACAAATTTAGTCCTTTTCAACTAGTCTATGGTACTGATGCCACAATCCTTATGAACTTTATAGTCCCTAACCTACATACCACACTAACCTTGCAGAAGGAAGATGACCAATCCCTCACACAAAGAATAAAATAATTAGACAAATTAGATGAACATAGACGAATTGCAATGTACAACCACCAACTTGAGCACTAGAGGCAAAAATCATGGCATGATAGAAACCTAAGATTGAAAACATTCAAACAAGGGATATGGTTTTACTTTATGATAGCAAGTTCAAGAAGCAAGGGAAACTAAAGATCAGATGGTTAGGGCCATACTATATCCATGCCATAAATGATTTCGGAGTAGTACAACTTAGACAAATTAATGGAACACTCCTAACTGGATATGTAAATGGTGCACACCTCAACCACTATCACTTGCCGACAGTTTGAAAACATAAAAAACAAGACTAACATCCTAATGTGTATTATGTACTATAGTTTAAACCATAGGAAAAAATTAAAAATAAAAAACCCAAAAAGTAACCCATCACATCAAAAAACTAGAATGGCTAGAAAACCCCGCGTAACGGGAAATATCATTAAATACTACCACCCACTCATCTATTTAACACTCCATCTCACCCTAAACTCCTCACTTGCATCCAACGTATTCCAATTTACTTTGCTCAATCAGTTGCAATCAAACCCTAGACACTCCCTACACTGTAAAATTCCCTACTAAGACAATGGCCACTCCCACAATATTAAAGATCTCTGAGAAGCCTCGACCCAAGTACCAAAAGTATCCCCATAAGGTCCTAGTAATAGATAAGGATAGAGCATTCTCTCAAATCCCCCCCAATGTAGTATACTTGGAGGATGTTCAAAAGTACATCCATGAGCAAATCATAGAGATTGACCACATGAAGCTAGAAGAGCTCCGCCTAACACTCTTGGGAGATGATGGAAAGACATATAAGCCAAAATACATGGAGATTGACCGAAAGAACCTAGACATCTAAAAATATTATTTAGACTTTTGTGACAAAGAGGCATGGGTTAGAATTATGTTGAGCTGGGTGTATGATGAAATCATGTACCTAGACAAACCCTATGTGATCAAGAAGGAATCCATTCACACAGTGATAGGGTTGAGAATGGTAGGCGACATCCTTGCTAAGAAAGCAATTAAAAATAGCGAAGTGCAACAGTTGACTTAAGCAAATTTTGATGATAGAAGCATGAACATCAAGACAATAATAAATGATGGAGTTTGATATGCTGCAATGGGGATATCATATAAAATATAGTATGCCAACCGAGAAGACTCCACCACAGCTATTGCAATTCATATGGTATACCAAATGGTGGTGGAGGGCAAGGATTTCGACCTTTGCGAGGTCATGTGAGAGCAACTAATGAAGAACATCCAAAAAATCAAGACCTCCAAGTACAATTTCTGGTACGGTATATTTCTTATATGTCTAATGTTCTATTTCCTTAAGGAATTTCTCAATTACAAAGGAAAAGTATGGAAGTTGAACCAAACAATGGCGAACCAAATAAAACATCATATTAACAAATTTTTAGACACCAAAGCATACAAAGTTGTATTTTGGGGGTTCTTCAAAACCTCCCAGAAGCAAATGCAAGAAAGGGAAAGGATTCCCTATGCATCCACTACCCAATACACAAACACAATCACATTCATGATGGACAAAGACTACACATACATGGAGGTGGTAGAATTGTACACAGTTTGGATACTACAACTACCATACAAAGTCATCACAAAAGAAGTAGATGTGTACGTCACTACATTACTCAACCATCCCAAGGATCCTACCATAGGGAGGTTTGACACATACAAATAAGTGATGAAAAAAAGGATTGACAAGTAGGCACAAGAAAACTTGGAGAAGAACAAAGGAAGAATTCACAAACAATAGGGTATACAGGAAGGGGGTTTGGCACAATTCATTGCTACTATAGCATGGTCATAGCCTTCCTCCACAAGAAGGTCAGGGAGGCTCCACAATACTTCACCAGGCAAATCAAAAGGCCCCACAACATCTGCACAAACAATATTGACATCCAAAAAGCCACTACAAGCCACTCCATAGAAGAGATCCAAATAGGCAAGGCCTAAACATATGGCCAAGAGACAAATAGAGGACACAACAAAAGAAGAAGTAGAAGAGATAGTAGAGGGAGAAGAAGAGGTTGAGCAACCTCTCAAGTGAAAGAAAAAAACCCAACAAATTGCCACACCTCCACCTCAGGTAAATCCAAAACAAACTCAACTGACAATAGACATCCAGACAACCACCAATGCCATCCTCCACTACAGGATGCTATTGCAGATGTTGGAAACACACAAAGAATCAAATGAGGAGAACACAGGGAGAATAATAAAATGTCTCCTTTGGTATGTAAATTAGTCAAATAAAGGGTTGGAAGAAGTAATGAAGCCCTTCCCGAAGGAAATTGTTACCGCAATAAAGGAGAAAAGAGAAAAAGCACTAAGCAAAGAAGAAATAAGCGAGCACACAATCTTGATAGTTAGCCCAAATATTACTGAGAAGCAGAAACAAGCACTAGCACAAGCACAAGACCAAGAGCTTTGCACAAAACAAAGGGTAGACATTCTCATGGAAGAGGATCCAGAAGGAACAAAGAAGATCCGAAAGGAGACCAAAGATATAACTAAGAAGCTATATGAGGAAATGGTCCTGAATATCGAGGAACAAGGGAAGATTCCCCCTAAAACCAATTCCCTTGAGACTGATCCACATAAGGAAAGTCTTCCTAAGAATAACTTGGGGGGAGAGGAAGTAAGTTCATACTCTCACTAAAGTGGGGGCTAAATGTAGCGTCGTAAATTATCACCCTTGAAAATTTCACACTATGTTTTGCTCCCCCCTAAGTGATTGGACCTAATTGTACATTTAATGTCCTAAATTATGTATTCCATGGCCCATTTGGATATTTACCATGAAAACCCATGTGCAAAACCTAAGAAAACATTTAATGTTTTGCTCCTAACACTTTACACCCCGCAAAATAGGGTTGGGACAAAGTTGCCCTGGGGGACTTGGTCTCCCTTTTTTGCCTCCAAATTTTAATACGTCATAGTTAACATTTTATTATTTGAATTTCAAATGTCAAATGTTGGCTATCATGATTTAATTATCAGGAAATTAGAATTATTGCATAAAATACCTAGTCATTGCATCATTTGAGAACTAATGAAATGATCTAGCAAGAATTGGAAATCAAGAGCATTATCAAGTCAAGAGCAGTCAAGAGCAGATTTATTGTAACATTTCAACATGAAGCATCATGTCAAGTTTTATGTGAGTTTGTTCATACTTATGCTATCATTTAATTTGTGAGGACTAACCCTTGTAGGTATTTTAGGAAGATCAAGCCAAATTGCAATCAAGACCTAAGGAGTTGTGCATGACTTTAGTCCTTGAAGGAGATCAAATTTGAGTGGTGAGTTGCAGTCCATTGTTGATTCATCATTTGTTTATCATTTAGATTCTACCTCTTAAAAGGAAAAGCTCTCTTTCTGTAACTTTTCCATTGTGGAGGTGGAAACACCAACATGGGGTTTGATTGAGGTAAGCACCTTTATGGCACAACCCTTCCTCTCCGTTTGAATGTGCAGGTTTCAGATCTGGTGAAGTTAGAGGAAGATTGAAGATAATTTTCTCATTGTTGCATTTAGACCTTGCAACTTGACAACATACGAAAACTCAATTATATTAGCATCCGATGACGATACAATAGTGAGATCTAGAAGAAATAGGGCTTTAATTAGACTCCCGAGGACTGTGAAGATAGATTTCAAATTTAGTTACAAGGACATAGTCTCCCTATATGACTTAGTCCTGCAAAATCAAGCTCAAATTTTTATGATAGGTACATAGAGCTTTGCTTAGTCTATTTTCGAATATTAAATTTGTCTGTGATTTTTTAGATTTATTGTTTTTGCATTAGAATAGTATATTTGCATCATTAGATAGTCATATCATTGCATTTCACTAAAAAACCCACTCCAATTGTGGTCAAGAGAAGGTTGACTCACCTTTTAGGTTGCAAGTCACTCTTACACCCTTGTCCAATCACCCCTTAAATTTCAAATGATAAACATATTGGGAAAATACCCCATTGAAATCTTAAAGTGAAATCTTTAGGGTTTCACTTTTTCATTCACTTCAATTTATCATTTTGGTGAATCTGAAGCATTAACATTATAAACCTTCTGAAATTTGAAGCATATCATCCTAGATCTAGGATTAACATTGAATTGTTTTGCATTGCTCATTTAAGAATTCTTTTTTTGCATCATAAAAAGCATAAAATTAAAAAAAAATGCATATCATATTGCATTATAGATTGCAATAGGGTTAATTTCAATCATCATAGGTCACATCTACATCTTAATTGCATTCACAAATTTTCATTAGAACATCTTAGGTCTGGAATCAAATATGAAAGTGTTCATTGTATTCATTTCGGTATTTCACATATAGCTCAAAAAGTAAAAAATGCATTGTTTTGTTTCAAAAGGACACCAACATTATCATTTTTAGATTTTGCACATTAGGATCAGTGAATTGTTGCATTTTAGATTTGGAAATTGCCTTTCATAGCTTCCACATTTTGAAAATTGTTGCACACTTGTTTTTTGCATTGCATAATCATAAAAAAGTCAATTTTTGAAAAAATATTTATTGTCACACCTACACATACATAAAACAACAACCTTTAATAGTATCACAAACATTCAAATTTTGAAATTTACAAAAAAATGTACTAGACATAGGCGCCCTGGGTGACCTTTTCCAACTAATTTTGGTTCAAATTTTTATTAGACCTTTGTCTTTGAGTTTTTTGTTTGCTTCTACTTTCTGTTTTTCATTCTTGTGTGCTTTACTATGACTGGAAATTTCATTTTTATAGTGGACACACCTAGTGTTTTGAAACTCATATGAGCTTTACGATTTGGTGTCCTATTGCTAATACCCCTGTGAGACGTAGTTGCATACTTATGGAATCCCATGTTGTTACATTTGTTGTGGATTCTGAGTCCTCCAACTTTTTCACACAAGGTATTGTCAATACCCAACCCATTTTGGACTCTATCCCTAATCCTACCATACCAATGGCAACCTTACAATCAAATATTTTTATGGATGTTGAGATTGTTGTTGCCCATGTTCTTGAAGACAAACTAAAATGATTGGACAAAGATTTAGGACTTAAAGATTACTTAAGTATTGAATCTTTGGTCGAACAAACAATCCCTATTGTGGATAAACTTAGGAAGTTGGTTAATGATGCTCAAGGATTAGAGGTTTTTCATAGTCTAGCTCATATAGTTGATCCTAGCATTCTACGGTAGTTAGTTGTGCTCAAGCATTAAGATATACTCAAGGACAAGGAAGAAGACAAATCTCCCTCCCCATAACTATACTCTCTATTTCTACATTTACATTGCAAACCGTAACTTAAAATGATACAACACACCAATGGCATAACTCCAAGCTTAAGACTTTCCAGTGGGAATCCTAATAGTTTTGTGGCATCACATGTAACACCTCAAAATTCATCACCTCTTATAAACTTGCAACATAGTAGTCCACCAAACACTTGCACAATCCCACCATATTCACCAAACTCTCAAAACATGTCAAACAATGATTTATTCATAAACCAACTTTTGCAAAACGTGACATCACTTCAACAACAATTATCCACATTGAATCAAGCTCAAAATGGAAAACCACCACAATATCTTAAGAGGAGCCCATTACATCACTTGAAATCTTAAAAACTCCCATGCCTAAAAACATAGAGATACCTAGATTTGAGAAGTACACTGGTAAGGGAGATCCTAATAGTCATGTATCAGCCTATACCACATTGTGTAGTGACTTCATTTTGAAGATAAGATCCTAGCTAAACTTTTTCCTAGATCATTGAAAGGCATGGACTTGGAATGGTTTTTCTCATTGCTGAACGACTCTATAAGTTCATTCAATGAACTTGTTGATGCATTCCTCCAACATTTTCAAGCAAACATTGGTCCTCAAATTACATTAATTGACTTAGTGCATTGCAAACAAGGAAAAAATGAAAAAAGTAACAAATTTCATAGGGCGATATCAACTGCTTTACTCACAAATCAACTATACTCTTCCTGATGTAGATGTTCAAAGAGTGCTCATAGAAAATTTGCAACTTGGCATTAGGGATAAGATCTTATTAATGAAGTATCCATCCTTTACACACTTATGTATGGCTCTTCATGATTATCATATATCGGTTAGTTAATATGAACATCTTCATCGACTCCTATTGAGCAATCTAAATTTGTACCTCAAAACAACTATCAATCATTCAAGAAGCAAAACAAAAACTTTATCAAGATAAGAATGCCTCAAACAACTAACAAAATTAAGCCACAAGCCGCAACCATAAATTCAACTCCTTATCAATTTAGGCCGAGAGAGACAATTTACCCAATTGCATGTCTCCCTTCATTCGATCATTTTATAACTATTGAGCAAGAACTTGATCCAATTGCCTCCGATTAGACCCATTGATACAACAAAACCTTTATCTCCAAATTTCAACCCAAAAGCATTTTGTCAATCTCATCGTACACATGGACATGATACAAAACAATGTATGTGTCTTAAACATGAAGTGCAAGACCTCATCAATTCTAATCACATCCAATTGGTCGATGTAAATGATAAAGGAAACAAGTCCATTGCCCCAACTAATTAAAATTTTCATTTTTTGACAAATCCAATGCCAAATCATACATCCAACTTTGTGCAAGCTTTTGATGATAAGAATGATGATGAGGATGGTCTAGATAATATGGTTACTCTAATAGATGTTCAAACTCGTAAGGGAAAAACCACATTGTTACCTGACATTGCTTTCACACATATTGATGCATCTATACATGCACCTAATGGTCCTCTTTATATCGCCAGATATATCAATGACAAGCCTACATCAAGGATACTCATTGATCTGGTGTGTTTAGAGAATGTGATCACCAAGGAATTCTTGTTTTTGCATGAGATTTATCAAGATTCTTATGAAAAGCCGAAAGCATGAAAAAAAACCATGACGGTTTCATTCACCCTACAATAGGTTTGATAACTCTCGCACTTAAATTTGGACTGAAACAACTAGATGTATACTTCATCATCATCTTGATGTTAAACCAATTCCATGTGAAGCTAGGTTATCCATGACTATGCTATTAGAAACCCATGATCAAATTTGCAAACCAGAATATCCTTCCACAAAAGAGAAAAATCAGAAAAGGTAGAGATTTGCAAGAAGTTGTGCAAATATTATTATTCGAGAATTCAATTAATTACAAGATATGATTTGCTTTATAAAAGCAAAGATGCTTAAACCTAATCTTATCTTGAGCAACAAGATAGCTCAAAAGACAAAGATAAGATCCTATAACTTAGGAATTAAATATGCCTAAGTAAACTTATGCAAATGTGTAATTAAATATTAATTACACTAACACCCCCCCATAAGTGCAACTTAGGGAGAAGCAAATAAAACATGCACCTAAAACTAAGATGAATGCAAGAAAGCATGAATGGGTCCTGACAACAAGGCCTGATCAGGTACCCAAGTAGAAATGCAATATGAGGTAGAGAAGGAAAACCTAGTGGGACAAAACCCCCCTACAATGAGATGACTGCTGCAAAGAAGCACTGGAAGAACACTGTGGAGTAACACTGAAACCGAAATTTGACAAGCAAGGAAAGATACCTCTGTCTACAATTGAAACCAAAAACGGAGTCATGATAATGTGACATCAGACCTGATGCCACGGAACACTCGAAAACTCACAAACTGGAACAACCCTGGAATCTGTGAAGCAACAATAGATGCGATGATGACAGAATCTGGAAACCGTGTATGCCGATGCCAAACTGAGACTGAAAATCTTCCATGGGAAGGAGTACCAAAAATAGACTTCGGAACAATAACCACAAAAACATGGCCCTCAAACTGAGAAGAATCTGAACCAATGAGGATCAAGAAACGTAATCTCCCAACTGAAGTGTGAACCAATGAATCTGACATGTGTCAAGTTATAGCAAAAAATGTGGCCAAAAGAAACTAGGAGACCAGATAAACTCATGCGAGTTGCCATCAAAACAAGATGAATATGGTGATCAAAGTGAAAACTACACTCTAATCAGATTTATTATGCAAGAAACCCCCCTGAATGGAACTTTATCTCAGTTCGTTTATTACAATAACCCGACGATTGTAAAAGAAGAGCATACTGACATGCATAAAAAAATAAAATAAATTAATGTCAGATCTGTGTAGAGGACAGAATCAGCTTTCCAACGCCGCAAGAATGACGAAAAACAGAGCACCGAGTCAAAAGATATGCCCTCCGGAGTGAAATCTGAACATCTAACTTCAACTGGAAAAATATCCCATCAAACAGAAAAATTTCGGGAAACAGACTGCACCATCAGAAAATTGGGCTCGCCAGTTTTCCGGTGATATCTCATCTCAAAAAATCCGCCTCCGGGATCAAAAGTTATGATGAAATGAAAAAAAGGGCTATCTGTGGGCAAATTAGGATACACGAAGGCTAAATAGGAGCAAAAAATAAGCTCCTTTGGCGCTGGCCCCTGGTCCGCCATATGACCAAGGGGCAAAATTTTTGAAAAAATAAACCCGCCACCAGGCGGGTGGCGGGTGGCGGGTGGGCGGAGTTTTGGTGGCGCCACCGGTGGCACCACCGCCAACAGTGGAGCTCCCTCGGATGAGCCCGCAGACTCCATATGATTGGGGCGTAAGATCAAAGGAGCTCGGAGGGAAGACAAAACAACCGACGGTCAAAGTGGAGATGGCTGGCGACCAGGAAAGCAGCCGGCGGGTGAGGTGAAGCCAGTGGTGGCTGGGAAAAGTTGCAGAGGCCAGTGTTATGGCTGGAAAAAGTATGGAGGCCGACGGAAGTGATAGGGCAGTGTACGGCTGTACGCCCCCTGCAAGAAACATAACCTCCGTAGAAACCAGAAAACAATTCCCACAAAAAAAATATATCCGCCAAATTTTTTCAAAAAAAATCAAATAAAGCATTATACATGCAGAAAATTATTTTTTAATTTCTGCAAATCGTACCCTGTACCTGGCGGGCCGTACGATCTGTTGGGTAAATTTTTTTTGCCTCACGAATAGCTGATGCCGAACATAGGCGTGTTATATGTCATTTTTCATCTCTCGGACGCTCTGGATCTGATGGCGAGGTCTGATCTGCCTGAAAACGCACCAAAAGCTTCGCAACTCCCAGATCTGACAGATTTTCAAACCCTCATAACTCTGGCATAAAATATCGGAATCAGGCGAAACAAAAGTTGATCTTGACTTTTTCGATAGCCCTGGACTTGAAAATGAGCTCAGATTTCCTCCAATGTGCGCCGAAAGTAACCATGCAAGAGCACCCAAATAGAGAGACAAACTTGAGGTATGAAACCCTCGAGGAATCCTGAATGAACTCTGCAATGAATCTCTCAAAAATCTGAGAAGGGGCTGCAAATCAAGGCTCTGATACCATGTTAGAAATCCATGATTGGATTTGCAAACCAGAATATCCTTCCACATAAGAGAAAAATCAGAAAAGGCAGAGATTTGCAAGAAGTTGTGCAAATATTATTATTCAAGAATTCAATTAATTACAAGATATGATTTGCTTTATAAAAGCAAAGATGCCTAAACCTAATCTTATCTTGAGCAACAAGATAGCTCAAAAGATAAAGATAAGATCCTATAACTTAGGAATTAAATATGCCTAAGTAAACTTATGCAAATGTGTAATTAAATATTAATTACACTAACATATGCTCCATGAATTCTGTCTCGTTGGTTATCCACAAGTGCATAAAGTTCCCATTTGAGAATCAAATATTTATAGTTCATTATAGTGGGTTTAAACCTTTGGCTTCCTGTGGAAACTCTTCATTGGATTATTTTTGGCCTTAACCTATGGAACCAATTAAACCTCATGAGTATTTATTTTTTGGGTCATATCAAAATTTTAATGCAAATCAAATAATAGAACTATCCCTTAGCAATATTGCACCTGAGAATGATCGGTCTATGGTTGTTACTCCCACCCCACAGGTTGTGGATGAACCCATGTTTGAAGCAAATATTGTTCCAACTACACAAGGTATTTATGCTGCAGTTATGTTTACCTTTGTGGATCAAAAATAGAAACAAATTTATAGACCTAAGGAAACAACAATTCCCAACCCTAGGTGGTCCCTTTAGTTCCTCCTCTAAGAGAAGAAAATAGATCGATGGTCAAGAAACCTGCTCTGACACCTTCACAAATTGAAAATCGCACAAGAAGAAACATAAATGCTGAAGAGTGTAGGCATAGACATTGTGCTATTGCTCATTAGTTGGATGAAAAGAACAAAGCATTACTTGATGATCAAATGCCTATCCAAAAAATTCATGATGAACCAAAATATGAACAAATTAACCTTACATGTCTCAACCAAAACAAAAAATTGAAGCAAGAACATACAACTAACATTGTCACTAAACCACCTAGTGTGATAGATTTGGATGATAAGGATGAAGATGATAAGATTGATGAACAAGTACATAATGTGTTATCTTTGTTGTTCTCAAAGTCTATGGATTTAGATGGGGGGTAACTATGATGATCCTCTCAATGTGAGTGACTCACCATGTGTTGAACCTGGTGATACTCCTTGTACAAAACTCCTTGTAGTTCCTTTGGCTAGTTGTCCACCTTCCATATATGATGAGCAAGATTGGGATGTAGATGATTTGCTTTAGATTGGCTTGCATGTGTAATACCATTTTTATGTTGGCTTTATGTGTTATTTGTGTTTGCTTGCACATGATGTGATCTCCTATGTTGTGCTGCTTGGTATATCTTTTCATTTGTGAGTTTTCTTTAGACGACCCTTGTTGCTTTGTTGGCACAAGGATACAAAGGAAACAAATTTGTTGTGTCATTCATCTCTTTGTATCTCCATTCTTCTTTATGTTGTGAATGTTTTTTGTGGTCTTATGTTTATTTTTAGGGATGATGCAAGACATTGAGACATTTAGGTCTCTTCCATGTTGACCCAAAAGTTTGTTTGCTCTCTCTATGTGTCATTCTTCCATTGTGCTCATAATTCCATGAGTATCTAGAGGAATGATGTCAATTATGAGCTCACTTATATTATTATAGCAAAGATGCATACTGATCCCAAATTTGTGGATCCCTTATGTGATCATCTTTTTCAGAATTGCATTGGGGGCAAACCCTTATCATGCGTTAGCTTTGTTTTGAAACATATAATTGGAATAGGGCTTTCCAAATAATCTCTTATGACCTTATCACATAGAACTTATCATCTTTCTACCTTAAAGCAATTTCTCACAACATGGTGTTTGACAATTACTTTAAGGTGGGAGAAAACATTCCATTATGTACTTCACTTTGTTCACACACGCCAGACTTATTGATGCATTGGCATAGCATTTTAATCATTTGTGAAACACCTTATCAGAATTATTAAGGACTATAATTCTTGGTATGATTGAAATGGGTATGCTCCTAGTGAAAATCGGTCTTCACTAGTCCTTATGTGTTTCTCATTTTGATACATTTTTCAAAGGCTCACCTAGTGAATATTGGACTTCACTAGCCCATTGTACCTTTGGTTCATGATTCACTTAGCAAATATCAAACTTTGTTAGCCAGTGAGTCATGAAAGCCTTGGGTATGGATCATAGCATAATGCAACTTGCTAGTCCATGATTGTCATATCCTCCTTTTGCATTTTGTGCTGGCATTGTGTATGTGTTGTCTTATTGCGCTTCATACATGTGTGTTCTTTTGTTCTTATGCTATCTTGCCATAGGATCTTAAATCTTGGGGGCTTGTGCACTCCCCCTAGATTCATTGTCATCCTATCTCTTCAACATTTGGGCAATCAGACCCTTCTTGACACATTTTCTACTTTAGTATGAGTCTGAGCATAAATTCATAATGTCACTAAAGTGGGGGCTAAATCTAGCATTGTAAATTGTCACCCTTGAAAATTTCACACAATGTTTTTCTCCCCCCTAAGTGATTGGACTTAATTGTACATCTAATGTCCCAAATTATGCATTCCATAGCCCATTTGGAAATTTACCAAGAAAACCCATGTGCAAAACCTAAGCAAACATTTAATGTTTTTCTCCCGACACTTTACACCCTGCAAAATATGGCTGGGACAAATTCATTCTAGGTGACTTGGCCCCCCTATTTTGCCTCCAAATTTTACTATGTCAGAGTTAGCATTTTATTATTTCAATTTCAAATGTTGGCTATTGAGATTTAATTTTTAGGAAATTAAAATTATTGCATATAAATACCTAGTCATTGTATCATTGAGAACTAAGTGGAATGATCTAGCAAGATTTGGAAATCAAGACCATTATCATGTAATTATTATCAAGTCAAGAGTAGTCAAGAGAAGATTTATTGCAAGATTTCAATATTGAAGTATCATGTCAAGTTTTATGTGAGTTTTTCATGCTTATGCTATCATTTTGTTTGTGGGGACTAACCCTTGTAGGTCTTTCAAGAAAATCAAGCCAAATTACAATCAAGCCTTGAGGAGATGTGCATGAATTTAGTCCTCCAAGGAGACTAAATTTGAGTGGTGAGTTGCAGTCCATTGTTAATTCATCATTCATTTATCATTTTTAGCCTCTATCCCTCAAAAGGATAAGCTCTCTTTCATTAAATTTTCCATTGTGGAGGTGGAAACACCAACATGGGTTTTGATCGAGGCAAGCCTCTATATGGCGCAACCCTTCCTCTCTTTTTGAATGTGAAGGTTTCAAATCTAAAGAAGTTAGAGGAAGATTGAAGATTATTTGCTCATTGTTGCATTCAAGCCCTACAACTTGACAACCTAGTCTAGGTGTTTGAAATTGAAATATGATTTTGCAGTCCTCAAGTCCCCAGTATGTAGCTTCTTCCTTCTAGATCATGTTGTTGGATCTTTGTCTATTTCTAAGATAATAGAGTTTTTGGATCTTGTCAAGTTGTAGGGCTTGAATGCATGAATGAGTGAATTATCTTCAAATCTTCCTTTAGTCCTCTTTAGATCTGTACTTGCACATTCAAAAGGAGAGGAAGGGTGGTGCCATATTGGGGCTTGCATCAGCCAAACCCTGTGTTGGTGTTTCCACCTCCATAATGACAAAACTAATGATAAAAAGAGCTTATCCTTTTGAGGGATAAAGGCTAAATGATAAACGAATGATGAATCCACAACTTGTTGCCAACTCACCACTCAAATCTAATTTCCTTGAAGGACTAAAGTCATACACATCACCTCAAGGCTTGATTGCAATTTGTCTTGATTTCACTTGTAAACCTACAAACATTAGTACTCACAAAAAAATGCATACATAAACATGAACAAACTCACATAAAACTTGACATGATGCTTTGATGATGAAATGATGCAATAATCCTTTAAAATATGCTCTTGATTGCTCTTCAAAATTGCTTTATCCTTTAAAATTATGAAAATACTATGTATTTATATGAAATTGCTTCAATTTCCCAAAAATTAAATCCCAATAGCTAACAATCAAAATTTAAATTTCAAATATCAAATTACTACTACCAACACTTTGAATTTTGGGGCCACATTAATGGGACTAGGGTGCAAGGACACCCTAGTCCAAATCCCTCAATTTTTGGGATCCAAAGTGCTAGGAGAAAAATATTAAATGTATACTTGGATCTTGCACATTTGATTTCTTGGTAAATGTTAAAATAGGTCATGGATGCACAATTTAGGAAATTAGGTGTACAATTAGGTCCAATAACTTAAGGGGGAGCATACCATAGTGTGAAATTGTCAAGGGTGAAAATTTACAATGCTACACCATTGAGCATAGCAAATGAAGGTGCATACAAGTGTAAAAGACTCAAATACTAATATAAATTAAATACAGGTCAATTACATTACCTTTTACCTTCTCATCTCATTGATTGAGCTAATGTAGAGGCCCATCTCCATGTCATTTTCTCTTTCAAAGTGATTAAGTGTAGATTTATTTCCAATAAAGTGTAGCTTTGATATCAAAAAGGATGTTGTGATGATGATTGAACATTATAAGTTTAGTATGAAGTGATAGATCAAGATAGATAGACAAGGCTCCAATTTATAGATTTTTAGAGGTTAAGGTGGAAGGTTGAGATAGATTGTGAGATGGAGGGCTAAGATTTCATAGAATGATGAAGCTTTAATCTTGTGACAAGTGTCACAAGGTGGAGGCTTGAGATAATGACTTGTGGCATGGGGAAGAGAGCTAGGTGTGCTCACACATGTGAGAAAATATTGAGAAGATAACTATTTGAAAATTGGGATAGTAGTGGTAAATGTGAGAGGGTGGAAATCAATGAGAATGATGTAGATGGAAGAAGAAAGTGTAGGGTGGTTACTTTATGATATGTGTAAGAGGTAGGATAGCTTCACATTAATGAGAGTGTCTCACACATGTGTGACCAACCAATAAGAGTTTTCTTCAAAGATGAGGTGGAAGGTGATGGTGAATTGTGCTTACTCACACATGCATGAGCATTAAGTAGGGATAGGGACACTTGTCACATGATGCCAAGTTTGGGGATTCAAAAGAATTTTTAATTAGAGAAAATATTAATGATGATTAAGATAAATTAATTAATTAATCACCTTTTAAAAAAATAATGAGTGGGGGTTGTGGTTGGATTATTTAAATTAATAAAACTTTAGAAGATGGGGGAAATGTAATAAATCAAATAAAATTTAATTAATTAATAACAAATTATTTAATTAATTACAAGAAATTATAAAATGGTTAAGTATAGTAAATAATTAATTGAACAATTTAATTTAATTAATTATGTGACGAGAGGCAATTTCAGGGTGTTTGTAGCCACTAGAAGAGTGAGTGTGGAAATTAGGCAGGACACTAGTAGGACTAGGCACATCACTAAAAAGGAAATCAAATTTAAGAAGAATGATAGAGACTAAAATGGATTATAGGATGTGCCTCTAAAGTGAGAGGAGTGATGATGGAAGAAGGTTGGGTGGAAGAGGGAAGATGCATGGTGCAAATAAATTTAATAATTTAACTTGGAACCAATGCCCTAGAGAATTGCTAGATTAAAAGATTTATCAATCAACAACTTATGCATATAATTAACTAATTATGTTGGAGAATCAACAAAAGATAAATTTATAATCTCTTGAGAAAGCAATTCTCACTCAAAGGAAAAATCATGCCAATTAGTTTGGTCCAAGTGTGCATCATGATTAAATCTAGTTCTCATGATTATTATCTATATACAAGTAAAAAATTTAATGATCAACTAAATTGTGATTCATCAGAAGATTAAGATGACAATTTATTCTCAAAGGGAAAGGAGGGTTGCAATGATATTTTTCATACACATGCAAATTACAAATACTAAAGGATACAAAATAAAATGAAATTAGGGTTTGTGGCAAATTTGGTAAAAATCAAAGAGATGTCACAAAACAAAAATCTAAACCCTAAGAAGGATAAAGCAATAAATATTGAATTAGACTGTATCCAAACCCTAATTAAATCTATAAAAAGGATGCAATAAAACATGGTAGATCTAAAACCCTAATGTAGAATGAATAAAACCTAAGGACAAAACACTTGGGAGTATAAGAAAGTTGGGTTTTACTAAAATGAAAAGAAAATAAATTATATTTTTTGAAAATCCTTATGTAATAAATGTAAAGTAGGAAAAGAGATCCTCAACCTAACTAGTAGATTAACTAGGATCAATTATTTTCTTTCCCTACATTAGAGCACAAACTAACTAGGGTTTAATTATCAACTAGCTGCCACAAGGGAGAGACAATCTACTAGGGTTTGGTTCTTTTGTGTTGAAAATAGGAGAAATTTAATGTGTATTTTGATAAGCCTATTTGACATAAATCCTAGATTTGATGCATAAATGAAATTGAAAGTTGATGAAACAATTGCAAATCTAAGAAGTGAAGACAAAGAGGAATCTACACTTAAAAATTGAGCCTAAATTTGAGGGTCACGGGTGAGGGCGTGCTTGACTAGAGATGATGCTTTTTAAGGTCTACAAAATTCAAATGATAGGTTATAGTATGCTTTGTGTTTTCTTAGAGCTTTTTGTTGATGAAACTTTCATATCTAACTCACACACATGAAAAGAGGGGGAAAGGTTGTGTTGTATAGGGGCTTACCTAAGTGAAACCCCATTTTGGTGTTTCCTCCTCCATAAACAACAAATGATGATGACAAAGAGGACATACTCTAGGTCGAGCAGAGGCCAAATAAATAATAATTGATTGTATTAACAAATGATAAATGGTAATTTTACTTTAGGTATTAAATCTATGTCAAAGTGATGTCCACACCATAAGTTTCCACCAAAGGTTGTTTCATGGATGATTGAATTGTTTGAAGACCTGCAATAAGTTAGTGCACAAAGCACAATAGATTATTGTAGCTAGCATGTAGAGGATAACTCATATACATCTTCATATTAAGAGCATAATTGATCATAATAGTTCCTTGTTCAAAATTTCTAGGTGTTCAAATGAGAGGAAAAATTGTTTATATGCATACATCCCAATTGATTTTTTTGATTGTAGGCCAACTTGGGATCTTCCTAAATCTCCAAGGACCGACACCAAAATAATAATATTTAAAATAGGGCACCTATAGGTCAAGGGCGTCCTCACCCTTGATTGGGTGTTTTTGGCCCAAATTTGTCGAGATGTTAAGGATTTTGATTTAAATTCCTAATCTAACCCTAAAATGAATAAATTATTAATATAATTAAGTCCATAGGAAAAATAGGGTGTCCATGTAGTGTGAATTTGTTAAGGGTGACAATTTACGATGTTACAATAAATAATCAAGAAAGATAATCAATTAACCCTATAATTTATAGAGATGGCATTGATAAATACATTGAAATAAATGCTTGGAATTTTAATAAAAAAAGGTGCTCAGTTACAAACTTGATATAGCTTTTTCATGCTATTTAGAAATGAGTTCACCAATTTATTGAATTTTTGAATGTGAGAAGCTCTACTTGATGCAGGAGCATCGACATGACGAGACACAAACACAGAGGCCAAAGGATCAAAAGATAAAAATGTGAAAAGATGAAAATTACAAATAAGTGTTAAGAGGGAATGTGAGAATATTTCATATTTTGTAATGTTTGATAATGTAGTATTGTAGACAAATTCTAGAAGTCTACGTAGGAGTGAGAAATTGAAAAGATTGAGTGAATAAAGGGATAGAGATTGTTGAGAAGATCATGGATATTTTGGGGAGAAATAATAGGAGATGGTTAAGGAGATATTGTAGGAAATAGTTGAGGGAATAGTTAGAACTAATTTTCTATATTATTATGTTTGTTATGGTCACCTTATATTATATATTAAGGGACCATTTATGTGATATAGAGATATGAGAGGATGAATAAATTGTAATATAAATAGTATGAGAATAATCTCTCATAGTTTGAAGTTAATATTTTCAAGTTTATGAGTTTTCGGTTCCGGGTTTATATTCACGCCTCCGCTTTCCATCACTACTTGACTTCCATGATTGTAAAATTGAATTATATGTACATTGATTTGAACTAGACCACAATCTTGAACTTCATTTATTTTGATGTCTGGAACTTATTTTCCTTAATGTCTACTATCTACTTTTAAGAGGTGTGGTGTTACATACATTGTTTAGGAGATATGCAAACAAGGAATGCTCTTTAGTTAAATTGCTATTACTAATTTAATGGTCTGGAGAAAAGGATCAAGGATAATAAGTAATCATGCAATGATGCTTAAGATGTTAATTTTAGCTAATGATGACATGTTGACACTCTATATTGTTAAAGATGTATTTTAATTTCTTGTTCTTGAATGATCCTAGATGATTCCTTTGTGCTTTAAAATGAATTATGAATTGTCCTTAAATAGAAAACACACACACGCTAACAAATTTCATGCCCAAGTTGACACATATCAATGAGTTGAAGGGAGTCGGTAAGGGCCCAAATATGAACTTAAATTTCTAAACTTAAGGAGCCATATCTATATTTTACAAAATTGACTTCAGTCAATTTTAAAATTTGTAGATTTAACCCCAAACAAATAATGGATAAATTGAAAATGGAAACTAGTCTTTATGATTATATACAAATAAAATTTAATTAGATTCAAATTATTTACCAACTTTTATGATAAATTACACCACTTAAACACTAATCGTTATACTTAATATAACAATATTAAAACCCAAAATAAAGGAAAAAATATCTGGTAATTATGTCTGAATAATCTTCTAGCTCATTGTAAATTTTACATTAGTTAAAGACTATTAAACAAAATATATATTTTGTCATGGAAAAACTATATTATGTTCCACTTCATCAAGATGATCCATGATCATTGTGGATGTATTTTAGGGTTTTGTGTAAGGGATGAACATATAATAGAAGATAGGAAGGCTGTAATGAAAAAAAGTAGAATTGAAAAAGTAAAAAAATGTTTAAATTTGAAGAATTTTCACAATTCATTGGTTAGAAAGGACAAATATTAATGTCCCAGTTAAGCAAAATGGAATGCAATAGTATTCGCCAAGGCAAATATTAAGGGTTTGAAATAGTATTGTTGACATTTGAAAAAATAAAAATTTAATTAAGTTTGAAAAATTCTCACAATTCATTGGTTAGAAAGGACAAAACATTAATATCCCAATTAAACAAAATAGAATACAAGAAATACTAAATAAAAAAGAGCCATGCAATATTCCTTATAGTTGTTTATAAAATGTTAGGTTTTGACAATCTCGGTCACTAACCGCATCTTTTAAGATATTTGATTCTACACTACGTAATATGGAATTCAAAATTATTTAAATTAAATTAAATATAATAATATGAAATCGTTGTTACGTAAAACCAGGCCTGGAATTTGACGGCCACCCCTACCTGTCATATGAAAATTTTGTGACGGTTTGTTCATTTAAATACCTGTCACTTTACGTTTTATGAAAAAATTTAACTGTCAAAAAATATTTAATTTATATTTGTTTTTATATAAAATATTTTATATTAAAATATTATTGATTTTATTAATCATACATATTAAATATGATTTTTTTTTTTTTATAAATTTCTATTTTTAATAACACAAGTAATTTGATTTTTTTAAATATTATGTATCATATAAATTATAACCTCCATAAACAATAAAGCCATGATTTTATAACTTCCATAAACAATAAAGCCGAGGTAATCCTTGATAGATATTGACAATTGATGCATGAATCTTTCTACATGCAACTCTTCATTCGCAGCACCAAACTATTAGATTTCATACATGCATGCGCTGTTTTTAGATGTTCACTCTATTGTTAGGGACTTCTTTTTTACGATTTCCTATCATATTTAGTTTTGTGAAGGCACAAACATACACATCATTTACACACCATATATGAGGAAAATATAATGGATATACTCTTCAACCAATTGTAAAAAATATGACTGCTGCGTGGCCTGAAATTGGAATAGTATATTTACATAGAATAGTTACACTTCCACTATAAACTTGAATTCAAATAATAATAATTTTATTTTTTTATTTATTTTTTGATATTCATCCAAAGGACTTGGACTTACACCTTCCCCATAAGCTTAGGTTCAAATGACATCATCTCGAAAAAGTTTGTACCAGGACGTTGAGGAAGGCATTGCCAAAGTCCTTCCCTTAAATTATATGCAGCCACCTTTGGACATTCTACATCTTCTACACAGCTAAAGCACAGGTAATCCCCCACACCAACACATCCCCACTGCCAACTACTTTCATGGCTCATCTCACGATATTGAGGGACAGAGGCAGGAGGCATGCTTACAAACTCTCTCCATTTCCAAAACAATGGATCTTTCTCATCCCTAAACAACTCCATGATAACTATTTTCATTGGCTTTGAAAGATCCTTAATTACTGCTATCGCCAGAACTGACAATCCATATGCCACCATAAATGGTTTCATTTCTCCTTCAATCATATTATCTCCAATAATAAGGTGGATTGGGAATTCAGCTATTTTTACCGGTTTAATAAAACTATCATCTTGAATACTGAAAGCCACAATAGTAATAGGACACACTGTGCTCCAAAACAAAACACCATTGCACTCAACCATTTCATTGTGATATATAGAAATCACCTGTTTCACTGCACCTTTAAACAAATCCGGTGAATTGTCTGTAAAAAAAATGCTTTAAGGAATCAAAGCCGATGAATTGCCTGTTAAAAAAAATGCTTTAAGGAAACAAAGCCGGCAGTGAATCGCCAATAAAAAAAAATGCTTAATCCCTAAATGTTGTATTATGTTGAAAAAAATCAAAGCTGAGAAAATAAAATTTGAACATGCTTATTGCTCACCAATAAGTTTTATGCTGTATTATGTTTAAAAAAATCAAAGTTGGGAATCAACAAAATGCTGTTGAAAAAACAAGTTACAATGCTATAAAATAAATACTTTCAACAGTGAAAATTTGTGTTATGTGATTATTCATAAGGATATCCTATATATATTAAAAAAATGTAAAATTATAAAATATTGATAATTAGAAATAAATCTAAAAATCTTAAATTTAATGTTAAATTTCTAAATTATGTAGAAAATAAATCTTGTTAAAATATTCAAAAAGTTAAAAATCAATTATATTCTATTTTGAAAAGATTTTGAATTAATATAATTTTTATAATAAATATTATAAATCATATATATTAATAAAAAGCAATGATAACTATTAATAAAAATGTCAAAATCTTTAAAAAATTAGAAAAAACTATATTTAATCTTGAAAATATTCTATAACTATATTCAACAGATTTTGAATTAATAAATATATTTATAATAAATTATATATATTAATATAAAGTGAAATTAGAAAGAATTATTCCAAATCTAAACTAATTTATATTTTTATCATAAAAATTATTTTATTATATATATATATATATATATATACAATAAATTTTTACGGTTTAATAATAATTTTAAGTGTCAATTTTACGGTTATATAAAAATATAGCAAGTCAAATGATACGGTCTAATAATTTTTTAGGTTGTAATATACGGTCCAAAATGCAAAAAACGGTCAAATAGACCATCAAATTCCAGGCCTACGTAAAACCCACACTTGGTTGTTACACCAAAACCTGATTCCATTGACGCCTGACATAAATGTTGGTCAACGTTGGTACCAAGTGTTGTTGAACAAATTCTTCTTGTTATGTGACAGAAAAAAAATAACGTTGGAATTTTATGAATGCAAACGACCAACTACTTGTGTGAGAATTAGGATTTGTAAGTTTGTTGCTATTGAGATTATTTCGACATGTGGAAATATATTTTATTTTATTTTTAGCTCGCCTACAATAGGTGAGGGAGAGACCCATACAAATATCTTACAAGGAAATGAAGTGCCTCTTAATTAGGAGGGGAATTTTTTTAATAGATGGGTTTATGTTAAAATTGGATTATTTTTACAATTTTATTCAAATGTATGAGTTTAAGTTGATATTTTTATGATTAAGAATCAAGGATTAAGGGGTATCTATCAAAATTGTTTGGAGGCATAATCTCATCCTTGTCTCTTATGACGTTAGGAGTCTTGTTGTTTGCAAGATTATCTATCTATCTATGTGTCCATATAATTCAACTTTTAATTAATCAAAGATTTTTTTTTATTACATATAGTGAAAACATCAAAATATGAGATACAAACTTTTACATATTGAGCTTGATACTGTCAATCAGTACTATGCCAAAGTTCCCTTTCCTAGTTATAGAACCTGTTCCCCTTCCCATTTACAAAGTCCTTCAATTGTGCCATAATTACATCAGGATTACAAAATGCTTACATTTTATACCCAGTTTACTTATAATAGATGTACAAAAGGAGTCTATATATTGATCTATATATTGTTTTGGAAATCCTTTTTACCAGCCACTGGGTCACTTGTTTCTTGCTACAAACTTCATGTTAACAAGGACACCTATTGCTTCCTGTTTTGAAGCTGTGATTTCCTCCCTCATGGCCCTATTGTTTTGTGCCCTTTCCTCACTATTTTTTGCCTTCCTTTCTAAGATCTTTTTGGAACTCTTTAAGTGCCTTTAGGAAAACCTCCACTCCTAGGTGCCCATCATCCCACATATGTATGCATGTCAATGTCCACTATCTTATTTTTTGGGAATTTCCAAAACTTGTCCTTAGAAATCTCAATGGTGATATGAACTTGCATAACAACATTATACACTGAGTCTTTTGTAAGACTCAATAAGCACTCTCTTTTCCCTATTAAACTTATCTTCATTTTGAGCTTTCTAATGACCCATAGGATTTTAGTGGATAAAGATAACTAGAAGAGAGAGCAGTCTTTATTCATTTTGTTATCTACATCAAGGAGAATTTTTGCATGGCTAGGTTCATTATCAGATCCCCATATATTCATATCATTACAAAAGAGCTTCTAGATTTCTTTAGCTTATATATAATTAAAAAAAATATGTTTAACAAATTTCAATACCTTGCATAGATTACATATGCCAATGTCATTATGTCCAATTTCACAAGGAAGCCTCTGAAGTATTAACAACCATCCAAACCAAACTTTTTTAGGTTTCGGTTAATTTTTCCAGTTTTTCTCAAAAATCTTTTGTCATTGTTTACTATTTAGTTTAGCACCCAAAACTCGATTAGCATGCTTAGTGATATTAGTTTGTTTAGTTAGGGTGCAACAGATTATTTTAGCATTAATTTTTTGAAGTGAGTTGCCACCCTTCCACTTGTATTCAAGGTATTCCTAGCAATTAGTCGAATCCTCCACTAGGAATTGCATGTTTTTGCAAGCCTCTTTTAGCACTGTATAGGTTCTCCAATTGCTTGGAGGGAGATTCAATTCTAAACTTAACTCATTCCAACCTTTCAAGTAGCCATCCCTGAGGATGTCACTGAAGTATTTGATCCCTTTATGAGCCCAAGCTTTAGCTAAGCAACCTTGAATCAAGGCTAAGGGTCTATCTTATGTTACAAATTCCACCAGATAGATATGTGTCCCATAATGGTTCTATTCCCATTCTTGATGAAGTGGCAATTGGTTATGTTTTTTTTAACAACCTCCCAAGCCTTCCAAATTGTTTTGAAAATATTGAAGCTTGCAGGGGATATAGGACGAGCACTGCTAAGAATATCACACAATGAGAGAAGTTTTCATGCTTTACCCTATTTTGGAACTGAATTCATTATATTCTATCTAATGAGGACCTTCCAGGGTTCTTCCCCTTCCAAAGCACCTGTTGTCCATTTGGAGGCCAAAGCAATTCCTTGTAGCCTCAAATCCTTAAGGCCTAATCCTCCCCTTGATTTGGCTATGGAGCACCATTCCCATTTGATAGAGTTCCTTTTCCTATTTCATTTTCCATCAAACCATAAGAACTTCCTTATTTTCTTCTGAATTTCATTAATTTGATAGCAACTCAAGAACTAGACTGAAGAAAAATAAAAGGTATAGGATGAAAGAATCTTTTGACAGATTTGTAGTCTTCTAGCTAGGGATAGGTGCTATTTGTTCCATTTATCTATTTTCTTTTCAATTTTCTCCTTAATCCAAATCCACATCTTCTTCAGATTTGGTTCTATGGCAAACATGATGCCAAGGTATCCTACTAGCTTTTGGGGCCCTCCCCAATGGAGGTTGAATTTCTTTAACCATTCTAGGGTGGTATCCACCCATCCTAGCATGCAAGATTTGGCAAGAACAATATTTGCACCTAAAGCTTGACAAAAGGTGTTGAGTTTGTCCATGAGATAATTCATGTTTCCTTCTTCTAGCTTAATGAATAAAGTTGTGTCATCAACAAATTGTATATTGATGAGCTTATTATTGTCTGGGAGAGTGGTACCTTTAACCATTGGAGAGGAATGACTATCCCTTGGCATGTAGTGTAGAGCATCTGAGGCTATAACAAATAGTGTCGAGCCAGGGGGCATCCCTGCCTTATGGATCTCTCTAGAGTGAATTCCTTAATAAGTGTTACATTCACATCTACGTATGCTATTACATCATTGAACACTGATTTAACCATGCCACAGAACTTGGATCTAGGAAATCCAAAGGCCTCCATAACCATAAAAAATAATGACCATTCAATTTATCATATACTTTTTCAAAATCTAATAGGAGCATTGTTGCCCCTTGCCAATTCTACCTGGCCCATTCCATAGCCTCCCAGCTAGTAATGAGATTTTCTAGAATATATCTGCCCTTTATGAATCCTCTTTGAGAGCTATTTATAAAGGATGGTAATTGGTCTCCATTTCTTGACTAGTGTTTGATCTCCATCCTTGGGGAGTAGTTTGATGATTCCCTTGTTGATGTTTTTTCCCAGTGAACATCTTTCTGAAGCCTCATTGTAGACCGTGTACAAATCTTCACACACCCAATCAATGAATGTCTTGTAAAACTCAAGAGGGAGCCCACCAACTCTAGGGGTTTTATCATTCTTAAGAGGTAGGATGACTTGTTTAATCTCGTATTTTGAAATGCTCTTACCAAGATCAAAAAATTATGCCTCAATTTTCTTTAGAATAATATGCTTTATGTGATCTTTAGTTATGCAACTACAATATTTGTCCCCATCAGAGGTGAACAAGACCTTGTAGAACTGGAGGAATTGCTTCCTTATGTCCTCCTAGTTTGTCAAGTTTACACCATCAACCCATATTTGATCAATTTTCCCCCTTACCTATCTTTCCTTGATGTACTTGAAAAAGAACTTGGACCCCTTATCCCCATTTTCCAGCCAATTCATCTTGGAACTTACCCTTAAAACTTTCACTTTGATTTCCTGCAACCTTCTCAATGCATTTTTGGCCAAGCATTCATCATTTGGCTCCTCCTGAAGGCTAGATTCAGATTCAAGCAACTTTTCTTGTAAAAGACTTTCTTCCCACCTCCTATCCATTGCTTTCTTCCTCCCTATTGTCTGGAAGAGTGTCTTCCATCCTTTCACATTCAATTCCTACCTATTAATGGCATTCAAATCTTTATGCATCCATTTGTTAATTTCCCTTAGAGACTCTATGGCATTCTTACAGTCACCATCTTTAAGCAATCTAGTATCAAGATTGAATCCCTCACCAGTACCTTTCACTTTTTCTTTGCAAGCCTTAAGGCTATATTTCACCCTAATAGGGTGGTGATCAGAGAGGGTGTATGGAATTACATCCACTTTATACCCTTCCTTCATTGGAACAACTGAGAAGAAATCTTTATTCATGTAGAACCCCCCCTTTTGATCATTGCACCAGGTGAACCAGATGCTCATACACTCCCTTTTTTGGCCTTCAATTGAGTCTTCTATTTTTAGTTTAGCCTTCATCCTTTTTCATAAAAAATATTTTTACCCTTCCAATCTAGGCTCATACCTCCCCACTTATCTTCACTACTTTCAACAAGATTGAAATCTCCCCCCAAAATCCAAGGGATGTCTAGCAAGTTATAAAGCCATTTTCATAATAGAATTGTCTCTGTACTCATTTAGGGAATATATAGAACAAATACCAAAATTGGAATCCTCCTTGAGGATGACCCAAACAACCCTATTGCATGGGGACACTCTAGACTCAACCACATACTACCCCCATTCCTTGGCCAATGGGATGGCAACACCACCTTTCCCTTTTTCACGCCTAGTGGTGAATTGTGAGGCCTCCCACCAGATGAGTTTGAGGTTTGTTTCCAAAACAAAACCAACTTCTTTCACCTCTTGTAGGAGGACATATTTTTCCTTCCTTTGGGCTAAGAATCTCCTTACAACATGCTTTCTGTCTGGGGATTCCATCCCCCTTACATTCCACGAGAAGCAATTGATTTCCATCAAACCTGACTATTGAGGAGGGGATTTTTGTCACTCGTAAAATTATCAAAGCATTTGGGGAGTTTGTTCTCTAGTTCTTCCCTTTTAGCAGTGGGTACCAGGATAATTCCATTATTATTCTTCCTTTTTTCCTTCACCATATGGAGACTACCCCTAGCCAAGGTCCCGTAAGTCCCTAGACCTATTTTCTTCCTATACCTCCTATTTTTCCTCATTGTTATTTCCATAGGGGCCTCCTCCCCTTCTGTGGTATCCTTAGTAGAGAGTCCCCCTACATCCTCTGCAGACTCTACCCCAGAATGTGATATCAAAACCATCTGAAGTTGCCACTTCATCAAGCATGTTAATAGATACCGTTTCTTTCTCTAGGCCAGAATAACATTTTATTCCTTGTTCAAGGAGGGCCTCATGTACCATGAATTCACCAACCCTTCCATTTCCATTCACTAGATAAATAGTGGAGGAGGGACCAGGTGCTATCTTTCCCCCTCCACCAGTACCAGGGTTAACCATTTCACAATTGTCCAGGCCCTCTATCAATTCACTCTCGGCAGGTTGGGTGTTGGAGCAGATGCTCTGCCCTTCAAACTCAATTACTAGTCTTCTGACTTGTGAAGATGTTTTTGATCCACCTTTATTTAATTTTGCTTTATCATTTTCTTGGTTAGATTCAGTTTTGTCGGTCATCTTTTCTTTTTTGAATGTTTTAGGATTAAGGATGCAAAATTCATTTGTTTCATCCTCTTTATTTTGATTAACTCTTCCCTCTATTTCTTTTTGATACATATTCTATCTAATTTTCATCATTTCCAATTGTTGGGAATTTCTTTTCTCATTGTTTAATCCTTCCTTTTTCGGGGGCACTATGATACTGCCTTGTTTCTCATTATTATTTTTTGGACATAGAACCTCATTAATAAGGGTCTTATCTGGCAAGGGCTTTTGTAATTCTTTCCTTAGGTTTTGTAATTGTTTAGCGATCCTTATAGTATCATCATTAGTTTTCTTTGATAAGTTTGTATCGATTCTCTCCAGGCTTGTATTATTGATGTTCTTACCCTCAATAGTTCCAATGTTAGAGGGAACCAAATTCGACTTCTCACTAGGTGAGGAGTAGGCATTGCTCACATTCTCCAAATTCCCTTTTTTTGTTTTATCCCCTTTGTAATTTGTTGAGAAAGAAGATACATTTTTTTCCCTCATGGCATTGCCATTATTTTTCCTTTTGATTAGAGGGAAAATTATTTTGATATGACCTTCTTTTCGACAAAGTTAGCATGTGTTTAATCCCCATATGGTTTTGAGGGAACAGGTAAATGTGTCATTTTTAATTGTAATTTCCAATTCATTAGGGATATCAATTCCCAGATTTATTCATACCAGATCCCTCATATCTGAATGGGGCAGAGCAACTCTAGTGTCGTCAACCCTAAGTATGTTCCCATATGGATCCAAAAGGAGTGGGATGAAATTATAGAGCCTTGGCGACACCTGCTTAATCACAATCCACCTAGGGCTTGACAGAGCCAAGGCCTCCTCATTCAGGGCTTCCGGTACCCATTCCAAGGCACATAATACAATTTTTCTGACTTGCCAGAACTGCTTTTTAATTACCTCCTCTTGTGATTTAAGGTTGTTAAAGAAATCACAAACAACCCCTTTTGCACTATTGTACATAAATGGAAATGAAACCCTAGCTTTTTAACCCACACATTATGAATCCATTTGTCCATATATTTCCTCACTAGAACCTTAGCAATGTTTACAATAGTGTAAAAAAAAAAGTTTTTAACAATTTATTATCTTCATTAGAGATTGAATTTTCTAAACCCTCGTTTGGAATTAAGATAATTTTTTGGGAGAGGATGGAGGGTGCTTACATTTTCCTTCTCCTCCCTCACCCTCAACATCCTCAACACCTTCAACCAAGAATTTGGCCCCCTGTGGTATGCAATTTCTTCTACCAGCAACAATGTCTCTAAAGGATTTCGACTAAGCATTACCAGGAATTTCCTTCTCACATCCATTTAACAAACCATCAGGGGGGGTCTGTATCCCCTTCCATCATTAATGGAACCCCTCTAGAATATCACACATGCAACGACAATCAAATACCAAATTGGAACACAAACAAATCCACTAATTGGGTACACTGAAGCAAACAAAATAAAGATGAACAACATGAAAGGAGAGGTTGTATCGTCAACTAGGAACCCTCAAGTGTGGAGGAGGGAAAAGTCTCCTCCACGACTACATGGGAGGTCCCTTCAAACCTTGGCTTAGATTATCTCTTTTCCCTTCTTAATCAACGATGTAATATCTTTTTTCTTAATACTTAGAGTTGTTTGATCAATTAAAGATTGAGGGGTATTCACTCAATGAATAATCAAAATTCTATAATCAATTATGGGTAAACCCACAAAAGTGGTTTGCAATTCGAATGAGGAAGGAAAACTTGCAAAAAATGACCCCATGTCAAAAATTTTCATTCTGGGGGTTCGAATGAACTCAATGGTTCAAACGAACCAAAAAATGGTTCGCTCAAACCAGGGTTCGAGTGAACCATTTTAATGCAAGTATGGACCAAAAACCCATGAAATCCCCTTTTGAAAGGGGGTTCGATTGAACCTAGGTTTGAGCAAACCCAGGTTTGCTAAAACCCTTGGGGGTTCGCTCGAACCCCCCTGGTTCGAGCAAATCCCCTATTTCCCTGGTTCCTGCTCTTTGTGACCAAAAAAATCAAATTTTTGTGCTTTGGAGCTCAGTTTGAAGATGAAAATGGTGGAGAATTCACATACCCAACTAGAATCAAGTAGTCCTTAGAACAAGCTATCCAATGAATACAATTTTAATATGTTTTGGTTTTATTATCTTTTTGTTTTTTTAGTTTTATTAAACATAGGGTTTTCACCAAAAAGGAAGCTCTCTATTTTGCACATGTGGAAAAATAGCAGATTATCAATTTTTTTTTGAAAAATATGAGTGCGCCAGATATTGAAGTCCTTGATCCAACAAAGAAAAAATAAAATTGATTTTCGATACACAAAAAAAAGTTATGCGTTATACACTTGCGTATGTCTGAATTGTAATTGGTGACTTCAAAACTTGATTAAAGAAAAAATATTCGATAAAAAAAATCTAAACAAGTGGAAGTAATAGATATCAGAGTTACAAATCAAAATTCAAAAGAATTAGAATTTTATCCTTCATGGAAAAACGGTGAGCGTCACTTTTTAAAAATGCTATTTTCTGAAAAAACCTAGTTTTCGAGGGAGATGGAAAAAGAAGTGCAATTTGATTCCAATTTTTTTTAAAAATATATATTTAGAATCTACAAACAAACTATCACGAAACTCTAGTTTGCATCATCTTTAAATTCCTCATAGTTTAGCCGCTATAGGTTCCTGAAAGTAAAGTTTTAGTTAAAAAATAATTTCAGTGTCCAGTTTGGCCAAAAATTGTAAACCACTATTGTGGGATCACCCTTATGAATTGAGAGGTGGTCTCTATGCTAATATATAAACTTATTTTAATAATTATAGTTCTTTTATAAGTTAGGAATGACTTCTTTCACCAATCAAACACTAAGGGTATCCACTCTACCAATAATCAACTTCTGGGACCAAACAAGAATTTTTTGAAAGAATGAAGGAGGTTGTCATTAATGTTGTCATTGATGTCAACACTACATGATGGATGTAAGAATAGTATGAAGGATGATTGTAGAAGAGTTATTTTGCAAAAGGGTTTGATCTACACACCAAAATAGTTAAGCACTTTTGCTAAGTGTCTACACTGGCAGATTCAACACATAGTGCCCTCTGGTAATTTGGTTCACATTTTTTCACACATATAGATTTAGTTCTATGATTCTAATATGTTGTTCATGGAAATTAGTAGCATCTTAATTTAGAATTTCAATTGATCTGGATAAGTGGTTAAAATTTTTCAAGTAACAAAAGATTGACATATAAGGTTTACATAGTTTTTTGTGTATTGGTTATAACCTAACTGGTCTACACTCCTCTATGGATTTGAGTTATACTTTATAGTTTTGGGAGAATGTTAACAGGTTTCAAAGAATTATATTTTCCAATTGGCGTGATATTTTGAGGTCCACGTATCCTATGGTGATGTTCAGTTAGAGTATTTTTCTTTTGGGTCCTATGCCTGGCCGACCTAATGTATGTAAAGATTTGCAAAGATTAAATATGTGATGCAAATATAAGAGGTAGTTCTTATAAGTCCATGCCGACCTATATTGTGTTTGTTTGGGCGTGAAGGAATTTTCATTTGAATTGAGTGCTGGCAAGGCACGTTTTGTATGATTTGAGGCTACATCTAATTAGGATGACCTAATTGATGTTTGTGATGAAGTTTAGTATATATACAAGGTTGATTTGAGTTTGTGGAGATTGAATCTAATGTATACATGATTTGAATGCAAGCAGTGATGCAAAAACTTGCAGAATTGAGCGAATAAGTAGTGAGTGTTGAGAAAAGGTGTGTGAATATAGAGCAGAAATAAGATTTGTAATCTGAGTTGAATAAAGAGTATTATTAGTGTATTGAGCTTCAAAGGAACTGAATACAACATATGTTAAATGCACTTTTCATCAGCTCAAATCTTGGCTGTGAAGCCACTTCTTTCTATCTTTCTTTTCTCTATAAACAGTGAGTTCACTTGGACAGTGAGTCCACTTGGCAGTGAGCCTTTCTATAATATCTTATAACTGGTTATAACATATTGTGAGATAACCCTCACCATGGTTTTTCCTAGTAAAATTTTGGTGATCATGTGTTATGTATGTTATGGGTTGTTCATTCTTTCATTCATTAAAAATATTAAGTATGCTTTGGAAATTGGATGGTTTAACAAAATACTGATTCACCCCCCTCTCAATATTATGAGTGTTGAAAAATTGGTATTAGAGCTTGGTTCCTTGGAAGAAGCTTAACCAATTTGGGAAGATCTTGGAAATTAAACGCATGACTGATAGAAAGTTTCCTATTTCTTTGGAAGTAATTCTTGCTATTGGATACATAGAAGAAGATTGCATGCTTGAAAAAGATGGATAACTCAATGTTTCTCTTAAAGACCTTGACAAAATTGAAGTTGAAAATAGAGATTTGAAGGAAAACATTAAAGAAGCAAATGACTGAATCAAAAAATTGAGAGAGAAAATCAAGAAGTTCAAAGAAAGACATAAGGATGTCAATGAACAATTGAAACAAGAAAATGAGAACATCACTAGACTAAAAGTGGAAGTTGAAGAAGAGAAAAGAATTGAGAAATGTCTAAATGCAATGATAAATTTTTTTGATGAATGCACAAGGGTTGAACAAGAAGTGGTGAATCTGGGATCATATCTAGAGAAAGAAAGAATTCATGAGGAAAAATTAAATACAAGTTGTACAATGCTTGATGAGTTAATTACAGGTCAGAAAGAATCTAAGGAAAAAGGTGGTTTGGGACTTGAAAAAGGAGAAAGCTCAAGTCAAATCAGACACCTAATGCATAGAAGATCAATGAACAAAAGAAGACTAAAGACAAGAGGAATAGTGGAAAGTTTTGGAATCAAACAAATAATGCTAGAAGACCCCATCAGACAACCAAATGTTCAAAGGTACCCATATTTCAATGGTATTTGTTATTCTTACAATAAATTTGGATATAGAGAAATGGAATGTAGAAGAAAAATGAATCAAAATGTTTCATCCTTTACTGGTCAATGATTTACATGCAAAAAGTTTGGACATAGAGCATATGAATGCATAAGTCAAATGATGAATTCATATAACAATGATAGAATGATCCAATCTTTCAATGGTTATTGCTATAAATTCTATGGATTTGGACACAAGAATAATCAATGCATATTCAGAATGAATGAAAGGAATAATATTCATAGAAATGTCATATGCAACAACTACAATAGACCTGTACATATTGCTAGATTTTATAGGAGAAGAAATACAAGGAAGGATAATACAATAAATATAAATGAATCAGTTAAAAAGATTGATCCTATTGAAGTAAAGAAGGAAATAGAAAAGATATAGAGAAAGAAAGAGGACCCTAAGAACAAGGAAGAATTAGAGACTACAAATGAATATGTACCACCCTGCGGTGTAGATAACTCCTTCGGGAATTGAACCTAGGCATTGGCTTAGGGGGAGAAATAAAAAATATAAAATAAACCCCTGGTGATATGAGGTGTAATGGCTTGGCATGAAGATATATAATGGAGATGGATATTTTGGATCTTTTGAAGAAGACTCTGAAAGAAAATGTGAAATTGTGGAGATTTGTGGAGCAATTTAGAGTTTACTGTTGCACCAAAAAGTTTTTACCAACTTTATTGTTTGGCGCATTGAATATGAATTAGGGTAGAATCAAAGGGTTATACACCTATCCTTTATTTATTTCATTCAATTTTATGAATTTGGAGTAAGTAGAGAAAATTGAAGTGAATTCAAGAGTTTGAAGGTGATTTTTGAAGTAGAGCATCCAAACCCTAGTTCTTGTTGAGCAAGAAAAAGATATTTACCATTGTCCAAAGCTATAATAGAGTTTTTTTTTGAAGCATTTGAATTCAATAGAGATGGAAACACCTAAAATAGTAAATTTGAGTGAGAAACCCGAACCAAAGTTCAAGAAACTCCCCATGAAAGTGTTTGAGAATGACCCGCTCAAAGCTTTTTTGAGTATTACATATAGGGATTTTCCCACAAAGGACATTAGGACATACATTCATGGGAAAGTGGAAGAGTATAACCATATAAAATTTATAGACCCATGGACAGGTCAATTGATTGGAGATGATTTCAACATCAAACCTGAGTATGAAAACCTAGTGAAGAAGAAACTAGATGTTTGGCAATGGTTTCCATGCTTTGTCTATGACGATGAAACTAAGTATGTGAGAATGATATTAAGTAGAGTGCATGCTAAATTCATATGGACTAACATGCCTAGTTTGACATATAAGGAAGTCATAAGGGAGATTACTAGACTTTGTGACATCGAACTTGTACCTATGTTGAAATATGTAAAGAAAAAGGATGTGATGGAATTAGTTGTAGCCATATTTGATCAAAGGGATCTCATTATGAACACTATATAGAATCTTGCAGTAAGGTATGCAACTATGGTCATAGGATATAAGATATACTAGACACCAACAAAGAGAATTTTGTGTCACCTACAACAATTCATGTAGCCTATGAAATGGTGGAAAAGGGAAAGGACTATGATTTGTGTGAGTTGCTTTGATAACAACTCTTTGAAAACTTGAAGCAAACTAAAGAGAAGAAATACAACTTCAATTTTGGTTCTTTGGTAGTTTGTCTACTATTTTATTTTCTGAGGGAGTTTCCAGGAAGAAGAAATATCATATGGGATAAAAGCAGACCTATATCCGATAACATCTTGGAACATCCACATAGCATTGGTAACATGAAAGCTTAAGATGAAGCACTTACTGCATTCTTTGTAGTATTTCAGAAGAGAATGCATGAAAGGGAGATGATCCCTAAATCTATGGTAGACAAATATTGAGATGATATCACATTTTTGGTCAAAAAGATGAATGCATTATTGAAGTTATGGAACCCAAAATAGTTTGGATTCTATGATTGGATATGAGATCAATAAAAATGAAGTGGATGGTTATGTTGACATAGTGCTAAAAGTCCTAAGGACCCTACACAAAAGACATGGGACATATGAGGAGAAATCCTTGGAAGTGAATATTGAGTTGAAGAAGCTTGAAATAAAGAAGAAGGTGATAAGGATAGTGGATGACCATCTCAAGGACAAGGGATTCATAGGAAAACAAATATGGGTGTTAAGAGAAAAAGCAGAGGGAGAAGCAAGCACATCAAGTGTGTTCATTGGACCTAGAAGATTTGGAAGGTTTGCTTCCACCATTCCCATTGGTATTAAATAGCCCTCTAGATCAATTTCTACCTCTGAAAAAACCAAGAGAATGGAGACTAGTTCTCTGGTAATAGAGGAACCTCAAGTAGAGGAGGCCACGAGGCCTAAAAAGAGAAATAAAACTACTTTGATATCCCCTACTACCACTATGCCACAAAGAAGAAAAGATAAAGCTAATAGAGAAAATAATTTGAGTGTACTTTCTAAAGAAGAAGAAGAGGAATGAAGGTCCTCCATTGATTCTCAAAAGAATTGGTACAAAGAAACAAAGAATAGATATTTCTAATACCTCAGATGAAGAAGAGGTTGAGAAGGAAAAGTAGGCCTTCTAGATACATATGCATAAGCGGATGAAGGAAAAGAAGAAAAAGAAATTAGACATAGTTGAATTGGAGAAGAAAAAGAAGTAAAAGAAGACAACTCTAGAAAGACCACTCAGTCAAATGAAGTTGGACTCATTGTTCAAAGGTATGTTGCATCATGAGATGTTGGAAGAAACAACTGCCTTATACAAAAAGGTAAATGAGGTGGATGGACCCACCATATTAGAGGAATTAATCATCAAATACATTATGTTTATTGAAGTAGAAATGGAGTTCATTAGGATGAAGGTTCCTGATGATGTGTGGAAAATCTTAATGGAGAGAAGAAAAGAGGCCGTAGAAAAGGAAGAGAAGCTCAAATTAGATGTTGTGGAGAAAATTCGATTCTCCCTATTTGATGTTGACAAGGCCACATTGGCCCAAGTTCTTCGCGAAGAATTCAAAACAAAATGAAGGGTTACACTTCTCATGGGAAGAGAACATGATCAATTTGAGAAAATGTAGAAGCAAACAGAGGCAAAGATTACTAATATTGCACAAAAGTACATATAGCATGATTCCCATTGGATCTGCTAGCAAGGAACAAGATTTGATAAGTGAAAACATTGGAGTTACTGATACAAAAGAAAATATAGACAATACTCCTCTAGATATAGATGAACCAAGGTAAGGAAATATTGAAGATGGAATTGTTGCTATGACCGGAGAGGAAACCACAAAGGATGAAACTCCTATTCCTCTGGTGACACATGATACTGCAGATCAAGGTAACTCAGAGACATTTTTTCCTCCGTTAGATACAAAATGGAACACCAATGAAGGTGAAAATCATGAGAAAAGGCATGAGAATGAGAGAATCATGAAAGAAATAATGATGATGAGAAAGAAGGTGAAGGAGATAAGAGTGAAGAGGGTAAGAAATGATAGAAGAATAAGGATGAAGGAGATGAAGAAAAAGATAAAGACAAGATTTCCGCTGAAGAAGAAGAAAAGAAAGAGGAAAAAGAAGATCCTGATACTAGAAAGAATGATGAAGTAGAGAATTCTAAGGATTTACCTAAGCCCTCCAGTGAATCCTCCTCCAATAATCCTTTGAAAGGCTTGTTGTCTAAATAGTTAATGTTTCAACTAGTTATTTCTTCTCAATTGTTGGAGTTGCCCATGCAATAGGGAAATGTTGATTTAGATAAGATATCTCTTATACATAAGTTGTAGCTAGGTGATGTGTTTAATGCATCAGCAAGAAAAAAAATCATTGAAACATATCAAAAGAGTAGTGAATTGATGGACGAAGCTGTACAAGCTTTACAAGAGATCACACCAGGAACTAATGTTGATACATATTTATCTGTTGTGGAAAATTTCAAAATGTTGATTGATTCCTTTAAGGAATATGCCTCTAGATTGAAAGGACAAGTGAAAACAGAGGTTGAGACAAGGCTTACAAAGAAGAAGCTGATGGATATCATAGAGAAATGTGCATCTGCACATACCAAATTTGAAGAATGTTTGAAGGAATTACAAGCCTATGAGGAAGGAGAAAACACATTTTTTTTGTATTGCATGAAGTGGCTGGATTCCACACAAGGAATAAAAGATGAAATGGACTCGATTGAGTCCTAGATAGCTAATGCATCAAGTGCCTATGATATGGAACTAGATAGAGATGATAAGACTTGGACTATTATAGTGGAATTGCATGACAAATTATTCACTTTGTAAAGCTAGAAGGAAGAGATTATCAAGCAACTCGGGAAGCTAAGGGACTTGGTAAAAATAAAGCACATACCTATCTCAAGTGCCCTTGCTAGTACTAACAAAATCTAAAAGTTAAATATTACCCTTGGTACTATGGAAGAAGGAGAGGAAACATTGATGGAGCTTGAGTCTTTACACAAGATGCTTGTAGTAGTAAAGAATAGCTAGGAAGAAGGAAAATCTGCTTGGCAAGCTATTCTTCAGAAGCTTCAGGGGTCAACATCTTCGGGTTGACCATTTATATCTCTATACACTTTTTTAGTTTTTCATGTTTTTAGATTATTTTATACATATGTGGATGTATTAGGGGTTTTGGTTAACTTCCTAAGGGAGAGCTAGTTCAGTTTGTATATATGTTTGAGGGGAGCACCTTTTCCCTTGATGTAAAAGGGGGAGAGATATTTGTGGAGAGATGTTTGAGGAAATTATTTAGCACATGTTGCCATCAATGAATGACAAAGGGGGAGATTGTTGAAAGAATGAAGAAGGTTGTCATTAATGTTGTCATTGATGTCAAGAATACATGATGGATGTCAGAATAATATGAAGGATGACTATAGAAGAGTTATTTTGCAAAAAGGTTTGATCTACACACCAAAATAGTTAAGTACTTTTGCTAAGTGTCTACACTGATAGATTCAACACATAGTTCCCTCTAGTAATTTGGTTCACATTTGTTTTCCCATATAGATTTACTTTTATGATTCTAGTATGTTGTTCATGGACATCAGTAGCATCCTAATTCTGAATTTCAGTTAATTTGGATAAGTGGTTCAAAAGTTGCAAGTAACAGAAGATCGACATATAAGGTTTACATAGTTTTCTATGTATTGGCTATAACCTAACTGGTCCACCCTCCTCCATAGATTTGAGTTAGACTTTGTAGTTTTGGGAGAATGTTAACAGGTGTCAAAGAATTTTATTTTCCAGTTGGTATGAAATATCTATAGAAGTGATGTCCACAACATGAATTTCCACCAAAGGTTGTTTGATGGATGCTTGAATGGATTAATGAAGACCTGCAATAGGTTAGTCCACAAGTACAATAGATTGTTGTAGCTAACATGTAGAGGATAACTCAGTACATCTTCATAATAAGTGCATCATAATAGATTCTTTTTCATAGCTGTCTTCATAATGTTCAAATGAGAAGAAAACTTGCTTATACATGCATCACAATTGACAATCTTGATTATAAGATGACCCGGGGCCATTCTGCAACACACAAGGATGACACTAAAAAAATTAAAATTTGAAATAGGTCACCCTTAGGTATAGGGTGCCCCCACCCCTGACTGGGTGCTTTTTTCCCAAATTTTTTGGGATGTCAAGGAATTCAATATATTTTATAATCTGGACTTAAAATGAAAAACTATTATTATAATTAATATTATAGGAAAAATAGGGTTTCAATATAGTGTGAAATTTTTAGGGTTAACAATTTACTCAATGCTACAGTTGGTAACTTGATTTCACTTAGACATGCATTCTCATAGGAGGTAACTTGCAAGTCAAATTTGGAGAAAATTATAGAGACAAAAATCACATATGCATGCTCTTTTCCCTTATGTTCGGGCCAAGAATAATTACATTATCTTTTATTCATTAAATATCATGTAAGATCATATGATTTACATTGAATTTAATAAATGACATTATCCTACCCTAACCAAAACATGTCTTATTCCATAAATTGATTCCTATTCCTAAATACATCATTCACTTTCAAGGTTCAAGTTTGTAATTATGAAATTGATTCCAATAATTTTTGTGCATGTAAATAAAATACAAAAATTTCAACTTAAAATTTCAAATTCAAGCATTTGTTACCTTTTTCATTTAGACTCAAGAGTGGTTTATCTACATATTAATATTAATTCAAATAAATCGCCTATCTAGAAATTATCTAGGATCTAGGAATCTATAAAGCATATTTAAAATTCTATTTGCAAGTAGATAAAGTATATTAGAGTGGTATTTTATTATCGCTATTAAGGTGCATTGTATATTTTATTTATATTCATCACCATTGAATTAGTTGATAAAAAGGTTTAATTGAGAAGAACATAACTCTTGCAATTTTTTATATTCTCCAAATAACTTTCTAAACACCACAGATTCCTTATCAAAGTGAAAGAACATACGTAAAGGAAAATAAATTATATATTAGACAACAAAATTCAGCTACATTATATTTATGAGTAACAAGTTCAATTCAATGAACAAGTCTAGGTAGAAACTCATAGGGATCACCTTCACACTCACAATTTAAGAAAACTAGCATATGCATAATTAATTTTATCGATCAATAATTCTCATTTAAAAAATCCTAAAATTATGGCATCATCACAAATAAACTCTTGACCTATATATTGTTTTACCTTTATCAAATTCAAGTGCTTGCAAACTAATGTTTATTATAATATCTTAAATATTAGCCCTAACTTATTTATCTAACTTAATTACTATGTAATTTTTTCATTACTTAATTTAAAGCCTAGATATTTTAAATGTAAATAGTATTTCTCCACTTACAAATATGAAGTGATATTTCTTAATGTAAGATTTTTATTTTCCTTAGTTACATATTTTATTTTTTCATGTGTTTATTTATCTTACTTAATTATAGTGAATGGATCATTATGAGGGTAGATAACATCTTTCAAGATTGTAACTCCAACTTTTTTTTTTTTCTAATTGAAGTTTATTTTGTCATTTGTCATATTCTCCTCTTTTATTTTCTATTTATGTATCTAATCTTCTAGCTTGTACACATTCATGTGATTGTGAACTTTTTTTAATACATTTGTGTTCATCCATATTCTTCTATTGCAATCTTGTGTTTGACTCTCATAATTGGAAGTTATCCTTATAATACAAGTTTTATTCTCGAGTCATTTATTGAATAAGGGTTTAACTATCCATTTACACTAGACCTGGAGTTCCATTATTTTTCCTTATTCTAGCATGGCATATGAGATTCATTATGTCTAGTATAAATCATTATGTTCCCCTATTTTGAAATAAATATTTTTGCTCGGGTTTAAAGTTAAGTTTTTTGGGCATGTTATGTAGATTTTTCGGCTACACTATTCTAATTTTTAGGTTAAATAAATCAAGTTTGTGTTGCAAGAATGGTGGTTTTGTCATTGATGTTAATAGGAAGTCTACTGACTGGTGTTGTCATTGATGTCAACTATGGGATGAAGATGTTGAGGATGATGAGAAAATTGTGGAAAAGTGGAAAACAAGTTGTGCATGTGTAGTTGAGACATTGAGGAAGTGCTGTGAGTACATGGAGCTATTCTTTTGTTGCAGATTCTGAAGATGAGTTGGAATGAAGTAATGAGCTGAGATGATGTCTTTGGTAGTTGGTTTCCAAGTGCTCTTAAGAAAATTTAATAAACAAAGTAAATTGTGTTGTGCAAATGTTCATAGTGTGCTTCGGTATTCTGCTCCACATTCTCTCTGTGTTGATGCTATACTTGTGCAGATCTTATAGGATATTCAAGGGTGTTAGAAGTTGCTATATTCAGAATTTGGGTTTCTGGATTGCTGTATAGTGTGAGATATTTTCACAAGTGTGTGAACTAGTTGTTCAGTGATGTTTTATGTGGTCTGGGAGAAATGTATTTTCTCTGCATTTCTCCATTGTTTGGCTTCAAGTTGTGTAGATTTGCGAAGTTTCTTATAATTCTTTTATCTTTTTGTATTCAAGTTTTTACTTGATTTGGTGTAGTAAAGTGAGAGTTTCATTTATTAGTATGCAATTAAGGGTTATCAGTTGTCTTGAGTTAAAGTATTTGGTGATGCGAGTTTGGATAAAGTGTTTGATAAATCTTAAGTGGTTCATGGATTATTCTAGATTGAGTTCAAGTGAATTATGTTGTCTAGAACTTTTGGCTTGGCTTAAGGAAGCATGTAATTAATGATTATGGTGTTATGCACAGGTGTTGGCTGACCTTGTGTTTAACACTACATGCGAGGCTTGTGGAAGCGTGTTGAAGTGTATTGGGATCTATTTGGGTCCTAATTAAGGATTTATGTAGGTCACCTTTTGTTCCTTTCCACTGTAGGAATGTTTAGGTGCCGAGGGTAAACCCACAAAAGTGGTTTACAATTCCAGTGAGGAAGGAAAAGTTGCGAAAAATGATCCCATGCAAAATGTTTTGGTTTTTTGGGGTTCAAACGAACTTTTGGTTTGAGCAAACCCAAAGGGGGTTCGATAGAACTCCCCTTCAAGTGAACCCATTTATTGATGGGGCCCACCATTCCCTACAAAAATCCAAAAGCGAAGGCTTGTGGAAAGGGGGTTCTGGTTCACTTGAGCCCCCCTTTTCCCCCCTTCTCCCCCTCAGGCACCAAAAAAGTCCAAAATTTTGCGCTTCGAAGCTCGGGTTGAGGATGAAAATGGAGGATAATTCACAAACCCAACTGGATGATGGTAGTCCTTGGAACGAGCTATCCAAAAAATATAATTCTAATATGTTTTGGTTTTATTATTTATTTGTTTTTTTAGTTTTATTAAACATAGGTTTTTCACCAAAAATTAAGCTCTCTATTCTGCACGTGGAAAATAGGAAATTATCAATTTTTTTTTGAAAAATATGAGTGTACCAGATATTGAAGTCCTTGATCCAACAAAAAAAATTTGAATTTTAATACATACAAAATAAGTTACACGTTATACAGTCCGCCTATGTCTGAATTGTAATTGGTTTGACTTCGAAACTTGATTAAGGAAAAAATATTCAATAAAACACTATGAAACCAATTGGAAGCACTAGATATCGTAGTTACAAATCTAAATTCAAAAAAATTAGAATTTTATCCTTCATGGAAAAAAACTCATGCGTTATACTGTGAGCATCACTCCTTTCAAATGTTGTTTACTGAAAAAACTAGTTTTCAAAGGAGATGGAAAAAAAAGTGCAATCTGATTCCAAATTTTTTTTAAAAAATATATTTAGAATCTATAGACAAAATGTCACAAATCACTATTTTGCATCATCTTCAAATTCCTCACAGTTTAGCCGCTATAGGTGCCCGAAAGTGAAGATTTAGTTAGAAAAAATTATTTCAGTGTCCAGTTTGGCCAAAAATTGTAAACCAGTATTGTGGGATCACCCTTGACCTATTTCAAATTTGAATGTATAATAGCTAGTGGCTAACATTGGAGAAATTTTTTGAGGTAGAACTTGATATAAATATGTATGGTGTTCATGCGAGAGAGTGAGTGAAAGAAAAAGAAGCAAGATAGATGCGAGATTGATGCAAGTAATGTGTGTGATGCGAATTTGAGCAGAGCAGTGTGAATTTCAATTTAGGGTTCCTAAAGGAAGTGAATTGAAGGAATCCAAAATCTTCCATGTGAGACTATGCAAAATGTACGGGCAATTGTAGTGGACTCATTATTGCATTGAGAAGTTTTCTCTCTATGTAACATTCTTCTTCTATCTTCTTGTATTCTTTCTATGGTAGTGAGCCTTTGGACAGTGTGTCCTATTTTGGCAGTGAGCCCCTTTGTACTAATTTTGCTATTACTTATATTGTGAGATAATCCTCAACGTGGTTTTACCTCATTGGGTTTTCCACATAAATTTGGTGTTCTCATGTGTATGGTGTTGTGATTTTATTTTTTGTTATTCTCATTTCATGTTAAATCAATCTAACAAAATAAGGGTTTAATGAATGCTTGTGGATCTGATTACTGTTGTAGGTTTTGAAGGTTTAATTTTCTACAAATGATTCACCTCCCCCTCTCAATTGTCTTGTTGATTTCAACGATTGGTATCAGAGTAAGGTTCCTTGATGAAGAGCTTAACTGCTTGAGGTAGATTCGAGATGGTGAACAAGATTCCTTTGGAATATCCTAGATTCGATGGCTTAGATTATGCATTCTGGAAGAAAAATATGGAAGGATATTTGTGTGCTCAAGGATATGAGATTGAGAAGGCTTATCAAAATACATACACTCCACCTCCGAATGGTCCGAGTACAAGTGCAAAAATCAAGGCGCATGAGATCAATGCTGGGGCAAGGTACATTATTGTGAATAGTCTTTCAATTATTGAATTAATTAAAGTTATGAGTTTGAAGACTGCTAAAGAAGTTTGTGATAAGTTAGAAAAAAATTATGAAGGAGATCCAAAGGTCAAGCAAACAAAGTTGTAGAACTTGAAAGTGCAGTTTGAAATGATGTATATGCCTGAAGATGAAACGATAAAAGGCTACATACAAAGAGTTGATGAATTGGTAAGTAATCTGATTATGGAGATTTTGATGATAATGAATGTTTATTTTTGGCTATAAAAGAAGAATCTGGTTCTGCTAACCCTAAAAGTTGTGTGAAGGAAAGTATTTCAGAGATGAAGGATAAGGTTGAAGGTACTTTGGTATGTACTTTTCATGTCAAAGAGGATAAGAATTACTAGGTTGTTGACAGTGGCTACTCTAATTAAATGACCAGAGACAAAAGTAAGTTTGTTAAAATTGAAAATTATGATGGATGATTAGTTAAATTTGGAGATGATTTAGGAGCTAAGATTTGTGGAATAGGTTCAATAATTTTTTATTGCAAGCATAATACTAACAATGTTTACTATGTTAAGGGTTTAAGACATAATCTCTTGAGTGTTGGAAAATGTGTAGCAAATGGTATAATATTGTGTTTAAGGATGAAGCATGTGAAATCCAGAAAGGGTCCAAAACTGTGATTGCTACTGGTAAGAGAACAAATGGAAACATCTATCAGCTTAAGGGTGTTGATGGTCATTGCTTTATGCCACATATTAATGATAGTTGGTTATGGCATCAGAGGATATGTCACATGAACTTTGATAATTTGGAAAGAATTAGTTCGGTTCATGCTGTGATAGATTTACCTAGAATCACAAAACCTATCAATGCTATTTGTGAGAGTTGTCAATTTGGAAAACAAACAAGGAGTAGCTTTAAGGGAAAGGAACAATCTACTACCGAACTGCTAGAATTAGTGCATACAAATATTGTGGTTGTACAAGGGTGAGAAGTCTACAAGGTGATAGGTAATTTCTGCTTTTGATTGATGATTATTATAGAATATCATGGGTTACTTTTCTTAGAGAGAAATCTGATGCATTAGATAAATTCAAGGAATTTAAAGCTATGGTTGAGAATGAAATGGATTTGAAAATAAAATGCTTGATATTTGAAAGAGGTGGTGAATTCAACTCCAATGAGTTTAACATGTTTTGTGAAGTTAATGGAATAAAGCTCCGCATTTGTCTTCCCCTAGAACTCCTCAACAAAATGGAGTTGTTGAAAGGAAAAATAAAACTATTCAAGAAGCTGCAAGGACTATGATGAAAGAGGAAAATCTATTGGAAGTCTACTAGAGAGAAGCTATTCATACTATTGTTTACATACTTAACTAAGTTCAAGCTAAAGCTAACAACACAAAGACTCCTTATGAGCTATGGTATGGAAGGATTCCTACTATGAAGTACTTTAGAGTTTTTGGAAGCAAATGTTACATCAAAAGAGAAGAAGAAAACTTAGGGAAGTTTGATGCAAGGTATGATGAAGGTATCTTCCTTGGATATTATATTAGAAGAAAACCTTACAGATGTTACAACAAAAGGTTGAGAAAGATAGTTGAAAGTGAAAATGTTAAAGTTGATGAAAACTTGTAGAATTCTATTGTAGTAGATGGATATGTGTCAGATGAACCTGATTGCAGAGAAGTAGAAGAAAAATATGATGAACAAGAAGTACAAAATGAAGATGAAGAAGCTTCAGAGAAGACCCCTAAATTCCTAGGTACATGTGCAAGAGAATAATTTTGAAGATGAGATCATTGGAGACAAAAGGAAAGGTGTATCGATAAGAAGCAAAGCTACTGAAGTTGAGGTAAATTTGTGTTTACTTTCTAAAGTTGAACCTAAATCAGTGAGTGAAGCATGTGAGGATGAGCATTAGATGAAGGCAATGGAATAAGACCTTATACAAATAAAGAAAAATTAGACTTGGGAATTGGTCCCTAGACCGACAAAAAAAACACAATTGGAACCAAATGGGTATTTAGGAACAAGATGAATGAGAATAGAGTAGTAAAAAACAAGGCAAGACTTGTGTATAAGGGTTACTCACAAGTAGAAGGTATAGATTTTGAGGAGACTTTTTCTCCCGTGGCTAGAATGGAAGCTATCAGAATGTTTTTGGAATTTGCAACACATAAATATTTTAAGGTCTATCAGATGGATGTGAAGTCTGCTTTTTTCAATGGACAATTAGAAGAAGAGGTTTACATGGAAAAACCAGAAGGTTTTCAATTGTCAGCTCAACCAAACATGGTATGTAAGTTGAAGAAGACACTATATGGTTTGAAGCAAGCTCCCAAAGCTTGGTATGCAAGATTGGATAGGTACTTGATACAACAAGGATTCAGTAAGGGCTCCACAAATAGTAATCTTTACTTTAAAATTGAGGAAGACAAAATATTGATAGTAGTTTTATATGTGGATGATATTATCTTTGGTGGAAATGAGGATGTGTAAGAAATTTACTGAAGAAATGTAAAAATAATTTGAGATGTCAATGTTTGGGGAGATGAATTTACTTCTTGGGCTACAAATCAATCAAATTGATGAAGGGATTTTCATTTCACAGTCTAAGTATGTCAAAGAGATGTTGAAGAAGTTTGGAATGGATGACTCCAAATTGATATATAATCCTATGGTGACTAATTGTAAATTGAGTAAAGATGATGATTCACCTAAGGTTGATCAGAGAAAGTATAGATCTATGATTGGTGGACTACTGTATTTGACTGCTACTAGACCAGATATCAAGCATGCGGTTTGTCTTGTGGCTAGATTTCAATAAGATCCTAAAGAAACATGTGTTGCACTAGTGAAGAGAATATTCATATATTTTTAAGAGACACATCGTATTATGGTTTGTGGTATCCTAACGATATTGATTTCACATTAAATGCTTATATAGAAGTAGATTGGGTTGGTTTTGTTAATGATTGGAAAAATACAATTGGTGGTGCATTCTTTCTTGGATGTAGATTGGTGTCATGGATGAGTAAGAAACAAGATTCAATTCCTTTATCCACTACAAAGGCTGAGTATATTGTAGCAACATCATGTTGTACACAGGTATTATGGATGAGACAAACATTGAAGGATATCAAAGTTATATATAATGAACCTCTATCTATCTTCATGATAATACAAGTGTAATAAACATTTCAAAGAATCTACTGATGCATTCAAGGACAAAGCATATATCTATCAGGTATCACTTTTTGAGAGAGATGATTATGGAGAATGAAGTGAAGCTTGAGTATGTTCCTACAAAGGATCAGATTGCTGATATATTTACTAAGGCTCTTCCTAAGGATACTTTTGAGTATCTTTGGTAGAAGTTGTAGGTTGATTCCCCTCCTTTCTTGAACTAGATGCATATGGAGGTGCATCAGTCTAGTGGATCTATGGATCTATCTTTTTTTTGGGACTGATGTTGGTGGCTACTTCTCAGGGGGAGTAGGTAGTGTCATGTGTTGTCATTGTGTTGTTGGGTGTACTTCTAAGGGGGAGTATTCAGAGCAAGTAATTTTTTTCAGTGTCAAAGAGGGAGAACAATGCAAAATATTTTATCCTTTGCCATTGATTTCAAAGGGGGAGAGAGAATCATGTGAAAAAATGAACTTATCTACTTAGGGAAAGATAATCATGTGAAAAAGAGAGAAAGGTGTTTTCAAAGAGAAAGTGACTCTTGTAAAGGGGGAGAGGTTTCAAGAATGTTGTGTAGGCTATCTAATCTAAAAAAAAGGGAGAGACTGTTCAGAGTTGTCGTGTAGTCTTTGGTGGCTTTTCACATCTTGTGTTTCCATCAATGAAAAAGGGAGAGATTGTTGCAAGAATGATGGTGTTGTCATTGATGTCAACATGAGGTCTATTGACTGGTGTTGTCATTGATGTCAACTATGGGATGAAGATGTTGAGGATATTGAGAAAATTGTGGAAAAGAGGAAAACAAGTTGTACATGTGTAGTTGAGACCTTGAGGAGGTTTTGTGAGTACATGGAGCTATTATTTTGTTGTAGAGTCTGAATATGAGTTGGAATGAAGTAATGAATTGAGATGATGTCTTTGGTACTTGGTTTCTAAGTGCTCTTGAGAAAATTTAATAAACAAAGTAAACTGTGTTGTGAAAATGTTTATAGTGTGCTCTAATATTGTACTCCACATTCTCTTTGTGTTGATGCTATGCTTGTGCAGATCTTACACATTATTCAAGGGTGTCAGAAGTTGCTATATTCAAAATTTGGGTTTCTAGATCATTGTACAGTGCGAGATATTTTCACCAGTGTGTGAACCAGTTGTTCAGTGATGTTTTATGTGGTTTGAGAGAAATTTATTTGCTTTGTGTTTCTCCGTTGTTTGGATTTAGGTTGTGAAAATTTGGGAAAATTCTTATAATTCTTTTCTCTTTATTTATTCACATTTTTAATTGATTTGGTGTAGTATAGTGAGAGTTTCATTTATCAGTATGCAATTAAGGTTTATCAGTTGTCTTGAGTTAAAGTATTTAGTGATGCAAGCTTGGATAAGGTGTTTGATGAATCTTAAGTGGTTCGTTGATTATTCTAGATTGAATTCAAGTGAATTATGTTCTTCGAAACTTTTGGCTTGGATTAAGGAAGCGCGTACTTAATGATTATGGTGTTTTGCATAGGTGTTGGCCGACCTTATGTTTAACACTACATGCGAGGCTTGTGGAAGTGTGTTGAAATGTGTTGGGATCTTTTGGGTCCTAATTAAGGATTTATGTAGGTCACCTTTTGTTTCTTTCCACTGTGGGAATGTTTAGGTGCTGACCTATTTTGAATTTGAATGTATAACGACTTGTGGTGGACATTCGAGAAAGTTTTTGAGGTAGAACTTGATATAAATACATGTATGGTGTTGATGCAAGAGAGTGAGTGAAAGAGAAATAAGAAAGATAAATGCAATATTGATGCAAGTAATGTGTGATGCGAATTTGAGCAGAGCAGTGCAAATTTCATGTTAGGGTTCTTGAAGGCAGTGAGCTGAAGGCATCTGAAATCTTCCATGTGAGACTGCGAAAGTGTGCGAGCAATTATTGTCGAATCCTTGTTTCATTAAGAAGTGTTTTCTTTGTGTAACATTATTCTTATATCTTCTTGTATTATTTCTGTGGTAGTGAGCCCTGGCAGTGATTCTTTTGGACAGTGTGTCCTATTTTGGCAGTGAGCCCCTTTGTACCAATTTTTCTATTACTTATTTTATGAGCTAATCCTCACCATGGTTTTTCCCTCATTGAGTTTTCCATGTAAATTAGGTGTTCTCATGTGTATGTTTTTGTGATTTCAGTTTCTGTTATCTACATTTCATGTTTAATCAATCTAACAGAATAAGGGTTTAATGAATGCTTGTGGATTTGATTACCGTTGAAGGTTTAATTTTCTACAATTGATTCACCCCCTCTAAGTTGTCTTGTTCATTTCAATAGTTTGGATTTAATTTTGATAAAAAAATCCAAAATTTGAACACTATTTAATATTTTTTGCATATGTTTGTCTAGTTGAAGTTGGTAGGTGGTATGAATTTTTAGGAATCCTAGCTTAGATTTGACTACACTGTTACAATAAAACACCTCAAAAATTAATATTAATTAAAAAATTTCCTATTTTTTCACACTTTTGTGTAGGTCCAAGATATATTTTTAGTTTATATAGATCTTGAGGTAGTCCTAGAGGTCATTCAATTTCTTAGGTAGTTTCACTATTTCTAAATGCTTCCATTGCTTATGGATTAGCTAAAAACACATATATTGACTGTACCCATTTATCTTATTTAAAGAACATTGTAGAATCATACAATCCTTTTTCACCCCTGGGCATAGGGCTTCAAGCCATATGACTAATTATATAGAGCTGTTCATTTTCCCATTCAAGTTTCTCTTTGTAAATGTCAAGGTTATCTATTTTTGGTAGCCAGAGTCCTCTAAACAATTCATCCTTGTTAAGTGCACTTATAAGTTTTTGTATCAAATTATTTTTTTAAGAAAATATTGATTGCTTGGTATCTTGAAATAAACTCACAACCCTTTTTTTGTTGTCGATATCTATCTTATATTTTGGTTTTTGGTCTATATAGTCATGATTTTCAATGGGCTTTTTTAAAACCATAATTAGACCAAAGGTCTCAATCCAATGTTATTCTTGCCACTTCTTTATTGTATTATGTGACCTATGATCCATAATATCCTATTTAGTGGGGCTATAGCATATCCAAAAGTTCCACTACCACTCCTAGTATATAGGCTCCTCTTTAGTGTGGCTATAGCTTATCCAAAATTTCTACCACCGCTCCTAATCTATAGGATTACATGGCCTCTTTGATACCCATTTGATTATCCTAAAATTTAAACAACAACCCCACTATATTAGGAGTTTTCCCTATTTTGGTAACTATAATAGATTCAACAAATATTTTCTATTTTTAGTCAATGCCCCAAATTTATTTATTCTACTAAAATTAACTATGAAAAATTAGGGAGAAGCTACATGGTTGGATTTTTTTCACTTTTGCAACTAAGTTTTCAGAGGGGATATCTTGTGTATATGAGCTCCAATTTTGGTGCATTTTTTAAATAGGGTAATTTTTTGAGAGCTTTGTGATGGTTGGAGCATTATAAAAATATTGAGATATAGTTCCAAATATATGATATTCGGGGGGTTCATTACACTAATTAATATTGTTGAGATTATTTTATGGGGGATTATAATTATAAATTGAGATAAAATTCCATTTTTGGGGGTTTCCTCATTATATTCCACCCCTTTTTCTAGGGTATATTAAAAGATCTATTTCTCTTGGATATAATACATAAGTAATTACCAACTTGAGTAGGATCTACTATCATATCTCCTTGGAATTATTCGTGAGACATGGAATAATTTGTCTCACTATATTTGAGGATATTATATGTCATATTAAGGACATAGAGTGTCCTTTCCCTACTTGGATCATTATTCAATAGGTATATAAAGATTTTAAATCTCTATCTAAAAATGATGATTATTTGGAGAGCCTTTCACACATGTATGATATTGAGTTTCATATTGATCCTCTTGATGCCCCATCTATAGTTGGGGATATTCCTCTTACACCTATTGCTTCTATATAGGTTATATTCTCATATTTAAGGGATTCAAGTGATTCTGTATGGTATTTTTTTTATTTCTTCTTCACATACCTATTCGAATGATCCCACAATACTATGTCCCAAAATTTTCCCTAAGTGAGACACTAAAATCAACATTTTCAACCTTTTTTTAACTTTTTGTCACTTATAGAAAACAAATGGTCAAGAATTTGAACATAATGTACAAAATAGTAAGTTTTGAGATTTTGTGTGTAGATTTTAAATATTTGTAAAGTATTGAAATTAGTTTATCTCATTTTTATACATATCTTAATAACTTATTTTTTATATATTTCTTTATAGCCAAGAAGCACTCCAGTTCTCAAACTTATTGAGCGCATCAAACTGACAAACTTCCCAAGCAAACAATACCGACTTAGATGATTTTGTTTAGCATATTCCCTTGCTAATTTTTGAGGAAGATAATATGCTCTTGCTAAAACCTTTTTCAATAAAAGAAGAAAACGAAGTGGTTTTCTCTATGCCACCAGACAAAGCCCTAGGTTTGGATGGTTTATTGCCATGTTCTTCCAAAAAGGTGGGGAGTCCAGGGGTGTGAAATTCTTCTATCTTTAGAGGAATCAAGCAAAAAGGACAAGATATTAAAGGAATTGAATAACACATTCACAATGCTAATCCCAAAAAGTAGAACCCCTCTACCTTTGCTCATTTTAGGCCCATATCACTATGCAACACCATTTACAAATTCTTTTCCAAAGCAATCACTATGAGACTCACCAAGATCATTCCAATAATTATCACGAATGAGCAAGGAGACTTTGTCCCAGGAAAGGATATAGTTGAAGGGAACTTAATAGCTCATGAAACTTTGCATTCCATTAAGGAAGAAATAATCCCAACAATTATTATCAAACTTGACATGTTGAAGGCCTATGACAGACTAAATTGGGATTTCCTCTTAAAATTGCTACAAAAAATTGGCTTTTCTCACAAATAGTGCTGATGTGTTAGTTCATTTATAACACATACCAAGTTCTCAGTCTTGGTGAATGGTACTCCAATTGGCTTCTTCAATTCTTCACAAGGTGTCAAACAAGGTGATTCTTTATCACCCTTCCTTTTCATTTTAATGGTAGAATTATTGAGTTGGGAAATAATAGGGGCAAGAGCTCAAGGTTCATGGCAAGGTATAGATATCCCAATCTCAACCATCAATATGACGAGCACTCATTATTTGCAGATGATACACTTTTATTTTCCAATCTATTATTCAAGAAGAAAGAGGCATTAAAAAGGTTTTACAGGATTATTATAGGGCATCATGTCAAAAAATAAATGAAAAAGTCAAGTATTTTTTTCTAAATACCTCACCAATGGTGTTAACATGTATCCTATCCATTCTCGATTTTAAATATGATGAATTTCCAAGTCAATACTTGGGTATCCCATTCTTCTCAGGATAAAACAAGCCCGAGTTCTAGAACAAAATTGTGACCCAAATTAAAAATAAAATAGAATCATGGAAAGATATATGGCTAACAATGGTAGGAAATCTCACACTAACCAAAGTAGTCCTTTCAACTATTCCCAATAATGTTAAGTCGGTCCTTAAGCTACCAAAACTAGTACAACTAAATTTAGAGCAACACATCATAAAGTTCCTTTGGCATGGGAACCTTGACAATAAGAAAAAGAGTAAGATACTTGTTGATGGGTGCTTTTGCACACTTTCTCAACACAGGCAGTGCGTATGTGCACTACCTCTCTTGAAAGGAAATCTCCAACAACAAGTTGCTGAAAATCTCTCCAAGGTCTCTCAGGTGTCAAGTCATGATTTGCATGGAACTCCCCAGTTGATGTTTGATGTGATTTTTCTGGTAATCATAGGGAAGACTTACGTAGCTAGATGCGAGGTGGGTCTTAAAATCTGAAGTTTCTGAGATGGGAGTTAAGGTGTATTTCACTGTAGGTTCGGACAACAATCTAAAAGTTCAATGTTTTCCTTAAATTTTGGCTTTACAATGTGCAATGAACCTTAGCGCAAGCTATTTCTAAAAAAAAGGGAAAAAAGAGCAGGGAAGAGGGAAGGTTCCTGGATCTGCAACTAATTGTGAATAGTAATCATGGAGTTCCTACCATGGACAACTTCCTTCAAACATAATTTCACTTAACTAGAAAATTCACAGTCTCATGAAATTTGTGCTATCTTCTAAGGTCTGTAGATATTTCACCATTCATTCACCATAGACATGCATGAACAAAGATAAAAGTGTGGAGCAACTTTGAATTAAAGCCTAGACTAACTTTACATAGCCATTTACCAGCAACAAATAGCAAAAAGTATGGACTAGGAAGGCATCAACACAACATAAATTTCTACAATCACATAACAACATCACTAAAATCTATCTAAGTAATTCAAAGCTAACTAGAACAACAATGTGAATCTAAATAAGCATCTAAAAATGGAGATTGAATCATGAAACATGTGAAGAACTCAGAAAATGCACCAAGTCAATGTATTTTCATTATAAATTTCTACAACATGTCTTTACAACAACTCAACTCTCTTTGAAAATGAGAGGAGACCACCCATTTATAGTGCCAAAAAAGTAGAATGAATGGCCAAGATTTAACCTCATTATGTGGCCAAGATCCACTACAAACTAGGGTTCTACCTACCCCCCAATATATTACAATTTAAAATACAATTTTGTCCATACCCCTATTTCGTCTTCTAGTGACAACACTGCAACATTTTGTCTTTTGCTGATTGCTCTTTTTGCTGTAGCTATTCCTTCAGAAGCTCTTCACTAACAATAGGGTTGCCTTCCTATTTCTTCAAAGCCACATACTCTATGAATTTCAAGATTACTAGTTGGAGTTTCTCAACCTCTATGATCTTGGACTGCAACACTTGATAGCTCCATTCCTTGGAGTTGTCCTCAATCCTTTTCTAGTCTTCATCATACTTGGCAGCGTGGTATTTGAATAGTTCTGATTGGGTGAAGGCATGAGCAACAAAACTCATGAAATATGTGGTTATCTCTGTTGCCATCCCATCCTCCATCTTTTTCTAGAAATGGGGCTTTATTCTCTCTGGATCAATTTGCACTGCGGGTATGTCATATCCCGTCATCAACCTCAAATATCGGGCGCAATCAACTCTAATTTCTTTGACCCATTCAATATTTGGAGCCACTTTATCAATTACCTACTCCAATCTTTCTTTTTTGTTATCAAAGTCCCGTTTCCATACATCCATCATCCAATGATCATCCCTTTCGAATGCGAGCTCATTTTCCCATGTGGTGCTTGGCAGTCAAAGGATAGGTGGACCTGTACGTCGCAGGGAAGTCGGTGCAAAGTTTCTTCATATTTTCTAGAGATTGCTGCAAGTCCAAGAACTTGTTGGCTATTCGAATAGCCCAAATGATACCCATATTTCTGACGTATAGGACCTGTTGGAACCAACTTTCTGTAGTTTTGTCCAGGTTTTTTCTTTTTTCCAGCTTGTTAATTTGTTCCTTGGACAACAATTGGGGTGGAGCTGCAGATGTGGTAGGCATTTATTCTATTGAGGACCATTGCTGAATGTAAGCTGTCAGATCAGCTACCTATGCTTTAAGTTGTTCCTAAATCAATGGTGGAGATATTATAGCTTACTCCTTCCTCGCCCACCACTGGCATTGCTACCTGCACAGTGTGGGACCCAGAAGCATTCATCATTACCTTGGATCTGATTTTGGGCTTCTTCTCTTTCCTGGTTGTCATTTGCGCTCGGGCTAAGATAGCCTCTAGTCTGGATCTTGGATATTTTGGGGGAGGAGTCTTCTTTTCAAGTTTCTTCTCCAGCCATTCGGGCATAGCAGATTTTTCTTTAGGTGATTCATGATCACCCTCGCCCTCCTTTGTTAGGATTTCTATTTGTTCACCTATGGGAGCCCTTTTTTCCATTTTTGTGTTGTCTCCTCCTTCCTCATCAGAGTCTTGGACGAACACGAGGCATTTGATGGGAGGCTTAGTAGGCAATCGCTCCCGGGGACTTTCTTCTTTCTCAATTTCTTTCTCTACCCTTTCTTCAGTTTGTTCATCCTTGTGCACATGCTCCTCGTGCTATCCAATTTCGAGGCTTTTTCCAGCTTGAGCCTCACCCTCAGGCTTGTCTTCTTCTACATTTCCTTCTTCTCTATGAGGAGATGACACATCCTCCTGTTGTTCCCCTGTAGGGAGTTCCACATTTTCTGCTGCCTTGTCACCTTCTTGCCCTTCTTCTTTATCATCTCTTAATTGTCAGGCCATTTCCTCATCAAATTTAATAACCTTTCCACCAGAGTCTTCTTCTTCGTCTCCACTTTTGGAAGACCTTGTTTCTTCTTCTTCATGGACCACCTTGTCAATTTTTTGGTGTTCATACTCTGGGTGTTCATGGTAATCATCAGCTTCCTCCTCCGCCGCTTTCGAAGCTTCTTTCTCTCGCTTCTCCCATTCTTATGAGATTAGCATCGTGGCCTCCATTGCTGGTGGTCCTGTTGGGGGTTGCGAGGGAATAGCACTAGCAAGGACCTGTGCTATGACAACTTGAATGGTGGGATCCAAAAAAATTTGAGAAATTTCACAGGGGACATTCTGCATATGCCTCAAGAAAGCTTCTGGAAAAGTAAGTGCAGGCATTGGTACTGTTGTTGTTGCCAGTGGAAGCGATGTATTAGGTGAAATGGTGGTGGAGGAAATCAGAGAAGTTGTAGTAGAGGAGGAATCAACCATTATTATGGGCCCAACTGGGGGAGAGGAGGCGAGATGAACCGAGATGTCTACCGCAGGCGGGGATGTGGCAACTATGGCCTGGGAAACAAATGGAAGGGCGCTGGAAATAGGGAGAGCCGAAGGAGGTTCTGGCTGACCAGTCTTCCCTTCCTCACCCTCTTGAAGGGGACCCTCTTGAATGGCTGGTTGCTCCATGACACCTCTCGTCCGTTTGGGTTTCTTAGAGGGTGAACCTCCTGAATCCTTTCATGAATAAACCTTGGGATCTGGCGACTGCTCTGCCTCAGTCCCTTTCCTCTTCTTTGATCTTGTGAGCGGAGGAGATTTAGATGTCCCTCCTATTGAAGTTGTAGGAACAACATCCTCCATAGCACTAGGCTCACTCTTAAGCCCTTCATATGTTAGAATAACCCCTTGTTGCTTCAATTGGGCTACTTGTCTATCAACCCATTCTTTGGTACGAGCCTAAATTGGCTTGGTGATAATATTGAGGTCATCGACCTCCTGTTCATCCCAGTCTATCATTGGCAGTGGGAGGTTAGCGATTGCGTTGTATTTGGGGTCCATTGCGATGCTTTCATCTTCTTCGACTTGATTCGGTATGGGAAATAGTTGTACCCTTCTTACAAAGTATGCAATCATCTGCATGTAATGCCTTGCACACACCTCCTTGTCGTCTTGATAATTTTCCTAGAAATCTTCAACATGATGCAAATGGGTGAACCCTAGTCCTAGTGCCTTTCTTACATGCCCATATGGGTCCATCTGTGGGCGAGCAGTGTGTAGGTGGAAATGGTACTCTGCCAATTCCTTCTCAGAATTCCCAACACACTAGGAAGTTTACAATTTGTACATCCCTCGACCAAAAGCTAAGGGATAAGGGATCCCTGCCAAGTGTTTGCTGCCGAGGATTGAATGTATATGCTGCAGCTACCAGGAAAGCTCTAACAGTATAATCCGGTCATTGGGGTACCAGGGTAGCTTATTCAGCCTTTCTGTGAAACCCTGGGCACAAATATATGTAAACTTGGGGTATTGTATGAATAGGAAGGCATATTTCTTTAAGAACTCCTGAGCACTGTGAGAAACCCTCCTCTCAAAATCCCCTCTGAGCAATCTGGTGATGTGGCCAATGAAGGCGTCGTTCACCTTACAATATTCTTTCTTAAAATTTCTGAACTAGAGTTGGCGTATTTGTCATAGACCTTTAATGCTTGACCTGGTTCCTCATCAGGTGCCATGAACAATCCACTGTATTGGCTCTTCTCGGCCAGTGAGTATACTAGATAGGAGGTCATGTAGAATCTGGAAGTCTTTTTTACATTCATGAACTGCTCGTGAAAGTAGTCGCTTATGATGCCTCCCTAATAGAACGAGGCCTTTGTAGTGACATCTTCATCCCAACAGAGGATCTGTTCTATGAAATATACCATCCACTCCTGAAAAAAGGAAGTGGTGGGGAGGCCCATCACTCTGCTCAACATAGTTACCAAGTCATGGTAGTCTTGGTGGAAGTCACTGCGGAAGAGTTCCTAAGGAACCTTTGTAGCACTGCCCCTTTTCTCCTTTAGCTAATACTGATTTATTAGCTTCTTGTAGCCAATTGGGTCCTTGTCCCATGTTGCTTTACATTCTTCAATGGTAGGCGCCTCCATCTCCTCAAAGGTGGGGATGTGAAAGGTCTTCATAATTGCCTCACCCAACATGTCAGCAAGAATATTTCCGTCCCTATCAACAATGGTTCGTGTTTGTGGCTGATAGGCCTGCCGACAAGCCATGAACAATTCAAGGGAAATGAGGGATGGAGGGAAGCCTATAGTATTGGAAATTTCACTTTTTCTAATTAATCTGGTATTGTTAGTTTTCGGGTGGACTCTGACCCTTTTCTTAAATTCATCAATATCGATGTGGCCGATATTGGTATCTGTGATTTCCTTCCAGTCGGTGATGCTTTTGAATGTAGGGGCTCACCTTGGAACTGGTACTTCATTTGGTCTTTGTCCTCTCTTCCATGAGGAGTCTTGTCCGCTTTCTTTCCTTTGTCCTTTTTTGCAGTCGCCCCTGAGGGTCCTACACCCGATTCCATATATCCTACAAACAGAGACGTAATGAGTACAACCAACTACGAAAGCATTAACATTAGTTGAAATCCCATGGACGAAATCCAATTAGACAATTTATCATTCATAAAATCAAACTTTTACTTCCAAATGTCGTTAGTCATTTTCTGGAGGGATTTTGGACAACTCGGGCCCAGAGGGCCGAAGTTCCCTGGCAGGAATGCTATTTTTGAAGGGAAAACGAGGTAGGGAAATTCAGATGATTTCTCTCATCTTCATATTTTGATGGTTTGAAAGGCTCGTGTCGAAGAGGGTCAAATTTGAGCATGTGGGTCGAGATTGTTTTTCAAATTTGAGGTTATTTTGATCAATTTTGGAGCTCCCAGAGATTCAGGGCTCGAAAGCTGTCAAGGCTTCGCTGTTTGAAATGACTAGGAAGAAACGGAGTTCCGGGGTCAGAACTTCGGGGTTCGAGATTCAGGAGCTCAAAGGATGGCTGATTGTTTCTTTTTACTTTGAGGGGTTTGGGCCTAAAGGGGTGGGAAGTCGTTGGTGAATTGCCATTTGGAACGCCAGGTGCGACACAGAAGTCCGGAGGGAGCGGCCCGGTGGACCGGACCTGACATTCAGCTTGGCCACTGGATTTTCCTTGTGAAGTTTTTCTCGGCGATTGGGAGAGCGGACCCCAAAGGTTGTGAAGGCGGGCATGCTTTTCCCCTTTCGCTGGCCGACACAGGAGGAAATCCCGGTGGACAGGACCCGGTGAGGACAAAGACATCAATGCTAATCGTTCATTAGTTTTTGCGGCAAAAGGGTGGTTGGGACCCAGGATGCGGGAAGATGTCACCAAACGGCTGCTTCAAAGGGGCGAAGTCACCATGGAAGTTTTCAGACTGGGACCCGGGGACATGTTTGGTCTGTGCATTTGGGTTTAACTCTAAACGGTGAAAGGCGAGGCGGGCCATGGAGCTCGGGTGGACGGGCTCTCCCTACCGTTTGGGAACAACGGAAACTTCACGGGATCCCAGACACGGAAGTTTGAGGGCGCGTGCCTAGGAGGCTTAGGTAGAGGCCGAATTTCAAATCATTGTTTGATAAGTTTGACGATGATCTACCAAAGGAGATCCAGGGTCGCGGGCCTGGGAGTGGATTCTGCCATTTGAAATTTTTTGTTTATTTGCTAAGTTTCCAATGGCGACAGGTTGGCGCAGGAAAGGAGGGCGAGAATGCCCTGTATGAAGAATGGTGGCGGCGAGGTTTGACTCCAAATTCGATCTTAGATGGTAATTTGGAAGTTTCTTAGGATTTCAAGATATGGGTTTTTTCAGGGGTCATATAGTTTTACTTAATAAAAGCATTTTTAGCTCATGTTGTTCATTGTTTTTGAGCACAAAATCATGAAAAACCTTATGGGAGGGTGGACGAAAAACCTACCTCAGAAGTCCGATGAGATAGGCTGTGAAATCCACCAAGGATGGGAAAATGATGATCACGGACGCGAGGGCGGCAGGCGACGGATGCACTGAACTCCTTGAACGCAGTCTGAACTCCTCTAACAAACCTAACAAATGAAAATGATAGGTCATGCCAGATATTTATACCCCAATATGCATTTAATATCATCATTTAATGGCCGTACGAACGACAAGGGGGTTGGTGGATTCAAATCCCAGATGGCGGCGGGAGGTCTGGGGTTCAGGGGTTGGAAGGGCGTGGTCAGACAGCCGCTTGAAACTTCATTTTGCAAACCATCGGTAGAAGGGAGCTCGAGACCCGAGGGGTGGAGTGCCATCGCTGGTTGGCCATTTGGAAATGGCAAAGTCAATGAAATCCTGGATGCAGAAGTCCGAAGGGGTGGGCCCGAAAGGGGAAAAAGTAGTTCAATTTCATTCTCAAGTTAAACAGATGACAAAGAAGGGGCCAGGTCCTGAGGTTTGGGAAGGCGTAAGCCTTCCGCCATTTTGGAACGATGAACACCCAGAGGAAACTCGGCGAGGCGGGGCCGCCAAGCCCCAAGGCCATTGGCAGAAGCAAATTCCTGAGAAAGTTTCGCAAGACACTAGGACTTAGCCAAAATGGAGGGGATGAAACATGGTCAACTTAAGATGAGACTTTGGAGGTACGCTGACCATCTAGGACACCAAAATGGGGCACACAAAATGAGGTGGTGACAAAATGACCCGACAAGGAAAAAGAAAAGAGGGTCCCCATTCCAAACGGGGCGTGTGTGCTGAGGGCACAACAATAGTGTTGCAAGTATGAAGAAAGTATGATGATGGTGTTGTCATTAATGTCAATTGGTTAACTAGTTCTCAACTAGTTGCTATTGTCATTGATATCAGGGATACAGGTTATTGGTTGTATATGTTAAGGATATTGAGAAAATTGTAATGAAGAAAGGTTGAAGGTGTTCAGTTGTTGCTTTGGGTTTTCTCTGAGACTTGCTCCTATGTTTGCGTGGTTTAGATATGTTGATCATGGTTGTTATAAGTTACTATATTCAGGAATTGGGCTTCTAGATCATTGTACAGTGTGAGTTATGTTCACCAGTTGTGAATTGAGCTTTTCGGGGTATCTGGCCGAGGTTCGAGAGAAATTTAGTTGCTCCAAATTTCTTCTTGTTCAAGTCTTATGACTTGCGGTTTTAGAGTTAAGGTGATATGATCGTGTTGAAGATAATTTTTTTATCTGGAAGGATTGGATCATGCTAAGGTTGCATGTGCTTAATTGATTTATGTGTTTAACACTGGTTTGGCCAACCTTATGTTTAGCACTACTTTCAAACCTTATGAAAATGTGTTGAAGAATGTGATTGGGTTGCCCTCATTCTAATTCCACCCTAGAATCTTTTGGCGCTGACCTAATTTGAATTTGTAAATGCAAATGGTAAATGGCTGACTTTGGATATGTTTCAAAGTTGAAGATGGTATAAATATAGGACATGAGATATTGGTGAAAAATGAACTACAAATAAATAGAGAAAGATATATGCGAATCCGTGTGTAAGTAATGAGAGTTGGTGCAGATCAGTGTGAAGTCTAAATGATGAGTTTCTAGAAGCAGTGATCTGAAGGTGTACTCTATCATTCAAGCATGTCTACAAGAGTTTGAGCGAATCATGGTGGAAATCTCTGTTGCATTGAGATTGTCTTCTCTCGATAACTTATCTCTTCTATCTTTTTTTTATCTGTGTGGCAGTGATCCCTCCAGGTAGTTAACCCTTGTTGGGACAGTGAGTCTTGATCCAGATAGTGAGTCATTTTTTTGGCAGTGAGCCTTCTCCAACAGTGTTCCTTTGTAATTGGTTTTGATATTATCTATATTGTGAGCTAATCCTCACCGTGGTTTTTCCCTTATTGGGTTTTCCATGTAAATATGGTGTTATTGTGTATGTGATATTTTTTTCAGTTTTTGCCTTTGCACTTAATGATTAATTAGATTAGCAGAATAAAGGATTTGTGATTTGATTTAATTTTCGGTGAAAAGTTTTAAAGATTAAAGTTTGTTACAATTGATTCACCCACCCTCTCAGCTGTATTGTATAAAAATTGGTATTAGAGAGAAGAGCTTAACCGCTTAAGGAAGGTTCAGGATGACAAGCAAGATTCAGTTTTTTTATCTACTATTGAAGCTAAGTACATTGCTACTGCATTTTGCTGTACACAAGTTTTGTGGATGAGACAAAAATTGTTCAAGATATAAGAGTAATGTATGATGATATATTTCTATCTTTTGGATAATACAAGTGTAATTAACATTTCAAAGAATCTAGTGATGCACTCAAGGACAAAGCATATATCTATCAGGTATCACTTTTTGAGAGAGAAGGTTGTGGAGAATGAAGTAAAAATTGAGTATGTGCTGACGAAGGATCAAATACATGGCATATTTACAAAAGCTCTTCCTAAAGATACTTTTGAGAGTATCTGGTAGAAGTTAGGGGTTATTTCCCCTCCTTTCTTAAACTAGATGCATATGAAGATGCATCAGTCTTGTGGATCTATGGATCTATCTTTCTTTTGGACTAATATTTTGGTGGCTACCTCTCAGGGGAGTAGGTAGTGTTATGTGTTGTCATTGAAAGAGTATTTTGTTCTTGATTTCAAAAGGGAAATCAATATAAAACATCCTATGCCTTTTCCATTGATGTCAAAGGGGGAGAGAAATATGTGAAAAATAAGAAGAGAGAAAGATGTGAAAAGAGTATCTACTAAGGGGGAGAAAGTAAAATCATAAGGAACTGTGTTGTCTTTGATGGTTTCTCACATAGATTTTTGCAAGTATGATGATGGTCTTGTCATTGATGTCAACTAGTTAAATGGTTCTCAACTAGTTGTTGTTGTCATTGATAGCAGGGATATAGGTTATTGGCTGCATATGTCAAGGATATTGAGAAAATTATAATGAAGAAAGGTTGTAGGTGTTCAGTTATTGCTCCGGGTTTTTCTTCGAGATTTTCTCCTATGATCGTGTGGTTCAAATATGTTGATCATGGTTGTTAGAAGTTGCTATATCTAGGACTTGGGCTTCTGGATCATTGTACAGTGTGAGTTATGTTCACCAGTTGTGAACTGTGCTTTTCAGGGTATCTGGTTGAGGTTTGAGATAAATGTAGTTGCTTTGGATTTCTTCTTGTTTGATTCTTATGACTTGTGGTTTTGGAGTTAAGCTGATATGATTGTGTTGAAGATAATTTTGTTATCTAGAAGGATTGGATTTTGCTAAGGTTGCGTGTGCTTAATTGATTTATGTGTTTAACATTGGTTTGTCCAACCTTATGTTTAACACTACTTTCGAAGCTTATGAAAACATGTTGAAGCATGTGATTGGGTCACCCTCATTCTAATTCCACCCTAGAATATTTTGGCACCAACCTAATTTGAATTTGTAAATGCAAATGGTGTATGGCTGACTTTGGATATGTTTCAAAGTTGAAGATGGCACAGATATAGGATGAGATATTGGTGAAAAATGAAGAGCAAAGAAATAGAGAAAGATAAATGTGAATCAGTGTGTAAGTAATGAGAGTTGGTGTAGATCAGTGCGAAGTCTAAATATTGAGTTTCCAGAAGTAGTGAGTTGAAGGTGTACTCTATCATTCAAGCATGTCTGCAAGAGATTGAGCTAATTGTGGTGGAAATATTTGTTGCATTGAGATTGTCTTCTATTTTTAACATATCTCTTCTATCTTCTTTGTATTTGTGTGGTAGTGAGCCCTCTAGGTGGTTAACCCTTCTTTGGATAGCGAGTCCTCGTTTTGGCAATGAGCCTTCTTTGGCAGTGTGCCTTTGTAATCGGTTTTGATATTCTCTATATTGTGAGCTAATCCTCACTATGTTTTTTCCCTTATTGGGTTTTCCACATAAATATGGTGTTATTGTGAATGTCTGATGTTTTTCAGTTTCCGCCTTTGCACTTAATGTTAATTAGATTAGCAGAATAAAGGATTTGCGATTGATTTAATTTATGTTGAATTTTTTTACAGATTAAAGTTTGTTACAACTGATTCACCCCCCTCTTAGTTGTATTGTTCAATAGATACCACTATTTTCATGGAATAAGCTCTATGAAGATAAAAAATATAGAGGTGTTGGCTTACACAACCTAGAGGCAAGAAACCTGGCCTTGGGGGCCAAACTAACATGGAATGGTTTTGTTAAACCTTCTACCTAATGGGCCAAAATCATGCAAAGAAAATATATGGAATTTGTAATTATTGAATAAATATTTGTAATAGAAAACCATCAAAAGGCTCTAAAATGTGGAATTTTATCATAACTTGCAGAGAATTTATTATCCCACATTTAACCTAGTCTATAAGCAATGGAGAAAAAACACTTTTCTGGGATGACTCTTGGAACAACTTCCCACCACTTTCCAAAATTGAGGGATTAGAAGAAGTGATAATATACCTAAAGCATCACTAGGGATAAAAATTAAAGGACTACCTTAAGCTGGAAGAGAATATTCTCTCAAATGCAAAATGGAAAAACTTCATTGGTTGTAACTTCCCAACAAACCAAAAGTCTCAGCTGTAAAAAATTCTCTAGCAAATTATAATTTTTTTCTCTAGGGTTCTTGATAGGCTCATGTGGGATCCTTCCAAGTTAGGAAATATAAAGTTAGCCTAGGCTATTCATGAATCATCTAATAAGGAAATGCTGAATACACAAACTAGCCTCATAAATTATGTTGGAACCCTACAATTCTTCCAAAAGCTGGGTCATTTGCATGGCTGGCACTAAATAAGTGGATCCTTACTTGTGAGAGATTGGTCAAGCTAGGAATATTTTCTCCTTTAAACTATGTATTGTGTGACCAATAAGAAGAGGATGTAGACCATCTTAGATCTTAACTTGCAAATTCTCACAAAAGTGTTGGACATAACTCCAAAACAACTTAAACTGGGTCACACCCTTCCAAGAATCTCTATTAGAATTTTTTTCTCATGGCCAATAATATATAAAGACTCTTTATTCTCTTCAATATGGATAATAAGCCCCTCAACACTAATATGGTGTTTATGGTGGGAAAGGAACAAAAAAGTATTTTGTAAGGAGCACCATACACTGGAAGAAGTAATATGTAAAATTGAAAGATTAAATTCTAAGTTAGTAATGTCTAGTGTGTATAAATGAAATGACTCAGGAAAAATCTACTCAAATTGGGATGCAAAAATATCTTCATAGTGGGAGTAGATCCATTCCCCAAATCTAAGAACATGGTTACCAAAAACTAAGCCAAATCGCATTTAGTATGGACTCCACCTTCAATGGGTGTGGAAAAAATTAATTTTGAAGAGGCCTCTCGAGGGAACCCAGGTGCATCTAGTGCTAACTGTGTACTGAGGAACTAGGCAAGAAATATTTTTGGCATCCTCACATTAAAGTTACCAAATGGAACAAATAATAAGGTGAGGCATAAGCATTACTAGTAGGTCTAAAATTGGCAAAGTCAGTAGGTATAAAAAATATATAGATTGAGGGGGATTATATGGTCATAATCAACACATGTAAGGAAAGAAATTTAGTCAGTTGGTTGTTAAATAACATCCTTAACCAAGACATCAAAATGCTACAAGATTTGAACTCTTACCAACTCTCACATCGTTATAGAGAGGGTAATAAAGAAGAAAACATGCTAGAAAATATGGCGTGTGACCTACATGCTAGGGCACTACAAATTAATCAAACAAATATTGTTAACTATCCTGCCCTGACGCACATAACCAACAATGAATTACACCCCATAAAGGGGAACTGAAATAACATACTATTTTTCTTAAGTGTATAGAGTGTGTAATGTTGTTCCATTAGTAGTACTTATCTCCAAGCTATGCAGGCCCTCAAGTGGGAATTTTATTTTTCTTGTGAGACCTCAACGATAAAGTTTGCACTTGTCATAGTTGTGTAGTTCCTATCAAACTCGAAGGCCTAAATGAAAAATGCAAAGCGTTGAGGTGACTTGTGGTGTCCTTAGATGTCTAGTGATGCTTGGACATACCAAGTTCCCACCCCCACACCAACACCACAATTCAAATGGGAACTATTCATCGAAGCCCTTAAGTATTGAAAATAACTCCTAGTGCGAGATTGGCTAGAATCACTAGCGCAGTGTTAGGAAATTTCTTTCACCCACTTACCACTTTTTGTTTAAAGTCTTGGAGGTTGGAAAAAATAAGCAGTAATTTCCTTGGAAGCCATAGTTCATAGTGAGAATTGTTAAGGTACCATGTGGTGGCCCTGCGCACCACCAAAAATAGGTAAGTAATGTCTTTATTTTCACCAATGATTTCCTTCACATCAAGCCACATGTTGTGCTAGCCTAAGCTGTGAAAGCTTCTAAGTATTGTCAATGATCATTGTTGCATGATTGGCTAGGAATTTTGGTGGGTCCATCGTATGGTAAACAGGTTAGAGGATGTGAGGCACATTCGTTCACTCTTCAAAGGATAAAGGCTCATCTAAGTATTGCTTAAGCTAGTACTAAACGTAGATAATTCTCTTTCTATCTCGACACATAAACACGTGGTTCCATTGTGATCTTGCAAGTGCCCTCCCAAAACATGGGTTGCCTCCATTTGCATAAACTTGACATATGGCAGCTTTGACATCAGGATAAGTGTTTTCCATTAAAAGAAAAAAATGGTGCATTCTTACATCCTGGCTAATGGGATGTGCATTTAATAATGTTAATCCAATGACATCACTATCGAGCATTTCTTAATACGGTCGATTATTTGGATGCATTTCAACACAAGCCCCATCTGATCACCAACTACTTAACTGATTTGTCATTAATGAGAAGGTGGCTATGTAGTACTTCAATGATGAGTTGGCATGTATAAAAAATGGTAATAAAGTTCTTTAAAGTTGATTCAGTACCTCTCCTAATGAGAAGTAAATCTGGAAATAATTTCCTCCACCCGAAGCATGGGAGAATGAACTGAATTGCTCTATTTAAAGTGGAAGGGAAATATTCTCACTAATATATAATTCTCATAGCTTCTTTGGGTTCATGTTGAGAATGCACACTCATGTATGCCTCACATGCTCATTTCACTAGGTGGCCTTTGCAAGTTCTATCACAGACCAATGATTGAAGGTGCTAATGAAACATCCCACTAGCATGGACCTAAAATTGGTTAAGATGATACAAGTGGTGCCAATTTCCTAAGGGATGTTGATCATTATAGGGTAAACACAAATATTACATAACATTTTGTGGCTTCCCTCTTAGATCTAGGAGAGAAAAAGGAGTTGGTGGGGGAATTGACAACAATTTTTTTTAAGAAACACAATCTAGGTGAGCTCGCGGTAATCCTAGAAGCAAAAAGGAATGGGGTTGGTGTCCTGTGGTTGTGAGATATCTAGCGTGTGTGTGAGGAGGGTGTAGAGGTGGAATGGCTTCCATTCCTAGGGATTTTTTGCATGGTGTCACAAGCGCAACACATAGTTCTGGCACACATGGGTAGTTGTTTCTTAAAGAAGGTAGACATAAGGAGCTTGTCTAATCTCCAATGGATAGTGAATTTCAATGCCACCCCTGAAGTGGTGTGAGGAGTCCACTTAATCACCTACATAAAATATGCTTTCTTTGTGTTTTTCTCTTACTCTCTAGTACATATGGCTTTTGTCTTGTATTGGCCTCCATGTGTAAAACAATTTGTATATGGGGCATTTTGTTTTGGCCCCCTGACTATCTTTACTTTGTAATATTTTATGCTATATATATGTAATTTCAAAACTTTTATATTATTAATAATATTATAGGATTTTTTTCTTTTATCTAAAAAACTTATTTTTATAATTCATAGTATTTTTAATATTTGATATTTTATTCCATAATAGATAATTTTTTTTTTCTAAATAGGATAGATTAGATCATTAACATTGATCTATCTAGTGCATGTATATTTTTCATAATTATTTTTTACATGTTTTATTTTTTATTATTTTTGAATTTATATTAACAATAATTCAAAATAATCTTATTCCATAGCACAATTGTTTTTCTTTTTCAAAACAAGGACATCGATATAGAGAGCACACATATGTTTAGAATTTTCCTCTTATTTATTTATTCACATGCATGAAACAATTTGACCTTTATTCTTTGTGAAAAAATTATGCTCACTAAAAAATAACAAATAAAAGTATAATTAATTAAAACATATATATATATATATATTTAACTTTTTAGAAATATTATTTAAAGGGCTACAATCCGACAAAATTTAATGTAATGGTGATTCTATTTGGTTTTCTAATCCTTGATTTGAAACACATATTTCTTTTGAAAAATATGAGTTATAGGAGAATGATATAAAAAATATCCTCAAAGAAAAGGTCTTAATTTAAAGGTTTCCACCTTCATTTGAACCCCCCTCATTAAGATGTCATGATGACACCACCTTTGTTGGAAGGTTCTTAATTTGAAGGTATATGTTCATTCAAATTTATTTTTACAAAATTTGGCACCTTGGACTAATTGTTTTCCCATATCAAAAGTGTGACATACTATTATGAGATCACCCCATCTAGACATTTATCTACTAGATATTTCATATATACTTATGGAGCATTACCTTTTGGATTTAGATGATGTTATTCAATATGTTTGTATCCTCTATGATGGAAAAATGATAGAGTTGTATCTTCCTCTCTAGACGTTATTTTTGCACCTCTACAAGGTCACATTTTGACACCTTGTATTGAGAGTGCCTAGTTCTTGGTTTAGTTCTTATATGAGTATTGAGAGAATTTTTAAGTCCTATTTGTTACCTTGATTGATTTTCACTTTTCATAGATTAGAATTAGCTTCATTAATTATCATTTGGAGGTCAATGTTCTTACTTTATCTTATAGGGGTTTTCTCACTCTTTCATTGGGGGGGCATGCATACATATGGGTACCTTAGATGGCCTCATTACTAGGACCCACTTTTGGTTCTATTTATTTTTGGGAGGGCCTATTCTCTTTGGATATAATGAGGGTACACATAAACCCTCCCACTCTATCTCCTTTCAATTCTTTTTTTTTTTCTATCTTTTATAGTTAGGCCTAAGAATCATGATTAAACTTTGACACATCTAAAAACTACCCTACAAAGATGTGAGCATTTTCTAGATATATTCATTATTTTTTGTTCCCTTCAATCCACCTTTGGAGTAATAATTTAGTATTTTGATAATGTTGATATTTATTTCTTTTGAAAGGAAGGTGTATATTTTGTTGCTCAAGGATCTACTTCAACACTCATTTTTTTTTTTTTTTTGCATTTTCTTTCTTTACCTTCTATGTGGAGTCATTAATTTTTTATGGCTACGATAATGCTATATTACTTCAGGAATGCACAGTCATTTTTTAGGGGATTTTCTCTCTACTTTAGGATGGGGTCTCTTCTATCTCTATTTGAGGAGTTATCTCTCTTTTATTTTGGGGACTTCTCTATTGGATGTTTCTACACACATGGGTATCTCATAAGGTTTTAAATTTCAAGACCTATATTTCTATCCACCTAAGTTACACTAAATGAGGGCAATTGTAGGATTTTTATTTTCTTTAGTCGAATATTGTTATATTTTTATATATATTTATTTATCTTTCTTAGTTATAATGAGTGGGTCATTATGAGGCTAGATGACATCTTCCATGAGTCTAACTTCTACTTACTATTGAACAATTAGAATTACTTATCTTATTAGTCATATTTGTTTCATCTCTTTTCTATATATGTATGCATTCATACAAGTTGTTTTCATTAATGTGGTTGTGAACTTTTGGTTAATACATTTATGTTGAGCTATATTCTTATCTTACAATATTGTACTCATCTCTCATTCATGAAAATCATCCTTATTCTATTAGTTTGATTCTTAATCCATTTATTACATAAAAAATATATCTATTTTACATTAAATTTAATTTTTCATACTTTTTATATATTTTAATAATATTTTAAAATCACATATATATAGTTATTAACTTTAAAAATTACAAATAAAACAAATATCCTAAATTATAATTAAATTAATAAATTTTAAAATTTATTATTGTAGACACCTAAATTTGGACACTTAATTTATCCAAATTTATCCCCTTTCGTCTAAACATTCTTTTATTTGCATTAATTAAATAATATTACTATTATTTAATTAATACCCTTAATTCTGCCAACTCCCTAAGGTATTTAGTTAATAATTAAATACCTTATCTCTTTAATCCCCCTTTCATCAAATGAATTAAATAAATATGACATATATTTAATTCCTCACATGTCACATCCCTTCCTAAATCTTAATCAACCTCCTAATTCCATCATTAGGATTGTGCACATGGCTAATCCTTAGTTAGAATGTGTCACATCCTCCAACTTTTGTAAGTTGGCCTCTAATCTCTCTTAGCCACCTAACCCTCATCTAATCCTTCATTAACTAGCCAATCATTTTTCCAAGGAATTTTTAATTCCTTTTATCCTTCCAAAGAATATTAAATTCCTTTTTCTCTTCCCTATGTGATATTTGACTTGTCACATCAAATCACATGTGACAAGTGCTTACCTTTTTAGACACCTTGTCTTATCCAAGGTACTTTCTACCTCTCCCTTTGGAACCTTATCTAGTTATCCACAAGATTCTCCAATCATGTGAATTTTAAATTCACTTTTTATTCCTCCAAGGAATCTTCTCATCTCCCAATGTACTTTCAAGGTACATGTCCTTCCTCCACATAATGTACTCTCCTTCCACCTCATCACACCCTTAGCCACTTCACATTCCATATGTCAAGATGTGAGGGCTTGTGAGCTCTCAACTCACCATAGCCATTCATCTTGACCTTGTTGGATGAATCTCAACTGTCCATTTATCTAGAGAATTCAAAATTCTCTATAAATACACCCTCTTTTCTCTCATTTAGAAAGATCATTGTGCTAACCAAACTCTTGCAGTTTTATCATTCAAAGCCACACTTAGCCATATTTTCACATCTTAACATTTGCATCCATTATCATACAACTTCAACCAACTTGCATCCTCACCTATTTTCCATCGAAGGAGCATACAACGTCACGAATCAAGGGCCAACTGAAAGACAACTCAACAAGGTGAAATTTTCCATTTTGTTTTGTTAAGCTAATCATTTGCCCAGTCTTGAGGTGTAGGGTGTTAATTTGAGTTTTCTTGCACTCTTTTGTTTGCTGCTCATTTTATAACATATATTTTCACCCATTCACATTTCTGGCACGCTCGGTGGAACTCGCAGATGGGTTTGTATCTTTCACATTTTTTTTTTCATTTTTTGTAGTTGCAGGTTGTAGAGGGATGAACCCGACCTAGTAGAGAGGTGAACTTGCCCTTTAGGGGTGGACCTGCCCATCTAGGGGCAGACCTGGCCTCCAAGGGTGGACCTAACCTTTAGGGGCGAACCTGACCTAGCAGACAGGTGGACCTAACCTTGCCACGGGGCGTACCTACCCTCCACAGACTCTAAAAACTAAAAAATTGTAGTTTTTTAATAGAGGGGCAGACCTAACCTTTAGGGGTGGACCTGATCGAGCAGAGGTGCAAACCTGACCTCTTCCAGGGGTGAACTTGACCTTTAGGGGCGAACTTGACCTTCAAGGGTGGACCTGACCCAACAGAGGGGCAGACCTGACCTAACAGAGGGGTGAACCTGACTTGAACAACTTTTTTCAGAAGGTCAAAATTGAGTTTTAAGCATGTTTTTTGGTTGTTTTGAGTGTTTCTAACCTCCTAATGTGTCCTGTTTGTGTCTGTGCAAGCATTTGAGTAGTTTTTTGGTGAAAAAATGAAAAGAAATCACTAACAAGTTTCTTGCAGGTTTATCTATCTTAAATTTTTTATCAGTTGTTGTTTATCATTTTTCAGTAGTTTAGGAACATATAGATTAATTAGGGGGAGTCAACTAACCTTGTGTGCCATATTTTCGGTAAGCTATTGACATATCCAATCCCCTTGCGCCATTTTCTGATCCTAGGTGATGAGAAATCGTAGCTTACCAAGTCCTTTTTGTGTCACCCTTTCTATTTTTCTTAGGGGACCTGCTTGGGGATTTCATCACCCCAAGGGATGATCCCAGCCATGCATACCAGTGGGGTATATAAAAGAGGGAGAGCCAAAGTTGTACCCCAGTCCAACCGCATCATAATGAGCGAAGCATTAGGATGACGTGAAGAGTTGGTTTGAGCCTCTAGTATCTCACTAAGGTTCCTGACTCATGCTTGTGATGGGTTGGTGTTCATGGTTTGGGCCTCACGTACCAAGTGTATATCAAGGAATCCTTAACAACCATGTTCATTCTAAAATAGAAGACTTTGTTGGCCATACCCCATTCTACTAATCTTAGGATTGTGCTGCTTGAACTATTTTTCTTGTGCAAAACCAGTAATTCTCTGTTCAGTCGAGTCAACCTTATCCTCTGATTACTATTTGTTGTGTTTTGGGGTCCTTTTCCTAAGTATTTTTTCTAAAAATCAAGTTTAGACTCATCTAAGGGCGGATCTGACCTTTGAACCAACCCCTTTTCAGCCTATTTTGTCAGTTTTATCCAACTTTTAGTCAGACAAGTGTACCTGACCTCCAGGGGAAGACTTGACTTCTTCCAAGGGTGGACCTAACCTCTAGGAGTGGACCTAACCTCTTCTAGGGGCGGACTTGACCCTTGAAAGTCAGTTTTATCATCCATTTCATCATTTTGGACACCCGTTTCATCATTTCGGGTGCCCGTTTCGCCATTTCGATCACTCATTTCCATGTTACGAATGTTTGTGCACCAATTCCAAGAATATATTCCTCATCCCAAACATTCATCCCCTCAATCTGAGTATTCATTTCCTTGTTTCGTGCGCTCGTTTACCTGTTTCAAATAATTATTTTTGTCTGTTTTCAATTCAAGGGGTGGACCCGCCCTCCAGGGGCGGACCTAACATTTTATAGGGGAAGGCATGCCCTAGTATGGGTGGACTTGACCTTGGAGGGGCAGACTTGCCCTTGGATAGGCTTCCCAGACCCTAAAATAGGTGTTGTTACTTGCTTTTTTGGTTGTTTTGTTTGTCATTTTTCATCGTTTTCGCTTGTTTTCACCCGTTCTTCTTTGGAGGGGAAAAAATTCCCTAGTAGGGGTGGACTTGACCTTGGAGGTGTGGACTTGCCCTTGGATAGGCTTCCCGGACCCTAAAACAGGCATTTTTACTTACCTTTTCGGTTGTTTTGTCTGTCATTTTTCATCATTTTCGGTATTTTTCACCTATTATTCTTTGGTAGAGTGGAATTTCCATAGTAGAGGTGGACTTGACCTTGGAGGGGCAGACTTTCCCTTGGATAGGCTTCTCAAACCCTAAAACAGACATTTTTACTTGCTTTTTTGGCTGTTTTGTTTGTCGTTTTTCATCGTTTTCGGTCATTTTCACCTATTCTTCTTTGGAGGGGTAGACCTTCCCTATTAGGGGTGGACTTGACCTTGGAGGGGCAAAATTTCCCTTGGATAGGCTTCCTGAACCCTAAAACAGGCATTTTTACTTATTTTTTCGGTTGTTTTGTCTGTCATTTTTCATCATTTTCAGTCATTTTTACCTGTTCTTCTTTGGGGGGAAAATTTACCTAGTAGGGGTGGACTTGACCTTGGAGGGGTAGAATTTCCCTTGGATAGGCCTCCCGGACCCTGAAACAAGCATTTTTACTTACTTTTTCAGTTGTTTTGTCAGTCGTTCTTCGTCGTTTTCAGTTGTTCTCAATCGTTCTCACCTATTACCACCTTGTTGAGTGAGTCCCTCATAAATTTGAATGAATTTTATTCTTACATAGCCAATCTTGTCTCCCAATTTAAACATCTGTTCATCCATTTCGATTAATCATTTACTTGTTTCAAGCTTTCATTCATCCATTTCGAACATTCGTTCTCCCTTTTCGATCATTCGTTTACTAATTTCAAGTAAATGTTCATCCATTTAAAACCTCCTTCCATTATTTTGAACTCTTGTTCAGCCATTCCGATTAATTGTTTACTCGTTTCGAGTACTTGTTCATCCGTTCTGAGCACTCCTTCACTCGTTCTAAGCAATCCTTCACTCATTTTGAGTACTCGTTCATCTGTTCTGAACACTCATCCATTATGAGCTTTCGTCTCCTCATTCTGAGAGTCGTTCATTCATTCTTAGTAGTTGTTTATTCATTTCAAGTAGTCGTTCATCCCTCTCGATCATTCATTTACTCGTTCTGAGTAATCATTCATTCATTTCAAACCTTCACCTTCTTGTTTCAAGAATCATTCATCTGTTGTGAGCAGTTGTTTACTCATTTCAAGTGGTCGTTCATCCCTCTCGATCATCTGCTTACTCATTTTGAGTAATCTTTCATCTATCTCGAGCCTCCTCTCGTTCAGAGCAGTCGTTCGTCCATTTCTATCATTTGTTTCCCCTGAAGTTTGTTTTAGGTCATTATCCAAATTGACCTAAGTGTCTGAATTGATCATCATCATCAACATCTGCTTAGGATTTTCATCTGTCCTAAGTTAATCATCATCGTTAGCCCAATCAATTCACTTTCAATCTCCAAGTGGATTTGGTGCTGCAATCATCCATTTATCCTGTAATCCAATCAATTAGTATCCTAAGTCACCTAGGGTAATCTCTGAATAGGGTTTTCCAATCCCTTTCGTCATCCTATCTAATCCATCATTCGATCTTACCAATCATCAATCGATCTTATCCAATCCAATCCAATCACCTTCGACCCAATCAATCTACTTCCATCTTGAGGTAGATTCGGTGTCGTAATCATCCTTTGGTAATCAAATCCGATCATCAGAATCAATCCCATCGCATCATTTGATCATCCTAATATGAGCTTTAATCCAATCCCGATCTGAGCTTGACCTAAATCCTGATTTGAGCTTTAATCTGTTTCCATCCAAAATCTCTGATCCATCCTATTTATCTTTTCATCACCATGAATCCTTATCCTCCATCAATAGTAGTCAAGGGAAACCGGGTATGTGCAGGATCATGATGGGCCAAAAAGTGGCGATATGATGGGTATGTGTAGGGTATGTAGCTGATAAATTTTTTTTTACCCAAAATTGATGAAATGAAAAGGGTTTTTAAAGGATATTATCAGCTTTCCACCAATATAAATTATGCTTTACTTTGAATTTAATAAATTATTATTATTCATTTTCTATTTGAATTACAACTAAAGTCCTTATTGATAGGCTGATTGAAAAATATTTATAGCTTTCAAACGATATCACATTTTTTGAATTAGAAATATGTGTCACATTCTATGCTTCGCATACTATAGGATTAAAAAAAGAAAAATTGAATTTCATGAAGTTTTGACCAAGTTAAGGTGGTAAGACATACAATTTTTTATATTTTTTGAAAGTTGTAATAAAAAATTCATAATTAACTATTTACCTGGAAAAAAATTACAAAAAAATATGCATCACATCGAGACATGAGTCCTCTACTTATATCTAAAATATTATAAAAAAATATTATCATTTTATTGTGGTTAGGGTGGTCAGACAAACACCTACTTCTTAATTTTTCCTTTAAATTTAGGTGCTACTACAATTAAATTTCAAATTTTCACCAAATAGATTTTTGTTTTTTAAAATAAACCTAGTAGTTTAGAAACTACATTCAATTTTCTACATATTCTATTCTTACATATTTTTGAAATAAAATAGATAACTTATTCAAATTTTTACGTCAAGTTGCCTAACTCTGATTTTTTTGAATTTTTTGCCACTTAAGGGCCTATTTTTTCCATGATGATCCTGCACATACCCAACCCTAATTACATCGACGACGATAACGAGAGTCTTGTTGATCCAGAGGTATACGACATAGATCCCCTTGACGCTATCATCGCTAGTAAGCTTTCTCCACCCACTTTCCAAAATCCAATCACCTCTTTGAGCTATCCCGTTACATCTTCATCCATGTCTAATCATGCTCCTTATCATACCTTTGACAAGGGATATCCATTATCTTCCTCACCTACATCCCCAGCATATCCTTCACTTGCATCATCTCCTTATTCAACATCCATGTCTTCCTATCCTAATCCACCATCACAATACCCCTATCTTAATCCCCCATCCACATCCTCCTATCTCAATCCTTCATCCGCATATACCCGCTATTCTCTGACATCCACAACTTTTTATATTAGCCCTACACCCCCATAAACTTACCCTAATCCAACATCCACATCTACCTATCCTAATCCACCATCCACATCTTCCTATCTTAATCCACCATCTCAATCTTCCCATCCTAATCCTCCATCCCAATACCCTTACTACAATCCACTAGCTGTATCCTCTTTCCCTAATCCACAGTCCATTTCCCCCTATCCTAATTCACCATACTAGTATCCTTACCTTAATCCCCCATCTAATCCTAATCCCCAATCTACTCCTAGTACTACATCCAATCCCATTCCTCCATCTAACCCTAGTCCACCAATTCATAATCCTAGTCCTCCACCAATCCCTAATCCATCATCTACTCCTATCACGCCATCTCAGCCTAGAGTATGCAAATTTCTCACTCCAAAAGTTCTCCAAGGACTTATAACAAAGAAGACATCCCCAACTCCACCACTTGAAGTCATGGAACCATTCCCTCCCAATCCATCCTCTACGGTCATTAGTGACGAAACCCTTCTCCATCCAACACCTATCCTTGATATTATCATTCCTAGCACTACTCAAACCGTTGACACCATTGAAACCATCATTGAATCCATCAAACCCCCATCTCCTATGTTAGAAGCCATCGAACCCATCAATGATAACCAAATCCAATCCACTCCCCCTACTCCTAGATCCACCCAATCCATCGAATACACCCAAATCCAATCCACTTCTCCCACTCCCAGTATCACTGATATCCCTTCCCTTGAACTTCATGAATCCTCTATCCTTCCATATTCCCCACTTGAAGAGTCCCTCCAAGACTCCATCATCACACCTCTCACACACGATGAGTCCTGCCAAGAGCTTGGTCCAAAGCATATCATATCCCATCTTCTACATCAAGATCCAACCGTCTCAGCTATTCCATCTCACGATTGTGATCCCTCATCCACTACAGTCCATAATCTCCTTGTTACTCAAGATTATAACACTCTATCTCATGAGCCCTTATCACCTGCTACCACAAATCCAGATCCTATCCTGTCACCTAATCCCTCTCTTGATCCCTGACCAACTCCCTGTCTCGATCAAGAAGCTACTGCCCCCTCATCTCCATCTGATGATCCTCCACCACCACCTAACCATACTATTCCCATACCGCTTGTATATCCCATTGGTACTCTGACATTCTTCCATGGTGGTCTCCTTGCAGAAGAAAAACAAAGCATATATACCACCCATCATCCTTCACCTAATAATGGACTTGCATCATTCTTCCAAAATAGCAAAAATCCTGTCATGGATCAAATTCTTAAGAACATGAACTATCAAGGAAAAGGTTTAGGCCTTCATGAGCAAGGTATTTTAGATCCCATCCAAGTCCAAGAGTAAAACTACACATGTGGTATTGGTTATATCTCTCAAGACTCACAAACTAAAAACATTGGTACAACCTCTATACATCCTCAACGAGCCTCTTCCAAAAGAAATATAGGCTCTTCCCATCGTTCCCTCAAATCATCCATTGCCATCCCCCCCTCCTCCATCATATTGCCTCAAAACAACTATCCATATTTCTCCTTCATCCGCTCCATCCATTTTGGGTCCTTACATCCCTCCATCCACCATCTCCCATCCTCCATCTACTCCATCCATATTTCCTCTAGGTCCTATGTCTATTTTGGGCCCTTATATTCCAAAATCACCTCCTCCATCTCATCCTATTCATCCTTTCATCCACTTATCACCTATCCATGTCATCCATCATAAACATGCCACTCACATGTCCCCTAATTAGGATCAACAAAGGTACATACCTACACATCCTCCATCTACACATAATCCCCACAATCCTACCTCCATCACTCCACATCATCCATCTCATCATACCCATCCCATAGCTACTAAAAGCACTTTGGATGTTAATATGAAAATGCATAAATCTAAATATCCACATGAATCTAAAGCTCCTCATGTCCCCTTGAAACGACATGTCGAAGAAAAGAAAAACCAAAACCATGTGGATCCCAAAGAAAAAGGATGCAATGCCTTCAAATAAAAAATTTGTAAGAACATCCAAAGTTGCTACTCCAAAAGCTAATCATACACCCCCTTCATCTCCTAAATCTATTTTGGGTCCTTATGTCCCAAAACTCACTATCCCATCTCCGCCATTATCCTCACATTCTCCATCCATTAATCCTCCTATCCGTTCACATCCACCACTGTATGTGCCGATGTTGGTCTTGAACTCATCACACCATCACACACCTACCCCATCATTCTATCCATACCCTTTCCAGCATCCCATCCATTATCCCACATATCTTCCCCATCAAATCCCTATAATTCATCCTCAAGATAATCCATTTATCCTAATAAGGTTGTACCAACATCAAATAGTCGCTTCACACATGGGATCTTAATACCTCATCTGGAACTTGATGCTTGAGTCTGTCATCCTTATCCCTATCGCATGTCTTCTAAATCCACTTATTCACATCTCTATCCTTATCCATCTTCATATACCATCACAAAAGTCTAAAAAAGTAAAAAAAGTAAAAAAAAGGTCAAAAAAGTAAAAAAAAAAAACAAAACAAATATAAAAAAAGTAAAGAGAAATAATTCTTCCAATGGTGAAAACTTGGCAAGCAAGCGCCTTGGAAAATTACCATGATGAAACCCTGACAAACAATTGTCATGCGTAAATCCCCATCCATCCTTTTCCACACTTGGGGGTAGCTTCCTAATATGCATTCCCTCCATTCGTCGTGCTTCTTGCTATGCTTCTAGCTATGCACCCATCTTCCTGCTATACATCCTATTCATTTATCCCCTCCATCCCACCTATCTTCTGCATCCTGCCATCATATCCCATTTATCTCCAATCCCTTCATCCTTCTTGATCAAAACAAGGGAACCTATCTATACATGCTTTGGACACCTCTCGGTATAAATTTCCTTCATCCACGCCCTATCATATTCCTTCTTCACATCCATCTTCCTTCCCTGCCCACCTGTCATGCTAGCATCAACCTCCCTTCCTTATCCCAATATCCTAAATTCATCCATCAAACTCCCTTAGTCACCCATCCTATCCTCCTCTAGTTATCTCCTTTATCTTCCCATCCACTCATCTTCCATCCCTCCTACCTCATGACACACAACATATCTAGAGTGGGGGCACCTATATCCCTTTGTCACATAATTCCTTGGAGAAATCATTCATCCATCCCTTCCATCCCCCATCCTTATCTTCCCATCCAAACAATCCCTTCAATCTCCCCATCATTATCTTCCCCTCCAAACAATCTCTTCCATCCCTCCATCTTTATCCTCCTCCCATCTCATCATCCCTTGTCATTGGTATCTGGCTATAGGCTCCTCCATCATGAAACCCAATCAAATCATCATCATCATCATCATCGGGATGTATCCTTCCCAATCCTTTGGTGTTGTTTCAGGATGTATCTTTCCCTCATCAACAACCCTTTAATTGGGATGTATCCTTCCCTATCCTCGATCATCTTTCCAATATTTTATCGTTTCTCATCACTCATCTCTTCATCATGTCATTCTCCCAATTCATCTTTCTATGATTTAGATAACTATCCCATCCCTGAGCTTTGTGTAATTCCCATCATCAATCCTATCTAATCTACCAGGTCTATCTTGTCTCATCGTATCGGTCCCATCTTTTTATTTACTTATCTTGGTCATCTCACCATCCCTTGTCCATGATTGGTCGAACTACGTTGCCCTTGCGCTTTCATGTAGGAAAGGCTAATCATTTGATTTGCCCTCGAGGTTCCTTTATCATCTATCATCGGTCTTTTTGTTCTTGTTCGTCCTGTCTTGGTCATCCATTGAGGTCTGCATCATTCTCTTTCTGCTTTTATCCCTGGTCAGTCGCCAACCTTTCATTGAACTACGAGGGATCTACGCTTTCACGTAGGGAAGGCTAATCTTTGATTGGCCTCCGAGCCCCTAGGTCTTTAGGGTGTCATCTGTTTCATATCTCATCTTCCTTGTGTCGTGTCATCAAGCTATGTCCTTATTTAGCTGGTTCTTAACAAACGAGATCCACTAGTATCAGCAGATCCAATCGGTTCCAAGTATCCCATGTCATATCGATCTTTTAGTTTAGTAACCATCATCAGTCTCAATAGGAGGTATCCTTCCTAACAGACCTCATCAACCCCATCCACCCTCTTGATCCTATGGAAAATGATGTTTGAACTCGATTGTGATCTTTTGATGCTTTTGGATTTTGTTTATCATGTGAGCTCCCTATCATCACTTGTTAGGGCCGCCATCATCCATCATATTATGGTGCATTTTGACTGGTCAACATAGGGACATATCTTGATCTTTTCTTTGTTGTTGTATTCCTGATTGTCCCATGTAGTACCCACCAAGACTCTTGCAGTCTTGTGTTATGTTGGGGCATCCTTTTGTGCTTGTGGTTATCCCAATACCTGGCCTGACCAAAGTCATTGTGACTTTGGGGTGTTGTGATATCCTTCTTGTTTGTTGTGTTTGTTTCATGCATTAGACATTAATCTGCCTTCGTCCTTTATACCTTGGTGTATTGTGTCTTCTACTATAACAAAAATCAGTGCTCTTAAAGATGGAAAATGGCATTTGGATTGCATTTCATCTCCCATTCCATACTCTCATCCATCAAAAATCCCCCCCATCCATTCATCCTTCATCTATCTCCCTCCCCTATCCATCCAATCTCTTATCATCATCTCTCCAATCTTCTTAGAATAATATCGTTTAGTTATTCTAAGCATCTTGTCCCCCATCACTTTGCATCCTCTTCCTCATATACTCTTGCATCGTTTCATCTATTTCAAGAGCACACTCGTATTCTCTTGACCCCGCATGTCCTCTCGAGGGGGCATCCTCAATCCCCAACCTTCATCGTCACTCCCATCATCTTTCTTCCCAGTCACTCCTTTGATGACTGAGACATCTTTCCCAATCTAACCATCTTCTTTCGGGTTCTATGTTTTAATATTCTTTGAAATGATGCTACTTCGTAACACCATCTTAAAGAGGGGCAAAATGTAGACACCTAAATTTGGACACTTAATTTATCCAAATTTATCCCCTTTTGTCTAAACATCCTTTTATTTGCATTAATGAAGTAATATTACTATTATTTAATTAATACTCTTAATTTTGCCAACTCCCTAAGGTATTTAGTTAATAATTAAATACTTTCTCTTTAATACCTCTTTCATCAAATGAATTACTCACATGTCACATCCCTTCCTTAATCTTAATCAACCTCCTAATTCCATCATTAGGATTGTGCACATGCCTAATCTTTGATTAGGATGTGTCATATCCTCCAACTTTTGCAAGTTGGCCTCTAATCTCTCTTAACCACCTAACCCTCCTCTAATCCTTCATTAACTAGCCTAATCATTTTTCCAAGAAATTTTTAATTCCTTTTATCCTTCCAAAGAATATTAAATTCTTTTTCTCTTCCCCATGTGATCCTTGACTTGTCACATCAAGTCACATGTGAAATTTTCCCCATGGAATCTTTGACTTGTCACATCAAGTCACATGTGACAAGTGCTTACCTTTTTAGACACCTTGTCTTATCCAAGGTATTTTCTACCTCTCCCTTTGGAACCTTATCTTATCCACAAGATTCTCCAATCATGTGAATTTTAAATTCACTTTTTATTCCTCCAAGGAATCTTCTCATCTCCCAATGTACTTTCAAGGTACATGTCCTTCCTCCACATCATGTACTCTCCTTCCACCTTATCACACCCTTATCCACTTTGCATTCCACATGTCAAGATATGAGGGCTTGTGAGTTTTCAACTCACCATAGCCCTTCATTTTGACCTTGTTGGATGAATCTCAACCGTCCATTTCTCTAGAGAATTCAAAATTCTCTATAAATACCCCCTCTTTTCTCTCATTTAGAGCGGAGATCATTGTGCTAACCAAACTCTTGCAGTTTTATCATTTGAAGCCACACTTAGCCATATTCTCACATCTTAGCATTTGCATCCATTATCATACAACTCCAACCATCTTGCATCATCACCTATTTTCCATCGAAGGAGCATACAACGTCACAAATCAAAGGCCAACCAAAAGACAACTCAACAAGGTGAAATTTTCTATTTTATTTTGTTAAGCTAATCATTTTCCCAATCTTGAGGTGTAGGGTGTTAATTTGAGTTTTCTTGCACTCTTTTGTTTGCTGCTCATTTTCTAACATATATTTTCACCCGTTCACAATTACAATTAATCTAATATTAAAGTAAATAAAAAATATATATTTTTATAATAATTTAGAATAACAATATATTTTAACTAAAATACCATTATGAAATGCTATAATCCTTGTAAGAAATATTTGAAATTTTCTTTAAACTAAACTATACTAAAAGAAGATAATCTTATTGGTGTTTTTTCTTAATTTCTCTTCAAAATATATTTAATCTAAGCTTCATAAATTGATATTTCAACTAGTATTATTAAAAGTTAACTAAATATAAATAGTCAAGTTATTAAATTGATATGTAAAAAAGGAAATTTATAAAAATGGAAAAGAAATTTGTATTTTAAAATGATTGATGAATGGGATGAGAGGTTAGAATGGTTCATATATAATTATAATGAATTGGTTTTATTAATTTAATTCTCTAGATAAATCAAAATAATGATTATGACCTTCCTTTTTCACCATCTTATTTTGCTTTAGCGATCCCATTTTTCATTCCTAAAAATTTGTGAAGATTGCTTACCCTTGCTTGATATTTGAATTTTAATAGAATGACATTAAAGAACACATTTAAGAATTTTCTATGAAAGAATTTAAGTTCACCACTCCTTTGTATCTTACTCAAACCTCACTTTACTGTCTTATTCAATATAAAAGATAAACAGTTAAAATTTTGTTCAATTGCTTAAGTGCTTTCCTTGTGTACAAGTTAATGTTCTAATATTGTGTTCTCACAATCGCTTAGATTTTGAAACTAGGATCATATGACATGTCTTTAAATATGTAACTTAGACTTTACTTCAGATAAGTTTAGTGTACAAGTAAATGACGGTGAATTTGTCATGGCCGTGAATTTTCCCACAATGAATTGTTGACGGTGAATTTTTTGTGGTGAATTGTTGGCAGTGAATTTTTCTAGAGCCCAAATAAATGAATGATAACATATATTTTAATTACAAACAGATTTGAATTTTTACAAACATGATCTTATCTAAGAATGTAATTGTGATAGTGACCACATTTAAGAGGTGGCATTAGATGAATGATGGAATGTGTGAGGGAATGGAGGTGTAAACAGATGGAGGAGTGATTGTTAAATTTTGTTGATTTTTAAATTATTAAATAACGAAATACACTAAAATTCAAAATCAGCCTACAAAAATGATCAAATTCAAAACCTTAGAAGTGAAGGACGCATAGAAGATTTATTATCAAAATATACCTTTACCAGTCGAAACCTTATAATCACTTTTACGAAATGTTTTCACTTGATTGACTTTCAAGACATCTTAGGTAAGAAATCTTGGACTGGACTCCGAAGCCGGAACGAAGAAAACCATAACTGATAACAGTACAGTTCAATGTCCGTAGGCCCCGCAAAAATGCAAACTGTTAAAAAAGAGGGCAGAAATTCCCCGAGTTGGTGGAAACTGAGTTCTGTTAGGTTGAAAATCAGTTTAATTGAAAACTTTGTTGGTTTGTTATTGGTAACAGTCCCCACCGAAAGCCGGCCGGAACGGATTACTGATTTGACAGGTATCTGGTTGCTTCAGGGTTATATACCTTTACCCACCAAGGAAACTTCAATATCATGGCGGTAACGCATGCCGATTTAGCCATTAGCCGGAAGGGCACAGCTCTGGGGAGCAAATTGCCCACATGCGTCTTCGTTCTCTGTGCATTATTGGGTCTCCTGGCATTTGTATTTGGCTTCGTTGCAGAGATCACCAGAACACAGGTATGCCTTTTCCTTTCTTGTTCGTCAACTTTAGTTAATTGATGAGATTTCGGGCAATTGAATTGATGGGTATGTGTAAAATTTACAGATAATATGGATTGAGAGCGAGGATATGGGAATGAAGTGCATGTACAGTAGCGATGGGTGGTCTCCCCTGGTGTCTGCGTTGAGTTCAATTGTGTCTCTGGGGATGGCAGTGGGCATCGGCCAAGCTTTTATGTGGCTGGTCCTCTGCACTGCTGCTGAAAATGATCGGTTTCGCCTTTTGACAGCTTGGAGAAAATCTGATTCTAGTTGTTATAAATCGCTCCGATGGCTGGCTGCTGGCTCCTTCTTATTTTCCTGGTAATTAGTCACAGTTTCAGTCTCTCAGGTTATGGCTTCTGGTTTTTTAATTTTAGAATAAACAGCCCTTTTTTCAAAATGGCCTCATTTCTCATAGTATTGGGACTTTTCACAACATAAGAATTGATTCTCTGATCCTTGAAGTAGACTGGATGGTTGAGCCATTAAAAAACACTGACAGTGGTAGCGAATTTGAGCCTAGATTTTAATATTATGTTCAATTTGTTGAGTTTTTTATGGACTAGTTAGGACTCGAATTTAGAATCTTTGAACTACGGATACGATCAGTTCTAATAGCTGTTTGATTCTTCTAGTGAAAAATGGCTCTAAGAAAATTCACCTCCAACAGTTCATCACTGGAAAATTCACCGCCAATAATTCACCACCCAACAATTGATGCCATGAATTATCCACAGGGTGAATTGTTGACAGTGAATTTTCCACAAGATGAATTTGTCATGGTGGTGAATTGTTGGTGGCGAATTTTCCACAAGATAAATTTGTCATGGCGATGAATTATTGATGATGAATTTACCTGAGACCAAAAAAAAATGATCATCAGAATGGTTTTCCTGATCCAAAGATGCTAACGAATAATTAATTACCTTCCTCTTAATCTATTTTCATTGTTTAGTTTGATCATGTAACTTGTTTCGTGTGTTGGGAACATGATTTCAGGATATGTTTTGGATTGGCGGCTTTGCTTTTGGTGGTTGGCATTGTGGTGGAAGCAGGGCATGTAGAAAGATGGGGTGTGGAAAGAGATGAGTGCAGAGTGGTGAGAGAAGGGGTATTTGCAGCAGCAGGGGTGTTTGGGTTGCTTTCAACTTCGATGGGTATTGGATTCTATGTCTGTGCAGTGCAGACTGAGAGATCACTGCAGGAGGAAGAAAGTATACGCAGAGAGGTTATGGAGGCCACTGCGGAATACACCCCTACTTCGCCTGCATATCCATCCATGGAAGAGCTTCCTCAATCCCAACATAAGTGATTATTCTGTAAAAAGTGAAAGCCACAATGCTTCTCTTTAACTCTGTCATTCTTCATATTAGTCAATACAAATTACACCCACAATTCAAAATGGATTTCATCGGAACTTTTGATTACGGTTTTATGCATTGGTACTACCTAGTTGTCCTCTGCTTATAGCGGGGTCGTAGGTAGTTAGTTACCTACTCTCTTTCTTGATTGACTGTTTAAACTTTTATATTCTTTTGTCTTTTTCTTTCTTCCTTTTCTTTGCTTTCTTTTTTAGTGCTTTTATTAATTTTATTCTATTTATTTGTAGTTTTTCAATGTTAATGTTTAGAATCTTTTTATTTTTAATTTAGAAGGAATGTTAAAAAAAGAGGGAATGAAAAATGTGTGATTATGTGGCATATCTTTTTTAATTTTTATTATTATTTATTTCTAATTCTTTCTATCTATCTATAATTATTATTATTTCCATTTTTAAATTATACTTGTTCTATCATTTTTAAGAAGATTTCATATTATACACTATAATTAATTCATTTTTTTCTTCCATTAGATCTTTATTTTTTCTAGAAAATGAAACAAGAAGCAACTTCATGTAATTGTAAAGTTAACAATACTCAACAATCATAAAGAAAATAGTTCTAAAGTGATTTTATTTAAGATAATGCATCACATAGAATTTGTTGCAGATAAATTTAGTTTTTTGTTAGCAGATAAAAGTGGGTTTTGAAGGTACTTGAAATCCTATAATTTCTAGTAAAACTTCAATTAAACATTGGGTGAACAATAACAAAACGATAGCCAAATAAAACACACAATAGAGTAACAAAGAAAAGCTTAAAGTTTCAAAATAATATGAAGGAAATTAAAGTCTTCTAAAAGTTTCTATAGCCCGTAGTTCTTCTTAATACAAGCTCCTGTGAAGGTATATATATATTTTTAATAAAAAGAGGGTTACAAATTTATTACAAAATCAAGAAGTACATAAAAAGTCGAGAAACACCCAGGGTCTCCCAAAGGAACCCCAAAAAGAGTCCATTACATAGTCCTGTCCTCCAAAATCATCTTTTCCAAAGTCACCCCATAATCCAAGGGAAAACTACCCCAATCCCTAACATCCCATCCTGCCTTTGCTCCAAAGCCCACTTGGCCAAGCAATCTGCAACTCTGTTCCACTCCCTACTTGAATCTGATGAAAAGAGATCATCTCCAAAGAACTACATAAGCTCAAAACCTGCCTAACCACCATAACTAGTTGCCAACTAGCTCCTTCCAGCCTCTATTCATTTAACATGTGCACAACAATCTATGAATTAGATTCACAAATAATCTATCTCCAACCAAGGGAGCATCCTCTTTCCATCACATGGAGAATAGAAAGGTCCTCCATAAGATTATTGGTTTGCTCCCCTTTATACATAAAAAAGATAAACACCACACCACCTCCACTATCCCCGCTAATGCAACCAATCCTTGTATGCCCAAGGTTCCCCCTAGAGGACCCATCAATTTTCACCTTTAAAAACCCACTGGGTGAAGGGGTCCACTTACCCTCCCATTGAATTTTATGCTTGGTATGGTGAGGCCTGCAACCAAAAGGGGATCCCATCCCATAAAACCTCCAACTTAAAGTTCTTTATGATATCAATATCACTACAATCCATAGTCTTAAACAAATCACATTTTACAGAAATGGTCTCCTGAAGCCAACCAAGAATATTTTTCCATAATTGGACTATCACCATTTGCACACCCTAAAAAATCCTTTGATTCCTTTCTAGCCACAAATTCCAGATAATAAAAGTAGGGCCTATAATCCAAGCAACCTTAAGGAAAGAGGTATGACCAGGAGAACCATCCATACCATCCTCGGGTTCCACTAAAGAGGTGGCATGAATGCAAGTATATTTATGTTACTAATTTTTTGCTTCCCGCATAAATTAGTGAAGTTTTAAGGGGAAGTTATTTGTTGGAGTATAAAAAATTTGATGTTTTGATATCCTTTAAACATCTGCTTTCTAAGTGAAGGGTTTTATAAGAACTAATTTATCAGAATTATCCAAAAGTTTCAGTGAAATTTTTGAACAATCTAGAAAAAAAGCAGCAAACATACTTCATTTAGAAAATAAACATTTAGAGGATATTATGTAAAATTGAGTTATTTTTCTACAATGTTTGTCATTGCTGATTATTAGAAAAAAATTGCAATTCTAGAGCAAAGTATGCTGAAAATATTACTTCATTTTGATTAGAAAACATGTGCTTAGAACAAATTCATATTAGTTATTTCAAATTATGTAATTGAGAACAAGTTCAAATGGAGACACAAGTCATTACATACTTTGAAATAACTGATCTATTAAAAGCCATTGTTTTTGTAACCCCACACAAGCCATGGGTATGACTAAGTTGATTTGATTCAACAATAAGTACAAACCATACATTTGAAGATCAACTAAAAGAAGAAAAACACATAAGAGAAAGGTCATATCCGTCATTTCCTTAAGGGCTGGCGTAGGGTTGATTCTCCAGCTTGATCTCTAGTGTCTTTAGCTTCTTTTCTCTTGAATTCCATAACCTGTAATTCATCATAAATTTTTGTTAGAGCTAAGGGCATGATATCAGATTACATGCTTATAAACAAATATATGATTTATAGTTATTATCAAATTGAATCAACAAAACTAAAAATGAAAGAAAAATGAAAAAGTGCCAAATCAAATCACCAAAAACTATCATATTCACTATTTTTCTAACTTGTTTGCTTCATGTGCAGATACAAGTCAAAATTTGTTACTATTTCATTTGTTTTCAATATGAATGGTGGAAAATGTGGCTCCCACAAGGGTTGATCCCAACTCATAATAATGGCATAAGCACACTATGAAGGAAAAACAATCAAAGTAATCTATGCAACTTTTCAAAGATAGTGAACAGACATACATATTAAGTTCACAAAGTATTTCAGCCTTCAAAAAGATGCTATAGGAAAGGAAATAATGACTAAGGAGAATGGAAAGACATCAAATTCTGCATGAAAAGCATCATCAGAAGGTACAATGGATTTTGCTTAAATCAGAAATAAACAACAACGATAATGTCATATTTTTGTCTTGGGAGTTTGTTTGTTGTGAAGAATAATATTTTATCATTTGTTGAATCTTTGTCAACTATCAAATGTAAAGAGATGAAAGGCAACCATGAAAGGATTTCAGTAAAGGATATTACTTATTCACAAAAGTAACAAAGTGATAAATGTACTATCATCTTGGAGAAACTAGTGTGATTGAAGGATAAAGCCAAAAATAGTGATTATAAAATACTTTATTATCATCAATAAAGGAAATATCCATCAGTTTCAACATGACAGTTCAAAATAATCATGATTTTTGATCAAAAAATAGAAAATCTGAAATAAAATATCTTAGTAAAGTACAAGGAATTGTGTCATCATAAATAGACAGTACATCATAATGTCAATGTTTTCAAATGGAAGTGATTTTTACAAAGTAAGAAGATTGCCTGAAAGATACACTAAAGATGGAAAAACAGTGATAAACATCTATTACATTTTAAAGGCCTTGACTAATATGCAGTGCTGAAAGAGAAAACAATAATGAGTAAGGGAAAGATACAAAAGCACAAAGATATTGAGGTATCTTTAGGGGAGTTGCAAGGTGAGAATGCTATTTTTTTTAATGATAAACTACATACAAGTTCACATTTTACAAATAAGGAGTAACCCAGAAAGCTTCAAGCTAGGGTTTTGTAGAAAAATGAATTCATTTTCTAACATAAATCTAGATGGAGATCAAATACCTAGATTGAGAATTTAGTATGGCTATAACTTATTCATGAGAATCAATGCACAAAATGAAGGAAAAATGTGGAAAACCTCACGAATGATGGAGTTTCTATTCAAGGAGAAACTCAGAATTGTCATTGAGGCCACGACCTGAAATTAACAAAAGGTTTGAAACTCTTGCAAATGAGGGATTGAACCCTTAGTAGAAATACCCATATTTCTAATGGCGGACTGAAAATTTGTCTATTTGTTAACAAGAAATGACCTTCAAAGAAAGAATAAATGTAAGCTCTTAGCCGCAACTTAACCATCAGAATCTATGTACAAAGGAAAATAATATTCATTAATTAATTCATTTCCATATTCAAATTAAGCATTTTTTGCAAATTAAGTGAAAGAGATGAATTTTCAACTTACCCAGATTTCTGTATGAGGAGACACCTTTCAAAACCTGTGGGGTTTCTTCTATTTTTTCCTCAAAAAGACTCAGATAGAGTTATCAATGGCGACCAAGCAAGAAGACACCAGTTGACATGAGCAAAATGATTTAGAGAAAAACATCAGAAAATAATAGAGGGTTCGTGGCCTGGAAAGCTTTCAAAAGCTTTTAAACAAAGAACAACTTCCAGATTCAAACAAAATTAGACATACTATGGATGCAATCTCCAAGAATTGCAAGAAAATGGTTTCAATACAGAAGATTCCCAGTCAAAACATGAACCAGGGTTTCATGGTGGCGGCGGCCTCTTTCCTCAATTAGAAAATGAAATGAAGATAAAAATGAATGTTGCCTTTTGTTTTAGGTTTTGACAAACCCTAAGAGAAGGTCGATGGAGGAGAGGCATTTTTTCCTTAAGTTTAAGTTTTTGTTAAAAACTTTATTCACTTATGCTGGGCCGTGGCATATCTCTATGCCTTATGTTTTTTTTAAATATCTCATAAGACTTAATCAATATAAGTCTTTTTATGTTTGATTAAGGACTCTTTTTATTTTGCATTTTAAATTCAAATGGGTATGTGCAGGATCATGATGGGCGAAAAAGTGGCGATATGATGGGTATGTGGCTGACGACTTTTTTTAACCCAAAATTGATGAAATGAAAAGGGATTTTAAAGAACATTTTTAGCTTTCCACCAATATAAATTATGATTTCATTTGAATTTAATAAATAATTATTATCCATTTTCTATTTGAATGACGACTAAAGTCCTGATTGATAGGCTGACCGAAAAACATCTATAGCTTTCAAATGGGATCACATTTTTTGAATTTGAAACATGCATCACATACTATAGGATTAAAAAAAAAATTGAATTTCATGAAGTTTTGACCAAGTTAAGGTGGTCAGATATACAAGTTTTTATATTTTTTAAAAGTTGTAATAAAAAATTCATAATTATTTATTTACTTGGAAAAAATTACAAAAAAAATGCATCACATCGACATGAGTCCTCTACTTTATCTAAAATCTTATAAAAAAATATTATCATTTTATTGTGGTTAGGGTGGCGAGAAAAACATCTACTTATTTTTTCCCTAGAATTTAAGTACTACGCATTGAAATTTCAAAATTTCACCAAATATATTTCTAAAAATAAAATAAAAATAAACCTAGTAGTTTAGAAACTACATTCAATTTGCTACAGATTCTATTCTTACACATTTTTGAAATAATATAGATTTAACTTATTCAAATTTTTACGTCAAGTTGCCTAACTCTATTTTTTTTGAATTTTTTGCCACTTTAGGGCTTGATATTTCCATGATGATCTTGCACATACACAAATGTAAAACTTTATTTTAAGTGATAATTATAAATCACTTCTAATAAATGTTATTATTGAATGCAAAGTAAAATATCTTATGATGTAACTTTCAAATGATGGATTTGAGGGGATTAATGGATCCTTAAAGTTTTGCTTTAATCTTGGAAATGGTTGGAGAATCCAATGCCAACATGTGGAGTGAAATCAGGGATTTTGAAGTAGTTAATTGAGAGTTCTACTTCAGTTAAGGATTCCAATTGATGGAGCTTCAATCAAGGAGCATTTTCAGGCATATAACTCCTTGATTCATTTAGTTACAACCCTATTTTGGAGGGGTTTTCAATTGCATACGACCCATGAGGTTGTTTTGAGTTTCACAACTCTTTATACATGTTTTGAGGAGTTACTTTCATTTACATGCCTGATTTGAAGGAGAGGAAGGACAACACATCATTTCTTGGAGCCAAAATTCAAAATTTGAATTTTTGGAACCTTTTCTTTAAGTCTTCTTTTCTCTCATTTCTTTCTCGAGTTCTAAGTTTGGTGACTGCTATAGTAAGTGGCACATGCTTTGTAACTCATTTCTTATGAGTACTACACATTTGCAATGCAGTTGTCTCCTACTTTTCAATAAAAAGCTTATTTCCTTCTCCATTATTCTTTGTTCTTTAGTATTGATTGTGAGTTATATGATAGAATATTGTGTCATATTTTATTTTCATTAGATTCCTTCAATGCTGAATGCAAATAATAGCATGTCATAGTGCAGGTCTGTGTAAGTATTTTTATTCTCTTGGATAAAAATCGTGAAAACATTATTGTTTTCCTTTTTTAAACATTAGAAAAGTCAAAACCTTTCATAAGAATTATTTTGGCAGGAATGAGTAGCAGAGTTGTGAGATTGTATAACTTTATTTGTGGAGTCATCTTGTGAGATTTTAAAAGCAGGTTCAAATCATTTTTCAATTGGTGAATCACCTCATAGTTTAGTTTTCAATTTCTGCATCATCCTTCTTACCCTTTTCCAATATGAATCAATAGTGTTTAAAGAAATATTCAAAGGGAGCTAGCCCATAATATGGAGGTTTGCCCTCATTATAGGATACCCACAACCCGAGAGTAGTCCCATGTTGCATGGGATTTAGGAGTTTTTCAACTTGTTTTCGGGTGCAAATCCCTATGTTAACAATTTTGGCACACCCGGTGGAACATTGAACTGATTCATCAGTTCAAAAAGAGCTTATTTTGCTGATGTTATGGTGTGAGCAATGGTTTTCCAGTCTTTAAGAAGGAAAAGTTTTCACACTTGGCGACTCCATAGTTTTGGTTTTAGCAGTTTCAGTGAACGAGCACATGAGAAGTTATCGTATTAGATGAAGTGCAAAACCTATTGAGCATTCAAAGCTACCATCAAGAAGTACCAGAGTTATTAGGAGGGAAACAAGCCCTGTTTCAACTTTCAGTAATCCTTTTTTTTCTAATTCTGCAGTACAAATATCAACAAGTTCTAATGTTTCTAGTAGTTCTTCAAGTAGTGCTAGTTCTTCAATAGTCAATATGGCTCATCCACCACCTAGGAATCAACCTTTTGTCTCATTTGATCAAGGAAGCCCCTTGAATTTAGCCCAACATAATGACATTCCAATAGTAGCCCTTAAGAGCTTACCATTTTTTACTAGTGAAGATCATACAACAACCATTGAGGACATTCGAGATGTAGCTTCATTGTGTGGTTTACATCATATTACTGAACAAGATATTGTAGTAAGGCTCTTGGTAGCCTCTTTGAAGGGTAAAGCTTTCCAATGGTTTAGAAGGCTACCTGTAAATTTAGTTACAACATGAGACCAACGAGGAGAGAGACTGAATAAACATTTCAAAGAGAAATCATACCATCTATCATTGGTGGAGCAACTCACTACCATCAAAAGAGCTCCACATGAGCACTTGGTGGACTTCAATTACCGTTTCAAGAAGAATTGGAATAAGATTCTAGCCTCAGTAAAGCCTTCTAATGATTATGTATTTTTTGTTTTACTTGAAAGCCTTAAATAGTGATATTTCACTTGCAATATAGTCTATGGGTGGGGATTCTTTACCAGCAACATTTGATGTTGCTATTAGAGCTAAAAATAGTTTAATCCAGACTGGGAAGTTATCACCTAGGCCTCCAATGCCATATTTTGCTGATATACAACCAATTGTCCCTGTATTGCCACCCACTGTAGCTATTGTTCCTTCATTTCCAGCTTTTAATACCCAAGTTGCAGCTCAAGAGCATGTTGTTCCCAACCAATTACAAGAGTTGATAAGCATAAAAGAACAAAATGATAATATACAAAAGACCTTGCAGACCTTTATTAATGAGTTGGTTAATATTAAAAAGTAGCAATGATATCAACCACCTTACCAAGCACCCTTCCAGTCCAGTCCTCAAGTTCAAAGGAGGAATTTCAATCAAAGGCCTTTCTAGCCTTATAATCCCAATGCGCCTAGTTCTTCTAAAGAGGTAATGCCAGTGCAAAATAACATGGAAGTTGATTATGAATGGTGTTTTCCATGTAATCAACCACATAATCAGTCTACTTGTTCTAATGGTATTTTGAATCAAGCATTAATGGTGCAAAGTAGTGTTGTTGTTCCAAAAAAATCATCTCAGGAGGCTCATGAACAACAGTCTGCTCATGTAGAACAAGGGAATCTAGATGTCACTTTCATGAATTGGCAAGGTGAGGAGTTTTGTGGGTCAATAATGCACAAAATTAGTCAAGTGATCCTATAGCAGCCAATACAAGGAGTAAGAAAAGGGCTGTGGACCTGGAGAAACAAACTATAATGGGAAAATATCAGCCTAAATCACAAGTTCAACCAACACAAGTACAAAAGGATTTTGCTATTCTTAAAGGACAACAAAAGGTTAGTACTGGTAACTTTAATATATTAGATCATATGAAGAAAATACATGTTAGTGTTTCCATGTGGGATTCTTTGGCTCTTCCTGGGAAAAAAGATCTTTTACATGAGGCTTTGTTAAAGTTTTCTTTATCCAATGATGCGTCTAATCAACAACCTTCTAAGGTTGTGTTTACCAATGATTCTCAAGAAAAGAAAGAATGTTCAACATACCAAGGTAGTTAAGCCACCCCCATTTTACGTAACTCTGATTGTTGGCCAACATTTAATACACAATTATATGATTGACTCACGAGCCAGTAGTTCTGTAATGCCCAAGAAAATCATGGATAAGTTGGGAATAGAGTATGAGCCATTAGAAAAGGGGGTAGTTCAACTAGATGGTACTGCTGTTAAAATGGTAGGAGTCATTAAGAATCCGAGTCTCACATTGCACGCATGCCCAAACTTCTCAATACCTTAAGACATTTATGCCATAGAGTTACCTCCATATTTTTCCATATGTTTATCACGAGATTTTACTGCTAAAATTGGAGGATACTTATCCTCTGAATGGTCTCATATGCTATTTAAGACCAGGTATGGAACCAAGGTCACTATCAAATCAAAACCTATTCCCAAGGACCATATTGAACCATATGCAAGTGCCATTAATAAAGCAACTGCTGTTAATTGTGCTCTTTTTGATCAAGAAGACAATCTTGTAGCTAAAGAGACTAGTACACAGATAGAGAATATCCCTAATGTTTTTTTGGATTACAGGGCAGCTGAGAATGTTCATAATTCATTGAATGAACAACGTGAGGAGGTAAATTTGGGAGTTTATTTGATGTATGAATATGATTCTGCCATGCCTAATCTTGTGAAGAATATTGAACAACAATCTGATCAGCATGTTAATGAGGTATGGAAGATGTTTTTCGATGGTTCAAGGAGTAAAAAATGGTGCTGGAGGTGGTTGCATGCTCATTTCTCCTACTGGTGATAAGTATTATTTTACATTTAGGTTCACATTCAGATGCACCAATAATAGAATTGAGTATGAAGCTCTAATTCATGGTCTCCAGTGGGAAAAAAAGAGAGGTATTTGATGTTTACAAGTTTTTGGTGGTATAGAGTTGATTTTCAATCGAGTGAGAGGTCTCCATACTACTAAAAATGATTTTCTGAAGTCTTATAAGCATAGAGTATGGGATCTTATTGAAGATTTTCAAGCTTTGAATTTGTTGTCAATTCCCAGAATTGAAAATAAACATGCTGATAGATTAGCTGCCATAAGCGCTCAATATGATATTCGTAATGATATGAACAATTCTAAAAAATAGCAGTATGTTAAAGTGATTGTCAGATCATCTATTCTTAACAATAATGAGCATTGGCAAGTCTTTGACAACGATCAAAAAATCATAAATTTCTTGAGAGAAGAAGTAGAATTTTCTAATGATAATCAGGAGAAACTCAAAGAATAGTATGAAGATATGATCATACAGCTAAAAACCAATAAACTCCCCAAAGGCTTGGTTACATTGGATTCTATTTTCAATACAAATGATCAAGTTAGAAAAGAAAAAGCTAGTTTGCATATCAAAGAAGATCATTATGAAGGTGTTGAGATCTTCAAAGATAAGCTTTTAAAGCTAGGTAAGTTATGCACATTAGAAGAAAGGCATGCATTTGTTTTACTTTGTCAAGAGTTTAGTGACATTTTTGCATGGGAATACTCAGATCTGAAAGGTTTTAATCCTTCTATTACCCAGCATACCATTGAGCTTGAGCCTAATGCTAAGCCTGTAAGACAAAAACAGAGGCCAATTAACCCCAAGCTTGTGCCCCTCATGGTCAAAGAGTTGAATAAGCTCATTGAGAGTAGCATTATCTTTCCAATTAAACATACCTCTTGGGTATCTAATCTTGTTCCAGTGAGAAAGAAAAATGGTGAAATCAGACTTTGTGTTGATTTCAGAGACCTTAATAGGGCTTCCCTGAAAGATTGTCACCCTTTACCTTCCATGGAACAAATTCTTCAAGTTGTTACAGGTTTTGAGAGATTTGCTTTATTATATGGTTTCTCAGGTTATAATCAGATCCTAGTTAAGGAAGAAGATTAGTTTAAGACAAAATTTACAACTAAATGGGGCACAATGGCTTACAAGAGGATGCCATTTGGTTTGTCGAATGCTGGAGCTACTTTTAAGAAAACTATGGACATGGCTTCCAAAGGTTTGATGTATAAGATTGTATTAGTTTATTTGGATGATATAACTATTTTCTCAAAAAATTCAAATGAACACTTTGATCATCTAAGAAATATCTTTGAAAGATGTAGAGAGTTTGGTGTCTCTCTCAACACAAAGAAATATGTGTTTATTGTACATGAAGGTAAATTGATGGGATATATTATATCGAAACATGGCATCACCATAGATTTAGAGAGAGTAAGTGCTATTCTTTCTCTTCCTTTACCAACACACAAGAAGGGACTGTAAATTTTCTTGGGTAGAATCAACTTTGTTAGAAGATTTATTCTAGATGTTGAGTTATTGATACCTCTTACTTCAATGTTAAAGAAAAATGTTTCCTTCAGCTAGACTAAAGAAGGAAAAATGAGTTTTTAGCTTATCAAAGAAGCACTTGCAATTGCTCCTACTCTGTTAAATCCAGATTTCTCAAAAGATTTTATACTGTATGCATATGGAAATATTGATAGTATTGCAGCTATGTTAGTTCAGGAGAATGATCATGGGTTAGAATAGCCTTTAGCTTTTTTCAGTCAAAGTATCAAAGATTATGAGCTTAATTATTCCTTTGTTGAAAAGAATGTTCTTGCTACATCATTAGAAGTTTAAAGAAATTTAGACACATGCTTTCTAACAACAAGATTAAATTTTTGGTTGCTCATCCTTCAGTTAAGGAATTTTTGCTGAATAAAGACAGTTTAAATAGTAAAAGAGCTAGTCAAGGGTGACTAAAGTGATGGAATATGATCTTGAAATAAAGGTTACTAAGATGATAAGAGGTAAAGGTCTCTATGAATAGCTTATAGAGAACAGTAACAACAATATAGGAGAAGAAGAAAATATTGTTCTATCTCATCAGGATGAAGAACAAATTGTTGCACCTATTTCTTCTACAAGTTGGGTGAAAGAAATGACACATTTCTTGTTAATTGGTGAGTTTCCTCCTTATTTGAGTAAATAAAAAAAAGGTACTATAGGATGCAGTCAATACCTTATGTAATTTTGAATGGTTTGTTGTTTAAAAAATATTTTCATGGTGTTATGTTAAGATGCATAGAAGTTGATCAAGTTGATAAAGTTTTACATGAGTTTCATGAAGGATCAGTTGGTGGTCATTTCTCTCCAAGAGCTACAACTCTTAAGATAATGAAAGGAGGCTATTATTGGCCTAGTTTATTCAAAGATGCACATTCATGGGTGAGAAAATGCAAGGAATGTGCAATATTTGCAGGAAAGGAGAAGTTGGTAGCCCTTCCATTGCAACCAATTCAGATTGAACAACCCTTTATGAAATGGGGTTTGGATTTCATTGGAGTTATAAAACCACCTTCAAGTGCAGGGCACAAGTGGGTGCTCACAACTACTGATTAATTTTTAAAATGGACTGAAGTTGTAGCACTTAAAGAGGCTAATGAGATAGCCATTCTAAACTTTTATGAAGAGCTGATAACTAGGTTTGGAGTTCTTGAATTAATGTTTTAGATAATGCACTTGCTTTTATAGGAACTAAGATATCTGAGTGGGCTATTAGAAATGGTGTTTATCTAAATACATATTCTAACTACTATCCTCAAGGAAATAGACAAGTTGAGTCCACAAATAAGAACCTTCCCAGGATTATCAAAAGGACTATGGAAGGTAATCAAAGAGCTTGCAATACCAAGTTGAAATTAGCCTTGTGGGCTGATAGAATTACACCAAAAAGATCAACATGACTATCACCATACATGCTTGTGTGTGGAAAAGAGGAAAGACTGCCTATTTCACTTGAACTTCCAACACTTGATCTAGTCAACCAACTTGACATGATTGAAGAAGAGCCTATGACAACAATATTGGCTCAATTGATTGAGCTAGAAGAGATTAGAGATGAAGCAATGAAGAAGATTGAGCAACACCAAGCTCAAGTGAAGAGGTCATTTGATAAGAAAACATCCCCAAGAGTATTCCAAGAGGGAGATATAGTGCTGAAATGGGATGAACTTAAAAGAAAACCTGGAAAGCACTCCAAGTTTGATGCATTCTGGATTGGGCCTTACATTATAACTGAGCGGAAACAACATAATGCCTTCCAATTATCTAAGTTGGATGGTGAAGTGGAGCTAATCCTAGTGAATGGGATTCACCTCAAGCATTTATTTTGAGGTATGATCTAAATCTGTACATATTTGAGTAGATTCTAGATGTTTAATAATTGCTACTACACATTGATTAGTTGCATCTTTGTTTTCTCTAAGTGTTGTTTTTCACAGTTGGTTTAGTTTACTTTAAGTTTTGCTTGGGGGAAAATAAGGAAAAAATTTGCTATAACTCATTATGGTTCAATCAAGTAAACATCTCTCATTCATAACATGGAATGGGGATTCAATGTCATGAACAACACATGTTTAATAAGTGGAACTATAATTAGTTGCAACAAAGTATCAAATAGTTACAACAATATGAATGAACTTTGTACCAAGTTTTGAGTTAGAAAAAGGTAGAAATGGACTCCATACCCAATGGATAAGCAAGGCAACTAGCCTTATCTATTTATTAGGCAAACACCCTTGAGAGGTTGGAAAAAATGTTACTAATTTTTTGCTTCCCGCATAAATTAGCGAAGTTTTAAGGGGAAGTTATTTGTTGGATTATTAAAACTTTGATGTTTTGATATCCTTTAAACATCTGCTTTCTAAGTGAAGGGTTTTATAAGAACTGATTTATCAGAATTATCCAACAGTTTCAGTGAAACTGTTGAACAATCCAGAAAAAAAGCAACAAACATACTTCATTTAGAAAATAAACATTTAGAGGATATTATGTTACAAAACTGAGTTATTTTTCTACAATGTTTGTCATTGCTGATTATCGAAAAAGAATTGCAATTTTGGAGCAAAGTATGCTAAAAATATTACTCCATTTTGATTAAAAAATATGTTCTTAGAACAAATTCATATTGCTTATTTCAGATTATGTAATTGAGAACAAGTTCAAATGGAGACACAAGTCATTACATACTTTGAAATAACTGATAATTAAAAGCCATTGTTTCTGTAACCCCACACAAGCCATGGGTATGACTAAGTTGATTTGATTCAACAATAAGTATAAACCATACATCTGCAGATCAACTAAAATTCTAAGAAAGACACATAAGAGGAAGCTCATGTTCGTCATTTCCTTAAGGGCTGATGTAGGGTTGATTCTCTAGCTTGATCTCTAGTGTTTTTATCTCCTCTACTCTTGTATTCCAAAACCTGCAGTTGATTGTAAATTTTTGTTAGAGTTGAGGGCATGATCTATCCAATTACATGCTTATCAACAGATATATGATTTATAGTAATTATCAAATTGAATCAACTAAGTCATTATAGATTAGAGATAAATAAAAAAGTTCCAGATCAAATCACAAGAAACTATTAGATTCACTGTTTTTCTAACTTGTTTGCTTCATGTGCAGATACAAGTCAAATTTTGTAACTATTTCATTTGTTTTCAATATGAGTGGTGGAAAATGTGGCTCCTACAAGGGTTGAGCCCAACTCATAATAATGGAATAAGCACAGTATGAAGGAAAAGGAATCAAAGTCATCTATGTAGCTTTTCAAAGATAGTGAACATGCATACATATTAAGTTCACAAAGGATTTCAGCCTTCAAAAAGTTGCTACAAGAAAGGAAATCATGAATAAGGAGAATGGAAAGACATCAAATTATGCATGAAAAGCATCATCAAAAGGTACAATGGATTTTTCTTAAATCAGAAATAAACAACAATGATAATGTCATATTTTTGTCTTGGGAATTTTGTTTGTTGTGAAGGATAATATTTTATCATTTGCTGAATCTGTGTCAACTATCAAATGTAAAGAGATGAAAGGCAACCATGAAAGGATTTCAGTAAAGGATATTACTTATTCACAAAAGCAACAAAGTGATAAATGTACTGTCATCTTGGAGAAACTAGTGTGATTGAATGATAAATCCAAAAACAATGATTATAAAATGCTTTATTATCATCAATAAAGGAAATATCCATCAGTTTCAACATGTCAGTTCAAAAGAATCATGATTTTTGATCAAACAATAGAAAATATGAAATAGAATATCTTAGTAAAGTACAAGGAATTGTGTCATTATAAATAGACAACACATCATAATGTCAATGTTTTCAAATGGAAGTGATTTTTACAAAGTAAGAAGACTGCCTAAAAGATACACTTATGATGGAAAAACAATGATAAACATCTATTACATTTTGAAGGCCTTGACTAATATGCAGTGCTGAAAGAGAAAACAATAATGAGTAAGGGAAAGATACAAAATCAAAAAGATATTGAGGTATCTTTAGGGGAGTTGCAAGGTGAGAATGCTATTTTTTTTAATGTAAACTCCATACAAGTTTACATTTTACAAATAAGGAGCAACCCAGAAAGCTTCGAGCTAGGGTTTTGTGGAAAAATGAATTCATTTTCTAACATAAATCTGGATGGAGGTCAAATACCCAAATTGAGAATTTAGTATGGCTATAACTTATTCACGAGAATCAATGCTTAGAATGAAGGAAAAATGTGGAAACCCTCACAAATGATGGAGTTTCTTTTTAAGGAGAAACTTAGAATTGTCATTGAGGCCGCGAGATAAAATTAACAAAAGGTTTGAAACTCTTGCAAATGAGGGATTGAACCCTTAGTAGAAATACCCATATTTCTAATGGCAGCCTAAAAATTTGTCTATTTGTTAATAAGAAATGACCCTCAAAGAAAGAAGAAATGTAAGCTCTTAGCCACGGCTTAACCATGAGAATCCATGTATATAGGCAAAGAATATTCACTATTTAATTCATTTCTAGATTCAAATTAAGCATTTTTTGTAGATTACATGAAAGAGATGAATTTTCAACTTACCTATATTTTTGTATGGGCATAGACCTTTCAAAACCCATGGGATTTCTTTTATTTTTTCCTCAAAAAGACTCAGACAGAGTTATCAATGGAGACCAAGCAAAAAGACACCAATCAACATGAGAAAATTGATTCAAAGAAAAAAATTAGAAAATAATAGAGAGGTCGCGGCCTCGAAAGCTTTCAAAAGCTTTTAAACAAAGGAGAATTTCCAGATTTGACCAAAATCAGACTTACCATGGATGCAATCTCCAAGAACTACAAGAAAATGGCTTCAATATAGAAGATTTCCAGTCAAAACTCGAACCATGGTTTCATGGTGGTGGCGGCCTCTTTCCTCAAGCAACAAATGAAATGAAGATAAAAATGAATATTTCCTTTTGTTTTATGTTTTGACAAACCCTAAGAGAAGGTTGATGGAGGAGAGGCATTTTTTCCTTAAGTTTAAGTTTTTGTTAAAAACTTTATTCACTTATTTTGGGTCGTGGCATATCTCTATGCCTTATCTTTTATTTTTGAATGTTTTTTTAAATATCTCATAAGACTTAATCGATATAAGTATTTTTATGTTTGATTAAGGATTCTTTTTATTTTGCATTTTAAATTAAAATGCAAAAAATTATTTTAAGTGATAATTAGAAATCACTTCTAATAAATGTTATTATTGAATGCAAAGTAAAATATCTTATGATGTAACTTTCAAATGATGGATTTGAGGGGATTAATGGATCCTTGAAGTTTTTCTTTAATCTTGGAAATGGTTGGAGAATCCAATGCCAACATGTGGAGTGAAATCATGGATTTTGAAGCAGTTAATTGAGAGTTCTACTTTAATTAAAGATTCTAATTGATGGATCTTCAATCAAGGAGCATTTTTAGGCATATAACACCTTGATTCATTCAGTTACAACCCTATTTTGGAGGGGTTTTCAGGTGCATATGATCCATGAGGTTGTTTTGAGTTTCACAACTCTTTATACATGTTTTGAGGAGTTACTTTTAGTTACATGCCGGATTTGAAGCAGAGGAAGGACAAAACATTATTTCTTGGAGCCAAAATTCAAAATTTGAATTTTTGGAACCTTTTCTCTAAGTCTTCTTTTCTCTCATTTATTTTTAGGGTTCTGAGTTTGGTGACTACTGTAGCAATTGGCCCATGATTTGTAACTCATTTCTTATGAGTACTACAGATTTGTAATGCAATTGTCTCCTACTCTTCAATAAAAAGCTTATTTCCTTCTCCATTATTCTTTGTTCTTTAGTATTGATTGTGAGTTATATGATAGAATATTGTGTCATCCTTTATTTTCATCAGATTCCTTTAATGTTGAATGCAAAGGATAGCATGTCATAGTGCAGGTCTATGTAAGTGTTTTCATTCTCTTGGATAAAAATTGTGAAAACAGTACTGTTTTCCTTTTTTGAACATCAAGAAAATCAAAGCCTTTCATAAGAATTATTTTTGTAGGCATGAGTAGCAGAGTTGTGAGATTGTATAGCTTTATTTGTGGAGTGATCTTATGATATTTTAAAAGCAGGTTCAAATCATTTTTCATTTGGTGAATCACCTCATAGAACTTAGTTTTCAATTTCTAAATCATCCTTCTTACCCTTTTCCATTCTAAATCAATAGTGTTTAAAGAAATATTCAAAGGGAGCCAACCCATAATTTGGAGGTCTACCCTCATTATAGGATACCCATAGCCTAAGATTAGTCCCATGTTGCGTGGTATTTAGGAGTTTTCAACTTGTTTTTGGGTGAAAATCCTTGTGTTAATAGTTTCCAAGCCTCCGACTAGAGATGCCAAATCTCTCGAGTAAAGGGGCACTAAAAGAACAAGTGAGGGGAATTGTCCTCACAAATCCTATAAAGGAAATAGATAGAAGGGCCCAAAAAAAATCTCTTCCACAAATTGTCCCAAGTAAGGCAATGATTCTGGACCACTAGCCATAAAAAGAAATTACATTTAGGCCAAAAAAATTTGTTCCAAACCTGCTTCCACCAAGGCACCCCAAATATCCCATATATCTATCTATCTAGCTCCAAATAAACTAATGCATGTTCAAAAAAAATTCCCTTCGGGTCAGGACCCAAGAGAAGATACCCCTCCTTGAAATGGAATTACAAAGCTTGCTAGCTAGAATCTTAGCAAGATCTTGACGAGCCTCTTTAAAACCGCCCTGGAACAGACATTCCTATGGATCCTTCCATCTCCTGAACTCCACCTACCCCAAAGAATGAACTGATGTAAAATCTTCCACCCTACTCCAACCAGCTGCCAAAAAAGTGTCATAGAGGGGAACTTGTATGTGCAGGAACCTCACCAAAATGAGGGGGTGCCCATCCCATGAATCATGCCAGAAGAGAGCATTAGACCCTCTATTGTAAATCTGAATGAGACCCTTCTTGATGAGAAGAGCCCCTCTTTTGAGGGTATCCCAAATCATAGACCCCTTCCTGAAAGGAAATATTGAGGAACCTCAATAAAGATCACCCCCAAAAGATACATAAGATTGAGAATTCTAGCCCAATTTTGGTCCTGACAAGTGCACCAATGCTGGTATAACTTAGCAGCCAAAAATAAACCACTCAAACCTACAGGATTGAGCCCAAGATTTCCCTCCTGTTTCAGCTTGCACATAGAGTCCCACTTCACAAGGCTCCATTTTGTAGAAGATAAATTACTAGCCCAAAGGAATTGATGAGAAAGAGCATCAAATTCCTTGATAAAGAATGAGGGAGAACACAAAACACCTATAAATAGGAAGATCTTGGACAACCAACCTCAAAAGAGTCATACATCTAGCTATTGAGAGCTGGGCAGGTGCATGAAGTTGGGTACTAATTTTCTGGCCACTTATGATTTTTTTTTAAAAAAAGCGCTCGCGTTATAACGCACACGTTATTTCGTGTTAAAACCAAAGAAAAAAGTGAAATTATTTTCCTTGGAATACCAACCCAAAGGCTTAGAGGGCATTCCCAACAAGGCGAGATGTGTTTTGCAAATTCTACAATTTTTCACATAATCATGTGCTCACCATCAAGATTGCATCTAGTTCAATATTGACAAAATCGAAAACTCACGGTAATGTTAGGTTCTCTCTTAGCTATCCAACGTGTAATTTTTTTTCACTTTTGACAATGTTAAGCCTAATCCATAATTTCTTTTGTTTGTATGTCTCTTTTTTCCAAGCGGTGTTTATGTTTTTTTGTTATAAATTAACCATTCGTCAAAATTTCAAATAAATTACATTTTAGAAACTAGACTCATTCTACAAATTTTTTAAAAAAAAGAAAAAAAAATCAATTATTTCAAAAAATTGTAGGGGAGCACGACCAAAATTATGCTTTTCAGGAAGTTCCCACTTAGAAAATTAGTAAAAAATAAAATATTCATTAAAAAATTATCAGAAAAATTGTGCACCAACTAGATGCTATTAGCTAACTTCTGACTATAGTGATTTTAAAAATACTACAAAAAAGTTCACCGTGCTCAGGTCGTACAAGAGTTGCTATGTTATGTTTTTCTGACAAAAACAACACCAATTTCTGTACATCCCTCTTTTGAATCCCTTAATCTCAACCATTTTCAAAATAAATTAGTAGTTTATAAAGTAGACTCGGAGCACTTCGATCCTTTTTTTGGTTCTATCTCAAAATTTTGAGTGTAACTATCCTCAATTTCATGTCCAAGGTCAGCATTTCCTGATTTTAGAAAAAAAATGGCCACTTAAGCCCCCTTTTTGGGAACCATCTTGGTGCACTTACCTAGCCACCGACAAGTCCAATGACTAAGCTTCCCATGAAACTTATCCAAGACCACCTACCAATGATCCCATGGATGGGGTCCCACCAAAATGGGAATCCCAAGATAAGACAAAGAGAGAGAACCAATCTAAAACCGAAGAGTTCGAGCAATCCTATTCTAAATAAGATGAGGAGTATTGAAGAAGAAGATTGAAGACTTATTCTCATTGATATTTTTCCCAAAGACATCCAAGTAGATATCCAAAGTCTTCCTCAAATTCACAATTTCCTGAATCCTAGCCATACCCATCAAATAAGTGGCATCTACAAACTAAAAGTGAGAGTGAGGAGGCGCCCTACCAACCCAACACCAGGGTGATCCCACAATAGTGGTTTACAATTTTTGGGCAAACTAGACATTGAAATAATTTTTTTAACTAAATCTTCACTTTTGGGCACTTATAGCGGCTAAACCGTGAGGAATTTGAAGATGATGCAAACTAGAGTTTCGTGAGATTTTCTCTGTAGATTCTAAATATATTTTTTTCAAAATTTTTGGAATCAGATTGCTCTTGGGTGATCCCATAATAGTGGTTTACAATTTTTGGCCAAACTGGACACTGAAATTATTATTTTTAACTGAATCTTCACATTTGGGAACCTATAGTGGCTAAATTGTGAGGAATTTGAAGATGGTGCAAACTAGAGTCTCATCAAATTTTGTCTGTAGATTCTAAAAATATTTTTTCAAAATTTTGGAATCAAATTGCACTTCTTTTTTCATCTCCCACAAAAATTGATTTTTTTCAGAAAACAACATTTTTAAAAAGTGAGCCTTGACCGTATAAATGCATAACTTTTTTTCCATGAAGGATAAAATTCTAATTCTTTCAAATTTAGATTTTGTAACTCATATCTAGTGCTTCCACTTGGTTAGATAGTTTTTTATTAAATTTTTTTTCTTAATCAAGTTTCAAAGTCAAACGAATTCAATTCGACACTAATACCATATAACGTAACTTTTTTTGTATATGTCAAAATTTTATTTTATTTTTTTTGTTGGATCAAGGACTTCAATATCTGGTGCACTCATATTTTTCAATTTTTTTTTTTGATAATCTTCTATTTTCCCACATGTAAAGAACAAAGAAATTCATTTTCGATGAAAAACCTATGTTTAATAAAACTTAAAAAACAAATACATAACAAAACCAAAACATATTAAAATTATATTCATTGGATAGCTTGTTTTGAGGAATAATATAATCATTTCAAATAAATTTTAAATGAATTCATTTGATCCCCCAAATGCTAAATCAAAAGTAATTTTTTATCAGCATTTTGATAGGTGTAAAGGAGACGCATTTATAGGTATGGTTTAAAACTAGCGAGGTTCTATCCAAGGGGGTTTGATCTAAGGTGTTTTGGTCAAACCCTCTTCAATTGGAATCCTTAAAATGGAACTTTTTAAGGATTAAATCATTATATTTTCTAAAAATATTTGATTTCAGTTAAAATTCGTTCCTCTCAGGAATTGTAAACCACTATTATGATAGCACCCTCTTCTTTTTCCATCTCCCTTGAAAACTAGTTTTTTTCATAAAACAACATTTTTAAAAAGTGACACTCATCGTATAACTCATAAATTTGTTTCGATGAAGGATAAAATTATAATTCTTTCGAATTTAGATTTGTAACTCTGATATCTAGTGCTTCCAATTGGTTAGATAGTTTTTTATTGAATATTTTTTCTTTAATCAAGTTTCGAAGTCAAACCAATTACAATTTAGACATAGTGCGATCGTATAACGCTTAATTTTTTTTGTATGTATCAAAATTCAATTTATTTATTTTTCTTGGATCAAGGAATTTAATATTTGGTGCACTCATATTTTTCAATTTTTTTTTTGATAATCTTTTAATTTTCCACATGTGAAGAATAGAGAGCTTGATTTTCGGTGAAAAACCAACATTCACAAGAAATAAAAAATAAATATAATAATCAAATTTAATTTAATCAAAATTATACTTTTTTGGAAGCTTATAATAAGGAATAAATACTTACAATTTTTTTTTTTAAATGAATTCATTTGATCCCCCAAAAGGTAAATCAAAAGTGGTTTTTTGTTAACATTTTGATAGGTGTAAAGGAGACTCTGTTATAGGTATGGTTTAAAACTAGCAGGGTTCTATCTAAGGGGGATTGGTCTAAGGTGGTTTGATCAAACCCTATTCAATTGGAATCCTTTAAATGAAAATTTTCAAGGATTAAATCATTATATTTTCTAAAAATGTGATTTTAGCAAAAATCAGGATCTCCCAAAAACTATAAACCACTATTGTGGCAACACCCACCAACCTTGGAGCAATCCTTGATTAACCCAAGAATTGATAAACCTTCCCAAGCCTTCAACCATAATAATGAGTAGGTAAGGAGAAAGAGGATCCACTTGGCGAAGACCCTTGGAAGCACCAAACAACTCTGACAACTCACTGTTAATAAGCATAGAGAAAGAAGAATATGTGACACAACTCATTACCCAATCAATTCACTCCCTATAGAAACCAAAATCTTGGAGAATTTTCTACAAAAAGGCCCATCTAACCCTATCATAAGCCTTAGCAATATCAAATTTGATAAAAATAGACTTCTCCTTGGAATTCACCATATAGTGAATAGTCTTAGTAGCAATCACAACCCCATCCAAAATTTACCTTCTAGAAAAAAAACCATCCCATTATTCAAAAATCAAAGAGTGGAGCCAAGGCTTTAATTGGTTAGCAATCAACTTAGTAATAATATTGTTGACGGTGAATTGTTTTATTTAATGTGATGAATTATACACGACAGTGAATTGCTCATAGTGAATTTCCCACTAGATGAATTTGTCATGATGGTGAATTGTTGGAAGTGAATTGTTGACGGTGAATTTGACTGAAGCCAAAAAAATTCATCATCAAAATAGTTTTTCTGATCCAAACATGCTAACGAATAATTAATTACCTTCCTCTTAATCTCTTTTCATTGTTTATTTTGATCATGTAACTTGTTTCGTGTGTTGGGAACATTCAATTTCAGGATATGTTTTGGATTGGTGGCTTTGATTTTGGTGGTTGGTATTGTGGTGGAAGTAGAGCATTTAAAAAGATGGGGTGTGGAAAGAGATGAGTGCAGAGTGGTGAGAGAAGGGATGTTTGCAGCAACAAGAGTGCTTGGGTTGCTTTCAACTTTGATGGGGGTTGGATTCTATGTCTGTGCAGTGCAGACTAAGAGATCACTGTAGGAAGAAGCAAGTATACGCAGAGAAGTTATGGAGGCCACTATCGAATACACCCCTACTTCGCCTACATATCTATCCATGGAGAGCTGGGTGTGTGCAAGAAGTTGAGTCCACTTTTTGGCCAAAAAGTGGAAGTGTTTTCCTTGATTTTCAGCATTTGACACATTTGACCTTAAAATTTGAAGCACTTACAGATGAAATCTTTAAAAAGTCACTAATTATAAAATGTAGTGCTCGGAGTCTAATTTCCAAATATGTAATTTATTTTAATACCCAGATTGTACAAATTGAGTTTTAATAGGCATTTCTAAAAACCACTGTTTAAAAATCTTTTTTTTTTACCATACCATGCACATGTACGACATCCATATTTTGACTTAAATTATCATATTTTTCTAAATCCTTATGGGAAAATTTTTATGACTCACTGAAGCTTGTTCTTGATATTTTTTTGTAATTTTTTATTGATTTTTTTTTTTTTTTGTTAAATTTTTATTAGGAAGATTTGTCGTTTTGAAAAATCGTCATGTACGACATGCATAAGATGACCTAAACTTATCATTTTCTGATTTTTTTTTTCAAATTGAAAAGAATTGTCTGAAGTTTGTTCTCGTGTAATCTGTTTTTCAAAATGTTATGTTGATCAAAAGTTATTAAAATAGTAAAAAACTCTGATATTTAAATTTTATGGACCAATTTTATTAGAAATTAATTGAAAAATAGAAAAAATAATTCAATTGCAAAACAAATTACATATTTAGAATCTGCATTGTTTCATCTAAAATGGGTTTTAATTTCGTCAGAAAATTCTGCAAAAATGGTCATCAGCCATATGTCCAAAGTCGGTATTTTTCTTTGACATTGTTAGGGCCTTCAACTTGCAGGTCAAACCAGGTTGAAGGCCTAGGTTCGGACTTCCAATGCTTTTCCGGAACCAAAAACCTTGGCAAAAACCCGACCACGATGCAAAACAAAATTCAAATTTAAAAAAACAGGATCCCGATTATAAAACGGGATCCTATTTATTAATAAACAGGATCCCATATTATAGTCGGGATCCCATTCTCATCTGACAGTATTCAGACCTTTGTAAATGGAATGGGATCCCATTTCCTTCACAACGGCTCCAACATTCAAATTCGGTGAACGAGATTCCGATTATAGAGCGGGATCCCGCTTATTAATAAACGAGATCCCGTTTTATAGTAAGCGGGATCCCATTTTATAAACGGGATCCCGTTTATTTTATTTAAATACACTATGCAAAATTACTATGAAGTCTGCAACTTTGCAACTTCATATGTACGGCCGAGAGCACTAAAAATGAATTATTTTTCATAAGTTATTGTATTTATAGGTGGTGAATTTGATTTTTGGTTGATTTTATCAAAGGGAGCATCATCTACACCATTTTTGAAGTGAAATTGTGTTATTTTTGTGCTTGTTTGCAGGAACAAAAGGTTTCAATTTGCAATATGGATTGAATTTTCCAAAGGAAGCATGAAGAAAACAATTTTTAAAGTGGAATTGTGGTAGTTTTCTACTTGTTTGAGGGTACAAAGAGGAAGAAATTTGTCCTAATAGGTATTCAACTTCAATTTGGATTGAATATTTTGATATTCAATAACATTCACTTTGTACTTGAGAATTTTATAATTATGGGAGATAAAGCTCGTAATAAGAAGAAAGACATTGACTCCTCAAAGTTGAAGCAAATAGAGAAAAGAAGTTAAAGACAAAGAAGAATAATGAGAATGAAATCAATGAGCATTAGACAACAATTCAACAACTATTGAAGATGAAAACATTGAAGATAGCATCGTTATAGATGAAGCTAATTTGCAAGGAGTCAATTTGGAGAAGAATATGATTATACAAACAAGTCCTACTATGTCTTCAAATCCCTCTTTGAATGTTAAGGAGAATGTTTCAATATGCACAAATCCAGGTACGTCTTCAAATCCACATGTTAGTGAAATGGTAAATTTGTATGTAGAAGTTTTACAAGATGCTGGATATAATGATGTTGACATTGACTATATTCGGAGAGATGAAACTTTTGTAAATTTGTTGGCTTAAAGAAAATCTTTTGTTACCAAATGAAAATCAAAACCAGTCATTTTCTTGAAAATGAAACAAAACCTATATTTTGATGAAAATGGCCGTTTGTTGATGAAAATAGAAGATCAAGAAATGAAAATGAAAACCATTTGTTGATGAAAATGAAAATGAAAGCGTTTTATTGATGAAAATGAAAATGAAAACCATTTGTTGATGAAATGAAAATGAGAACATTTGACGAAAATAAGATGAAAATGAAAGCAAAACTATTTGTTGAAATGAAAATGAAAGCGGTTTTGTTAATGAAAATAAAGATGAAAATGTAAATAGAAAATGAAGATGGAGATAGAAATGAAGATGAAAATCTATAATGTGATGTTGAGTTTAATGAAAATACTTTTAAAAAAATTGGAAGTGGTGTTTTCGATAATCTTCCTGGTCAAATTTATTGGAGGCAAATAAGAACACATGCGAATAGAATATACACCAAATTATTTTATCATAAAATTGCATTTCAATGTCAACTAATGATGCAATAATTGATGAGAATTAAAAATGAGAAAGTAATGAAAAGGTTAGGCTTTATATTAAACCAAAAAGAAAGATCAATCATTAAAACATGCTATGTCTACTATTGCTAGTGCCATTCAATGCAGTATTGGGAAAATAATTTGATCTAGGGTAACTATTGCTATAGATAATAAAACAACTTTGAATAAAATAATAGTAAACTTAATATTAGTGATATTAAAAATGCATCCTAAAACATTACTAAGGTAGCAAAGAAAGTATAGAAAGTCCTATCAATCAATATTTGGAGTTTCGATTGGGCATTCACCAGAAATTCGATATAAAATTGAATGTTGAAATTAAATCTTTGATCGAAAAAATATTGGCATGATAATACTAGGGTTTCATATAATGCTAGAGATGTTTTAAAATTAAGGGTGGGGTCCAAAGTTCGCGATCCTCACCCAAAACACGTGTTAGATACAACACAAGCTGAATTTTATAGAAAATTTTGTATGATTAATTATTACACAGTAATATTAAAAAATAAGTCAAGGTCTTTTGAAAAATGTAAACCACAGTATGTAAAATTAATAGCTTAACGAATATCTTGTTATTTATGTAAAATACACACATGTTCAATTCGTTATTTTTGATATTTTTTTGATATGCTGCCTTGTACATGCATTCTAACATGATTATATCACGGATTGTGGTATTATACACACAGAGCAATAAGAAGAGAGTTTATTCGAGGTTTGTTTTGTAGAAAATCTAATGATAAATTATTTTTATTTGAGTTCTTGTATTTTTTGGACAATGCATTAGCTGTGGAAATCTTTCATTCTTAAGAATTTGTATGCATGAAAGTGTTGATAATGATTTTGGACAACAATTAGTAGATGCTAAAAGATTTAGGAATGTTCACTATTCTTTAAAAGATGGAAAAATAGGAAAGCGTTGTGATTTAGTTGTAGAAAAAGTTAGTGTGCATGCATTTATGAGTGAATTTAAAGTTCAGGGTTTAGGGTAATAGGATAACTTAAGGGGATGTACATGTAAGATCCTAGGAAAAAATTACATGGCATAAGGGAATGAAATATGGCGGATTTTCCTAAGACAACCAAATTTCACTTTATGGTGTTGGGTAGGACAAAATGAATGGTTTAGTGTTTAGGGTTTAGATTTTAGAGTTCAGAGTTTAGGGTTTACAAAACTTAGGGTAAAGTTTTGGTGCCCCTTGGAATATTTAATTAACTTGCAAGTTAGTGAAGAACATTTTCTTGTGGAATAGTTGATTGAGATCTACTCTTGTTTCAACTGACCAACCTGGATCATGAAATCTCATTCATATTATAATTTTGCACAATCTTATTATTGTTAAATTTGGTTGCCTTGGGCAACTTCACCAAATTTTAAGAACTTCTTTGATCCCTTTAAGAAATTTGTCATATTGGGACCCCTTAAGAAATCAATTTACGATTTAAGGTGATAGGATGGCTTAAGGGGATCTAGATGTCTAGTGAGGTCCAAATTTAGTCATACTATAGCCTCATTGGTTCCATCTAGCTCTGGGTCAAAAGTGTTTACCCCTCTAATAAAAAAAAGTATCATGATGTTAAAAATGAATCAATCTATACATATCACAAAAATAACAATAATCTTAAATGTAACCCATACTCTAACAATAATAGAATGCTAAATGATCCCCACCCTAACCATATCCTAATTGAATTGCAAACCTAATTGAAACTTAATTAAATTATAACCTTTACCTAATCTTAAATGTATTCTATATTATATTATATTTAAATTAATTTATATTTGTATAATTATATTAATATTTACTAAATATTCCTAATTGTAACTTAACTATTTACTACAAACCTAGTGGATCTTAAGCCTAATCCTCATTAAAACCCCAAAGAATTGTAACATTACCTATCCTTAATTGTAATCTTATATTATATTTTATGATATTAAATATTTATATTATTTAATATACTATATTAAATATAATATATTAAATAATATAAATATTTAATATATTATATTAAATATAATATATTAAATAATATAAATATTTAATTATATTTCTTTATATGAGTCATCCTCCTATCTCTAAATTGTAATAATAGCATGTAGTTCCTCCAAACTATCATCATGTACCTCCTCCTTTCCCATGTAATAGGTGTACCTTGTAGGTGTTAAATGGTTCCATCTTGGTGCTCCTTATTGATGCATTTCTATCCTTCCACATAAATCTATATAGTATCAAAATATAGGTAATTTTATGGTTATTGAATCTCTCTTAATTGCTAAAGATTCCATTATGATTGAGGATGGGTGGATTATTATCTAGGATCACATCTTAAAAATCCTATAGAGGTCATGTGGTATGTTTTTCTTAATACATATATTCCCATACAAACCTCTTTCCATGTATTATCAACTCTCTTATATAATATACACCTTCCTAGATTTAAATTTCATATGATATATATGTACCCAAGTGTTTCCAATTGGAATTGCTCTAATTATACTTTTATGGCATTCTAGATATTCAAAATAGTTTTCATAAATCTACCAAATAGACCCATTCTTGACATTGAACCTACATAATTTTAGGTATGTCCAATGAAAGATTAGGGTCTAGGGTTCCTAAATTTCAAATGCTTTAGTGTTATGGGTTTAGATTTACAGTTTATGGTCTAGGGTTTAGCAAACTTAGGGTGAAGTTTGGGTGTGAGCATAATTTAGACTTACAAGTTAGTGTCAATTGGAATGATTGTACGCGCTTAGATTTGAATTTGCTAACTAAATTTGCAAACAAACATCAAGATAAACTTTATGAATTTTAACTATTCTTTAACATATTGATTTCTAATCTAATTATAATTTAATATTGAAACTAAAGTTTAATATATATCATTTTTTCCATACAAAGGATAAAATTTAAAACATTTAAGCAATGCGAATGATTTTTTTGAGCTCGAAATTACCTAGTTTTCAAAATCAAAATGATTTGTTTTGATTCAATTTAGGGTTTTAACAAATTTTTTTGTTCCAATTCAATTTAGGGTTTCAATTTTAAACAATTAGGGTTTTTCATGCAATTTTTTAGTTTCAATTCAAACTAGGGTTTTCAAATTCAATTTTTTTCGTTTGATTTGAATTCAGGTTTTTGATTTGGATTTGTAAATGCAATGTTTTTATTTCATTTCAATTTCTAGGTTTTGAAATGCAATTTTTTTTGTTTTCTTTCAATTAGGGTTTTCAAATTCAATTTTTTTTTGGGTTTAATCGAACAATTTAGGTTTCAATAGTTAAATTTTGTTTCTAAAACACAATTCAAGGTTCATTTTTTCATTTTTATTAAAAAACCTTTAGGTTTCATTGCATTTTTTCATCTATTTTTACAATTATTCAATTCTACTATAACAGTTAAAAAAATGCTTAGAATGTGAAATAAATTAAAAAAAACATGCTAAATTAACTTATTTTTTTCAAAATTTCAATTCAAAATAGAAAAATGCAAAAAAATGGCATGTAGGTGGGTACCTGTTGCTGATCGTGGGGGTCCTGTCGCCAGTACTCGGGGTCTCGTCACGCTAAGCAGTGAAATCTGTCTTTAAAAAAATCAATACAAAGCGGGATCCGATTTATTAAAAGCGGGATCGATTTAATAAAAGCGGGATCGATTTATAAAAAGCGGGATCACGATTTCATCGGATCGTTCCTTTTCTTGGTTAGGATCCTATGGGAAATGAGATCCGAGTTTTAAAAAGCAAAGATCGTTTCGTCTCAGGCTCGGGATCCCGAATATAATAGGATCCCAATTTTTAAAAATCAGGATCCGTTTCCTCAATGTTGATTTCAATTTTTTGGTTAAGGCAAAAACTTCCACGTTTCGTGGACTCAACTTTGTGCACTTACCCAGCTTCCTCAATCCCAACATAAGTGATTATTCTGTAAAAAGTGAAAGCCACAATGCTTCTCTTAACTCTGTCATTCTTCAGATTAGTCAATACAAATTACACCCACAATTCAAAATGGATTTCATCAATTTTTTTAGTTATAGTCCAGAAACAACAAAACTAATTTTATATGGATTGTAGAAATCTAATTGCATGGATTGCTACTAGTTGTCCTCCGTATACTTGGTCTTAGGTAGTTAGTTACCTACTCTTTTTATTTACTTTTCTATTCTTTTTTTTTTTTTCTTTTTTTTAGTGCTTTGTTTAATTTTAATCTATTTATTTGTAGTTTTTCAATGTTAATGTTTAGAATCTTTTTATGTTTAATTCAGAAGGAATGTAAAAATAGAGGGAATGAAAAATGTGTGATTATATGGCATATCTTTTTAATTTTTATTAAGTTATTATATGTTTCTAATTCTTTTCATCTATCTTCAATTACTATTTCAATTTTTAAATTATAATTGTTCTATCATTTTCAAAGAAGATTATATATTATACATTCATTTTTTTTTTCTAAAAAATGAAGCAAGAAGCAACTTCATATAATTATAAGGTTAACAACACTCAAAAATCATGAAGAAAATAGTTCTAAAGTGATTTTATTTAAGATAATGCATCACATAGAATTTATTGCAAATAAATTTAATTTTTCTTAAGGGATAAAAGTGGGTTTCGAAGGTACTTGAAATCCTATAATTTCTAGTAAAACTTCAATTAAGCATTGGGTGAAAAATAAAAAAACAATAGCCAAATAAAAACACAATAGAGTAACAAAGAAAAACTTAAAGTCTTCTAAAAGCTTCTATAGCCTCTAGTTCTTGTTTATACAAGCTCTCATGAAGGTATAACTTTTTTTAATAAAAAGAGGGGTAAAAATTTATTACAAAATCAAGAAGTACATAAAAAGTTAAGAAACACCCAAGGTCTCCAAAAGGAACCCCAAAAAGAGTCCATTACATAGTTCTATCCTCCAAAATCATCTTTTCCAAAGTCACCCCATAATCCAATGGAAAACTATCCCAATCCCTAACATCCCATCTTGCCTTGTGCTCTGAAGCCCACTTGGCCAAACAATTCGCAACTCCGTTCCACTCCCTACTTGAATATGATGAAAAGAGATCATCTCCAAAGAACTACATCAGCTCAAAACCAGCCTAATGACCACAACTAGTTTCCAACTAGCTCCTTCCAGCCTCTACTCATTTAAAATGTACACAACAATCTATGTATTAGATTTAGAAGTAATCTGTCTCCAACCAAGGGAGCATCCTCTTTCCACCATATGAAGAATAACAAGGTCCTCCATAAGATTATTGGTCTGGTCCCCTTTATACACAAAAAAGATAAACTCCACACCATCTCCACTATCCCTACCAATGCCACCAATCCTTATATGCCCAAGGTTACCCGTCGAGTACCCATCTGTATTCAAATTTAAAAATCCACTAGGTGAAGGGGTCAATTTACCCTCCCACTGAATTTTTTTCTTGCTATGGCGAGGCCTGCAACCAAAAGGGGAGCCTATCCCATAAAACCTCCAACTTCAAGTTCCTTATGATATCAATATCACTACAATCCACAAGATCAAACAAATCACATCTTGCAAAAATGGTCTCCTGAAGCCGACCAAGAATATTTTTCCATAACTAGACTACCACCATTTGCACACCCTAAAAAATCCTTTGATTCATTTCCATCCACAAATTCTAGATAATAAAATTAGGGCCAATAATCCAAGCAACCATAAGGAAAGAGGTCTAAGTAGGAGAGCCACCCATACCATCCCCGAGTTCCATGAAAGCAAGCATGTTTCCAAGCCCCCCACCAGAGATGCCAAATGTCCTGGGAGTAAAGGGGCACTTAAAGAACAAGTGAGGGGAATCATTCTCACAAATCCTACAAAGGACACAGATAAAAGGGCCCAAAAAATATCTCTTCCACAAATTGTCCCAAGTAAGGCAACGATTTTGGACTAGTAGCAATAAAAATAAATTACATTTGGGCCAAGAAAATTTGTTGCAAACCTACTTCCACCAAGGCACTCCAAATATGCCATACATATGTCTATCTAGCTCTAAATAAACTGAGGCAATAGAAAAATTTCCCTTCGGATCAGGACCCAAGCCAATATATCCCTCCCTGAAAGGGAATTACAATGCCTACTAGCCATAATCCTAGCAAGCTCTTGATGAGCCTCTTCCAAACCACCCAATGAACATTCCTATGGATCCTTCCATCTCCTCAACTCCACCTACCCCAAAGCATGAATTGATGTAAAATCCTCCACCCTACTCCAAGTAGAAGCCAGAGAAGTGTCACAGGGGGGTTTAATATGTGGGAACCTCACCAAAATGAGGGGGTGCCCATCCCATGAATCATGCCAGAAGAGGGAATTAGAACATCTATTGCAAATCCAAAAGAGACCCTTACTGATGAGAAGAGCCCCTCTTTTGAGGGTATCCCAAATCATAGACCCCTTCCTCGAAAGGAAATATCGAGGAACCTCAATAGAGCTCACCCCCAAAAGATACTTGAGAGTGAGAATGCTAGCCCAATTTTGGTCCTGGTAAGTGCACCAATGCTGTATAACTTAGCAGCCAAGACTCAACCAATCAAACCTGTAGGATTGAGCCTAAGATCGCCCTCCTATTTTGGCTTGCACACAAAGTCCCACTTCACAAGGGTCCATTTCGAAGAAGATAGATTACTAGCCCACATAAATTGATGAGCAAGAGCATCAAATTCCTTGATAAAGAATGACGGAGCAACCTACACAAAACACCTATAAATAGGAAGAGCCTGTACAATTGAACTAAAAAAAGTCACACATCCAACTGTTGAGAGCCACTGACAAGTCCAATGACTAACCTTCCCATGAAACTTATCCAAGAACACTTACCAAAGATCCTAGGGATGGGGTCCCACCAAAATGGGAATCCCAAGATAAGACACACAAAGAGAGAACCAATTTGAAATTGAAGAATTTGAGCAATCCTATTTTTAATAAGATGAGGAGTATTGAAGAAGAAGATTGAAGACTTGTTCTCATTGATCTTCTTCCCAAAGACATCCAAGTAGATATCCAAAGCCCTCTTCAAGTACACATCTTCTTGAATCCTAGCCATACCCATCAAATCAGTGTCATCTACAAGCTGCAAGTGAGAGTGAGGAGGTGCCCTACCACCCCAACACCAACCTTGGAGCAATCCTTAATTAACCTAAGACTTGATAAACCTTCTCAATCCTTCAACCACAATAATGAACAGGTAAGGAGAAACAGGATCCCCTTGGCGAAGACCCAAGTGAAAGCACTAAAAAACTATAACAACTCACCATTAATAAGCATAGAGAAAGAGGAAGATGTGACATAGCTCATGATCCAATCAATCCACTCTTTGTAGAACCCAAAAGCTTGGAGAATATTCTACAAAAAAGGCCCATCTAACCCTATCACAAGCCTTAACAATATCAACTTTGATAAACATAGAATTCTCCTTGGAAGTCATCGTAGAGTGAATAAACTTAGTAGCAATCACAACCCCATCCAAAATTTGTTTTCCAAAAACACAACCACCCCATTCTTCAAAAATCAAAGAGTAGAGCCAAGGATTTAATTGCTCAACAATCAACTTAGTAATAATGTTATAAACCACAATGCATAGGGAAATAGGTCTAAAGTGATTTGGGCAATTGGATCCTTCTTAGGAATAAGAGCTAGAAAGGTAGAATTCAAGGTGCACAACATTTTCTAGTTGCTATACGACTCTTGAACAACCTCAAGAAGAACTAAGCTAATATTTCCCCAAATGTTTTGAAAGAAATCAATAGGAAAGCCAATTGGACCTAGGGCTTTCCCTTTTTTCATTTGGAACACCACCTTTTCTAATTTAGATAGAGAAATAGGACGCATGAGGTCCTTAGAAACTAAGGGAGGGATACAATCCAAAATAAGATTATCTTCACCAGTAGCAGAGGTAGCCTCCTCAGTGAACAACTCAAAAAGGAAACAAGAGGCCTCCCTAGAAATCTTCCCCCTTGATACAAGCAGCACACTCGTCAGAGACACCAAGGAGGGAATGATATTCCCAATCCTTCTAGCCTTATCAAAATTATGGAAAAAGACAGTATTATGACCACCCTCCTAAAGCCATTATACCTGATACTTTTTATTCCAAAATATCTCCTCCCACAACTCCCATTCTTCAAGCTCCTTCACTATAGTAGCCTCGTTGGACTAAGTAAATCATTAGTAAGACCATGGTCCTGTATCTAGTGGGTAATAGTGTCAAGTCCATCTTGAGCCAATAATTTATTGAAATGAAGGTTTCCAAAGCACTTCCTATTCCACCTCCTGACTCTATATTTTACAAACTGTAATTTTTTGACAAAGGAAAACATTTCCCTACCATGATGAGGCTTCCCTTGAAGCCATCAACCACTCATAAGATCATAGAGAGATGGATCCCACAACCACATTAGCTAGAACTTAAAAGACAAGTTCCTAGAAGCTGTAAAAGAAACAACAAAGAACTTGATTGACCACTGATTAGACCCTTTCCAATCTAAAATCTTAGAGCTATTGGTCCACCTTTCACCAACCTAAAAACAAGGAACAAGAAATCTATCCAGCCTCTTAGATATATCACTATCCCCACACCTCCTGTTATTCCAAGTAAAAATATCATTACTTGGCTTGTGAAGGTATATGAACTCTTGATCATTTTTCTCATTTATTTGGGCTTTTTTTTGTTGCTTCCTATGCTTGAGCTAGGACCAACTATAATTTATTTTCTTTCTATCTAGCTTTGGTTTCAAGGACCTTTGAGTCCTTAACTGAATTCTTCAATTTTCTATAAATAATCTTAAGGCCCATCATGTTATTTTTAATCTTACACATTTTTCAACCTCAACAACATTATTAATATTGTGCTTGATAGTTTCTAAGTTATTTTTTAGGACTAAAATTCCTATGCTCTAATTTTCCTTAACCTTCTAGATTTCATCCTTAAGACTCAACTTGTTTTCTTTCTTGTTCACTTGATTAGAAACTAAATCATTCAAATTAGGTAAATAAATTGCATTCTATATTTTGAGGATTTTTCATCTTTCTCAAAGGGTCTTTCCCCTTTCAACTTCTTATCCATTATAGCCAATTTAATATTTAGTTTACTTATCTAAAAAAAAAAAAACCATTTGGTAAGGTTACATTGTGCATTAGAAGCTTCATGAATAATTTCCAACTTCTAAACTATCGTATTAGCCACTTGCATCACATACTCTAGGGATTCTCAATTGTTGAGGCCCATATGGAAGAAAACTTGGGGGGGGTGAGGTAGAGTTCTTGAATATCAAGGAAGAATACATCAATCAAAGGTCTAGTGAAGATTTTGGTCTTTTGTTTACTTCCATCATCCTACTAATTGTTTCCACACTTTTTAGGACACTCTTGAACACTTTCATACAAAAAATTCTCACCTATTTTTCATGGGAATATGGGTGTAGGGAATATGTCTATGGGCCTCCATTATTTTTAATTTTTATCCTTTGTAAACTTATTAAATTTACAAAAACCTACCTCTTCTATTCTCTTATAGGACTTGACATCATTGTCAAGTGATAATAGGATATATATTGATCTTCAACTCTAACACAATGCCCTTACTCTCACTCTCACATTTTTTTTCAAGGATAAAGGGATATTACCAAGGGTTTCGAATCTAGATTAAGTAATTTAACAACCCTTTACCCTTTGATATTACTTTTCATGTGTATATTTTAGGAGATAGGAGGATTCTTTGATCTATGTTGAAAATGAGAAAGATCAAACCTTGGTACAAGATGATAATCCTATGATTTATTTCACATTCATTTGTAGAGTTTTCTAGAGATCAAAGAAAATAAAATGTTAAGAAAACAAATTTGTTAAACTAGAAAGGGTTTAACAACATAAAGTGATAAGAGTAAAGGGGTTACACCTTCGTCAAGAGTAGCATACCTCATTATTAGAGAACTTATAATATTCCCAAAGTGGAGCTTCTTCAGGTCCTCTCCAAGTCTTAAGAAGATAAAAAAATCATCCTCTGCTAGTCTTATGTATTTGAATATTTTTATATTAAATATCGAGACCTCAATCACCTCTATAATTAATTCCTTAATCACCTTTATTTCCAATCCATGAACTATAAACCATGCCTTTTCCTTACTTTTACAAAGCCTACAACCAATGAGGTATCATACCCATTAAGTCTTCCCAAGAATGGTGAAAGACCACCATTAATTAGGGTTATCCACATCTTATGGATTTTCTGCACTATATTTCCATAAACGAAGAGTATTTACCAAAAAAAATAACATTAGGATCATCTATAAATAAGAAATATAATTTTTCCCTAAGAAATCCTTTGAAGTCATAATTATGTAGGGACATTTCTCATATGAAATCAACGGGGAAGTGAACTTTTGGATGTTTGAATTTTTTTTGAAGTAGTCACTCAAATGTATATCTCTATAAATTTAACTATAATATTCCCCCTTTACAACTTGACCAATTTTGTAGGAAAAGGAGGTAGAAGTGGATATCACTTTAGATTTTATTTGGTGTCACATCCAATATCATTTTCCAAAGAAAAACTTTGCAATATTTTTAAAAATGAAATAAACACTTAGAATACTCATGATTAGGATGAGAATAAGTAAAAAAATGAACCAAATCATGTCCAAAAATAGTTTAGGATCCCACAACTTCACTTTTACAACCATTTTGACATTCTACCCACTTGCAACAAAATTATGTGAGAATGAGTTCTAGATGTTTGGATATTCAATTTTTTATACTTATTATGTCGACACCCACATCTAAATTTTATAAAAATAAAATTATAAAGAAATAAATACTTACAATCCTTGAATTTTTCAAAAAAAGAGGACTTTAGGAGGTTAATAGAAAATTGTAGCAATCCTTGAAAAGTCTATAAATTTTAAAATGTTTTTTCACTTGGCATTTAAATGAAACTCGCTTGATAACCATGCTAAGACACATGGAAACTTAACACCTTTATAAATTTACTTAAAGGAGAAAGAAATGCTCACATAGTGGAGCACAACCTATTCTAAGAAAAAAAGTAAAAAGAAAGGGTTCCACATTTTACCAAAAGAAAATTAGGGTATGTGTGTGATGCACAATAGTTTTGAAATTTATTTTTCCATTTGAAAAATTCCCACCAAATAACAAAAGAAATAGGTATTGGATTTTATCCTTGGATGCATTGGCTTCAATATTTTTAAGAGGTCAGTCCCAACCATAATTATATCATCTGTAACATATGTCAAAGAAATGAAAGTGAATTTTTAGATGTCGTAAATTGGATATTAACCTCTCAATTCTATACAAAATCTAGGAATGTGCAAGCACATATATAGACTAAATAATAATCTAACTCTACATAAACCTATCCACAATTCATCTCCAATATCTAGATTTGTTTTAAATAATCTAAGATCTACTTAGGCACATTTTATACACCAAGTTGCACCCATCTTTTCTATTAGTGATGCGCCTCCAAGGAGTCAACCTTATTTCATTCTTATATATGATGTTGTTGTAAAATATCAAGAATACTACAATGACATAAGGGATTTAGTTGAAATAGGGAAGAAATTGCCATATGAAGTTGTGCAACTTTGGACTCAAGAGTTGTATTTACAAGAATCCCAAGGAATAAATCAAAAGTGCCCAAGTTAAAATAGAGTCTAGAGTACTCAACTCAATAATGTTGGTGTTCCATATCCTTTCAAAAATTCTAGTCAAGGTAATAATCAACAACTAAGGGCAATCAATTTGGCAAATGTGGCTTTACCTACATGGTGTGTAATGGTAACACTTTTTAAAAAAAATGGCTCTCTACTCATTCCTAGCCTTTGAAAATTACAAAATATTGTCATATTTGTAAGTCTATAAGAAAAATGTATTAGGTTTGTGCAAAAAAAAACCCTAAACCCTAGCCTAGCCCTTTTAATTTGCTTCTATTTTTGTGTTGACTTATTGGCTAGGTTCCCAGTATCTTATGTTCTACTCTATCGCCCTTTTATTTGTTAGGTTACCAACCCCTCCTATCCTTAACAACTATTTATAGTCTTTTTCACATGTGAAAATTATAAATAAATTCATTTAACACTTAGATCTAAACTATAAGTTAACTACATAATTGATTACTTATCTTGAATTTAAAAATAAATAAATTCATTTAACATTTGAATCTAAACTATAACTTAACTACATAATTCATTACTTATCTTGAATTTAAAAATAATTAAATTCATATAACACTTAGATTTAAACTGTAAATTAACTACATGCTAATTTTAGTTGATTTTTTTAAATGAAAGGGAGACTCTTACTTGGACAGGGAGCAGTTAACTTCAATCCACAACAAAGCTCGCTTATATCTCACTCATCCTCAAGTTGGAAAGTTTTTGCTCATGCATGACACGCCTGAAGAAGAAGACAAAGGCACTCATGAAGCCACGGAATCTGCAGATGAACTTGTTCCAGTGAAGATCAAGGATTTGGTAATCGGGAAGAGGAATGCAGGTTGTGTGGTTTATGGCGTACTGTGTGTTAAGCCTTTCAAATTTGGAAGAATCTACACTCTGCTGGAGGAGGTGGATACAGGGAATGCAGTACTTCTTTCTATGTTTCTGGAGATCCGACTTCTCTGCATCAGGGTTTTGCAAGAGATAAATATCCTGAGGGTATGAAAATTGCTGTGAAGGAGCCTGTTCTTGTTGGATGTGACGGTGGGATCGTATTCATTAATCTTGAGAATCCGCGGTGTATTGAAGTTGCACAGAGGCTTCCTGCACCAGAAGTCGATCAAAGAAAAGTTGACGACTCGATAGCCAGGGGAAATGCTGCTTGGCAGGCAAAAGATTGGGAGATGTGCAGACGACTTAATACTAAGTCTCTACTTTGTGTTTCGAGAGGAAAGATTGAAAATGCAAAAGATGTTCGGCGGTTGTACAGTCAAAAATGGTCGGCGAATATTATGCTTGGCCGATACAACGAAGCGCTTCACGATTCAGAATGGATTTGTCGCTACAGCGGCCCTTCCGAATGCGTTGGAATCCAGCATCAAATTCAGTCGCTCTTATCTGTGGGAAGATATAAGGAAGCATTTCGTTTCTTCCAGAGCTCATGCGCTTCCCTGAAAGAGAAGGAGGCGGCCATTACTGGGACATATAGAAAATGGTGTGTAAAGTATGGTCACCGTCATTATTTCAAACCAGATGGGGGTTTCGTTGGCCCGGTGGAGAACAGAATGGCAAGCAATGGAAACGGCAGGGGTTTGTTTGCCACGGAGAATGTTGAGACAGGTCAGACGTTGTTGCTCAGCGAGCCTTTGGCATTTGCTGACAAGGCTATGCAGGATCCCATTCAAAACCGGCTGCTTCGAAATGTGAAAAATGCACTAGTTTCCTGTGGAGACAAAACTCTGCAAATCTTTCTTTCTCATGTTAGCTGTGAGCGGATTCCGAATATGCTGGATTTCTTCGAAGACGAGAGTCCGGAACCTTCAAAGAAGCCGCGCAAAAAGTTGGTTGGGAAGGACGATGAAATTCTTCACATAATAGAACGCATTGCGTTTGATGACAGGTCTACTAAAGTGATGAGAGATAATCGACAAGATCCGGTGATGTGGAACCTTGTTCCAACCAGACTGTATTATGGAGTATGGTTGCTTCCCTCTTTTATCAACCACTCCTGCGCCCCCAACGGTGCAAGAGCAACCGAACACAAAATCATGCCGATCCATGCAACCAAGCCCATTGAAAAGGGTGAAGAGATCACCATTCCCTATTTTGGGGTTTTAGTCCCATTTCCTTATCGTCAACAGTACTGCAAAGCCTTCGGCTTCGACTGTATCTGCGAGCGATGCGAATTCGAGAAAAGGTTTCTGGATTGTGAGTCGAAAGGATACAAGTCCAAGATAATTTATAACAACTACAGCAATGCGTTGAACTCCAAGATCCAAGATCGGCCTATCCTATTGGAGAAGCTTGTTAATCAAGTAGAAAAGTGTTTGGGTGTTTTGAGGCAGAGAAAGAGTATTGAGCTCGACAAAAATGGTGAAGCCTGGATTCGATCTTCTTTTATGGCTGCCTATTTGGCCCGTATTGCTCGCATTAGAATGAGAGCTCTGAAAACATCGCCAGGAAGAGACAATGAAACATTTTTAGCAGCAGCATGGGCCATAAGGGAAACTTGTCCTGGGGATGTTCATTATCTGACATTTTGCGAAGGTCTCCTCGCCATCTGTACAGATATGCGCATGTTCAAAGAAGCCCTTTCGCCTTCGGAGAAAATGGCAATTGGGAAATGTTCAAAATCTGCTTTCGAGCTTTTGAAGGAGGCATTTTTTTCTGTATTTGCACAGCAGATGGAAGATCATATGAGGCCTGGTATGATAGTTCCCAGTCATTCATTGTAAGTCCAAAGATTTTTTTTAGCCATTAATTGTAAATTCCGATTTTGTCATACCAATGGAAAATTTTGAAATAACAAGAAAGCACGGGTTGCAAAAACTAGTTGAGATGTCTGTTATCTCTGTTGCGAATTTGTTTAAATTATAACTGTTTCCTTTTACGATTCGATCTGACAACAGTTTCTGTTATAGAGATTCATGGTTTAAAAATTCAAAAATTAAATATTCTGAGTCTCTTCGTTTACATTGGGAATGGTTTTGTTATGTTCATTTAAAAAAACATTAACTAAGATTTTATATTATCTTTATAAAATTGTTTTGCATGCTTTTCTTTTTTGAATTTATAAAAACAAAAATCATTTATATTGAATCGACTCGAGTCTGAACCAGGTCTGCGGTTACTCTGGCCTGCTCTATGAAAATTTTATGACAGTTTGGTCACTTAAGTGTCTTTCCATCCATAATTTAATAATAAAATAAGTAGAATATATAGATTATATAAATTTGTATTTAATAATTATACATTATTATGATTATGTCGTATTATAATTTATTTAAAGAAAATTATAGAGAATTTTTGTTTGAGTCATATAGATTATCAGAAAAATCATATTATTTTAATAAACATAATCGACAAATTGAATGATTTACTGTATTTGGAAGCAAAGTTACGAATGAATTCTATATTATTAGAGATTTAGATGCTACTGATAGTTACAAAATAAAATAAAAAATTGGATGACACAAAAATGTCATGATGGCCGAAGGAAGAGTTAGAGGAGAGAAACATAACACAAAAGAGCATAGACAAAATGCACAAAATAAGACACAAATGCATTCAAAAGACATGATTTTATATCTTTCACTTAAAACACATACAATTTAAAATCCTGAGGCAGAGTTGTTGCTCTTTTTCTTTCACTTAGAAAAATTAACACATAAGTATGCTCCCTTGTTCTTTTGTTGTTTTAAAAGTAACTACTATAGAAAAATAGTTATTCTATTTCATACATAAACATTACATTCATAAAGGACTATTGCTACAACAAATATACAAAACCTCTAGTCTCCTTTTTTTTTTACAATGTATTACACTACTAAAAAAAGAACTACTAAAAACTTATGTATATGCTCAACGAAAGAAGAAAATAAACAAAACATTAACTACAATAAATTATGCTACATGGGAAAATCTTGCCAAGAATTTATGCATTTGAATTCTCATTTAAATTTGTCCTACAATTGAGAGTTGAAAGCATCCTTGAGATGGAATGAGTTGGAGGAAAGAAATTTCACACATATGAGCAGATTTAGAAGATATGTTGGGTGCAAGGAGAATGAAGAGCCTATAGTGGAGTCAATGAAGGCAGTTAGTTTAAATTCTAGCACTCCCCACAACTACTAACATCCATGATGTCCAAACTCACCCATCATCACAAAATTCACCAATCCAAAAATTCCTCCAAATCCACCAAGGAAAGCAACGTTCATTACCCAATCTGAGTATCCTTCAACCAATTACATTTGTGCTTGAAGATTGATCACATCTATTTTGAGATCATTATTAGTTTAAAAATAATATTGAAGTATCGTAGACAAATTAATAATCTCTAAAGAAAGATTCCACCAAATCATTTGGATTTCAAGTTGGAGAGGCATAGAAGTGCCAAAAAAATGCAGAGTGACAAAACTTCCAAATGAACTTGAGTATGAATTTCCTACACAATTGTGTTAGAATATTATGATGAGGAGAGACACCAGTCAACATAATTTTCCATTAATAAGTATGCTTGAAGAGGGAAGGAAGCAAGGAGAAAATGAAATTCCAAAGGTTGTGAGCATGAGAGTGGAACTAGAAGGCATGTTTTAAGGGTTCAAAATTGGCACAAAAAGGACATGATAATGTCAGGTGGAAAATTTTGAGATATTTCTATTTAAATAAATTAGTATGAAGAATCTTCCAAGCTAAAAATTGGAACTGAGCTCATCGGGTTTAGATTTCTAGATTTGAAGGCTAGTCTCATTCCACTTTATCTAGCTATATTTGTAGTTTCACTTGATATTGAGACAAGGTGAGAGAAAAATGGAAGGGAGGATTTTCCTATAAGTGGTTTTGAGAGGAAAAAAATTGAATATTGCATTTATTAGGCCATCTCAAATATTTGAAAAATTTAGAATGGCAAGAAAAGACAATAAGAAAAAACAAATACTTAAAGATATAATTTTCAAGATGCATTCACTTTAAAAAATTAAAAAACAAATTCAATAAAAAAGTATTAAAATACATAGCTTCTAATACTCACTTATAAATATATTTCTACTATTTTTTTTTAAAGATTATTGAATTAAATAAAAAAAGTTGGGGGAAAACACCAAACACTATGATATATTTTATTAAGAAAAATGGGAACACATTTTTGTGTGTGCACAATATTTGACCCTCTTAATCTTAATCATTTAAAAAAAATAGTAGTTTAGAAACTAGATTTAGAGTATTACAATTCTTGTTATTGTGTCTTTAACTTTTGAATGCATGCATATTTAATTACTCATCCAAGTTTAGGCTTATTTGACTTCAAAAGAAAGTGACTACTTTTGACTGTCTTTTTGCCCCTTTTTTATGCACTTGCTCATATGGGTGCTTTGAACTCAAGGTCTTCATCTACCAAGTTCTATTTCGGTAATATGCATTAGGGAATGGACTAGAATACAAATACAAAGGTATTAAGTGAAACATTTCATGCTTCAAGTTGTAACATAATAGCTTGTTGGAAGGGTTAGGTCAGCCATAAAATTTGAATTTGAATTTTTAAAATTTTGAGCTCATTTTATAAATTGCACGACTAACTTTGGTCAATCATGCAAATCATAAATCTGAACTTGGACAAAGAAATGGGTAAAATCATGATTGAGATTGGTCCTTTGGAATGTGTACAAATGGGATCAACTAAGGTCCCAAGTCATGTGTTTACTTTTAGCAAAACATCATACCACTTGTACACTTGGCATTGCATAAAAGACTTGTACTAGACTAATGTAAGCCCAAACTAATAAGGAAAGTGCAAGCTATGCATTTTTTGCCACTACAATAATTATGCTTAATATTATTATACGTCAAATGAATTAAATGAATTAAATGTATTGATTTTTTTTTTTTTTTTATCTAGTAAATTACTTATTTCACTTAGATATAATATTCATTTGTATTTTATTGATAGTGTTAGTTATATTAGAAAAATAGGTTTGAAATTGATAAATTAGGGGAGAGGTTCCCTCAGCCACATAAACACCAATATTCAATATGGTGTTGTCTAGTAAACATCTTTGGTTTTTTTTAATCCACGGTTTATAAAATTAAACACTATAGTTCTTATATTTGTATTTTAAATTGGTGAAAAAGTATCCATTTTCACGAGTCACATCAAAGAAATAAGCAATCATATGCTGACACATAAGGTGATTAGTAATAAATATTTTGATGTTTATGTTTTAGTCCCACTAAAAGATGTTTTTGACTAATTAAACAAAGAGCAAACTAATATAACTATAACATCAACAAAGTTTTAAGCAATAACTTCAAACTTTCAACTCACCTACCAAAAACATGTTGAGATAAACGGCTATGAATCCTCTTCTCTAGTATAGATAAAACATGTTGACATAAAACTTATATTGAAATTACATTGAAAATAATTTTATTTAAAATGAAGGTCTTTACAAATCAACTAAACAAAATGTGGAGAGGTTCCAATAGCCACACAAGCATCAATATTTATGATGGTGTTGTCTAGTAAACATCTTATATTTTTATTTTATCCATTATTATAAAATTAAACACCAAAAATTCTTATATTTTTATTTTTAATTAGTCACAAATATCTATTTTCATATGTCACATCAAAGAAACAACCAATCACATGATTACACAAAGTAACTAACAATATATATTTTGATACATATGTTTCAATCACATTTAATAATGTTTTTAAACAATTCAACAAAGACATATAACTAAATCATTAACAAAATCCTAATGACTTTTAACTCACCTACCCAAAAACATGTTAAAATATAAAATAACCCTAAATCCTCTCCCCTAGTGAATTCAACAAAGACATAACTAAATCATTATCAAAATCCTAATGACTTTTAACTCACCTACCCAAAAACATGTTAAAATATAAAATAACCCTGAATCCTCTCCCCTAGTGTATAAGATAAAACATGTTGACATAAAACAATAATTAAAAATTACATTGAAAATAAGTTTATTTAATATGAAGATCTTTACAAATCAGCGAACCAAACTATGGACACGTGTACATCCCAAGGGAAAATAGGCAAATATAAATATCATTTATAAGGAAATAGCTGTTTGACTGGTTTTTAATCTCAACCGAAAGAAACGCGTCAGTAAAAGACCGGGCCGATGGATTCCTGGCGTCTCACGTGTCTGCCGATTTTGTGGGCAAATTGTTCACACTGGAGTCTTTACCATTGCAAAATCGTGAGCTGCACGTCTATTGCCCAGAAAACTATGAATAGAGATCATACAACCCTCAGCTTTGAACTATTCTCCTCGTACTCGTCACCATGGCTGTCACACACGCGGATCTCGCCATTGATCGTAGCTGCACATCTCTGAGGAGCAAATTCGCGAAATTCGTCATGTTTCTCTGCACAGTTTTGGGTTTGCTTGCATTTGTACTTGCCATTGGGGCAGAGATCACCAGAACAGAGGTAAGTCGACTCACTCTGTTCCTCTCCTGCTCAGAATTTTATGTATGAAACCAAATTGGTGTATATAAACAAATGGGTATGTGTAAAAATTGCAGGTGACATGGATAATGCTGGAGAAATTCGGTAGGGAATCAGCGGATATGGAAATGAAGTGCTTCTACCGGAAAAATGGGTTGTCTCCGATCATGTTGGCGTTGGGTTCACTGTTAGCAATGGGAATGGCAATGGGCATAGGGCACGCTTATATAGGTATGGCCCTCTGTAGTCCTGCTGCAAATGATCGGTTTCGCCCTTTGGAAACGTGGATTGATTCTGAGTCGGACTATTACAAGCCTCTCAGATGGCAGGCTGCTGGTTCCTTTGTATTTTCTTGGTAATTATTCCCACAGTCTGATTCCCCCCTAAACCAATTGCTTCTGTAATTTGTATGTTTTCTTTTTATAATCTTGTTGGTTAATAGCATGTAATTATACTGATATTTCTGATTTGAAATTGTGTGTTTTTTTAACATCGATATTTGAAATCAAACTCCATGATCCATCGCCAGAATAATGTGGTTAATTATGAAATATGGTTTCAGGATATGTTTTGCGGTTGCCACAGCCCTTTTGGTTGTTGGGATTGTGGTGGAAGCAAAGCATACTGAAAGGTGGGATATCCCAAGAGAGAAATGTATGGTGGTGAGAGCAGGGGTGTTTGCAGGGGCGGGAGTAGTTGGAATAATGGCAACTTTCATGGGCGTTTCACTGTATGAGAGCGCAGTGCAGACTGAGAAATTGCTGGAGGAAAAGGCGAACAGGCGCAGGGAGGTCATGGAGGCCACTATGTACTATACGCCCAGTTCCCCTTCTCCATCATCCATAGAACAACTTCCTGGTGCCTTGCAAAAGTGAGGTTAATCTGTAGATTGATTGGAAGCCATTGTATGATATTGAACCCTAATTAGAGCTGTTAACCTCTGGTTTTGTTCATGCCGATGATGATATCAGTCAAAGGCATTTATATGTTCATTTCCAAACAAATATTTTGTTCAATTCAATCGCCACAATTTTTTATTTTAAACAGCGGAAGGACTGTGAGAACTGAATTGTAAATGGCGGCCCAGTGCTTGTGCTTGATTTGACCGGTCGAGCCGACGTAAGCGAAACGTTGAAATTTTCATCTTTATCGGTACTTTATCCACGCTTCCAGAATATGGTTGTTGGAAAAAGTTTATTTACATGGAAGGAAAGCGCCTGCTGGTGGGGCGGGGTTTTTAATATTGTGATTGGGGCTGTACTAGAACACTTTTTTCAATCTTAAAGATAAAGATATCTATCTTAAAAGATGTGACAGATATTAATTTAGAATTTTTATTTTTTTTATATTGAACAAAATAAATTATTAAGTTTTTATTTTATTTATTTTATTTTTTTTTGAAGTTATTAGTATATTTTTTCAATGGTAAAATTTAATAAAGATAAATAAATTTATCTTAAATATGCATTTATTGTGATTGAGGTTGTTCTTGTATATTTTTTCAACATTAAAGATTAGTATAATATCTTAAATATATTTATTTAAAAAAATTCAAAGAAATATCAATTTGGAGTTATTTATTTATTCAATATTAATATTTTGATATTAAATGATTGTAAAAATTAAGATAAAAAAAGAGAGTTTTTGCTAACACATTCACATTATTACATTTCAATCTTTGATGGAGTTTTGTATATCTTGAGGATTAATAAATTTTAGTTAATACAGATAAGATATTGTTTGGTAGAGATAAGATATACAATTGATATTAATTATTTGACTTTTGAAGAGTGTGATATTTAAGTAGAGTGTAATTTTTATTTGTAAAGAGAAATTGATTTTAAAGTTTATTTTGGTTATCATAATATTGTATAAATTTACAAGATATCTAAGAAAACATTAGAAGTTAAATTTTTTATTTAATTTTTTATATAATTATATGTATATTTGAAAAATAAATTATTGTTAAAGGAAAATAATAGTATCTCTATTAAAATCATTGCAATTATTACTTGTTAGAAATTGTATATTGTAGCAATAATTTCAATGCTTCCACCATGATATGCTAGGATTTTATAAAATAAAATTTTAAACATAGATAAATCTTAGAATTTAGATTATTAACATGTGTTTATTCCTAGATATTGAATGATATAGATGTATGAGTTGAAATTTTAATACTTCTATATACATCTATTCGGTGTTCTTATGGTTTGCCTATAACTGTTGCGACAACTAGTTTTTGGCATGTTTATGTGTACTGCAATCTGGAAGATTTGCCGGTCAATATTATAGAAAAGACCTACCAGATTTTCATGCTACTACTTCTGTAATTTTTTGGAAATCAATATAGGGTACTGCCCCTTGCAGTGTTTATCGACCAAAAAAAAAGAAAAAAGAAATGATTAAATGTGTAGAAATTTATCAATGCCACATTTTGTTATATTGTCATTGTATGTTTGCACTTTTTAATCTTTATCAACAAGGTTATGACTATATGCATTTGATGCAGGAGCATCTAGATGCACAGGTAATCCTACACACAGAAAAGATATATATATTCCTTTGTTTTTTCGCTTTGGTTTTGTATGCATACATGATCTTATTTGAATTTCATTTTCCTCTTAACTCCTTGAAATTGGAGTGAAATAATTTACATTTGAATTTAAATACAAATTGAATTGGAGGTGCTAGAAAATGGTAATTGATTGCATCTTGGGTAGTTTCAAGAAAACCCCATGCCTAGACATGAGGATGTTGAAAGACTAAGGATTTTTTCATTGATATGTTTGTTGGAAACATTAGCATGGCGTATGAGTATAAAGTTGTGTAGTATGAAGTACGGTCTTGTCATTGATGTCAATTGTGTTTAGATATAAAGATTAATGTGCATATCATTTTGTATAGCTTGAATATGTTTGAAGATAGTTATGTAGTGGATATTTGCAAGCAGGTTTGATTTGGTGAGATAGATAAAAGGGAAAATTGGATTTTTCAAAACAACATTTTTGTGTACAAGACATTTGATATTTTGGTTTGCATTGGTCCACTGTGCAGAATGTTGCTGTACAGTTTTGGTGCAATTTTGTTGGATGTTAGAAGAAACTAAATGTAGAGTTTCATAGTATTTTGATCTATGGTTTTGAAGTTATGAATGACAGTATATTGGGTATGGCAATGGCAGAGGTTCCCAATTTAGTATGGCAGTGACAAAGGTTCCCAATTTAGTGAATCTACACTTCTCCATGGATTGGTATCTGGCTTTATGGATTTATGGAGATGTTGGAAGGTGTCAATAGCTCCTATATTCTAAGTGGCATGAAATTTTGAGGTCTGTATGTTGGTTTGAGGTTGAACAATTGATGAATTTTGGTGTTAGTTCATTATCGGTGCTAACCTAATTAGTTTTGGGTGTTGCAGAGTTTTGAAAAGTTTTGATCTATTATGTGGAATTTATTATAGGTCCATGTTGACCTATTTGAACTTGTTATAAGTTTTGAATCATGGCACAAAGTATGTATATGTGTATGTTGAGTTGACAAGGTATATTTTGTATAATATGTATCTAATTAGGCTAACCTAATTGATGTTCTAGGTGTTTGTGGATGAAGCGGATATATATGTAAGATCCTTTTTAGTGTTTTTGAGATTGAGATGTGATGTGAAATGTAGATGAACCTATAACTGAGGGTAAATTTTGGATTAGATTCAATCAATAAAGCATATAAAATAAACCCAAAGTAATTACAAAATACAATGGAAGTTAAAACAAAGAACGATTATACCTGTAAACCACCGAGTCTTCCATGCTTCACTTTTGTAACACCTTCTAGCTTGCTGGTTGACACTTTTCCCTCAGATTCGTTGTGCGAGCAATCTGCAAATAGATGTCTATGTCCTACACCAAGTATTGAAGCATTTGATAAATGCCTAATGCCTATGACTATGACAATACAATTGAAAGGCCTATGTCTAAAATATTGCCTGAATAATAAAGTCTATGTGTGTAATCTAGAAATGAGAGAAAAATAGCATTTTATAGAAAATGCCATTTTGAATGGACGAACGAGATTGATTTTTGACAAAGACCTAAAATCAGCGGACAAGATTTAATTTGGCAATCCCTAATCAGGGTTAGGGAAAAATCCTTAAGTGAGCAGTCAAGATGTCATCAAAGAAAATCAAATCGGCGGTGGAGAATAAATGAGGAAATTAATTCAAAAATAAAGATTTTCAAAAATCAAGAAGATAAAGACTGCCTGATTTGTGAGATTCGAAAAATCAAGAAGATAAGAGTTGGACTGAACATCAGATTTGGAAAAATCAAGAAGATAAGAGTTGGAATGAAGATCAAATTTAGAAAATCAAGAATTTGCCCGATTACTTGATTTTTGGAAGATTAGTTACCATTTTGAATTAAATTAATTCAAAATAATGATTTTGTGAGACAATAAATAATCTTTTTCAGATTTATTTACCAAAATGGGCTGTCAATTAAGAAAGTGATGACATTTTAAATAATTTCATTTACTTAAAATGAGAGGAATATTAATTTTGACAATTAAATAATTAAATATAATTATTTAATTTAGCAGACAAGATTAATTAATTAAATTAATTAATCAATTCATTTAATTAATGAGAGTTAGTGACATATTAAATAAATAAATAAAATTTATTTACTTAATAATCAAGAAGAATAAATGACAAAGGGTAATTAAATAAATTAAGAAATTTATTTAATTAAGGAAAGATTTAGACAATTAATGACGTATTAAATAAATATGATTTATTTATTTAATAATCATAAGAATAAATGAACATGAATTAATTAAATAATTATGAATTATTTAATCAATAGTCGAATGTGGACCAAGGACATAATTAAATGACTTAATTATGCTAGGATGAAAGTGGTAAAAATGAAGCTTGGGCCTAGGTCATTTTAGGTGTTTGTTGCCCTCTTTGTCATAATGTAGCATAGCATTGTGACAAAGAAAATAAATCAAAAATATGCTGATGCAAAATAAGATGGGAAGAATGAGAGGAGGGTTATAGTATGCCCCCTCGAGAGGACAGACAGGTTCCAAGAACATGGGTGTGCTCTCGAAATTAATGAGAAGACTAGAATATGAAGAGAAAAGAAATGTTAGTGCAAAAGATATGGATGATGATATGGATGCAATGCCTATATGAGATGAGCTAGAGAAGATGACAAGACTAAAGAGATGCATGTTAGTTCCTAGACCAAATCCTTCAAAACATTGCCATAGGACTTTAATATTTATTGCTCTTAATCATCATTGGGCGGTAAAAATGACACAAATGGACAACAAACACCATGATATGATGTAGACCAAGGTGTACAAGGTCATCCATTTGAAAAAATAGATAGTCACAGACAAGGAATGTCCTAACTCATACTAAGGGTCATGTTGCCCTATTTTGTCAAGACAATCCACAGACAACAGTCAAAGAAAATAAAATAGGCCAGGAGACGTCATCGCACCTCTAAATCCTTCTTGGGACATCCTTGAGGTAGCTAGTAACATGACCAAAAGACAAGACAATAAAAATATAAGACAAAATAGCCAAGATAGTCAAAAGATAAGACAAGATAGACCAAAAAGATTAACAGCCATTTTATTTTGTTTGCCAATGTTTGTTTGCCAAAGATTGATTTCTTGCCGGTTTGACATTTTGACAGTTTAAGAGTTTTACCAATTTGACGGTGTTGACAGTTTGGTAGGGCCTATTGTCAAGAAGGACACATCCTGAAAAAGGCAAAGGACATTTTGACGAGGTCCAAATCCGAGAAGGATACATCTTGAAGAGGACCAAAGAGTGATGAGACTGACATTGTTTTGACTAATATGTTTTGGCAAGTTGACTGATGTTGACTATATGATTGATTGGACTGTGTTGTCTGATTTTGACCAATTTTGACATTGACGTTTCAAATGACTATCTTGTGTCTGAGTTTGACTATGTTTGACTTATTTGACTGATGTGACGATTGTGACAAATGCCATGATTTTATTTGGACCAACCTAAAAGGACTGACCTAATGTCTCAGGGACTCATCGACTTATGGCCTTGCCTACGTAGCAAATGCGCAGAGACAACGTAGTTCGACAATGACATGGAATGACTGTCATGACTAACTTTGACTCCATTTTTAGGATTTTGACATTGATTTGGATGTTTTTGTGTTTTTCTTCAAGATGTTTTATGATTTTTAGGTCTTTCTTCAGGACATTTTATGATGTTTTTGATTTTTTTTAGGATATTTTATGATGTTATTGTCTTTTTTTAGGACATTTTATGATTTTTTTGTCTTTTTTCAGGACATTTTATGATTTTTTTTGGATTTTGACGTTTAAGAGGATCGTGACAAATGCATATGACTGATGCCTACACATGAGAATCCAAGGACAAACATGATTGTGCCCCTAGTCAAGCTGAATACCAATTGACAGGTGATGACAATGTTGTTTGACGTGGGAAGGACGCATCCCGAAACAATGTGAGGATGATGACGATAATGTGACGAAAGTATGGAGGTCTACAGCCGGGCCAGGAATGCAGCCAAGTAAAATTTTGGATAATGTGCTTGTATGGATAAGACTCGTTGCATTTGGAATGACTTGGTTAGGACTAGATAGGATGATGATTATCCTTAGAACGTTTGACAAGGGAAAGCCAAGATAGGTGATAGGCATGAAAGGATAGGAGGTGGCCTTGGTAAAAGATAGGAGACATGAGACTAATGGAATTGTTATATGATTTTCAAGGACTATGTCGTATAAGGACAATAAGACTATGACGATCAATGACATGATGTTTCGTGAATCGTGTATGACCGAAGGATAGACATGCCAAGATTTTTCCCAAAGCATGATTTATGTGTGCCAGTTTTATGTCAAGACCGAGGTAAGTGGGAAAATGCGTGAAAATGATAGGGCTTAGATGGACGTCAATGTCATGAGGAAGGCATAGGAAAATGAGACGACTTGCCCCCAAGTATAAAATTCCACATAGATGATTTATTTTACACATGACGCCTGTTTGTCAGGTTTTCATCATGGTACTTATCTAGGGCACCTGTTTGCTAGGTTTTCACCATTGGACGAAATTTTTCTCTTTACTATTTTCTTGACTTTTTTATTTTCTTTTTTTTTTTTGGTGTCACCAAGACGCCTGTTTGCCAGGTTTTCATCAGGGTGACAATTTTTATCATTTTTCAATTTATTTTTTTGGTATTTATGATTTTGTGGATAGTCTGGATGCTTTAGATGACCACTACCTATTCTGAATTCACTTACGATGCTAATGTAGAGACTGGTGCCATGATATGCCAATAATGTTCTGTCTGAAGTAGTTGTCTTGTCAGGATCGTAGCGCTTGTATACAACTGATTGATGTCATTGTGATCCTTTATGATACTAGAGTTGGCCTTATCGGAATACACACATCGCGATAGAGTGCCATGAGAGTCCTTGCGGTAAAGAGTTACTGCCAAGATGTGACAGATTTGTGATGTGGGATCATTGGACTTTAAACGAGATGTAGGTTTATGACGAATGATGGTACACGTGGAAAGATTGTTTGGACGTTTGGATGAATGACTTTTTATTTTCCAAACTTGGGATGGTGTATGACGGATTTTGGAGGGAGGATGTTTGGAACCAACACTCTTAGATGCCTTGTTTGATGACCATTTTGAAGGAGGTGAACATGTGTTATATGTGGGAGTCCTCTTGTCTTATGGCTCCACATTGTGATTGACTTTTGTATTTGACTTGGTGTCTTTGTTTGATCCATCTTTCTTTGGGATCCATTTTAATTTCATTTGTCCACTTGTCCTTTTGTTTGATTCAATGGCCTTTGACATTTGATTTTGATCTTTTGACTTGTAAGACATTTGTTTTTGTTGGTTCCAAAGGGAAGGTTTATTTATGATGGAATGACGATTCATGGTGTGGGTGGAGGGGGTGTTGGCAGCAATCTTATGACAAGGATTTCTCATGGATTCCATTTTGACGTTTGTATCTGACAAGGTTGCCCCTTATATCGAGGAGGTACCACTGACATCATTTGATTTGCTATCTGAGTAATATCCAAGACCTTGATGTCTGTAATTTTCCTGAAGTTGTATTGGTTCTAGAATTCCTTGCTCATGTATGCCTAGTCCTTTGCCTTGATATTGCATGCTTTGACAGATTCTATTTGCGATGGGGTATTTGTTGTTTTGAAAGCAAGATGCTAACCCATCATTAGGTATGTGGATACTGTCACTTGAAATATTTTCGTCTGCAAGAAAGTCTGCTCTGACAAAGATAGATGACCCTAGTTGATAACGTGTCTTATCTTCATTGTCATGTTGGACATATTCCTGACTGATATCTTTGGTCTGATCATGCGACATGTCAGGTTCAAATAATTATGTTGGTGCTTCCAAGGAAATGTCAAAGCCATCATTATGTTTAGTGTCATAGAGTCCAATGATTTTAGCTATAACTTGATCATATGCAACCATGTCCATAGTGGAAGATTCTTGTTCTGGAGGAATATCATCTATGTGTCCCATGAAGGCAAGTGTCTCATCGTGGGAAGTGTCAATAGTCAAGGCCTTTATAGGGTCGGCAAGTGTTTGATCATGAATGGCATAAAGGTCAAGGAGTGGATTGTTTTGGACTTCTTGGTCAACAATAGGGTCTTGGTCAAAGATGGGGTTGTCGTAGATGATATAATCAAAAATGGAATTTTCGTTAAGGATAGGTGTGTTTTGGATGTCATGATTATTTTGAAGGACATCTTGAATGGAATTTGAGATAGGGTCATGGGATGGACTACCTTGTTCTTGACATGAGGGTGACATTATAAGGTCATGCTTTGGACTTTCATTTTGACATGTATCCTCAAGTTTATTAAATGGGATTTGACTTTGGACTATGATATAATTTTCATGACTAGATGTGGCTTGTGAGGGGGTGACTTGAAAAGGATTAATGACCAAAGGACTAGGATAGGACATGGGAACTTGGACTGGACTAGTATATGAAGGACTAGGATAGGACATGGGGACTTGGACTAGAGTAGCATGTGAGGGACAAGGATAGGACATGGAGTCTTGGACTGGATTAATTATTGAATGACAAGGGTATGACATGGAGACTTGGACCGGATCGGTATGGTATGATGTGGGGAGTTGACATGAGTTGGTAGATGGTTGATAAGGCATGTAGACTTGGACGAGATTGATAGGTGAAGGGTCAGAATATGACATGGAGTTTTGGAATGGACTAGTTGATAGTTGGCTTCCCTTGTCAAAGTTAGAATAAGGGTGAGTAATGGATGTTTGTTGTGGACTAATGTCATGAATGGTATTAAGTGACTTTTGGTAGTGAGGGTAGATGGATGGAGGACTAGGACTCATGGATTGTTGGTACGAAGGGCATTGATTATTGGTTTGGAGGAATTGTCTCCTAACGTCTAAGGCTTGTTGGTATTGACCTCTACAGAGTAATTGGTATTCAACTTTACTAGCAAGCCTATTAATATGTTGAAGTGAGGACAAGGTGGTGGATGTCATGATGTTAAATGCAAAGTGATAATGGCGTTTGTCCAAGGGAAATGACTAATGCAAGGTGATAAAATTGTCAAGAAAGGATGCCAAATGCCAAGATGACAATGAAGATGTTGACTAAGGAAAATGACCAATGCCAAGTCTAGATGCCAAATGAGGACTATGATGGACAATGCCAATTCTAAGTTCAAAATGAGGACTGAGATTATGTTTTGATGTTTTGTTGAAAAGTCTGAGTTGTCTAAGGTCGATTATTTGTGTCCAGATCTGTGACTGTTGTGTATAATGTTTGAGTAATCCAACAAGAACTTGACAAGCACAATGTTTTGAATGTAACCAATCGCACATCAGATAAGTACAATCCTAGGTTAGGCCATGACAATATTCACTAGATTCCATGCGGGTTTCCCCAACTGTATATCTGTAGCGTGTGAATTCAGAAGCTTGGTTGCACGAGCTCCCCCTTATAGTGCACTCTCTTCTTAGGCCAACCAAGCTTCCAACCCCCATGAAACTCCCATGGCAGATTGATCACCTCTACTACAAACTGCAAAAGTGTGGATGCCTTCACACCGACTGGTGCAGCGCTAGCAAATAGAAGGTTTTTGGCTTACTACACAAAGGTTTTTAGTTCGAGACCCCCATTCGAGTGGCCATACACGGGGTAAGAGATTAATCACCAATAAGGTGGCACTCCAGCCTGAAGAGGTTAAGCTCAACAGGGTTTAAGGGAGTACAACTCTGTCCGTATGACACATCCGCACTCACAATCTTAGGTTTTCCCTTAATATTTACATTTATATACCAGTCGGGGGTAGCTTGCCTTTAGCTCCATTGCCAGTTTGAGTCACATTGGGGTGATGAAATCCCTAGGCAAGCCCAATTTCTAGAGTTGGTAATCATTTCTCTTACACCCAAGATCGCCCGAAAGCGCAAGGGGAGAGGATACTCCGATATACCAAATCGTCAGGTAAAAACAGATAAAAACGAGTCTAGTTTTCACAAGGTGAGAGCATACTCACCTACCACTTTGCAAACACATTCAAACATGATCAAATAGAGGTTCGTTTTAATTGCACCAAAATAAAATGTGTGTTACACTACTAAAAATGCAAGCACATTGTTTTGATGTTTAGTCTTTGACAATCAAACCTACAAGACAATACATTAGTAGTTTTAGTGTTTGTCTTCAACCCATGAAAAGTAACCACCAACAAGCTGCAAATCCTGATTAGTAACAAAAAAATAAAATAAAAATTTAATGACAGTAGCAAATTAAAACAGCGATAACTTTTTCAAAACTTAACAAAATTTTAAGTGGTAGATATCCATGGAAAGCTGAAAATCAAATCTTCAAAACCCAGAAAGTATTTTCCACAATTTTGCACAAAAAAAACGTTATAGGCAAAAGAAAACGCGGGTTTTAAAAGCTAAATTAAAAAAATAGCAATCACTAAAATAGCCATAACTTTCTCAAATCTTAACGAAATTTGAAACTGTTTGCAATTCTAGAAAGCTGAGACCGAGATCTACAAAACCTAGAAAATGTTTTAAATGATTCTATTCGCCCATTTTTCTATGTTCAAAATATGGTGACGGGATTTCATATGACTTCTTGGCTGTAACCTGCAAAACAATGAAAACAAACAAGAAAACACAAATTTTCTACAAAATGTCGGGTTCACCGATGTAACTGAGGGTAAATTTTGGATTATATTCAATCAATAAAGCATATAAAATAAACCCAAAGCAATTACAAAACACAATGGAAGTTAAAACAAAGAACGATTATACCTGTAAACCACCGAGTCTTCCATGCTTCACTTTTGTAACACCTTCTAGCTTGTTGGTTGACACTTTTCCCTCAGATTTGTCGTGTGAGCAATCTACAAATAGATGTCTATGTCCTACACCAAGTATTGAAGCATTTGATAAATGCCTAAATGCCTATGACTATGACAATACAATTGAAATGCCTATGTCTAAAATATTGCCTAAATAATAAAGTCTATGTGCGTAATCTAGAAATGAGAGAAAAATAGGATTTTATAGAAAATGCCATTTTGAATGGATGGATGAGATTGATTTTTGACAAAGACCTAAAATCAGCGGACAAGATTTAATTTGACAATCCCTAATCAGGGTTAGGGCAAAATCCTTAAGTGAGTGGTCAAGATGTCATCAAAGAAAATCAAATCGGCGGTGGAGAATAAATGAGGAAATTAATTCAAAAATAAAGATTTTCAAAAATCAAGAAGATAAAGACTATCTGATTTGTGAGATTCAAAAAATAAGAAGATAAGAGTTGGACTGAAGATCAGATTTGGAAAAATCAAGAAGATAAGAGTTGGAATGAAGATCAAATTTGGAAAATCAAGAATCTGCCCAATTACTTGATTTTTGGAAGATTAGTTACCATTTTGAATTAAATTAATTCAAAATAATAATTTTGTGAGACAATAAATAATCTTTTTCAAATTATTTACCAAAATGGACTGTTAGTTAAGAAAGTGATGACATTTTAAATAATTTCATTTATTTAAAATGAGAGGAATATTAATTTTCATAATTAAATAATTAAAAATAATTATTTAATTTAGCAGATAAGATTAATTAATTAAATAAATTAATCAATTCATTTAATTATGAGAGTTAGTGACATATTAAATAAATAAATAAAATTTATTTACTTAATAATCAGGAAGAAATAAATGACAAAGGGTAATTAAATAAATTAAGAAATTTATTTAATTAAGGGAAGACTTAGACAATTAATGATGTATTAAATAAATATGATTTATTTATTTAATAATCAAGAAGAATAAGAGAACATGAATTAATTAAATAATTATGAATTATTTAATCAATAGTCGAATGTGGACCAAGGAAATAATTAAATGTCTTAATTATGCTAGGATGAAAGTGGTAAAAATGAAGCTTTCAGGCCTAGGTCATTTTTAGGTGTCTACAGAACCAAAGGAAATAGGTGTCCACCTTTTGGGAGATGGAATTTAGGGACCTATTTCTCTCTTTAGTTAATTAGGAAACCAAGATCCCTCAACCAAGTGACTCAATTGAAGGAAGGACTAGGGGTTTCCTTGTGTGCTTAAATGGGGGTTCACCATTAAATGAAACTTCAAAGGAGAAATGCAAAATTTAATGCACTAAACCCTAGAAACTTGAGAACATGAAAATAAATTAACAAATTGGAATCAAACAAAAAGGTACAGGTGGAAGAATGATGGGATCCAAGCAAGATCTACAACTCAAATTCTACCTTTTGAAGTGCACTAGGATTGATACACCAGGTAGGGCGATTTAATCTTGCTATAGGAATCTGGGTAGAATCTGAAATATTTTGGTGACTATGTAGGATCTATAGAAAACTAGAAAAAATTAAAATATTTCTGGGACTCATACGCCCAAAGGGGCGATTTAGTCCCAGTATTAAGGTTTGACTAATATTTTGGTAGCCTCTAGAGATCTTATGTAGCTTTCATCTTGTCTGATTCTTCAAGTCCGAAAGTCTGAATTCTAGTCTATAGGTGATTTTCTTTGAAGATGACAACTTCTTGACAACTTTTGTAACTTTGTCTTCAAAGGATCTTCAACCTCCAATTCACCTAGATCTACAAAAACACATCAAGAGGGAAATTTTGTTGCATTAGGGAATAGGGTTTTGCCTTGGTCAAACCCCATTTTGGTAATTAAACCTTGAAATGAAATGAAATGAAATAGCATGACATAATGATGAATGAACAAATACAATGTTGAAACTCACCAAACTTGTGTGAAATGGATCCAATGGATGTGGATCTTGACTCTTGATCTTGATATTAGATAATGTCTTTGAATGGTTGCTTGAATCATGAAGACCTTAGGAATGCTCTCTTGAAATTCTTAGATGACTTGAAAACTTGCTAGGATACTTGAATACTTGAATTGCTAGGAGAAATTATGTGAAATAACCTTGTATTTGTACTTGTTTATGCATAATTTGTTGAAATTACAAAAATACAAGCCAACATAAGATCTAGGTGTAACATAGATTTTGGCACCCACTTGCTTTCTAGCTTTCCTAGGGTTTTTCACCTAAAAGGAGAAAGATGGGCCAAAGATGCTTATGTTATATTCAAATTCAATGCAATATGGATAGAATAAGGATGAAATATGCCTAGATATAATCCTTGAATGCAATAAATTAATGAGATTGATTGACTAATGAATAGAAACTAAAGGAAAACATTTTTTCTGAAAACACATTGTGTATTACAAAATAACCTACAAATGAATAGGAAAATGCAACAAAAGTGAATCAGATTGAAAGTTTGCACCTAGAACTATGATGAGGATTTGAAATTGATGCTAGAATGCTGACGATGTTGTTATTTAGGCCTGGAGGAACTCATTTTCCATTCTGGGCGAATCAGTCCTAGTTCTGGTAAACTGTGTCAAAACACGTTTTTGACAAAAGGGTACTCAGAAATGTAGAAAACTCAAAATTGACCCTATTGTGGGACTCATTCACCACTCATGGAAAATGAGTCAACTTTTGAATTTATGGATTTTCAAAGGTGGATTCTAAAGCTTCTGATCTGCACTTTGACACCGTACAAGTGTCTGCTTCTAAAATTATCAGATTCGGGTCTGAAAATTCCTTTTTGTTGATATTTTGACTTGAATAATGAAGAGATGACTTGAATGAATTTGCAACTTGATCTTCAATGATTTCCAAGCTTCCAAGTGACTAAATCTGCAAACACATAAGAGGAGAAGAAGAAATGTTGAAGGTTAGGGCATGGGGGTTTGCCTTGGTCAAACCCCTTTTAGGTAATTAAACCAAAATGATGAAAGGAAGTAATGAAACATGCAAAATGGAATTGATTACCTTTCCATGGTGATTTATCTTGAAATTTTATAGCAATACATGAAGATTCAGCCCTTGAATTCCCTTAGAAGCTTTCCCAATGACTTGCAAAGACAAAACCCTAAGTTGCTTGACTTAGATGAGAAGATAGATGTTGAATTAATGATGAGAGATGCAAAAATAAGTTGTTTGATCTAAAATGAGGATGAAAACACTTATTTATCGACAATTGTGCTTTAGTATTCTGATTATACCTCATCATAGGCTGACATGTAGTGAAATTAAAATTAAAATTTCACTTTTTCCCACCCAAAGGTCGAAATGGGGTTAGATAGGACTCATTTTCCACACATGGTGAATGGGTCCCACCTGGATGGGACTAATTCAACATGCATGGTGAATGGGTCCCACAGGAGCCATTCCAACAACTAAGAAGCTAGGAGATAAGGAAATGAGGTTTAAATTGCAACTTTGTTGGGTATTTGATCAATTAAAGCCTTGGGATGCATAATATGGGTTAATAGGGGCCTATTAGTGATGATGTAAATGTCCAATAGGGCTTGGGACACATAATTCAATGTGAAAGTGCGATTAAATACACTTTACAACACTAAAATGAGGTCCACATAGCCTAGGAAGGCACAAGAACCAATGTGAATGTGCAAGAAACATTACAACACTAGTTTATCATTAATTTTACTTTACAAGCCTTCTAAATTGATGTGAAGATGTATTTGAATAGATTTTATAATGTTGAATTAGGGGGAAATAAGTTTATTAAGTCTAGGAAAGCGTGAAATTCCTTTACAAGACTTTACAACACCTTCACAAGATGTCAATAAACACATTTTATTTAGTGTGCAAGGGTCCAAGACCTAGTGTGGATGCATAAAATACCCCACAACACTATATTAAGACCTCATTAAGTCCAATTAATCATGAATTAATCTCATGTCAAGCAAAGGGTCATTTTTTCTATGGCACATTTAGCCCCCACTTTAGTGAGAGGATGAACTTGCTTCAAACTCACACTAAAGTAGACATTCAAGAGAGGTCCTCATACACAAATGCAAATGAAAAAGAATAAAAAAAATCAAGGAGGTTGCACAAGCCCCCAGGATCCAAGATCCTAAGTCGAACATCAAGATACAAAATCATGCAATTCAACAAGAAGAAAAAGATGAAAAAGATGTACTCACTTTGGGGCCACAGAACTTCGGTCATCTATGGGGTGAGAAGGCCACAACATACTCAATCTGGGGCCATAGAACTAGTTGTCCACGGGTTGAAAAAGCCCAAAAAGGTAAGATACATACGCTAGGTGGTATGCACTCACAAACAAAAAGTTGGCTATGGGGAAAATTCATGTCGCTAGGTGGGCTTCCCGCTCAACCATATTAAAGTTATACCTGTTGATAACTTTAACAAGGCACCACAAAGAAAAAATTCTCATGAACAAAAAGACAAAGGTACCATAGTCATGCAAGTTGTGTTATGCAAGGTGGCAAAAGATGCAAAATGCAAAAATGTAAAAATGCAAAAATATAAAGTGTAAAAGTGTAAAATGTTCGAAGGAGTCTTGTTCAATTCATGCAAGGTTAGTCACTTAGGGAACATTGTGTCTAATGTCTCCAAGAGAGGACCAATCAAAGAATAGTATATTCACAACTTAGGGGACTCAGTGCATTGCATCGAGCCACCAAGAGGAATGTAATATGCTTAGAAAGATCACACTTATGAAGGACATCATACCCAATGTCATCCACAAAGTGACAAACAAATCATATAAATGATAAGGCTACACTAAGAACCAAGAATGAAAATGAATTAATGGTAATGTATGCCCCCCACTTTAAAGAAATTGCTACACATCATTCTATGAGAAATTACTTTAAAGTAGAGAAGAAAAGAAAAAATAAAATAAGACATGAGAGCCAACCTGGAAAGCTTTATGCCAAGTTGAATATGTTTCGAAGTGAGGCTATGTCATGTCAAGGAAAAGGAAAACAGAGAGAGGGAGTATGTCACATGAAAGTCAATCTTAAGACATGTCATCCACATCCCAAGCTTGCTCTTGATATTTTCATGAAAGGTTAATGATTAGTCAAAAGAGACAATGACAAGTGACATACAAGGATAAGGATGTCTAACCCTTTGCCCCCACTTGGTGCAAGACAAAGGTGAGCCTAGAATGGATGATGGTATGCTGCCCCTTGCAATGGATGCAAAACATGTCATAGTGAGTATGCTAGGATCCTACAACTATGGCATGGGAAGGAGCAACAACTCTAGCGTTATTTATGTGAACAAGGAAGAATCTTGGAAGACTCTTGTGTGATAGTATTGATGTTGGGTGAAGGTTTGGTGATCGTGATCAAAGGAGAATAAGCAATACCATGAGTTGTTTGTTGTGTGTTTGGTTCTATAGGGTTGTGGATACTTTGTTCTCAAGCACCACATCCTTTTCGATGATATCCTTGTTTTATAATGAGGTCATACCCTTTTCCATAAAGATGTTTCAGTGCTTTGGAATTGGGTGGTTGTTCGTTGTTGTGTTCATCAAGGGTTGTTGTGGAGTTTTCTTTGTTGTCTAAAGTGGTGGAGGCGGATGCTTTTGAAAGGTTGTTTGAATGTTGCATTGACATGATGGTTGGTTGTCCTTGTTTTTCATCTTTCTTTTGTGTGACTATGTATTCGTCCACAAATGATGGTGTGAAGTCTAAGGATTGCCAATCATCACCAAATAATTTAGATGGAAATTCCTCATCGTTGTGTTCAATTTCAAGAGGGTCAATATTGGATGTTCAAATCAATGTTTTAAGAGGACTTGTGGCTCCTTTTTCAAGGTTTAAGCAAATTTTAGGCTCAGGATTTGCTTCAACATGATAAATGTTATTGTTATAGACATATTTCATTATACGATGAAGGGTTGAAGGCATTGCATTCATCTCATGAATCCATGGTATGCCTAAAAGAAGATTGTACAAAAGATCATAAGTCATGACATGAATAGGAGTTTGCAAAGTAACCACCCCAACCGTAATAGGAAAAGTGATTACACCGAGTGGTTGCTTTCTTGAACTATCAAATCCTCAAATAGGTGCAAAATCAGGTATTATTTGTGGCCTGTCAACATGTAATCGATCAAGGAGACTCACACTATACACATTAAGAGAAGAACCATTATCTATGAGAGTGTGTTTGATACCTTTGCGATTGAATTGAGTAATTATCATAAAGGCATCATGTTGTTTACACAACTCCAAAGGAGGGAGCTCATGTTGATGGAAGGTAATGTCAAGATTCTTTTTGTGGATGAGAGTTTCCACATCATTCGGGGTTGTACCAGGAGGAATTGTGATTTGTTTTAGGGTGGTTTGAAGAATTTTATTGTAATTTGGTGAGTTTTGAAGTAAATCCCAAAGGGAAATCTTTGTAGGAGTATTCTTTAATTGTTCAACAAGATCATACTCCTTTGTGTGTGGGCTATAGCGAGGGGCACTAGGAAAATTAGGTAAGCATAAAGAAGGTGGGGTTGGTTGTGGCAGTTGCAGATTATTATGAGTGTTATATGTATAAGCAATAGTATCATTACTAGATTGCTGCAACACATTAGTTTGCGGTGGGTGGAGGGTGTAGTGAGGTTTGTTGGAAGGATGATGTGGATGTGAAGGTGAGTAAAGTGTGTAGCGAGGTTTATTTTGAGTTTGTTGTTTGTGTGAAGGTGGATGGAGAATTAGAGGGTTGTTAGGATGTCCCATGGGGTATGTATGAGGTCCATTGATCAAGGGGGATCTAATGGAAACTTGTCCATTCATAACCTCAGTGGTCTTGGTTTTATGGAGAAATAAGGAGGGGCAATCAAGAACCACTTGTTTGTGAAAATTAAGGTTTGGTTCATCCAAAATAACTTCATCACAACCAAGGGAGTTATTAATGGTTGAATGTGTGTGAGTAAGAGAAGACTTTATGCAATCATTCAGTGTTTGTAATGTCTCATTCTCTTGTTCCATATTATCTTCCCTACTAGGAGATCTTGTAATATGTTCATCTAAGGTTGAAATGTGAAAAGTAGCTTTATCACAAGTGGGAGAGGCATCAAGAGAAGAAAAAGAATCACAATCTTGTTTTTCAATGACTGGATCCTTGTGTTTAATTATGTGTTCTTGGATGGGGGAAACATTAGGAAAGGGATAAAGAAGATTCTCATGATTATATTTGATTACCTCCCTTTGTCCAATAATGTCTTCCAAAATAGGGGAAGAAAAATAAAGAGGATTGTCATAGGTCTTGAATATTTGATCATCTAATGTCAACATATTGCCATGATTACTCACAGAAACATTCTCACAAATAGGGAAGGAGTTGGGAGATGAATCTATGGTCTCATTTTTGTGTTGTGTTGTGTGATTTCCATGATTACTTAGTGCGATTTCCTCTTCTTTAGTAATGTCATGTCTAATAGGAGAGGTAAGAGGAGAGAAACAACAAAACAACTCAGATTGTCACAACACTCATCAATTGGTTCTTCTAGCACTAAAATATCTACTTCACAAGTGTGAGAGATAATAGGAGAAGAATAAATGTAAGTGTTATGGATATCCAAGGTTTCTTTCACTAAACCAACCTCATCCACCAAAGGAGAACTAGGAGAGGGATCTATGATGAACAAAAAGAGAGGAGAAAGGACTTCATAATCATATGCTTTTAACAAAAATTGCTTACAACATGCAATAATATCTAAAAAGAGAACATGCAAAATGAGAACTAAAGAATTTTGTAATGAAAACATGGTGGAATGATTAATCTACAACCTTGAAATGTAACAATGCTAAAGAAAAGATGCAATTGAAGAATAATGTTTCAGATTTAAAGGATGACAATTGACTAATTATGAGATGTAACACAATGAGAATGCAAAATTGAAATTGAAACCATGCATGAAATGACCTAATTTAGACTAGATTTTCAATGAAATGCATGCTACAAAAATGCAACTAACCGATATATACAAGTTAAGGCACCAATTAGAAGTTTAAATTTTTTTTTTTGAGTTTTGTAAAATGTTGTTTCAGGGGTCAGAAGGGACTGATTCGCCCAGCATGGTGAATGAGTCCCTTTATGGAATTTTTTCAAAATTTTCAAAAAAAATTGATTGATTTTGATGCTTTTTGAGTGCTATGATGTAGACCTAAATGGAAAATGCAGAATTTTACAACTTTTCAATGATTGAAGATGCAACAATGCAACCTATTATGCACTTTTTATGAGTGCAAAATTTAACACCTAGCATGCAAATGAATCATGCAAATACTAATGCAAGCTAGATCCATGATGATGGACTCCAAATTAGAAAAGAAAAGTATTTGAAAAGCAGGTTCACCAAAATGTAACATAGATTTTTGGCACCCACTTGCTTTCTAGCTCTCCTAGGGTTTTTCACCTAGAAGGAAAAAGATGGGCCAAAGATGCTAATGTTACAATCAAATTCAATGCACTATGGATAGAATAAGGATGAAATATACCTAGATATAATGCTTGAATGCAATAAATGAATGAGATTGATTGAATAATGAATAGAAACTAAAGGAAAACAAATTGTTTGAAAACACATTATGTATTACAAAATCACCTACAAATGAATAGGAAAATGCAACAAAAGTTAATTGGATTGAAAGTGTGCACTTGGAACTTTTAAGAGGACTATAATTGATGCTAAAATGTTGATGATGATTTTTTTCAGGCCTAGAGGGAGTCATTCGCCATTCTGGGTGAATTAGTCCCAGTTCTGGTAAACTGTGCCAGAACCTGTTTCTGACAAAAGGGTATTCAGAAATATAGAAAACTCAAAATTGAACCTATGGTGGGACTCATTCACCACTAATGGTGAATGATTCCACTTTTGAATTTCTATATTTTCAAATGTGGATTCCAAAGCTTCTGATTTGCACTTTGATGTCCTACAGGTGTCTGCTTCTGAAATTGTCGAATTCAGTGTTGAAAATGCCTTTTTGTTGATATTTTGAATTTAATAATGAAGAGATGACTTGAATGAATTTGCAACTTTATCTTCAATTATTTCCAAGCTCTCAAGAGACCTAAATATGCAAACATGCGAGAGGAGAAGAAGAAATGTTGAAGGTTAGGGCATGAAGGTTTGCCTTGGTCAAACCCCTTTTAGGTAATTAAACCAAAATGATGAAAGGAAGTAATAAAACATGCAAAATGGAATTGATTACCTTTCCATGGTGATTTATCTTGAAATCCTGCAACAATACATGAAGATTCATCCCTTGAATTCCCTTAGAAGCTTTCTCAATGACTTGCAAAGACAAAACCCTAAGTTGCTTGACTTAGATGAGAAGATAGATGATGAATTAATGATGAGAGATGTAAAAATGAGTTGTTCGATCTAAAATGAGGATGAAAACACTTATTTATAGATAATTGTGCCTTAGTATCCTGATTATACCTCATCACAGGCCGACATGTAGTGAAATTAAACTTTAAATTTCACTTTTTCCTGCTCAAAGGTCAAAATGGGGCCAGATAGGACTCATTCATCACACATGGAAAATGGTTCCCACCTGGATGGGATTGATTCACCATGCATGGAAAATGGGTCCCAGAGGGGCCATTCCAACAACTAAGAAGCTAGGAGATAAGGAAATGAGGTTTAAATTGCAACTTTGTCAAGTATTTGATCAATTAAATCCTCGGGATGCACAATATGTGTTAATAGGGGCCTATTAGTGATGATGTAAATGTCGAATAGGGATTGGGACACATAATTCAATGTGAAAGTGTGATTAAATACACTTTACAACACTAAAATGAGGTCCACATAGCCTAGGAAGGCACAAGAACCAATGTGAATGTACAAGACACATTGCAACACTAGTTTATCATTAAGTTTACTTTACAAGCCTTCTAAATTGATGTGAGGATGTATTTGAATAAAATTTATAATGTTGAATTAGGGGGAAATAAGTTTATTAAGTATAGGAAAGTGTGAAAGTCTTTTACAAGACTTTACAACACCTTCACAAGACGTCAATAAACACATTTTATTCAGTGTGAAAGGGTCCAAGACCTAATGTGGATGCATAAAATACCCCACAACACTAGATTAAGACCTCATTAAGTCCAATTAATCATGAATTAATCTCATGTCAAGCAAAGGGTCCTTTTTTCTAAGACACACTAGGATAATAAAATCCCACCAAGAATGTGATTTAAAATAGGTCCAAGTGAAAGTGGAACTCATATGCCAGGTTGGGTGTATGAGTCCCAATGGCTTAAACCTAAGACACAAACTCTAAGAAATGTTAAATTCAATGCAACATTTAAATCAGGTCCTGAGAAGTAGGTGAAACCCATATGCCCAAAGGGGCATATGAGTCCCAAATCCCTAGATCTAGAACACATAACCTCAAATATTAAATTATGATTTTCCATTTGTTAAGTGTTTGAATTATCCTAAAAAAATATTTAATAAGGATTGTTTATTGCAAAATAGACCAATTAAGACATAAATGAACCTAAATATCACAAGGAGGGCCCAACAAGTGTGAAAATGTAAAGGGATACAATTTTTTACACTACAGTATATAATGCAAATTGTGTGTATGTGATGTGAATGCAAAGAAGAATAGAGTGTTAGTATAGATCATTATGAAGTGTGTAAATTTAGTATATTGGGATTTAATGGAACTGTATTCTAGGATGTTGTAGATGCATTTGTAACAGTTAAAATCTTAGCTATGAGCCACCTCTTTCTTTATATTTTCTTCCTTTTGTGGGAAATGAGTCCACTAGGATAGTGAATCCACTTGCAATGAGAAATTTCGTAATATCTTATAACTAGTTATAATATATTGTGAGCTAATCCTCACTGTGGTTTTTCCCATTTTGCATTTTCCATATAAAAATTTGGTGTGCTTGTGTTATGTGATGTTAGTGGTTGTTTTTCATGCTTTCCTTTCTACTACAAATTGAATGTTCTATGTGGATTGAATGTTTAAATGTTTAAGTGGTTTCAAGGAATACTAATTCACCCCCCTCTTAGTATTCCAGGTGTTCAACAACTGGTATTAGATCTTGGTTCCTTGGAAGGAGCTTAACTGCTTGGGGAAGATCTTGGAGGTTGAAAACATGGTGGTTAGAATATTTTCTACTCCTCTAGAAGAGATGCCTGATGTTGGGTTTATAGAATAAGAGTGCATGGTTGACATGAATGAAGAACTCAAAATACTCTTTAAGATTTGGAAAGGAAACATAGATCTGAAAGAAAATATCAAGGAAGTAGATGAATGCATCAGAAAATTGGGAGAGTGGATCAAGAAATTTAGAGAAAGACACAAGGAATTTAATGAGTACTTGAATCAAGAAAATGAAACAATTACAAGTCTAAATGTGCAAGTTGAAGAAGGAAAGAGGGTTGAAGAATGCTTGAATGCCAAAGTGAAAAGAAAATATGAAGAATGTTCAAAACTTGAAGAAAATTGTGGCCTTGAGACTAAATCTTGAAAAAGAAAAGATTCATGAAGGAAAATTGGAGATGAGTTCCACAAAGCTTGATGAAATGATTGCAAACCAGAAAGGATCTAAAGACAAAGAAGGATTAGGGTTTGAGAAAGGTGAAAGCTCAAAAACAAATCAAACTCCAAATAAAATTGAAAAGAAGACTAAGGACAAGAAGAGAAATGAGAAATAGGTCTAGAATCAAAAGAGAGACTTCAAAAGACCACCTATCAGACAACCATATGCACAAAGGTACCCTTATTTTAATGGTTTCTATTAAATTCCACCAATAGATTGGACATAAGGCTATGGAATGTAGGATCAGGATGAATTAGAATGTTCAATATTTTTTTGGTTAGTTTTTTACATGCAAAAGGCTCGGTCATAAGGCTAGTGAATGTAGAAATCAGACGAATGGTTATAACAATGATATGGGGTTTCAATATTTTAATGGATAATATTAATATGCATGCAATGGATTTGGCTATAAAGCTAATCAATGCAGGTCTAGAATGAAATGGAAGAAAACCTATTCAAAATAATGTTATATGATACAAATGCAGTAGACTAAGACACATTTCCAAATTTTGTAGAAGTAAAAATGTGAAAAAGAATAATCTGGTAAAGAAGAACAATCCAGTGAAAAAGGTTGATCCAGCAAAGATGAATAAAGATATGGATAAGACTTGGATAAAGAAGGAAGACAGTGAGACTAATCCTAAGTTTGTACCAACATCTGGTGCAGATGTTTCCTCCAGAAACTAAGAAGAAAGCTTTGGATTAGGGGGAGCATTAATTGAATATTCATTATCCCTTGCTAGAGTAATGGTGTTGATGCTTCAACACATGGATATGAGGTGTGGATCAATACGCTTGACCTATTGGAGAAATATTTGATCAAAAATATTGAGTTGCAGAAGTTTACAAAGCATTTGAAGTTGATTGTGCACATAGTTAGGGTTTTTACTAGCTTTATTAACTCAAGTATTCAATGCGAATTAGGTCAATTTCAAAAGGGATTATAAGTGATTTCACTTAATCAAAATTCATTTGCAATCAAGTGCATTTTAGAAGAGCATAGCAGTGAAGAAGCGAAGCAGAGTGATTGAAGCAATTAAGATCTAGTGCAAGTGAAACCCTAGCTAGAAAAGTGATTAGGTATTTACAATATTCATTTTCCCTAGTTTTAGAGAGTGCTTTCAATTTATTGCAAAACTGTATACACTGTAAGTTGTAGAGGTAGTGGATCATCCCCAACCTATATTCAAACATAATCCTAACAAATCTTTGGTGGATGATTCAGATGGTGTGTTTTCGCACATCCCATATGGGGTTTTGTACACAGAGGATGTAAGGGTTTATATTCATGTAAAGTTGGAAGAATATGATCATAGAAAAATTAGAGATTTGTGGGTTAATGAACTCACCAAAGACAACTTCAAATTGAAACCTGAATTTGAGAGCTTGGCAAAGAAGAAGCTCAATGTATTGCATGGTTTTCCTAAATTTTATCATGATGATGCATGGGTGAAAGATGGGAAATTTTCAAGAGAGGGTGAAAAATAAAATGGTTGAGATTGATAATGCAATGAGCTACATTATATCTATCACTCATGGGATTATGAACGTGCCATTTTTGGTACTATTACAAGGCAATCTAAGGTCAAGTCTAAATAGAAATGTAAAAGAGAGAAGAACCTAGATGATAACGCTCTAAGGAAGGATACTTCTAAAGATGGTGAGGATACCTATAAGAAAAACTTAGAGCTTGTTAAAGAAGAATGGAATCTCATTAATAGTCCTAAGGATTTATTCTCCCTTTTGGTCAGATTTCCTTCTTGTTGTTTCTTTGGTTCTCTAGGGCCTGTGTGACTGTCTTTATGAGGCTTGTGTGAAATTTTAGTTTTTTTTTGTATGACTATTTACCCTTATATTTGCTGTTTTTTTGTAGGAATGTAGGCCTTTGTTTCTTCTTGAACTGGTGGGCTTGTAGGCCTTAGTGTTTTTCTTGTTATTTTGTTTTGGGTCAGGGCCCTTTCCCTTCTTTTATAATCTGTTGGTGTAATTAAATGTTTTGTACCTTGTCCTAGGTCATAATTACACCTTAGTTAAGTTTACTTAGGGACCACATAGGAGGTTGTTGGAGAATTTCCACTTTTGGTGGACTTGACATGTCATTACCTCATCATTTCCACCTTTTGTGGACACATCATGTGATTATCTCTTCACCTTAAGTGGAGTGATAAGTTTTCCTAGTTGTCTCATGTCATAAGATTCTGACACTTGTCATAATCTTATGCCCTTCTATGTTCTCACCTTGGCTATATAACCAAGGGGTCTCTCTCATTTGTAATCAATCATTGTACTGCATATCATATTAATGACATTGAATACATTTTATTCTTGTCATATCATTTCTCTCTTTTGTGCTTTCCATTTGGTCCATAGATCTTGGGTGGCAGCCATAGCCAATTCTAACATGGTATCAGAGCGGGTTGGGTGCCATTGGAGAGTCTTTTTCTGAAAAGAGATTCCACATCGAGGAGGTTCCGTTCGTGGCTCTTTGTTGCAGGTTCATATCTGAGCTTGCTGGTGCAAATCTGAGCTCACCATTGCGTTTGAAGGTTCGAGAAAGTCAAATTTTCCTTTTGTTTCGTCCAAATCGGACATACAAGGCCAAATCTAGGAGGGTTTGACGCTGAAGTGTGGTTGCGAGATCCAGAAGGTAGCTGCAATTTTGGAGCATTTTGGGTCACATCTGACCCTGCCATCGCGTCCAGAAGGGCCAAAAACCCTAAGATCGACTGTCAATTCGTCCGATTCGGAGCAAGTCATCCGGTGAGGCAAATTTTTTTTACCCGAGAGCCGTACGGCCCCCAGGTCGCCATCGTTACCAGTCGGTACGATTTTTGTAAAAAAAATATATTTTATTCCGTCGAAATATTTTGAAATTTTTTTTAGAAAAATTTAAAAAAAAAAGGATTTGATTTTTCTAAAAAATTTGTATTAAAAATTCAAAAAAAAAATACAAAAGCTTTTTTTGAGTCTGGGGGTTGCAGACTGCGTACCGGTTGCAGGGTACTCTGTACCCGCGGTAGTACTCGGGCCCCTCCGCGGGCGCCACTGCAGGCCCCTCTCTCCACCCGCGGACCATTCAACATTTCGGCGGGTTTCAGATCTCCGGCGGCCGGCAAAAATCAAAATCCCGGCAGCTTCAGTAATTTCCGTAAACCTACAGGAAATATTCCGAGGTCATCACTACCGGCGGCAAAAGCCAAAAGAATCTTCCGGTATCGTGGTATATTTCGGGAAAAGGCGGTCGGCGGAAAGACGGTCATCTGCACGTCATTTTAAAGCTCATGTTCAGTGAATATTCCATTCGGAGGTATATTCTGTTTTGACGGCCAAACGGACGTCAAATTTAAACCTCTGAATTGCATGCGTCAGCATTATGTCATTGATGACGTCAGCAGGGTTTTGAAAATTTCTGCCCCTTCACCATTTGAGTTTTAATTTTTGCAGTCAATCTTTGAAGCTCAATAACTCGGTCAATTTGGGTCCTTTTTTCGAGCAATGTTTTTTGATTTGGGTTAGAATTTCGTGCTTTACGCACTGGTCCAATCATTTTTTGGTTTTGGTGCCTGTTTTTTTTTCCAGAAATTGCAGATTCTCATAGGTGTTGCTGCTTCGTCCTCATTTTGGGAACTTCGGGAGCTCATATCTTGATCCTACGGTAACATTTTTTTGTGCAGTTTTTTTTAAAGTGCATGATTTTTCATGTACTTCTCAGTGGTATGATCAGATTGATCTCATTTTGTACCAAAAAATGTACTTTATACTGTGGCCTATTTTGGCATTTGTAAGCACTAAGATCAAGTCTAGTTTGCTGTTCTTGGCATCTAGCAACTGTAAACACACTAAATATAAAGTGCCAAATCAGATATTTCTTGGGGGGTTTCTTGATTGAGTGATTTGGGGGGGTCTCTTGGTGCATTGCTTTGATCTGTTTGCTTTGCTCTTTCATTTTCATGGATCATTCTAAGGTTCCTTTGCTCACATCATATAATTATTCAACATGGCATCAAAATGCATGGAATATACTAATGATAGAAGGTCACTCTCTATATGTTGAAAATAAGGTACCTGAACCTACAGATGATGAGAAAAAGTTAAAATGGATGATCAAACATGTAAAAGCTCTTGGGCGTCTTCGTAGACTAGTTTCTCAAGATTTGTTGTTTCAGATTGAATCATGTAAAAATTCTCATGAAGCTTGGGAAAAATTGAAAACATTGTATGGTACAAAAGATGAAGTAAGAGGCTATCAAATTGATAATGATTTGATGAATCTTGATCCTAAGAACTTTGACAACATCCAAGACTACATCACTAAGGTTAATGATCTAAAAGAGCAATGTAAAGCATGTGGAATTGATAAGAAGGACATCCAGTTGGTGTATAATACAATGAACAAGCTTGGTCCTGATTATGCTTCTTTTGTTTCTAGCTTTCATACTCATAGATTGACTATGGGGTCTGCATACACTACACCTTCATTTGTATCATTTTCTGAGATGTTGATACATGAGCAACAAAAGCTTATCTCAATGGCTCTCATCAAGACTTCTAAATCTCAGGCATTGGTGGTTAGTCAAGTGAAAGAATCAGAATCAGATAAGAAACAGAAGAAAGCAAAGAATAATCAACATTCAGATCAAGTAAATCAACAATCAAATCAAGAAAAGAAAAAATCTTCTTCAAAAGGAGAATCATCTAAGAAGGAGAGGCATTTTTGTGCATATTGCAAGAAGGATGGACATGAAGAACATTATTGTTATAAGAAGGATATTGACGAGTTGAAGAATCTTCTCAAAAAGAATCACATTGATTTGCCTTCTAGAATGTCTGAATCTTCTTCTCCTTCTACTTCAAAATAGTCTAAAAAGGACAAAGGTCAAATATCATGATATAAAGGACAAGCTCTTTGTGCTCATTCAAGTCCAGGATCAGGGAGATGGCTTCTAGATTCAGGAGCATCACATCATATGGTATCTTCACAGACTATCTTCTCTTCATTTCAACCTTGTTCTATGTCTCCTATCTTGATGGGAAACAATACATACATGAGTGTAATAGGGAAGGGATCTATTAGCATTGGGGAGAACACTTTTCAGGATGTCTTGTGTGTTCCTCATTTGACGAACAATCTGCTTTCCATATATCAGATTACACATGGTGGAGATGGGAGAACTGTGGAGTTCACTCCTGATTCTGTTATCATTCGTGACTTGGAGACTAGAGATGTCATTGCTACTGGGGTGGTTGATCATTCATCTCGGTTGTATTCCTTTGCATAGTTTGCTTCTGATGGTGACAATGTTCCTTCGACTGCTGATCACATACACTATGATTCTGAGGAGACATTTGGATTTTTGAACTTGGGTATACTCATATCAGATCCATTCCTTGAGCCATGCACTCTATCTCCTCCATCTATTGTTGTACCTGATGATACTTGTGATTCAACAATTTTGACTCCTAGTGATTCAGTGCAGCAGGACATACATAGTCTTCTAGATATGGCTACTTTGGATGGCTTTCTAACAGGTATTTCAGACTTGTTTGTGGAGTCTCATCTTTCAGATTTGGAGGACACTCTTGATAGCATTCATCTTCTCTTTGATGAAGATGCATCTTCTTCAGTTGTTGTGAGGGAACACTTTGACCCTCTTGTTCATTCTCTACATGATCATTCTTCACAGTTTGGCATGAGTGTGGATACTTTTGGACAACATTTGGAGGAGGCTTCTTTATCTTTAGAGGGGATATCTTTATCTTTGGATCGTGTTCTACATTCTTCTCTACTAGATGTTGGATTTTCCTCTTCAGCAGTGTGGCCTAGAACGCCTGATTGGAGTGGTTTAGCTTTCTACATCGACATGGAGACACTTGAGCATTCTTCAAAGACATCATCGCACATCATACATCTTGACATCTTGCATACATCCTTGGTTTTGTTTCTTCCCAAGGGGAGGAACGTTGTTCGGTGCAATTGGATCATCTTCAGCATTCAATGTCGAGCTTCTACCATCATTGCAGGAGACTCAACATTGAGGGGGGGCTACCTTGCTTCTCTTCTACTTCTCTCTTATGGGGGGGTCTTTTTCCTCACATGGGGTTTTTACCTTCTCATTCTTCATTGAGAGTATTTCTATTTTGTATTTCATCTCTCTTTTGAGGGGGAGTTTTTTCCCATGAGGTTTTCTCCCTTTCCTCATTTGTGAGAGATTGCATTGATTGCATTGTGTGTGTACATGGGTACCTAACATGGCCTAGTAGCCGGGACCCATCTTGCATTGTTTACTTTTGTGTACATTCTCCCTAAGTTGCACTTAAGGGGGGGTGTTGGTGTAATTAAATGTTTTGTACCTTGTCCTAGGTCATAATTACACCTTAGTTAAGTTTACTTAGGGACCACATAGGAGGTTGTTGGAGAATTTCCACTTTTGGTGGACTTGACATGTCATTACCTCATCATTTCCACCTTTGTGGACACATCATGTGATTATCTCTCCACCTTAAGTGGAGTGATAAGTTTTCCTAGTTGTCTCATGTCATAAGATTCTGACACTTGTCATAATCTTATGCCCTTCTATGTTCTCACCTTGGCTATATAACCAAGGGGTCTCTCTCATTTGTAATCAATCATTGTACTGCATATCATATTAATGACATTGAATATAGTTTATTTTTGTCATATCATTTCCATCTTTTTGTGCTTTCCATTTGGTCCATAGATCTTGGGTGGCAGCCATAGCCAATTCTAACATAATCAAAAACATCAATGTTACTTCATCTCATCCAAGGCCAACTATTTTACAAGGTTTATAATTTGTTTTTTATTTATTTATGTGATAACATATATAAATGTGGGAGTGTTTGAGTAGAACATCCTCTTTTACATCAATTTATTTCTACCACTTCTCTTTTTTACCATGATTTAATATCATTATCACATTAAAAAATGAGAGAAATAATAATTTAATTATAATTTTTTCATGATCTAATTTCAATGTATTTCCCAACCCACAACAATCTAGATAATTCTATACATTGAAAGAGACTCTACACATAACATTAGAAAAAATTACAATACAATCATATTGCATTACCTTTTTTTAAATCTAATGGATAACTCTAAGCTATCCCACAAGGTTGATTACTTTTATTTCTATCATAACAAATATGTCATTCTATAGATATATTAATTGTATTCAAACATAAATTTCAATACCTACTAGATATTTTTACAAAATAAACATTAGGTTTTACTCATGAGGCCATAACCCTCTTAACTAATGAGGTTAATCATTTGAAAGGAATGATATCCTCAAGACATTGGTCTTGTTATGTTGAATTTATATTTTAAATAAAATAGAAACCACCTAATACATTATCTAAGATGGTTCTTTCAAAATTACATATCACACTTAGCGTCCCTACATCCTACTATTCTTCGTCTAGCTAAACTTCACAAGGACATTAACATTCCTATGAGAGGCATTAGTTAGAATGATATATATTCCATATAGATTATAGATAACAAATAGGGATGAATCCATTAGTTATATCTTATTTTTCCTTATGATAGCTTGTATTTTCCTTTATTACTTTCCCTTTTATGTATGTTGTCATCTTTCTTCCTTATTTATCCACCTTGTGTTTTTTTACACTTTTCCCACATATTTATGACATGTATGTTGTGTTTTACCTATTCTTAATCACCTTATATATTAGAAGTTTACTTTCTTCTGGGCCACTTGGGGGCAACTTCCTTAATTTATTTTCATGTTTTTCATGTTTATACTTCATTATATGTCTCTTATGCTTGCTTATGTATTATTTTGTATGTCTAAATATCTTATTTACCTCTAATTATCAATTTGAATTTCATGTGACCACATTGGATTTCCACTTATCCTTTGCATTTCTTGATATTATGTTTCGTGTTCCTTATACTAATTTTTTATGCTTTCTATATTCCATGAATATTTTATTCTTATGTTTAAGATATAGCATCATGTTTACTTATATTTTTGGTATCTATTGTGTTGGTGAGGACTATGACATGTTTAATGACATGTTTACAAACACCTTAAAGGAATCTATAAATTTTCTAAGGTCAAGTTCTCTTAAGTTAGACCCTTAAATTAATCAACTTTATGATTATGAGTGAATATTCAAAAATAACATATAGTTCAGCGTGTATATGGTGTATATGTAGTTCAACTGGATTTTAGGGAAGGTGCATGAAGATGGGTAGCTAATTTGTGGCTAATTTACTTTTTCATCCCGAAATAGTGAAAATGCGAGCGCATTATAGTAAAATGTGCTCACGTTATGGCTTGGTAATGACCAAGCCTAGGATCGGTCATTACCAAGCCATAATGCAAATGTGTTATAACGTGCTTGTGTTATGGTTTAAATTTCAAAAAATGTGCACATTTTGAGTTCAAAAAATGTGCATTTTTTGAAATAAAAAAAACATTTCCAAAACGTGATCACATTATAATGTGCTTGCATTTTGGTCTACATTGAAATTTTTTCTTCTCTTTATCTTGTCTCTTTCTTCTTGTTATCTTTTAGGGAAACTATATACATGAAATAAAAATTTAAGTATAAGCTGACATTTACATATGGACATTTACTTTCTTATACTTTAAGTTATATTTCATGTATATAGGTAGGATGTTTGAGAGTGGTTTTGGATCTCTAAGAGTTATAATGAAAATTATAGTTTTTGGAAGATCTCAAAAATTTCAAACTTAGTCAAATTTCAGTAATCAGCATGTCAAATTTCAGTAATCAAGAGGTCAAATTTCAATAATCAACAAGTTGTGTCATCTTTCTCTCTCTATCTCACTCATTTTTTATCCCTTATGCTCTAGACCTTTCTCTCACACTCTCTCCTTCCCTTTATACTTCTATCCATCTAACCTCTCTCTCCCTCTCCATCCCTCCCGCCTTTCCTCTTTCCATTCTTCCCTTTCTAATTTTCTCTATCTCCCCCTCTCTCTCTCTCTTCCTTCCTCCCACCCACCTTCCCTCTCTACTTCACTCTATCTAACATATCCCTCTCTACCTCTCTCTCTCCCTCCCTCCTCCTCTCTCTCTCTTCCTTCGTCCCAACCATCTTCCCTCTCTACTTCTCTCTATCTAACCTATCCCTCTCTGCCTATCTCTCACCCTCCCTCCTCTCTCTCTTAATCTTTCCACCTTCCTCCTTCCTTCCTCTCTCTCTCATTCTCTTTATCACACTTCTCTCTCCCTCTCTCCCTCCCTCCTCCCCTCTCTACTTTTCTCTATCTCTCTCCCTCCCTCCTCCCCCCTCTCTATCTCTCCTTCCCTATATACTTCTCTCTACATCTCCCTCCTTCATTCCCTCTCACTCTCCCTCCCTCTCTCCCTCTCTCTTAATCTCCCAACCTTCCTCCTTCCCTTTGTGTTTCTCACTCTCACACACTCTTTTCCCCCCATCTCTCTCTCTTTGGTTTAGGTTTTATGTTTTATGGTTTAGGGTTTAGTATTTAGGGTTTAGGCTTTATGGTTTATGGCTTAGGCTTTAGGTCCAAACCCCTCTCTCTCCCCCTTCTCTCAAGTCTATCCCTCCTATCCCTCTCATACCCTCTCTCTCTCTTAGGTATATATCTCTCTCTCTCAGGTCTCTCCCTCCTAGGTCCCCTCTCCCTCTCTCAGGTCTCTCCCTACCACCCCCTTCCCCTCTTCTCAAGTATCTCCCTCCCACCCTAACTAGAGAACACATACATTGTCTTTGTCTCTCTCTAAGGTCTCTCCCTCACCCCCCATCTCTCTCTCTTTCTCTCTCTCTCTCTCTCTCTCTCTCTCTCTCTCTCTCTCTCTCTCTCTCTCTCTCTCTCTCTCTCTCTCTCTCTCTCTCTCTCTCTCTCTCTCTCTCTCTCCCAATTATCTCCCTCCCACCCCCTTTCCCTCTCTCAAGTCTCTCCCTCCCACCAAGCTAACTAGAGAATCTCTCTCTCTTCATCTCAGCCCCTATATCTTAGGTCTCTCTATGCCACCCCCTCTCCCTCTCCTAACTCCTCTCCCTCTCTCAAGTCTCTCCCTCCCACTCTAACTGGAGAAGTCTCTCTCTCTCTCTCTCTCAATTATCTCCCCTGCACCCTAACTAGAGAACTCTCTCTCTCTTTCTCTCCCTCTCTTAAGTCTCTCCCTCCCATGCTAACTAGATCTCTTTCTCTCTCCCTCATATCTCCCTCTTTATCTCTCCCTCTCTCTCCCTCTCTCCCTCTCTCTCGGGTCTATCCCTCCCACCCTCTCCCTCTCTCTCAAGTCTATCCCTCCCAATCCCTCCCCTTCTCTCAAGTCTCTCCCTCCTACCCCCTCTCTCTCTCAAGTCTCTCCCTCGCACCCCCTCCCCCTCTCTCAAGTCTCTCCCTCCCATGCTAACTAGAGAACACACACACACACACACACACACTATAGTTTCTCCCTCACACCCCCTCACTCTCTCTCCATCTCTATCTCTCTCCCACTCCCTATATGTCCCTCTCCCTCTCTCTCTCCCTCCCACCCCCTCTCCATATCTTAGGTCTCTCCCTCCCACCCTAACTAGAGAACTCTCTCTCTCTCTCTCTCTCTCTCTTCCCTATCTCTTAGGTCTCTCTCTCCCACCCCCTCTCCCTCTCCCAAGTCTCTCCCTCCCACCCTAACTAGATAACTCTCTCTCTCAGGTCTCCCTCTCCCACCCCCTCTGCCTCTCTTAAGTCTCCCACTCCCAACCTAACTACATAACTCTCTCTCTCCATCTCTACCTCTTTTTTAGCTCTATCCCTCCCACTCCCTCCCCCTCTCTCAAGTCTCTCCCTCCCACCTTAAGTAGATAAATTTCTCTCTCTCCTTCTCTCTCCCTCTCCCTCTCTCTCTCTCTCCCTCTCTCCTAGGTCTCACCCTCCCACTGCCTCTCCCTCTCTCAGGTCTCTCCCTCCCACCCTAACTATAGAACTCTCTCTCTCTCTAAGGTCTCTCCCTCACACCCCCCATCTCTCAAGTCTCTCCCTCCTGCCCCCTCTCCCTCTCTCAAGTTTCTCTCTCACTCACTCACTCCTTTTATGTCTCTCCCCTCTACCCTTAACCCTTAAACCCTCTACCCTCTACCATCTATCTCTCTCCCACTCCCTCACTCACTCTCTCTCAATTCTCTCCTCCTACCCACTCTCCCTCTCTCAGGTCTCTCTCTCTCACTCCTTCTATCTATCTCTCTGCCTTAACCTTAAACCTTTTAAAACCTCTACCCTCTGCCCTCTATCTCTCTCCCTCCCTCCTCTCTCTCTCTCAAGCGTCTCCTCTGCCCCTCTCCTTTCTCAAGTCTATCTCTCTCTCCTCACTAAATCCTTCTATCTCTCTCCCATCTGCCCTTAGCCACCGTGCCTTGTGCCATGCCCATAAACCCTTAAACCCTCTACCATCTACCCTCTATCTCTCTCCCACTCCCTCCCTCTCTCTCTCTTCAATTCTCTCCCTCCTACCCCCTCTCCCTCTCTCAAGTCTCTCTCTCACTCTCTCACTCACTCCTTTTATCTCTCTCCCCTCTACCCTTAACCCTTAAACCCTTAAACCCTTAAACCCTCTACCCTAGCTTTCCAATTCGGTGAAATTGGCAATCTAGTGGCCTATTTGAAAAAATGGTTCAAAGAAATGGGGTCTCCTGATGGTGTAAATCACTGAGAAACCCCACTTCTTGGACCCATTTTTTCAAAAATGCCAACTTAAGTTTTCAATTACACCCTATTTGGAAAGCTACCAGGCCCTCTACCCTCTATCTCTCTCCCACTCATCCCTCTCTATCTTTGTCTCTATGTTTCTCAAGTCTCTACCTCCCACTCCCTCTTCCTCTCACAGGTCTCTCTCTCTCTCACTCCCTCTATCTCTCTCTCCTCTCCCCTTAACCTTAAACCCTAAACCCTTAAACCTAAAACCCTTTATTCTTAACCCTCTATCTCTCTCCATTCTCTCCCTCCTACCCCCTCTCCCTCTCTCAAGTCTCTCACTCACTCACTCCTTGTATCTCTCTCCCCTCTACCCTTAACCCTTAAACCCTTAAACTCTCTACCCTAACTTTTCAATTCAGTGAAATTGTTAATGTAGTGGCCTATTTGAAAAAATGGGTCCAAGAAATGGGGTCTCTCGATGATTTACATCACTAGGAGACCCCATTTCTTGGACTCATTTTTTCAAACAAGCAAGTTACATTGCCAATTTCACCGAATTGGCAAGCTAGTGGGCCCACTGACTTGCCAATTTAGTGAAATTGGATATATAGTGTCCTATTAGGAAAAAATGGGTCTGAGAAATGGGGTCTCCCAGTGATGTAAATCACCGAGAGACCCCATTTCTTAGACCCATTTTTTCAAATAGGCCAAGTTATGTTTCCAATTTCATTGAATTGGCAAGCTAGTGGGACTTCTATCCTCTACTCTTAACCCTCTACCCTCTATCTCCCTCCCACTCACTCCCTCTCTCTCTATCTCTCTCTCAAGTCTCTACCTCCCAACCCCTCTCCCTCTCTCAAGTGTCTCTCTCTCTCTCACTCCCTCTCTCTTTCTCCCCTCTACCATTAACCCTAAACCCTAGAAGCCTTAACCCTTAAACCCAAAGGCCAGCAAACCTAAAACCCTGCCTATCTCTCTCACTTCTCTCCCTCCTATCCCCTCTCTCTCTCTCTCACTCACTCACTCAGATCTCTCTCCCCTCTACCCTTAACCCTCTACCCTCTACCCTAGCTTTCCAATTTGATGAAATTGGGAATGTAGTGGCCTATTTGAAAAAATGGGTCCAAGAAATGGGGTCTCTTGGTGATGACCTCATTTCTTGGACCCATTTTTTCAAATAAGCAAGTTAGGTTGCCAATTTCACTGAATTGCCAAGCTAGTGTGCCCACTGGCTTGCCTTCGATGAAATGGGAATGTAGTGATTTGGTTAAAAAAATGGGTCCAAGAAATGGGGTCTCTTGGTGATGTAAATCATTGTGAGACCTTATTTCTTGGACCCATTTTTTCAAACAGGGCCAGTTAGGTTGCCAATTTCACCAAATTGGTAATCTAGTGGGCTTACTGGCTTGCCAATCCAGTGAAATAAATAATGTAGTGGCCTGTTTGAAAAAATGGGTCCAAGAAATGGGGTCTCTTGGTGATTTACATCACCGGGAGACCCCGTTTCTTGGACCCATTTTTTTAAATAGGCCAAGTGATGGAGAGGAAGTGGGAGGGAGATAGAGATAGATAGATAGAGGGCATGAGGGAGAGTGATAGGGATTGATTGAGCAAGAGGTATGTAGAAAGAGGGAGAGGGTAGATAGAGACAATTAGAGAGGGTAGGAGAGAGGGGGGAGAGAGAGGTGAGATGTATAGATAGAGAGAAAGGGATAGGGTTTGAGGGTATAGGGTTGAAGGATTAGGGTGGAGGACCTATAGGGTTGATTATTTAGGGTATTGGGTTGAGGGTATAGGGTATAGGGATTAGGGTCAAGGGTAGAGGGTATTGGGTCTCTATGCTCAACCCAGTAACCTCTACCCTCAACCCTTAACCCAAGAAAACTGTATATCCTAATCCCTAAACTCTAAGAGGGAGTGGGAGAGAGAGGGAGTGATGGAGAGGTAGTGGGAGGGAGATAGAGAGAGGTAGATAGAGGGAGCAAGAGAGAGTGGTAGGGATTGATTGAGCAAGATGTACATAGAAAGAGGGAGAGGGTAGATAGAGACAATTAGAGAGGGTAGGAGAGAGGGAGGGAGAGAGAGGTGAGATGTATAGATAGAAAGAAAGGGATAGGGGTTGAGGGTATAGGGTTGAGGGATTACCCAATACAATCTACCCTTACACCCTTAAATCCAAGAAAAATCCTTACCCTAATCCCTAAACCCTCAACCCTTAAACCCTCAACCCTCAACCCTCAACCCCTATACCCTCAACCCTATACATTGGACCCTCAACCCTAATCCCTCGACCCTCAACCCTCAACCCTTAAACCCTAAGCCCTTAAACCTTCTACCCTCTACCCTATATATTAAACGCTCAACCCTCAATTCTCAACCCTCAACCCTTAATCCCTCAACCCTCAATCCTTAAACCATAAACCCTCAACCCCTGTACCCTCTTCCCTTTACATTAGACCCTCATCCTAATACTTCAACCATATACCCTCTAACATATACCCTAAACCCTCTACCCTCAACTTTCAACCCTTTAACCCTAAACCCTTAAACCTTCTACCCTGTACCAGCAACCCAATACTCTCTACCATCGACCCTAATCCCTCAACCGTCACCCCTTAAACCCTAATACCCTAGAAACCATCAACCCTATAGGTCCTCCACCCTAATCCCTCAACCCTATACCCTCAAACCTTATCGCTTTCTCTCTATCTATACATCTCACCTCTCCCTCACTCCCTCTCTCCTACCCTCTCTAATTGTCTCTATCTACCCTCTCCCTATTTCTACATACCTCTCATTTAATCAATCCCTACCACCCTCTCTTGCTCCCTCCCTCTATCTCTATCTATCTCCCTCCCACTCTCTCCCACTCCCTCTCTCCCCCTCTCTCTCATGTCTCTCCCTCCCACCCCCTCTCTCTCTCAGGTCTCTCCCTCTGGCAACCTACCTAGGTAACTCTCTCTCTCTCTCCCCTCTCTCTATCTATTCATCCCACCCTACCTAGATAAGTCCCTCTCACTCCACCCCCTGTTTCTCTCCCTCTATCAGGTCACTCCCTTCACCAACCTCTCCCTCTCTTAGGTCTCTCACTCACACTCCCTCTCTCTCCCACTCCCTCCCTCTCACACTCCCTCTGACTACCTATCTCTCAATTCTCTCCCTCTCACCCCTCACACTCTCAAGTCTCTCCCTTTGGCACCCTACCTACATAACTCTATCTTTCTCTTTGTCTATCTCTCTCTCCCCACCTGAGCTCTCTCTCTCACTCCCTTTATCCCTCCCACCCTACCTAGCTAAGTCCCTCAATCCAACTCATTCTCTCCCACTCCCTCTCTCTTAAACTCTCACTTTATCCCTTTATCCCTCTCACCCCCCTCACACTCTCAAGTCTCTCCCTTTGGAACCCTACCTACATAACTCTATCTTTCTCTCTCTCTCTCTCTCCCCCCTCTCTCTCTCCCTCTCTCTCAATTCTCTCTCTCCCACCCCTCCTCTCTCTCTCACTCCCTTTATCCTTCCCACCCTACCTAGCTAAGTCCCTCTCACTCCAACCCCTTCTCTCCCACACCCTCTCTCTTAAACTCTCACTTCCCACCCCCTCTCCCTCTCCCCCCTCCTCCTCCACCGTACCTAAACAACTCTAGACCTCTCTCTCTCTTAAAATTCTCCCTCCCTCTAAATACATACATAAATACATGCATACGAGCATAATACATATGTACATACAATCCTACATACATACAAGCATACATGTACATGCATATATGCAATCTTACATACAAGTAGGCATGCATAAAATATACATGAATTGATACAGATTGTGCATATGTCGAATGTGGAGAGATTCAATGTCAACAAAAACCTTAATGAAACAGTTTACATTCAAGATTCGATCAAGTAAACTACTCTATTTGTAATACAATCAAACCTTTCAAATACATCTCATTGTTCTCTATTTCTAAGGATTTATTAAACCATTTTGGCCCTCATATTTCTATGGGCACAATGGTTGTTGAAATGACAGCCTAGAAAATGAGATTTGATGCTTAATATGCAAGCTAAGATGGTTTCTATGTGCAAATGTGTGTGGGAAGGATTTGTGGTATGCTTCTAAATGAAACAAAATGATGAAAAGGATGATGAATACAATGATAAACGAAGGATGATGTTGATGATAAATGAACAAGTGGAGATGAGTGAGATGATATGAAACTAAAATGAACTATTCATGATTATTTATATGCTCAAATGCAACAAAAAAGAAAACTAATCTAAAATGCAACTATGATGTAATATGTTAATATAGGATGAGAATGTAACATAAAATATGATATAAAATCTAGTTATAAGACTCCAAGAATGCTCCAAGCTCCTAAGAGAAACCTACATAATAACTTTACTTCAAATGTGGATGATAAATGCAAAGGAAAGGGGGTGTATTTATAGGGTTTCTCAAGCATTTTATGAGGTGGCACCTATCAATGGTCTAGATTCGAAGGAGAAAGAATAGATAGTGGAGATGGAGAGAATTAGGATGTTGTCCCCTTGACCAAAGACGACATTACATGTGTGTGGAGATAATCCCTTGACCAATTGGAAACATTCCAAATGGATGGGGGACCCAAGTGTGTGAAACAAAGACCCATGTGCTGCAAAATTTGTTGGAAGTGTGGGGAAATAAAGCCATGTGACTTTCGCAATTGGTGGAAGTGTGTGAGGATAATTCTAATTAATAATTAGGCTTATTTATTTTCATGTGACCTTTGTGAGGTGGCACAAGAAAATGTAGTAGACATGTGCTCTGATTCTTAATCAGGATTAAGGAAGATTAATTAAATAAACATGTTTAGGATACTTTGTTTATTTAATTATTTAGAAGAATATGATTTTGGAGAATTAATAGGACCGTGAACAATATAAATAAAGTGAGACTTTATTTATACGTAGTTGAAACATTAATCAAATAGGTTGTATTTAATTAACTAAATATGATGACCATTTTTAGGTGTATACATTTTTCCCCTCTTTGAAGTGATGTGTTTACATGTTGCTTCAAAGAAAATTTTGATACTGATGCTTAGAAAATTTTTTGATGCCCCAAACGATGCAATATTTTGATATCCCAGATGATGTTAGATTTGGATCTCCCAGACGATGTAAGATTTCAATGCCCCAAATGATGTCAAATTTTGATGCCCTAGACGATGTCAGATTTCGATGCCCCAGATGATGTAAGATTTTGATGCCCCAGATGATGTCCCAAACTTTTATTTTCAGTTATTGACAGATATATGCCCCCTTAGGAGATAAATCGATGAATTTTGAAAATTTTGAAAATTTTGATGATTTTTGATGATTTGATAATGATATGATGCAGAGACGATTTATCTCCTGATAAAGAAATATTGATTCTTCCAGTTGATTCAATGTTGTCAAGCTTTGCTTCCTTGTGTTTGATGTTTGATGATCATGCTTAGCCAGTTGTTTGATTTGATGATGTTTGATGATGTTGATAGAAAAAATGACCTCATGATAGGTGAGGATCAATGATAGGATGATGATGATTGACCTCATGATAGGCGAGATTGGATTGATTGAACCTCATGATAGGCGAGGTTAATTTGATTGATGAACCTCATGATAGGCAAGGATCAATGATAGATTGATGATTGACCTCATGATAGGCGAGGATCATTGATAGTTTGATTGATTGACCTCATGATAGGATAGGTGCAATGATTGATGAACCTCATGATAGGCGAGGTTGAATTGATTGATGAACCTCATGATAGGCGAGGATCAATGATAGATTTATGATTGACCTCATGATAGGTGAGGATCAATGATAGTTTGATTGATTGACCTCATGATAGGTGAGGATCAATGATAGTTTTATTGATTGACCTCATCATAGGCGAGGTGCATTGATTGATGAACCTCATGCTAGGCGAGGTTGAATTGATTGATGAACCTCATGATAGGTGAGGTTGAATTGATTGATAAGATTGTTGATTTGCGATATGTTATTGATCATAGGATGATTTTCACATTTGGTGCAAGTGAATCCATATTTGATTGGGCGATGTGGTTTGACTTCTCTGATTGATTGATATTCCCCATTATAGGATTGATTGATGTACTAAGACTTGATGATATACTGAGACCTGATATATACACCGATTCAATTGAGACATTAATGATGTACCTCTGAATTTGAGACATTATGATACACTGCCAATTTTGATATTGATGTATCTCTTTATACCTTTGGATATCCTTGTACACTTTGACATCATTTTGAGTTATATATGACATGCAACGATGATTATGATTGATATACGTGTCTATATGATGTTTATATGTGATGATGATCATGATGATTATGATGGAAGCATTTGATTTCTATTTTATGATGCTATGTGATGTGATGCTTATGATTATGCAATGTGATGTGATGTTTATGATTATGCAATGTTGTGAATGTATGTAATTTCTATGTGATGATGATGATTATGCAAACTATATTTTTTTTAGATGATATGTAATGAAAATGAGTGAATTTGCACGACTTCAAATGGTCAAGGCTTTAATCTTAAATGAGTGAGTTTGTCCAATTTCCAAAAGTTGTGGGAAGACTACAGTAGATTGGTCTTTTAAGCTTCATAACTATGACATATTTCCCAACTTTCCTGGAAATATGAAAAGACTCACTCATTTAAGCATAGTGGATCACCCTCCTAAATGACATGATTTTGATTTTGGAAATGATATGCAATGTATGTCCTTTATTATGTGATGATATGGAAGCGTGATGGATGATATTATATGATATGACCAATTGAAGGAACAAGATGCTCCACAATAGAGATAATGAAACCATGGATAAATGATAGATCAAAATGAAAGATTCCCTGCAAAACATGTCACACAAGCAACATATCTTTTGTCAAAAGATGATAATGGTTGATTGATTAAGATGCCAACAATGGTTGATTCCATAAGGCATGGTGATGATAAGATTGATGATTGTTGATGATTGATTGACAAAAGATATGAGGATTGGATAATGTTTTATAGCTAGGCTCAAATATGATTTGCATGATAAGATTCAAGGTTGCAAAGAGACATGATGAGATGGATTTTGATAAGCTAGGCGCTATGGAATGGAAGAAAGCAAGGATAATGATAATGAATGGGATGATCAAGATCAACTAGATAAGATATAGACACAAGGACCCAATACTTTTCCCCTATTCCTCATCAAGACCAAGGATGGGAATAAAGGATGTATTTAGAAAGAATTATGGAATATGGATAATGCAAAGGATATGATATAGAAGATATGGATAAAGTGTATAGGATAAGATATATGATGGTCAAGAAGATCCTTAACTTTGTCAAGATCAAAGATGGAAAAGTAAGGAATGAGCATAAAAGGGATAATGACCATGAATGATAAGATGGACGAAACTTGTCCCTAAGTGTAGAGTGCAAGAGGAATATGGAAGATAGGATATGGATGAGAGGGAGATGGAAGGACTTAAGCATCAAGTTTCACAGCCAAATATCTCTCGAATACATGCTCTAATAAACCATGGCAATGGGAAATTGAACTCCTAAATGTTGGAAAATTTAGGGTGTGATGGGATAATGGATAGGAGGTTGAAAGGTTTGTTGATGGATAGATGGAAAGGATGGAAAGATCAACATTGGCACACACCTCGAAGGGTGATGAAGTGATGGAGGAAAAATGGATTTGGAAGGTGATAGGCTTTTATATGGAAGACTGGAGGAAGCTTTTGGATTAGCAAATTTGGGTGCCGATTTAGATTTCATTACTTCTATGAGAATTTTTGGAATCCACATGATTTTTGACTTTGATATTTTCTTTGTGGGCCATTATGGCCTTTGAGATTTTTCTCTTTGATTTATAGACCTTTGTGGTCTTGGAAATTTTTCTTTTTTCTTTGATGCGCCTTTTTGGCCTTTTTGATTTTTCCTTTGATTTTGGATCAAATTTTCTTTTATTTTTGCATGCCTCTTCGAGGAGACATGTTGATCCTTTGATACATGTGAATTTTGATATGGAAGCTTTTGAAATTTGGCACCCAAATTGCTTCCAAGAGCAATAGGAGAGATGGATGGATATGAATGGTATGGAGGTAGATCATGGATGAGTTGTTGTTGGTAGAATTTTGAAAGGGAATCAAGGATGTGTGCCTTTGTTGTTCTTGAGGAATAGGATATGGACCTAGGATAAAGGGAAGGTTTGATGAGCTAGGATGAGGACCTAGGATAGATGGAAGGTTTGGTGGATTAGGATGAGGACCTAAGATAGATGGTAGGTTTGATGGACTAGGAAACTTAGGTGTATAACCACGGCCATGGTAATATGGGTTTTCTTGATCAAAAAGGGGTTCTAGGATACCTTGTTCATGAAGACCTAATACTTTTCCTTTGTAGTTCATACTTTGACACATTCGTTTACCAATGGGATATGCATTGTTTGTGAAAAAAGATGTGAGTCCATTTTCGGGAGGATATGATATGGATGAAAGGATAGGTGTTCGAAGTAAACCAGAGTGGATGAAGGTGGAGGATCCCAATTTGTAGGTGTGAGGTTCATGGATAGCTTGCATAGGTGTGATAGGATCTTGCCATGGGGATGATGGGGTATTTTGATCTTGACTTGGAAGAGGATCACGAGGTGTGGGAGATGGAGTAACTTGCTCTTCATTAGATATGGAATCATCATGCAGTGGTGTGAAAGGAATATCTTGATCTTGAGAAGGATGAGAATCCTCATGGAATGAAGGGATATCCTCAGATGGAAGCATATCCTGATCTTGATGAGGAAGGGAATCATGAGATTTTGTACAAATCATATCTTGATCACTGGGTGATAGGACATCATTAGATAGGATGGAAGAACTATCATGCTCCTGGGATTCAATGGAATCTTGAGATGGCATGGATTCATTAGATGTGGTGGAAGGAAGACTTGGAAGGATACTTTTCTCTTGAGATGGAAAGGAATGACTATGGATGAAAAGTGAAAGGAGGGGATCATCATAGAATTCTTGAGAGATGGGGTCTTGGTCAAAGATTGGAAGAACTTGTGGAATTTTGGTATCATCGAATGAAGTTGAAAGAATGCTTTCATCTCGAGGTGTAGAGGAGTCTATGCTAGCATGATTTGGACTGAGAGACTGGCATGAATCATTGGATATAGAAGATATGATAGAAGAAGGTGGTTGGATGGAATCGTTAACATGGGTGAAAGAATCCTGAGATTTGTTTTGACTTGTGGGAGATGAAGATATATGCACGACTTGGTAAGATTGCTCAATATCCTTTGTGTTTGAAGACTTTTATTTGGGCTTATTGATTTTTTGCAAAAATTCAAAGAAATTGAACTTGGATGATGTAGTTGTTGGTGGAGAAGGTGTCATTTCCAGATTTCCATCACATGGATAAGAATAGATGTGTGGCAGAAAATTTCTTTTTGTGGTTGTTTCCCCTTGCATATCTCAGATTTGTTGTTGAAGTATTTTTATTTGATGAGCTAAAGCATTCAATTGATCCTCATCTATTTTAGCCATGGTGGTTTGGATAATTTCACTATTTTGAGTTTCAACATTGGGATCTTGTTAAAATGGGCATACAAGTGGTACAATCTAGCTAAACTTTGATCTTTGTTTGGAGGAGTGCCAAGGATTACAACTAAGTCAAATAGAATGAAAAATTCTATTGATGGGACTAAGTTTTATTTGATTGTATAACATTTTTTCATGATTAAAGGATGAAAAATCCCAATGATGAAAATAGGTTTAACAATCAAAGATATGATAGATTTTGATGATTTAGGCACTTTGAGATGTTTAGATCTAGGTTTGGTTTGGAGAACTCCACTTGTAGAGGTTGGTTTTAACAAGTTTAGACTTATAAAGTATCTAAGGAATGGTCTTGGACTTGGAGTTTTGAAATTTTGGTTCAAACTTGTGAGACAAGACACTCAAATCTTTGGAAAAGTCTTGGATTTTGATAGTAGTAAAAGATGTATAATTCAGGATTGTTCTTGCAAGCTCTTTTGTAGAAATTGAAGGTTAACCTCTATCTAAAGTCGTAAAGTATTCATAAATGTTTTTGGTGTTTTTTTGCACTAAGAGGTATGGAATTTTGTTTTTGAATCTTAATATTTTGTGAAATCATTGGGTAAACTACATGTTCAGACTCTGTTTTTCCTAAGGAATGGTCGAACATTGTTGAGAGGATTGACTTTCAGAAGGTGGATGAACCTAAGTTACTATTTTGTGGTTTGCAAAAGGTGCCAAAACAGAGACAAAAGGTGCCACTTTAGAGTAACATGTCAAAAAATGAAAATTAGGACTAGAAAAATGTGTCACTTAGGACACCAAAGGTGCCAAAATAGTGTTTGACTCCACAAAACTTGAAAACTAGGCTTACAAGAGGTGCCACTTAGGACCCCAAAGGCACCAAAACAATGTCTGACTCCACAAAACTAGAAAACTAGGCTTACAAGAGACACCGGTTGGGACCCCAAAGGCACCAAAATAGAGACAAAAGCCGCCACTTTAGAATTGCATGTCAAAACACTTTTATAGTCAATCTTAAAATGGTTGTATCTTGGTCATACGAAGGTCTTTTTTAGGGATTTTTTTTTTAAATGGGTTATAATTTCATAAACTATAGAATGTTGTAGGAATTTTAGCATCACTAGGGATAAAAGAGGTGCCAAAATAGAGGCAAAAGGCACCAAAACTCTTAGAAACCCTCAAAATGACTCGAAAACAACAAAAATACCCCCCCAAGGTCTGATTTCTTGGATTTTCAATTGTAGAATTTTTTAACTCAATGAATGTAGTTCTGAATCAAGGTTTTCACTTTCAAAATGTAACAATTTTTATGGTGTTTTGTTTGAGTTTCGTTTTGAAGACACATCAAGCAGAATATACACTCCTAAGGTTGTGTAAGACAATATTCTTTTAGATTCCACATAGGTTTTACCCCAACTGCACTATATTTAGTGGATGAATTTAGAAGCTTGGCAGCATGGGCTCCCCCTTATAGTGCACTCTCTTCTTAGGCCAACCAAGCTTCAAGTCCCCATGAAACTCCTATGGAAAACTGATTATCTCTACTAAAAACTACGAGAGTGTGGATGCCTTGGCAATGATCATTGTTGCACCAAAGAATAGATAAAGGATTTTGGAAAATATACAACAAGGGTTTTAATTCAGACATTTTGTTTGTAGGGAGTGATCCATGCGACGAGAGTCCCTTTCAATCCATCTCGTCGAAACCACCCGCATGATACTTGAACTTTCCCCAAGTATCCACATTTATATCCCAGTTGGAAGTCACTTGGCTTTAACATATTACCGGTTGGGTCATTCCCTTGGGTAAGTAATTTTTCCCACAAGGAAGGCCCTCTAGGATAAACAAAAGCAAGCAAGCATACCCATAGTTCGATCAATATTTATTTCATATGAATAAAGAGAGAACACATAATATATGCTCCACTTACACTCCCACATAAACGAGAATGGGTCTGGATTTTTGGATCACTCAGTTAAGGGGAGAGCATATGCCTACCATCCATCACATACAAAAGACATGTTCATTTTCCTTTAATTAAGCTATGTTCTTAACTTAACCAAAAGGAAACATGATATTCGTTAACCTTTTTAATTAAGCTATGTTCCTATCTTAACCAAAAGGAAACAAGTAAATAACGTCCAGCCCTTGCAATATGTTAGTAGTTTATGTTTTGAGTCTTTGACAACGAATTTGGGAAAACCTGCAAAGCACAACACAAAATGTGAGTTTTTTGATTTGGTGAAAAACTGTAAGAGGTGCCAAAACAGAGACAAAAGGCACCAAAATAGAGGCAAGAGGCGCCAAGAAAGAGATAGAAAGTTCAAAAAAAGAGTTAGAAAAGCCAGAACTCCCTAAAACAGTTTGCAAGAGGCACCAAAATAGGTGCAAGAGGTGCCAAAAATCCAACAAGAGGTGCCAAAACTTTAGAAACAGTGTAGAATGGGTCTCATAACAAGTGAAAATGGTCTCAGAACAGCTTGCAAGAGGCACCAAAACTCTAAAAACAACCCATAATGGTCCCAGAACAAGTGAAAATGGTCTCATAACAACTTGCAAGAGGTGCTAAAACAGGTGCAAGTGATGCAAAAACTCTAAAAATAGCCTAGAATGTTCCCAAAATAGGTGAAAATGGTCTTGGAACAACTTGCAAGAGGCGCCAAAACTCTAAAAATAGCCTAGAATGGTCCTGGAATAGGTAAAAAATGGTCTCAGAATAGTTTGCAAGAGGTGCCAAAATAGAGACAAGAGGTGCCAAAACTCCATAAACAACCGAAAATTATCTCAAAATAGGCACAAAAAGGCTCTCAAGTCTCAAATTTGAACCTATGATCACAAAATTTGCAAAAAAGTTAGAAACAAGTGAGGCAAAGGCCCCACGGTGGGCGCCATTTTTTGCGTGTGTCGAATGTGGAGAGATTCAATGTCAACACAAACCTTAATGAAATGGTTTACATTCAAGATTCGACCAAGTAAACTACTCTATTTGTAATACAATCAGACCTTTCAAATACGTCTCATTGTTCTCTATTTCCAAGGATTTATTAAATCATTTTGGCCCTCAGATTTCTATGGGCACAATGGTTGTTAAAATGACAGCCTAGAAAATGAGATTTGATGCTTAATATGCAAGCTAAGATGGTTTCTATCTGCAAATGTGTGCATGAAGGATTCGTGGTATGCTTCTTAATGAAACAAAATGATGAAAAAGATGATGAATACAATGATAAATGAAGGATGATGTTGATGATAAATGAACAAGTGGAGATGAGTGAGATAATATGAAACTAAAATGAACTATTCATGGTTATGTATATGCTCAAATGCAACAAAAAAGAAAACTAATCTAAAATGCAACTATGATGTGGGTATGTGCAGGATAATGATGGGCCAAAAAGTGGCAATATTATGGGTATTTGTAGGGTATGTGGTTGACAATTTTTTTAAATCCAAAATTGATGAAACGAAAAGGGTTTTTAGAGGAGATTTTTAGCTTTCCACCAATATAAATTATGTTTTAATTTGAATTTAATAAATTATTATTATTTATTTTCTATTAGAATTATGACTAAAGTTCTAATTGATAGGCTGATTGAAAAACATCTATAACATTCAAATGGTATCACATTTTTTGAATCTGAAACATGCATCACATTCTATGCTTCACATACTATAGGATTAAAAAAATAAATAAATAAATTTCATGAAGTTTTGACCAAGTTAAGGTGGTTAGACATACAAGTTTTTATTTTTTTAAAAGTTGTAATAAAAAAATAATAATTAATTATTTACTTGGAAAAACACATTTGAACATGAGTCCTCTACTTATATTTAAAATTTTATAAAAAAATATTATCATTTTATTATGGTTAGGGTGGTCAAACAGACACCTACTTCTTATTTTTTCCCTGAAATTTAAGTACTACATTGAAATTTCAAATTTTCACCAAATAGATTTTTTATTTATTTTTAAATAAATCTAGTAGTTTAGAAAATACATTCAATTTTATATATATTCTATTCTTACATATTTTTGAAATAATATAGATAACCTATTCAAATATTTACGTCAAATTGCATAACACTGATTTTTCTGAATTTTTTGCCGCTTAAGGGCCTTTTTTTTCATGATGATTTTGCACATACCTATGTAATATGTTAATCTAGGATGAGAATGCAACATAAAACATGATATAAAATATTGTTATAAGACTCAAAGAATGCTCCAATATCTTAAGAGAAACCTACATAATAACTTTACTTCAAATGTGGATGATAAATGCAAAGGCAAGGGGGTGTATTTATAGGGTTTCTCAAGCATTTTGCGAGGTGGCACCTATTAATGGTCTAGATTCGAAGGAGAAAGAATAGACGGTGGAGATGGAGAGAATTAGGATGTTCTCCCCTTGACCAAAGACAACATGCCATGTGTGTGGAGAGAATCCCTTGACTAATTGGAAACATGCCAAATGGATGGGGGACCCAAGTGTGTGAAACAAAGACCCATGTGCTCCAAATTTGTTGGAAGTGTGGGGGAATAAAGCCATGTTCCTTTTCCAATTGGTGGAAGTGTGTGAGGATAATTCCAATTAATAATTAAGCTTATTTATTTTCATGTGACCTTTGTGAGGTGGCACAAGAAAAAGTAGTAGACATGTGCTCTAATTCTTAATCAGGATTAAGGAAGATTAATTAAATAAACACATTTAGGATACTTTATTTAATTATTTAGTTCATATGATTTTGTAGAATTAATAGGAGGGTGAACAATATAAATAAAGTGAGACTTTATTTATACGTAGTTGAAACATTAATCAAATAGGTTGTATTTAATTAACTGAATATGATGATTGTTTTTAGGTGTATACACATATATACATACATACATGACATACAAGCATACAAACATACAAATATATAAACATACATTCAATATAGTAGCATTTAACATAAAGCAAGACATAACGTGAGCACGGTATACTGCACTCGCGTTATGTCTTGCTAGACATGGTCCCCACAAACGTAAAAACCATGTCAAACTGAGACATAACACGGGATTTGGGAATCCCTGAGCCTTGGGATTGGTATTTGCCTTGGAATACCAAATCAAAGGCTTGGAGGGCATTCCCAATGACCAGAGATGTGTTTTTGCAAATTCTACAATTTTTCACATAATCAAGTTTGTGCTCACCATCAGGATTGCACATAGTTCAATATCAAACAAATCGAACATCTAGGTAATGTTAGGTTCTCTCTTAGCTATCCAATGATGTAATTCTTTTCACTTTGTAAAAATGTTAAGCCTTTCATCCATAATTTCTTTTGTTTGTATGTCTTTTTTTTGGCAAAAAGTAGTGTTTGGTATTTTTTTCGTTATAAATTAACCGTTCTTCAAAATTTCAAATAAATTACACTTTTAGAAACTAGACTCCATTCTACAAATTTTTATATAAAAAAAATCAATTAGTTTCCAAAATTTGTAGGGGCAACACGACCAAAATTCTATTTTTTAAGAAATGTCCACTTCGAAAATTATTAAAAAATTAAATATTCATTAAAAAATTATCAGAAAAATCGTGCATCATAGACATACTGTTAGCTAACTTCTGACTGTAGTGATTTTAAAAATACTAAAAAAAGTTCACCATACAAGAGTCATACAAGAGTTGCTATGTTATATTTTTCTGACAAAAACAACACCACTTTGTGTACATCCCTCGTTTGAACCCCTTAATCTCAACCAATTTCAAAATAAATTAGTAGTTTAGAAAGTAGACGTAGAGCACTTTGATCATTTTTTTTGTTCCATTTCAAAATTTTGAGTGTAACTATCCTCAATTTCACATCCAACATTAGTATTTCCTAATTTTAGAAAAAAATCATCCACTTAAGGCCCCTTTTTGGGAACCATCTTTGTGCACTTACCCTTTAATTTTTTATACCTTAACAACTTGAAGCATACTTTAGATTTCTTTTTCATCCCAAGTCTAACATTTGAAATATTAATAAATGAAATGCCTTTAAATACTAAGACATAGCAACACATTACACAAACATGTACCATTTTGGCTCATAATGACTAGTTGGAAGGGGCATAACAATTGAAATTTGAATTAAAATTTTAAATTTAAAGTTCATTCTAATGTGTTTTGAGATTGATCTTGAGTGGTATAGCAATGATCCTTGGGACTGAAACTATAAACTCAAGACTAGAAGTGAATAGATTGAGAAGATACAAATAAAAAATGATAAATAATAAATAATAAATAAATAAAAATAAATGTAAATGAGAAAAATTATAAATAAATATAGATCATAAGATGAACCAAAACTATTACAAAAATATACCACTGATTAGTACATAATTATATTGTGATATTGTTATCACAATTCAACTATATAGATTTACAAATCAAACTAATTGACCCATATAAAAATAAATAGTATTAAATATATTCCACAAAATGAATATTAAAAATATTCCACCAAAATAAATATAAAACTAATAAAAATAACATAAATACTTAAATTTCAATCCACACCTAAATTCATAAGTTTCTTACCTCAATTTTTAAAACCACGTGACCTTACACAAGTAGGTCCCACTAACGGCTACTAAAAAAAAAAAAAAAAAAAAATTAAAATAGGTTTAATCCTCGTAAGTGTTTTGGGATAAGATCAGGTGAGGAATTTGAAAAATATTATATAATATTTTGATTTATATTTTTTTAAAAATCTTATTTTAATTTATAAAAATATTAATTTACAATATTTTTAGAAGTTGGAATATAAGTAATTTTTTTAAAATTTGATATTTTTTACAATTATAGTAAATTTTAGAAAATTGTATTTTGTATAAGTTTTAAAAGTAAACATTTTTAATTGATGAAGTTAATATAATGTATCTATATCTAGTGATTTTTTTTTATCATAATACATTCTACGTGAAATAAAAGAAAAACCATGTAATATATCATCTAAGATGGTTCTTTCAAAACATACAACACACTAAAAATCCCTACATCCTACTCTTATTCATGCAAGTACTCTTCATAAAGATATTACTAGATCTACAAGAGGTCTTGATTACAATGATACACCTAAATATATTGTAAATACCATTTGTGGATGACTTCATTAGTTAGATCCTCCTACTCCTCTCTGTCATGCATCTTCTTTCCCTTTATTATTTTCCATTTTAGATATGTTGTGAGATAAATTTATTATTTATTTATTATCCTATGTGTCTTTACACTTTGGCAATTTGTTTGTCATGTCCATTATGTTCTATCTATCCTTACTTCACCTTCTATATTAGAATTTATAATTTCTTTCTCACTTTGGATAACTTTGTTGGTAAGAGTTAGGAGTGATTGTCATTCAATCCAAATCATTAATAACTTAAAATTAGAAACTTGAACTATAATACTAGAAAGAAAAATAATATATATATATATATATATTAATTAGTATATAATTATATTAAAAATATTCCACCATAATAATTAATAAAAAAAACTAATAAAAACAACTAACGTACAACTTTCACTCTACATCTAAATTTGTAACTTTCTAATTAGACTATTGAAGTCATAAAATGGAAAAAAAACAAAAATGTTATTGAGTATTCATAATTTACTAAATTAAGAGTTTTTTTTGGTTTTTTATTTTAGCTTTTTGTTTTTTGTTTTTGTTTTTTGTTTTTGTTTTTGTTTTGTTTTTTTTTTTTGGGTTTGAAGAATATATTCATCATTACATAGATTCGTTAATAAAAGCCAATGGTGGATGCCATTCATTAAATTCAGTCTACCATGATCAATCCTTCCTGGAGTTAACTTAGGAATGAGCTGTAAGAGCGCATGTACATTGTTTATCAATCGCTTTTCCCTGCGGTTCTTCTCAATTTGATGCATATCAGTCAATAGTTTTGGCTCCGAACAATTGGTATTGGAAACGAGTTGTCGAGGTACACATTGTGCCCTGTTATTTCTGCATTTTGAGTTGCAAATTTTGACTGCTCTCCAATATTTTGTTCATAGCTGTTAAGGTGTCTGTTCCATTTCTTTCATAATATCACAATAACTAAAACATAAGTCGTTTCCACTGGAAAGATTTTCTGTGCGGAATTCGGTACAATTTTTCTGCTATGATTTATATTTGCATTCAAATTTCTAGCAGTTGTTCTGGCTTTTTTTATAATTAGTTTAGTAATGGTTTGGTAAGGCCGAGTTACCGAGATTTGTTAGTAATGAAAGAATAATTTTTCCTTTCAGCAATGAAATAACTGGTAAATATTTATCAGTCTTCTGAAGTTGTGCGGTTAGGCATTCATCTTAGCACTTTTATCTTGCAGACAAAATACTGTTCGCTGCATTAGGTGCGCTGGTTTATAATTTATTTTTATGTTGACATATGAAACACCGCAGAGGTGTAAACACAGACCTGTTACTTATGAATATGGAAAACCCTATTTTCCCTTAGCCTTCGTTACGTATTTCCCCAAATTGTCATTTTATTTTCAAATTGCATGATCTTAGGGCACCTTTCTCTAAATTTACTCTTCAATCGACACATAAATTTCATTTAACCTCATCTTGCTTTTATTGTTTACTAGATCTGTGTAAATTCTTTGGCAATGGGGGAAATATCTCCAGCACTAGAGATTTCAGAAAGTGAGAGCGAGATAAATTTTGCAGAACAAGAAGCCGCTGCGAGTCTAATGAATTTGAAGCTCGGCTGCTCAGCTAATGATAGCGCTGCTCCCGAAAAGAAAAAACTGCAGGCAACTATGCCTCCAAAAGCATCACAGGCTATTGATCTTAATGTAGGAGATCCGTCTTTAGGTAAATATATGCGGCCAGGTCAACAAGAGCCCCCATTTCATGAGAAGTTTGCTCGTATTCTTGGAGTGAGGAATGATATGTCAGCTATGGCAGATGCAGAGAGGAAATTTGATAAGCAGGCTTTAACTTCACTTCATAACAAAGCTCGCATATATCTTTCACATCCTGAAATAGGAAAGGTTTTTCTCATGCATGACACGCCTGAACAGGAATTTGAAGCGAGTCATGAAGCCACAGAACCTGCAGATGAGCTCGTTCCGGTCAAACTAGAGGATTTGAAAGTTGGGAAACGGAATGAATGTGTTGTTTTGTATGCGGAGTTCTGTGTTGAACCTTTCAAATTTGGCAGAATATACACTGTGCTGGAGGAGGTGGACACCAACAACGCAGTGACTCTTTCTATAGTTTCTCCAGATCCTTCATCTATCAACCAGTCTTTTGCAAGGTATTATTATCCGAAAGGCATGAAAATTGCTGTGAAGGAGCCCTGGCTCGTACGAAGTGAAAGCGGTCTCGTCTTCATTTATGTGGACAATCCCTTGTCTATTGAAGCGTTACAGAGCCTTTCTCCTTCTGCAGATGGAAATATTACAGTCAGTAAAGAAAAAGTTAACAAGTGGAGGGATTGTATAGTGGAGAATCTTGAAGCTAAAGAGTGGAAAAATTGTATTAGAAATTGTAGTAAATGTGAGATGAGCTTTATCAAGGGAATGCCTGTGGATGATTTATCCCTTCTTGATATTTACTTGGATAGATATCATGCCCAAATGCAACTTGGGCTATATGAGGGAGCTCTAGAAGATATGGAGAAATATACTAGTAGGAACCCTTCCGACAGCTTTGGAGTAGCCTGCAAAATACGATCTCTGTTAGCCTTGGGAAGATATAACGATGCATATCGTTTACTCGATCAGGCATGTGCTGCAGATGGTTACGGAGATGATGCCAGAAAAGAATTTATTACTTTTTATCGTAGCTGGGGTTCTTTATATTTTGATATGGGAGAGGCCATCATAGCAGGAGCAGGAGCAAGAACAGGAGCAGAAGCAGGCACGCCAAAGTGTATTATACCAGATGGTGATTTCTTGGGGCCGGTGGAGATCAGAAACACAAATTATGGTTGCGGAAGGGGTTTGTTTGCCACGGAGGATATCAAGGAAGGTCAGAAATTATTGATGAGCAAGGCTTTGGCAATTTCTCGCGAGGCTATGGAGGATCCCATCAAGAATGGGCTGCTCCGAAATGTGAAAGATGCGCTGGCTTCATGTGAAGACAAAACTTTAAATCTCTTCCTTTGTCATGGCCACGGCAGGAACGACATGGAACGGATGATTCCAGTAATGCGGGATTTCTTCAGCGAATCCGGCGAAGATAACAATATCCCAACATCAAACGGGGAGAATGGAAGCACAGATACAGTACGTGAAGCATACGACAGCCTGCCTGACAAAGACCAAGAAATCCTTGAAATCTTAAAACGCATAGCATTAGATGACTCTTCACCAGCTGCAATGCAAAAAAAGGGCAAGCTATCATTGATCATGAAACCTGTTCCAACCAGGCTGTATTATGGGGTATGGCTGCTTGTGTCCTTCATAAACCACTCATGCGTGCCGAACGCATCAAGAGTCAATGTGGGCGATATCATGAGTGTTCATGCCACCAAGCCCATTCAAAAGGGCCAAGAAATAACCATTCCTTATTTTGGTGTTTTGGTTCCCTATCATCTTCGACAAGAATCTTGCAAGGCTTTTGGCTTCTGTTGTGAATGTATGTGCAAACGATGCAAGATGGAAAATGAGGTAATAGAGTCTGAATCAAAAGCTCAGAGACTCTATAATGACTACCAGAAAATCTGCAATTCCAATAAGAAAAACAACGCTACCCAGCTGCAGAAGTTTGTTAATCAAACTGAAAACTGTTTGGAAGTTTTGAGGTATAAGAAAATTGTAACGGAAAGAGAGAGTGAAGCGTGGATTCGTTCGTCGTTTATGGCTGCCTATTTGGCGCGTATTGTTTGCAGGAAAAGCGAAGCTGAAAAGAAATGGGTAGAAGAAGAGGAGAAAACGCTACTGACAGCAGTACGATCAGTGGGTGTAACTTGTCCGGGGGATATTCAATATCTCATATTTTGCCAGAGTTTCTTTTTAATTTGCAGGGATCTTGCATCCAACCAGTCGGGTTCGTCATTGAATATCTACGCGAACTTGGCGGCTGATTTTCTGGAGAAGGCGTGCCTCTTCGTTTATGGAACACAGAGGATAGATGTGATGCGACTTCTTTGGGAAAAACTGACATTGCTGAAAAGTGATCTAGACACTTTTAGACGCTAGACAATTCATGTAGATTGGATAAACAAATTCAGAAGGGTTTTATGCTACAATAAAGACAATGTATATAGCTTTCATTACTCAAATACAAATAAATGGCGATTGCATAAACAAGTTGAGAAAGCATAATCAATATTCAATTATCCTTAAATCTTCATTTTATTTTATTTTTCATTGTTATAATGATAGCTTTATAGGTGGTTAGCAAATTATTTGGAATGTCAAGATTTTCAATTTTACAAATTTAATTATAAAATCTAATTAATATTTAAAAAATTGAAGATTTTTCTTAAAGTAAACTCACATGAACTTTCCTCAATCAAAAAAGATTTGGTTAGAATTTTAAGATATCTTCCAAATTACAAGAGTCATCAAATGGGACTATGAGATAATTTGTATGATTAGAATTTGTGTGAGAAAAGTTGGATATGTGATTATGATTAGTTTACATTAATGTTGTAATAAAATATATTTTATTAGAACAATTTACTTAAGTTAAATAATTAAACCATTAAATTTTAAGATCTAGAAATTATGTGGAACAATAAATGCATATTTAATTATGAAGTTTAAATCAAATAAATATAATATTTTGTTAAATTCTTGATAGTGAAATATATTGTTGAAGATGTGTAAGGAATTGGTTCACTAATGTGTTGGAATATTAAAAATTGGTTAGACGAGTGATGTAGAATTTGTATATATTTTTTGTTCTAATCTATTTTAGATCTGTGCTTGTAGAATTGATCTCCATAAGTGTAGAAATGATCTAGCATACAAAATTGAACATGGACATAGAAAATACAGTGAAAAATAGTGAAACATCCTCAAGGGATTCAATTGTAATATAGTGAAAATTCTAAAAAATGGCAAAAAAGGTGTAAAAGGTGCTCCAAAACATCATTTATGGCTTTGATTGAGTTTTTTGATTTTTGAGTTAAATGAAAAGACGAGTTTGATGTATTTGTCACTTCCATAGGAGGTAAATTTGTTGCAAACACATGTTCACCTTGAAAACTACATGTTCACCACCAAAAAAATCATCTCAGAGATGATTTTCTTACTACTAAAATGATGAATGCAATTCTATTTTAGATAGATTCAATAATTCATATATTTTTCAAAAGTATAGTAGCTTTACTAGATGTTTTTTAGCCTTACGGTTGCCATGGGAAGTTGGGGAACCAATATGAAATGGTTTCCACGCATGTAAAAAAGGTTTGATCCTTGGCAATACATCTTTTTTTCTTATGGAATTGATTTACTTGGAGATTGATAGATTTTTCTCAAGTTTAGAGACAAGGGAAGAATGAAGTTGCTATGTAGTCATGTTTGTGTCATATTTGTGTACGATTTTTTTAAGATGATGTAGCACTTTTATAACCTCGCATATAGTGGCATGAAGCATGAAATATACTCTTGGACTAGATTTATCTTGGCTTTTATGGTTTCTCTAGCCATATAGACTTATGTTTGTCATATTTTCATGACATGTAATCTCTATTATGCATGTTTAAATATGCTCCATTCCTTCTCAACATGTTTTATTTCAATATCAGTCTTTAAAGGTTAGATAGATTAAATAATGAGAAATTAAGTACCTTGTTGTAAATGGGAGACTAATATACTCTAATGTGTATTAATGAAACTAACAATTAGATTACTTTCCTTAAGAAAAGAAGTGTAAAAGAATAAACAAAATTTTAATCTAGTTAATAAATTTGGATCAATAATTTCAAAAAGGAACTAGATTAAAATAAATTATATTTATGAAAAGAAAAATGTTGAAATTGTAAAGAGGGTAAAGAATGGCATCATATAACAAACATTAATTTTATTTTAAATATTTATACTATATAAACATCACATAACATCATCATCCAATTTATAATTAAGTGATTATATTAATATAATTTATTATTTTATCCTAAAACTCTTAATAAAGACACTTCCATTTATATTTCTTTACAATTCAAAAAATAAATAAGTTTAACTATATATTAATAAATGTAAGAGGAAAAAGAAGTGAAAAATGAAAGTTTAAAAACAAACTTTTAAAATTTCTATTCTAATTTAATAATCATTTTAAATTCATTCAAATTACTTAATATAAACAAATATCTAAAATAATTTGTTCATTTATTTTATTTTCAAAATATAATGAGAATAATTTTTTAAATTACTATAATTTTTTGAAAAAACTATTTGTGTCATTTGTATAATGATGACTGATCATCACGAAAATCATAATAGTTATATTATCTGGCATATAAATTTTGAAATTATTAAATATTGTCTTTTTATATGAAAAAGCAATCTGATCATCTCGGAATACAAAAACCTTTTATTTAGTGATTAGTCTTAACCGGGGTTAACTTCTGGATGAGCTGTCGTAGGGCATGCCTATTCTTTATTCTTTATCTTTGTCCTCTGTAGAGGAAAAAACAAATTTGAAGAACGATTTTCAATCTTTTGCAAAGAGAAAAAAACAAATTTGAACAATTCTCAATCTTCTGCAAACGTGAAATGCGATGTTCGATGATATGCTGATGATATCCTTTCACCTCAGCATTACGAGGTACGGATTTCGATTCCCCACCAATAATTTGCTCATAAAATGTAAAATGTTTTTCCCTTGATTAATATTCTGAATCTGTTTTCTAATTTCTTTCCATTCCAAGGATTTGTATGTGCACGCACTGAAATTTGAGTTTTAAGCGCAATTTTGATGCTCAAAAATATTAGGACGCATTCTGTCTTCTTATATTGTTAGTGATGATTTGGCAAGCATATCTTTCCGAGATCTGTTCTTTAGTTATCAGTCTTCTGAACTTTGGAAGCTAGGCATTCATCTCTAGATTTTTATTGATTTACATCCGGAGGAATTTCGATCTCGGCATGCTTTTTGCCTACATCTTTAGTTAGGCATTCATCTCTAGATTTTCTTTTGCTATGCATGCGGAGGAATTTCTCCAGCCTCTTTAACAGTTGCATGTGAGGTAACTTCCTGTTAAATTATTGTTTGCACTAATTTGTGCACCGATTTATTAGTTTTCGTTAGATTGATGTATGCACACGATCTTTCCTTCCTTGATAATGACATGATAATATTAGATTGTTAACCAAAGGTTATCCTTCTAAATTTATTTCCCACGTTTTCTTTATCTCTTTAAATCTCTTGTTTCTTTCCTTTTTTAGTAGGTCTTTGTAAGTCATATGCTAATGGAGCAGAATTATCAATTACCAGAGGTTTCAAAAGCAGAAAGCGAGACAAATTCTGCGGAAGAAGAGGCTGTTGCAAATCTAATGAAATTACAGCTTAGCGGTTCGACTAAGGTCAGTGCTGCATCTGAACAACTCGATCAAATGGTTTCTGCGGAAGAGGAGGCTGTGGCAAATCTAATGAAATTACAGCTTAGCGGTTCGACTAAGGTCAGTGCTGCTTCTGAACAACTCGATCAAATGGTTTCTGCGGAAGAGGAGACTGTGGCAAATCTAATGAAATTACAGCTTAGCGGTTCGAGTAAGGTCAATGCTGCTTCTGAACAACTCGATCAAATGGTTTCTGCGGAAGAAGAGGCTGTGGCAAATCTAATGAAATTACAGCTTAGCGGTTCGACTAAGGTCAGTGCTGCTTCTCAACAACTCAATCAAATGGTTTCGTCTGAAAAGAGGAAAGTAACAGCAAATACGCCTCTAAAAGCATCACAGGCTAGTAACTCTAATGTGGTAGATCGGTCTTCAGAAAAATACTTACAGCCAAATCAACCGGAATCCCCGTATTTTGAGACGCTTCTTCGCATTCTTGGAGTGAAGGATGATATATCGGCTGTTGCAGATGCATTCATGAAATTTGATAAGCAAGCTTTAACTTCAATTCATAACAAAGCTAGTATATATCTCACACATCCTGAAATAGGGAATGTTTTTCTCATGCATGACAAACCTAAAAAAGAATATGAAGGCAGTCATGAAGTCACAGAGGTTGCTGATGAACTTGTTCCCATTAGCCTCAAAGATTTGAAAGCGGGGAAGCGGAATGATTGTGCTGTTTTGTATGGGGAGCTTTGTGTTAATCCCTTCAAATTGGGGAGAATCTACACTCTCCTAGAGGAGATGGGCACTGGGAATGCAGTGGCTCTTTCCATTGTTTCTGAAGATGCCTCATCTATTGATCAATCTTTCGCAAGAGACAACTATCCTCAAGGCAAGAAAATTGCTGTCGAGGAGCCCATGCTTGTTCGAGGTGAAGGTGGTTTTTTATTTATTATCGTGAACAATCCCTTGTCAATTGAACCAGTAGAGAGATTTCTTGCTTCGGCAGATGTAAATGTTACAGTCTGTAAATACAAGAAATGGATGGATGCCCTAAAGGAGGCGTATGAGTCAAGAGATTGGGACAAATGCATGCGAAATTGTACAAAGGGTCTATTGTACTCCTCAAAGGGAATGAGAATCAATGACTTCGCCATCATTAAAATGTACGCTACAAGATGGCGCGCGCAAATTGAAATTGGACGGTATGCTGAAGCGCTGCCTGATGCAGAGACATTTTGTAGGCTCCGTCCTTCCTTCAGCGGTGGGATTAAGATGAAAATTCGATCGCTGGCATCCTTGGGAAGATATCAGGACCTACATCATTTACTTCATTCGGTTCGAGCAAATAATGCTTTCGGAGATGAGGACCTCAAAGCGTTCACAAACATCTGTCGTACATGGGGCGCTCGGTATTTTGACATTGATATCACAGGAGCAGCTGCACCAAGGCCATCATAGTTCAAACCAGACGAAGATTTAATTGGTCCGGTGGAAATCCGGAAGACAAGAAATGGGAATGGCAGGGGTTTGTTTGCCACCGAAGATATTAAGGCAGGTGACTGCTTGTTGATCAGCAAGGCCTTAGCCATTTCTCACAAAGCTATGGACGACCCCGTGAATAATGGTCTGTTTGGAAATGTGAAAAATGCTCTGAATTCAAGTGGCGACAACATTTTAAAACTCTTTCTTTCTCATGCCAGCTGCCAACTGGTCACCAAAATGGGGGATTTCTTCAACGCGTCTCCCGAAGAGAAGTGCTTCACAGTTACAGCTCGAGTTAGGGAAGATTATGAAGCCCTTCCAGATAAAGACCGTAAAATCCGTCGCATAATAGAAGGCATTGCATTCGACGACTCGTCTCCAGCAGCAATTCGAGAAAAGGGCAAACCAGCTGTCATCTCCAATCCAGCTCCACCTAGGCTGTATTATGGAGTGTAGCTGCTTCCGTCCTTCATAAACCATTCTTGCGCGCCCAACGCGGCAAGAATTAATGAAGGGGAAGTCATGAAGATTCATGCAACAAGGCCTATTAAAGTGGGCCAAGAAATCACCATCCCCTATTTTAATGTTTTGCTCCCTTATTCTTCCCGACAGAATCTTTGCCATGGTTTTAGGTTTGGGAGTGGCTGCAAGTGCAAACGATGTGAGTTGGAAAGAAAAATAATACGAGCTGAATCAAAAGCCGAGACACTTTACGAAAGCTACTCCTCTGCGTTCAATGCAAAGATCGAAGAAAGGCCTGCCCTACTCGAGAAGCTTGTCAATCGAGTGGAACAGTGTTTGACAGGTTTGAGGAAGAGAAAACTAGTTGGGGATAAAGATGGTGAAGCGTGGATTCGATCCTCGTTTATGGCTGCCTATTTGGGGTGCATTACTTGCAGGAAAAAGAAAACTGTAATGACATCGTCACATATGGAGGAGGAAGTTTTATTGAGAGCAGCGCATTCTATAATTAAAACTTGCCCAGGGGACATTCAGTGTCTAATATTTTGCGAAAGTTGTCTCAGCCTGTGGAAAGACCTCGCAGCGAAAGGTTTGGCAGATGAGAAATATGCTAGAGAGGCGTACGATATGATGGCGAAGGCAGCCATTTTAGCATACGGAATGCAAAGAGATACTACTACCGGAACTTCTGAGAAGCTTGGCCGCTCAGACCTAAATTTCTCATAAAATCGACTATCCATATCCCCAAAAAATGGAATCGTGAATTCTCAGGAGAAATTCTGAGATTGGCAGTGTAAGTGTTGATTACGAAAGCAAGACTAAATACTTTTGTCTGTTACTTCGGTATAAGTAGATGATGGAGTCTGATGGGGTCTTCTAATTCTTAGATTTTCAGTTTGAATTATAGGCCTAGCTTAAATATGATTTTAAAGATATAGTGACATGTGCATAACCATGTTAATTCTCCTCGATCTGGAATGTTTCAATATTGTTATCTATCAAGATAAGTGACACATTTGTTGTGCAAAGTTTGGTCTATGATTAAATGTTTATTTTTATTAGTTTCACATTCATTTATGTTTATTTCTATGTTTTTACACTGTTTCATATTTGTTTATACACATTATCATATATTATTATTTACACATTTGTCTATATTTATAGATATGTTCATATATTCTATTCTTACCTCAAAACTAGCATTATTTTATATTGGGTCAATTCAAAATATCTCAAGATCAAACCCTAAAATTGAAAATTTTAGATGGTTTTTCTTTCCTACTAGCCATTATTAACTAACTTGATACACATTTGTGACATAGTGTTGTCCTAGTATTTAAAAACACCCAATACTCAATTATTTCATATGGGTGAATGTAATCACTGATATGTGGTACAAATACATTGATATAAGGTTCACAAAACATTGTTTCAGAGTTGAAGGTTTTGTATTGTTTAAGAGTAAAAACTAAATAAGGTGGATAAATTGATATATGGTTTGGATACACTGAATTGGATTATATATATGTTGGATTGGATTTGGATGGATAGTGTAGACACTGAAAATTATCACTAGGCCTATGACTTTATTAAATCCCCTTCATTATCCTTGATAATTAAATAATCTTAATTATTTGATTATTATCTAATGATATAAAGTTTTCTATTAATTAAATAAGATCTAAATTATTAAATTAATTCATTTTATCCTTTTATGTCCACTTTTGATTATTTAATTGCATCACTAATATTTTTGATTTCTATAATTAAATAAATTTATATTTAATTAATTATTTAATTATTCACTATTAACTTTTCTATCACAAGTTAATTAAACTTTATTTAATTAAATGACTTGAATCGTTTCTCCCACTTTTTGAATTAAATTTCTATTTAATCAAAAAATTAATTTTCCTTTTCCTCTTGCATTTAAATAATATTTCCATTATTTAAAAATGCAATTTCCCTTCCAAATTGAAGTGATTTTTGTAAAAATCAGTCAATTTCCTCATTCTTCCATCAGTTTCATTTCTATTTTATCTTGTCTCATCTAATTCCATCCATTGATCAAAATAAAAATCATCTAATCTCGACCATCCATTTCACATTTGGCTCTCTATAAATAGCACTGCTATTTATCATTTTCGCATCTAGAATTTATATGCTACCATGATGTTGGTAATAATCTTCGATATTTTTCTTTATCTTAATCATAGGCTAATATTTACATACTCGATCTAAGAGCCATAATATTTATAGCAGAATGGAGAAGAGCTACGAAGGTCAGCCAATGGATGCGTGAATCCGGTGATATCATTTCATTTTATTTAGTGTTCATGCTTTTCATTATGCTTCATAGTTGATTAGGATTTTAGAATTATTGGTTAAATGCTTATTTTCTTAATTCTAATTTTCCCTAATCACAGTTAGGATGTGGATTAGGTAGATTTGAGGAAGATTGGATTGGTTTGGGAGATTTCAATTTTGATCGGAAAGCTTGACCTTTGGAAATATTTAAAAAATAAACAATCAACAAGCACTCAAATGTATGCAAATACTTTGGATTTTAAGGGATTTTGGATTTAAGGGACTACATAAGTTTCGATGATGAAGACATTCTAAGTACATTAACAACCTTCATTATTTTTAGTGGGTGTATGAATCTTTGCAAGCCCACACATACTTTATATCGAGTGATTAGTAGTTATGGAGTACCAAACTACACGAGGTCCTTTACCATTGGAGGTCAAAGTCCTTGCCTAAAGGTGAATTCTACCTCTCATCAATAAAAAACACATTGTTTGTAACTTTCTAAGATTACCTACTTATTGATGCACTATAAGATGGATGGTTGATTGGTTCCTATTTATGATAAGCAATGGCTTGGTGCATCCTCAATATACCTTAAGGGTATAAAAGGCTAAATTAATATATAGAAGGGAAAGAAAGTCAAACAAATTATAAAATGGGGTAACCCACCTTTAACCCTCACTTTCTCAAGGTGTAAATTTATTGGTGGCTTAACTTGATTAACAATGTGACATTTGATTAATTTTCCTCTTTTTATACTTCACGAAAAACATTGAGTTGGGGTCATCCATAGGGTGATCAAATCCCTAAGAAGGTCCCCTAGAAGGATAATCCAATCATTTTTAGTTGCCCACAATCACATAAAGTGAAAAGGGTTGAGCATCTCCTTGAAAAAAGTGGATGGTCAAGATGAAAAGGGTACTTGGGAGTATTCTTGAGAGATGGGCAAGTACCTTTGACTCATGTCGCATATACATAGGCCCATGTCTTGTGTACAAATGACTCATGCCTTTGTATGCTTTGGAAGATATAGAGGATTTAATTAAGGATTTGTATGTGTAAATGGGGGATTAAGGGACTAATTGATTTTAGCTCACTTAATGCAAAGTAAAGAAAATTAACAATTAAATAATTAGGCATTTTTATTTAATTGTTGTGATGAGGATGGGGGCTTAGATAAATATTTAGATTTATTTATCTAAGGTGAACTATAGAAGAAGATTGATTAAATAATTTTGGATTACAAATGAGATCGAATGAATAGTGAATAAATAGAAATTTTATCAACTAAATAATAAAATAATAATAAGAAAAAAAAAAGATAATTGATTGGACAAACAGATTTATTCAATCAAAAGTAATTGATGATGTGTCAATTTTAGGTGCTAACACTATTGTTTAGAAGTTTGGATATCAACAATATAGTCCAATCAACTATATCTTTGTTAAATTATCCAAAAAAAATATAAAAATATTATATATGAAAAATGTAGACCAAGACATAAACTATCCATGCACATCATATAATTATCTATTTCTTTGATGTAACTTATGAAAAATATAATTATGTTAAACTAAGTATAATTTCCTAACTAGGAATTCATTTAATATACTTAAAAGATAAGACACCCTAACAACTATTGATGCGTACTCATGAGTGGGTTCATTAAATCCAGAGCTCATATGCTTTACCATGTCCTTTGAGTGGTAGATACATATGGTGTGTATGGGGTCCCTAGAATTTTGAACTTACGAAGTGCATGGCATGGTTCACGCGATGTCATCCATTGTGCAAAGCACTGAGTAGAAAACTTTCTAAGAGGGATGTGTTGCATGATTTGCTTACGATACATAGCCCTCGTGTAGACTTCTACATACCTTTAGATTTGCATGGCTACGAATTTTTTTCCAGAGAGTAACCTTTTGTTCTCATGTTGTTGCTTATGTCTATTTTCTGCTTAAAATTAAGTAGTTAGATGTCCCCATGAAATTTTTTATTTATGGGAATAGGATATTTTGGAATCTTTTCCCATTTTTATGGAGTAACAACTGCTTAAAAATTGAAAATAGGCTATGGAAAAATTGGGGGGCTAAAAAATAAGCAGCTGCTGCAAATTAAAAAAATGCCACATGGCTGTACAAATCTCTTTGCCTCCTTTTTTACATTTGCCTCTAATTTTTCTCACTAGTTTTTCCCTCTACTTTTTATTTGCACAAGATATTATTAAGCTGAAAGGCTTATTAAATTCACATCAATGAGTATGTGTACATTTTTATTCTCCCCATTAAAATTGACGTCTACTAACCCGTCATAAAGTAATACTATATTTAAGATTTTTTATATCTGTAAGCTTTAAAAGCATGCATTATCATCATCTTTTTATACTTCTACTATATATGAAATTTTTAAAGAAAATATAATATAGTATTCTAATTTTAATATATATAATTTTACATGATTTTTAATTTATAATAGTTGTTAAGGAAATACATATTAATTTACAATATTTCATATTAATTTATAATATTTGCACACTTTTATAATTTTTAGAAGATTTTTAATAAGATAATCTTAAATATCTAATAAAAAAATTAAAAATAAATACAATATTATATATATTGAAATCAATATATATCTTTGTTTGGCAATGGAGATACAAGAAACTTTTTCTTTCTTTTTAAAGTTGTTTTAAAACTGTTTGAAATTTTTAAGATAAAGAAAATATAATATAATATTCTAATTTCTAATAGTAATATATATAATTTTATAATATTTGTTATGGAAATACATATTAATTTAGAATATTTTTAAAAACAAAAATATACATTTTTAGAAAATACATGATTTTTAATTTATAATATTTGTTATGGAAATACATATTAATTTTCAATATTTTCATGCTTTTATAATTTTAAGAAGATTTTTAACAAGATTATCTTGCATATCTAATAAAAAAAATTAAATAAATACAATATTATATATATATATTGAAATCGATATGTATATATATATATATTGTTGTTTAGCAATGGAGATAAGAAACTTTTGCTTTGTTTTTAAAGCTATTTGAAAACTTTTATTTTTTAGTATTATTTTTAGTTTTAAAGCTGTTATTTTTATTTTATATGGAGTCACTACAGTGTGCATCGCTATATAATGCACAAACCCTCTACTAACCCGTCTCAAAGTAATAATATATTTACGATTTTTTATATCTGTAAGCTTTAAAAGCATGCATTATCATCATCTTTTTATACTTCTACTATATATGAAATTTTAAAGAAAATATAATATAGTATTCTAATTTTAATATATATAATTTTACATGATTTTTAATTTATAATATTTGTTAAGGAAATACATATTAATTTACAATATTTTCATCACTTTGGTAGTCATCCACGGTTTAAATATTTCATGATCAGCATGATAATGAGACATCGTGCACAAAATTCATCAGCTGTATTCATAAAAAGAAATTTTCAAGACATGCCACTCACCATTAATGAGTTACGTGAGCATATGGAAAACATGTCACACTCTCATCTAGCCAATAGGTTGATGCGGTTTGGAACAAAATTAAGGGGTACAAGGCCATACTAGACAAAATGTCATGCAAAATTGGCTGACATGACTCATCAAATAGGTTCTCCTACAATATTCTTCACCTTAAGTACTACATACATGTATTGGCCTGATTTGCATGCATTAATGCCAGGAACACAACCATCTACTCCAAGGGAGGCTCAAAATTGGAGAAAACAAAATGTTATTGACTATCCTCATATAGTCACACATTACATGCACTTGAGACATTCAATATTCAAAAAAGAAATACTAGAAAAAGGAATGAAAGTAAAAGATTATTGGTGTAGATATGAGTGGAAACATAGGGGATCACCACATGTCCATGGATTCATATGGATACATGGAGCACTGAATATGGACAATATTAATTGGTCAAATGAAGAACAACAAAAAAGTGTTGAAATATATTTCCATTGTATTGTTCAGGCATGGAATCCTAGAGTAGATCCACATCAACCAAACATACAGGCATGTTTTAAGAAGTTTGGATGTATACATGCAATATATTAAATAAACTATTTATAGTCTACAATATGACTAATATATTTTCATTTCCAACTATAGGCATTCCAAAATTATTCTCTACATCCATGTCTTAGAGATACAAGACAACTTATAGAGATAGATGTTGACCAGGACTATGAAGAAATCCTAAACTATGTACAGCGACACACAATGTGCAGGGAAGGTGCATTCCTATGAAAAAAGAGAGGAACAATGGTTTGCAGGTAACTGTTTTAACAAGTTAAAATATTTATATCAAAGTGGAATATAATATAATTGTCAAATACTAAAATAGATGACATATTTATATTGATTGTAGGTATAATACTCCTTGGGCATTGAATTTAGAGGGGTCAAAATTATATGAAGACATAGAAATAGGTGAAAATAAATTTGAGCCAGCTAGAAATGATGATAGAGTAAACTCACACAATCGCTACATATTGCAATTATGGAGAGAAAATATAGATTGGAAACCCGTTTTTTCTAAACATGTCATGATAAAACATATTGCAAAGTATGCAACAAAAGCAAAGAAAAGCTCTGAAACATACCAACAAATGTTGATGCATCTTACAAACACAAAAAATGCAGATGATTTAGCTACAAGAGCATATAGAAGGCTTTTGATAGAGACTATTATAGAAAAGGGATATTGGAGCTCAAGAAACATGTCACATGTTACTAGAGCTTCCATTAGTAGAGAGAAGTAGAAAATTTGTCAATCTAAATGTATCACGTGAGGTGTTCAAACCTGTAAGTATAAATAATGAAAAAAATAATGAAGAACAGTTGATAAAATTCATCAATGGATACAAAACAAGGCCTTTATGTATGGAAGCTATAACACTAATTGATGCAACCAAGTCATGGATATATAATCCTAAAAGAAAAAGAGATAAAAAATGGGAACGAAGACAAACAACTGTTATTGTTAGAGTATTCCCTAGATTTTTATCCATTCCTCCATGTCAGTAAGAAAAATGGAATGACTTTTTCTTATCAGAGTTATTATTGTACAAACCATTTTGTGATGTACAAAGAGATATTGGTCACGATAATGACTCCATAATAGAAAATTGGGAGTCATTTCAGTATAACCCTTGGCACGTGGAGCGAAGATAAACTGTAGAAAACATTGAAAACATCAGTGATTTTGGAATTGAAGACAATGAAACTATTCAACAAAATATTATTGAGCATGAATGAGAAATAATATCAAGACTACATAACGGTCAGAATATCAAAATATCATAAATAAATATGTTGGGTAGAAGAGATATTGATAGACAAACAAATTGGTGTAATGAATACCAAGATGAAGTGTACACAAATCAAGCAATGAATTTCATTAGCAGCATGAGAGAACATGAGTGTCTCATACATGATGACATACCATAGTGTACCGACTATTCAAATCTCAGTGATAAACAAAGGAAGGCGCTCAACATAATTATGGCACACTACCATAATAATCAAAATCCACCACCCTTGTAGATGATAATTCAAGGAACAACAAGAACACGAAAGTCATATCTAATTGGTTCTATTAGACAAACTCTTGAAAATGTAGCGACTCTGAGTTCTTCTCCCCTTCTATTACTTGCACCAACTGGAGTTGCAACATTCAACATTGGCGCATCCACAATACATTCAAAATTGAGAATCCCAATAAGAGATTTTTCTCAACTAGAAGGAGCAAGGCTAACAAGATTTCAAGAATAAATAACACACATCAAATACATTTTGATTGATGAAATGAGCTTCATAGGTCAGAACATGCTAGAGTTCACATAGACTCTTGACTCCGACAAGCATTCCCACAAAATGCAAACATTAACTTGGCAGGTATACACATGATTATGATTAACAAAAATGACTAATTTATATTCTAATACAAGTAATTCATGTTATGGAGTTTATATAGATATGAAGGTATATATTAGCTAAAAAAATTCATTGTTTATCTTTCAGGTATATCTATAATTTTGGTTGGAGATTTGGGTCAGTTGCCTCCTGTTAATGATAGACTAGCATATGATAACAACAAAAGAGCTAGGTTTCTATGGGAAGAACTCAAAATTGTGGTTACTTTAGATAAAGTATTTAGACAAGATGGAGAAAACATCCACCAACAGAGATTTCGTCAACTTTTGACAAATCTTAGAGATGCAAACCCAACAATTGATGATTGGAGATTACTTATGATAAGAACCGCTATTACCATTGATGCAACAAGCAATGAGGAGTTTGATAATTGTGTTCATTTGTTCTCAACAAATTATAATGTTCATAAACATAACAAGAAAATGCTATACTCATTGAAGCATCCTGTTGCATGTAGTCTTGCAACAAAATCAAGAAGTATTAATGCAACAGAAGGATGCTCAAATGATGAGCTTGATTTAGAATTATTGATCAATAAAGATGCTAGGGTAATGTTGACTTCAAATCTTTGGATACAAGCAAGTCTTGTAAATGGAGCTCTAAGATTTATTCGAAAGATTGTATACAAACCTAGAAGTGGTCCACCAGAACCACCAACATATGTAATGGTTGAGTTTGACAGCTATTCAGGAATACCATTTGATGACTGTAATCCAAATACAATTCCAATTACAACAATACAGAGGGGGAGGACAATCCAAATGCCATTAAGATTGGCTTGGGCATTAACAATTCACAAATCACAAGGTTTGACTCTTTCAAAAGCGACTATTGATATTGGACCAAGAGAAAGAACAAGATTGACATTTGTCGCCATTTCTCGTGTCAAGTCTCTACATGGCCTAAGAATTATATCACCATTCACATATGACCGTTATGAAAAAATAAAAAAGGGTAGACAACTTGCCAAAAGAAAGGCTGAAGAAAATAGACTTAAATTTTAGAAGATAATTGATGAAATATGTTTTCTTCAATTTTGTTTCAATGGCTATACTCAAATTTCTGAATGAAATGTATTTATATTATTTTATGTGTTATGGTACTTAAAAATTCTTCTATGTTTAATGCATTGAAAATTCAACAAAAAAATGTTCCTAATGTAAAACAATTATGATACTTTTCAAATGTTTCTAGTAAGTTGTAGAAAATCTAAAATTCATTTGCTACCCATGTGGATTCTTCATATTTCACCACATAATTTTAAAAATTAGTATGTTTCATATGCTTCTCACATATTCAATTATTTTTTAATACTTGAATTTAATATATTTTGATTTTCTTTGATATCATAAATTTGCTTAATGTTTAATCTCTTATATGCAATTTTCTCAAAAGTTGAAAAATATATATTTTCCCCTATTTTATACTAATGTAAAAAAAATAATGATTTTCCTACAGGTGAGGAAGATGTCACATAATGTGCATACATCATGGGTGTCCATTTGGTTATCGAAGTATCACTGTCATCTTCCATTCAATGTCCTCCTTCGTATAGAGGAGTTGAGTGCTCGTTATTGGTTGAGAGAGAAGATGGTCAAGAAAATTTTCAATAATGAACTAGAAAATAGCCAATTTTTTTTTAATAATTATGCTATGTACTTTAACTTTCTCTATGAATCCAAGGTGAAAATGAACTTGGATATAAAATTTAACAATATTCAAATTGAAATTGTAGATTTTTGTGACTGGTCAGTTCATCTATACCATGAGGTTCATGATCTTTACCTTGCAGGATGCATTTGGAAGGTCACTATCAGGCCAACAATAACCATTAAAAAACACAGTCTATGTGATGAGCTCAGTATGAAATTCATGAGATTTCTTAAAGGACAATCATGGATTAGTTATCACATGGGACCACCTGAGGAATGGTTGCTTGCTACTTTAAAGTTCAACTATTCCATCATATTCATGGTGCATCAGGTCATGCCATCATTCAAGTCGTTACATGCACACTATGGGATACCTACATTGCATGTCGTCAAGTCCAATGTGACAATTAAAGTTTGAACTATTATTCACGATAGTGATAATGCACAATTACCAATACACAAATGCTTAACAAACTGAAAGTATTTTTGAAATATTATTTAACAAATGTTTGCAAAATATTTATACATTTTATCTATGGCTAAATTCAATTTCGAAAATATTTTAAAAATATTGTTCAAAACTTATTACCAGTGCATAAATGTTTAACTAAGTGAAACTATTTTTTTTTAACAAATTAAAATTGTTTGTGTTCTAATTAAATGGAAATGATTGATGTTGATGTTATCTTTTCTTATATACAAGTTGGTATAATTTTAAGTTAATAATTATAAAAACTAACATCAAATACTTAAAAAATTATCGTGAATAAAAACATTAAATTTTAAGTTTGGGGAGGAATTCCATTAAATTTTAGTGTCTAGCATGGCAATTGAAATAAACAATGATGGAAAATATAATGAAATCATATATATTACTATTGAAATGAATGTTAATGAAGATGTAAGCATTTTTTAAGATACCTATTTAACAACAGTTAAAAAAACTACAAATTATTTATTATACATAAACTTTATTATTTATTAGAATGTGTTAAAGAAAAACTATGTTATATTATTTTTTGTTAACAAATTGAAAGTATGTGTATTCTAATTTAATGTAAATGGTTGATGTTCATGTTATGTTTTTCTATATATAAGTTCCTATGATTTCAAGTTAATCTTTATAAAACTTAAAATCAAATACTTACAAAGCTATAAAT